>CM066199.1:126322-1345107 GCA_033675215.1 Rhodiola kirilowii
AAGAGTATAGTCGCAATCATCGCGAAAGAAGGTGAGAAATTGAACATTAATAGTTCACAAGTCGGACTATCCTAGGAAATGTTAATTAATTATATTCCTACAAATTTATATTAATATTTGTCATTAAAAAAATTATATAAATGATTTGAAAATGATTTTTTTGAATAATATACGTGTAATGCAGGGGGCACACCACGTTCATATGAGATTTTTCAACAAGTGAAGACCCTAAATGACTCAAGGAAGTGAGAAAGGAAGAGGTGAAGATCATCTCAACATGGCTATCCAAATATTACTATGATTAAGATCCCCCAAAAAAAAATTAATACTATGATTTATCCAATTCATGATATTATTATTATACACATATATTGATGGTTTTGAGTGATAAAAAAATTCAGCATAAAAGAATATCATTCTTCAAACTCATAAAGAAACTACCGACAACGAAATGTTGAAATGGTACTAGTGGTTTAATTAGAGCATCATGTATGTTTTTATGTATGTGTTTGCATATGAGCCGCAGCGTGACATGTCTAGTTAATTGTTCTATATATTAACATGGCCATCAACTAGCCCCGGCCCTCACTAGTAATGTTTTCTTATTTGGAACCATGGCCATGGAATTCTAAATTTTTTTAACTTTAACTAAATTCAACACTAGATCTAAGTCACACACTCTTTATCTTTAAGATGTTCAACAATACAAATGGAGGATCTGATTCAGTATAATCTCAAGTCTAACTCAACTGCTCTTGCTAATATCATCCTTAGAATCATCACAATATGCATTTCATCTTAAAAATCATGATATGTTAGTGATGCCAATATATATAGGCTAGCTAGAGACAAACATGAGGAAGGTGGCTCTGGTAGTTGGAATCCATTAATAAGCAAAATATCAACACATGAAATGTGGCCTTTCTAATAACTGCATTAAAATGTATTTTGTGCATGTAAGCAGGTGGCTGTACCATTTTCAATTTTGGGTATAAAAATTGTACTGAAGAAACAAGCAACAACAAGATAAATAACATGTGAAACTAGATGACTTCTTTCTTTATTTCCTAGCAGGGCTAGTGAGAGTGCATTATTGTGTAATTACTAAAGACCGGATATATATCATGTAGGCCATATTGCCCTATGAATGCAGGGTTTACCAAAAATGATTCTATCACGCATGCATCTCTGGGATTTATCATCTTAAAAACAGCTCACTGCTCATATCTCATATCCATCTTCCACTACGCCATTCTGTCAATTAAGCGACAATAAAAAAATAGTCGCTTTATGTAAAATTTTGTCGCTTAAGACTAATGTGACAAACATTATATCGCTTTAGTAACGTCGCGTAATCCTTGTGACATGAGGGTTTAAGCGACGTCATTTTTTCGTATGTCGCGTTAAAGTTCAGCACTTAAGCGACATTATAATTGTTTGTCGCTTATATTTAATGGGACACACGTCATAGTAAACATTTATGCGTCACATAAAAGGGTTTAGAATATGTATATATTAGGGGCGTATAGCCATATGTTGTCGCATAAATGGGCATATATTTGTAATTAGAAGAAACGTGTTGTGACATAAAATTTGAGTTTACAAAAGAAGAGAACAACATAATCCACATAATATTTCAATGACATAGTACATGAATACTATGTCTTTCAAACATGATTCCGATGTTATAATACATTAACAACATAATGTTTCTTCAATGTTTCTAAGGTCTATGACTAAGGACTAGTGAAGAAGGATCATTGCCAAACACATTAAGCTCCGGTAATCTGCCCACAGCTACTTGCTGTATAAAAGGCATAAGATTGTTCAGAATGCCCTTTGGATCCTAGCCAATTTTACCACTTGAATGAGCCCCTACAGGGTTGAAGTACCTAAGCAGAATGATTCTCCATTCAGGATCCGCGCGCTGAATATCTCGAGCCACGTCTTCGAGTATAAGCAATGGAAAATAACAGAAAGCATATGTTGCATATCACAGCGCAACAAAATGGAGAAAGTGAAAAGCATTAAGAGACTTGAAATTGAAAGAAACAATACCTTAGTCCTTCCATATGGATTTGTAGCCATTAATTTTGAATTCTCATCGCATGGAACCTTTTCAGGCTGGCCATAAACTGTAGCAGATGACGACCATCTGCTCTCAAAAGCCATCCGTTGAAAATCAAAAACACTTGACCCAACAAACTATCAACGATCCAAACACATCATTCAAACAAGAAAAATGCTAAAACATCATGAGATAATGAATGGCATACATACCTTCTTACATTTATATCTCGTCATAACATCATACAAATTTAGCGTCCCAACCACATTGTTTTCGTAGTAAAGTTGAGGCTTGGCAACACTCTCCCCGACAGCTTTAAGCCTGGCAAAATGGATCACAGCATCAAATCTGCAATCACAAAAAAAGCATTGAACTAGTGATACCAATTTAAACTCCAAAACAACAACATAAAGAATCAGTTAAAGAAATAAAGCTAGCATTTTGGGGGCATACTTGTTCTTAGCAAACAACTTGTCCAGCTCCACCTTATTCCTCAAATCCACCTGCAATTCAAAATTTACATAATTAAAGCTGCAATCTTTCAAATACACATCACCAGAGAGCAGAATATTAATGAATAAAATTGCCTTTACCAGATGGAACCAGAGTTTTTGAGAAAGCAGAGGACCCTCAACTTCCCTAACACTGTCAACAGCTTCCATGGAAGAGTTATCAAGATTATCAACAACGCAAACCATATATCCGGCATTCAAAAGTTGGACCATCGTATGACTGCCGATAAAGCCAGCGCCACCAGTCACCAAAATGGTCTGATCGGAAGACGACGCCATTGCAGCAGCTCAAACCAACCACAACAATGCCGATCGATTATCGACCAGACACACCCAGCGTCGATCAGGAACTTCGCGAAACCATATAATCCTTGTCATATAATCCTTCTTCAATCTTCAATCTTCAATCTTCAACCTTCAACCTTCAACCTTGCGACTAGCTGAAAAACGGAGGGAGGATGGAGACGGCTGCGCGAGGAGAAGACACGGTAGGAAGTGAAGCGATGAAACCCTAAAAAAGACTTGGGTTTCGTTTTTTTTAGTTTTGCAATAATGCTTTCAACCCTTAGTAAAGATTGACACACATTGTCATTTTAGTAAATTGTACCTAAGCCCCTAAACTTCTTAGAATAATATATTTGACTAAGTATCACACGATATATTCAACAAGTAAAAATTTTAACCTACCTTTCAGAAGACTAAAAAAAACCTACCTTTAAACCTTATCAGTTATCACCCAAAAAAAATAACTTTCTAATTTTCACAAAGAGGTCACGGCATAATATAAGGGACAAAATCAACAGATACTTATCCACATAAAGTCATATTATACTTTTAAAAATTTAATTTTAAAACTTATAAATATGTATTTTTCGACTGAATAGACATAGATTATAACAAAAATATAAACTATGTTATACATTCTGAAAAAAAGTTATCATAAATAAATTAAAATTAATCTTAACGAACCTCTAAATTGAAAATTGCTAGAAAAGAAACAAAGTATCTGTGGTCTTCAAGTGCAAACACTAATGAGACATACATAGAAACGTCGCATATAACCACCTCATACGGCTCCTCATTCAATTCTTTCGAAGTCATTGGATCCTTTTCCTCGTTCGAGAATCAGAAAGATCCTTTTCAAGTTTCCATTTTTTTATTTGGAATCTGGGTTCTTCTACTTCATTTTTATTTACTTATTTATTATTTTATGTTTCCCTCTCTTTTCTTTTTTTATTCCCTTCCATCATTCCTTAAGTCCCATAGGTTTGATCCTGTAAAATCTGACCCATTTTATCATTGAGCGAAGGGTACGAAATAAATCAGATTTCTTTTTCGATCAAAAGTACTATGTGAAATCTTCGGTTTTTTCCTCTTCCTCCAACTTTCAGACTAGGTTCAAGTGACTCCTGCCCTCTTCCTTTCTCGCTCCTAGGAACTCAGTAACGTGACCAATAAGTCAGCAGGCATCGAGGCCGGCAGATATTAATCACTGCTTTAAGTTGGTAACCCGCATATAAGTGGATATGTGACACACAAACGAGATCGCTAAAAAACGCATCACTTAAAGCAATTTATGCGGCACAAGTTGTACGTCGTATAATATTTTGTCGCGTAAATTCGATAAAGGGACACAAGTTGGTCCGTCGCGTTAAAATTTGTCGCTTAATGTCGGTTAAGGGGCGCACTTTGGTCTGTCGCTTTAAAATTTGTCGCGTTATTCCTTTTATGCGGCGTAGGTTGCTTGTCGCGTTAACATTTATCGCTTAAGTAACATTAAGCGACACGCGTGTGAATGTGTGTTATTTAAATGTGTTTAAGTGACAAATTTTAAAGCGACGTCGAGCAAAATTTGTCGCTTAATTGACAGAATGGCGTAGTGTTCAAGCTGCTTGTCAAGGGATATCTATCAACCCTATTTTTGGCTTGGATTCTCCCTCCAAAAATCATCGTGAGATGCTATTTGAAAAGCCCATGACACCTAGCGAAAGCGACGTTGGGAAACTAAACCGGCTGGTGATACCAAAGCAGTACGCTGACAAGTACCTTCCTCTTCGAGATGGCTGGGGCAAGTCATTGGCTAATTGCTGAGTTTTGAGGATGAATTTGGTAAGATTTGGACAGAGGATCTCCTTGATGAAGCCCTCTGTTGGTAATTTTACCGTTTTCGGACCTGGCATTACGTTCCAACACGTTAGGGGAGCTTACCCTAATAAACGAGAGGTTTCGAAGACTGATTGAGCAAGTTTGAGTATGGAACTCAGTGGGTACCGCGCCTACAAGAGACGTAAGTTGGGCGCGTTTTGACTGGACATTACGATAATGTCTTAACCGGGTGAGGCTCATAACGTCAAGGTAGGGCGCGCGGAGAGTATGCCGCGTTTCATTCAGAAATTATAGTCACCGCGTCCTGTATAGAAATTAACGTAATGTCTAAGCGAGGCGCGGCGCGTAATGTCTGAAGGAAATGCGCGGCACTTCTGACAGACGCGGCTGCTCAGCTCCAATCGCATCTGCTCTTCGTCATGTTTGATCTCCTATAAATTGGAGGTCGTCGACATCGTGATGGATCTCAGAAAAACACTCACGCACACAAAGAATTGTTCTATGATTCTAAAACCTTGTTTGTTTCCAAAAACCTCAACCTAAGTTGATTTCTATTTCTTTAGTCAAGAATAGTTTTGATTGATTATCCTCATTCAAATTTCGTGCAACCCTCGACTAAATATACATGATCGAAATATTGAATTCGAAAAGCGACAACGCGATCAATTGTGATATCCAGACATTATAGATTCCTCAGTGAATCCTTACATCAGAAGAAGAAGAAACTGTTTTGCTGCAGTGCTATTTTGCTGTCTTCCCTACACTGCTGTTTGCTGCTCTAAAGACTCTCCTATTGCTGCCATATTCGAAGATATTCCCCAACACCCTCTATGCCCCTCAAAATAATCTTCCATAACATCATTTAACAACACTGAATATCTGTCAGAGCGAACACACATCATGATCCAATCAACGATGATCCAATTAATTTGACAGTTTGTAAACGAAAGAAAATTAGAAAAATAACACTTTCAAAATAGTGCCGCTCCTCATACATAATATTGTTCTCTACTCATTTTATCTACTGAACTTAAAATTTCATACAGAGTGGATTTGGTGTCTATATACCACCAAGCAAGTAAAACTGTAGCAAAAATAAGCTTGGAAATCTTGTCGAAATAACATTTTCAATATCGTGCCTACTCATTTCATCTACCAAACTAAAAATTCCATGCGGAGTGGATTAAGTCTGTGTACCACCAAGCAAGTCAAACTGAATCAAATAAGCTTGGAAAATCTCCCAAATTACAACCCTATACAATACTTGCAAACAGTTAACTAGAACATGAAGTTTGCACTGACATAGGGTCGTGCCTGATATAGGGGCATACATCAAGGGCCCATTTTTTGAGGGGGTCCATTATGTTTGAAATTATAAGTAAAGTTAATTTGAATTCACCGAATATATGGAAACAAATTATCCTAACAAATTTATTATTTGGCAATGTGTGATGTACAACTATTATTATTATTAATAGGGTGATGTGCATATGCATTATATATGCATTACATATGCAAAGAATAAAAACAAGAGTAACTAGATGTAATAGTATACTAGATGTGAAAAACAATAATGGAATAGTATACATATGCATTACATATGCAAAGAATAAGCAGATTAGTAACCATATGTAATAGTATACTTGATCCAACACAATAATCTGATTTGTGCATCAGGGTCTTATTTTAATATTGTTCATCTGTAATGGAACTAATAAAAGAATAACTACAACAACAAAAAAGTCTGATTCCATACTTCATTTATACATGAGCATCTTACAGCAAATTTCTGGTTTCAGTTATAGATTGAATCTATATACCTTATAATTACAAAATGTGATGCCAACAAGCAGTCATGCAGTCTAAATTGTCCAATCCAACGATCCATCAGGATCTAATAACAGATGACATGAAACATTAAGTCTAGTGCGAGAAACTGTAAAGTTAAATTAGTTTTTAAATTAAAGCAAAACCGACAAGGAGATCTGACACAGAGTGAATTCAAAACATGGCAAGCTGACACAAAACTATTAAAAACTATAAGCCTTAGTTAAACAAATTCTTATTAAGACATAAAGTGAGTTCAAACATCGCAAGCTGAAACAGAACTCTGCTGATCATAGCACATAGAATATGAGTAAAGCTTATCATAAAAGAAGACGGTAGTCAATACCTAAAGCATTTTTAAGGGAGAACTGCGCCACTGTCCACTTTCCAGAGAATACGTCACCAATGAGACTTGGCCCCGAAGGTCAACCTTGAGGAGTCGCCATCCGACGCAGCAGGAATATTAACTGGCATACATACTGCCCATCTCATGCTCAATGCTCTGTCCACTGCATCTATGTTCACCACATATTCCGGCAAACCATTCCTCGGGTAAAGAATAACCTCAAAGGACTTTCCCTCCTCAGCATGCTGAAGGGACTCTCAACAAATCTGGCAGAAAGCCCCAAATGGGGGGGGGGGGGGGGGGACTGTCGGCAAATGTCAATAGAGAGTCTACCTCAAAGGACTTTCCCTCCTCAGCATGCTGAAGGGCCTCTCAACAAATCTGGCAGAAAGCCCCAAATGGGGGGGGGGGGGGATTGTCGGCAAATGTCAATAGAGAGTCTCCCAGTAAGGTTATCTATGAAAACCACAGTGTCTCTGGCCACCAGCTCTTTATGTTTAACAAAATTCCTCCAACCATTATTACTGCTTAGCAAATGCCGCTTACGTCTATATACGTGTTCAAACACCCAGTCCACACCCTGCACGTCCGTGATCGTAATATTCTGAACCATCTGATTCTACTCATAATTCAAAGCCGGGAAAATTGCCTGCGCACATCTCACCGGCACTGAAAGAGGTTGATGAATCGTCGTGTCTGTTGGCGAGAGCACCTTCGAGTACGAATCAATCCGTGACTCCTCCCTCTCCGCGCCAGTACTCATACCACCATCGATACTCGGCACGCCAGTAATCGGCACAGGGTTAGCTCCGCAAAAGTCACTCCCCACCGGTTGAAGCAAAATCGCAGCAAAAACTTCATCCCTCACTCCATCAGCCAAGTATCAAACGTTACGCACAAGGCAATGGAAGATAGGCCAAACAGGCGGAGGTAGTATTACTGGCATGGAGAGGGAGGGGTCACGAATTGATTCGTACTCGAAGGTGCTCTCGCCAACAGACACGTGGATGACAGATGGTCGAAACGTGGATTTTATTTGTATGTGGTGGAAAAAAATTAATTTTTTTCAAACCATCTCATCAAACTATTACGATCGACTCGACTTTTACAAGCAGCGCCTCCACTACCCATCCGTAAACCCCTAGCACGAGCTCAAAACTCTCAACAAACAATAATGGCATAAATCCTCATAGAAATGCATCCATGGCTCGACATGAGCCCATTACGTTTGAAATTATACGTAAAATCAATTTGAATTCACCGAATAAATGGAAACAAATTAACCTAACAAATTTATGATTTGGCCATGCGATGCACAACTATTATTATTATTAATAGGGTGATGTGCATATGCATTATATATGCATTACATATGCAAAAAATAAAAAACAAGAGTAACCGGATGTAATAGTATACATAAGCATTACATATGCAAAGAATAAGCTGATGAGTCGAGTTTTCGACTCATTTAATGCTCGTTTTCACTATAGCTTTGCTTCGATTCCGACTATTATTTGATGTCATTTGATACTCTTTCCGTGCGTTTCAGGTGCAACGCAAGATGTCTTAGTGTCAAGAGCCATTGGAAGGAAACTCGGGAAAAATCAAAGTTTAGAACAAAAGTTGGCAGTATTTGGTCTTCAGTCGATCGACTGGGAAGCTTCTCTGCTTCAGTCGATCGACTAAATGGACTAACAGGAGGTGCTGCAAATCGACCATCGCCAGTCGATCGACTGACCCCTTCAGTCGGTCGAATTTCATATTGACTTTCTCCCAAAGAGACAATGAGCTTTTCCATCAAGCTTATGATCGCTTCAAACATTATTTGAGGGAATGCCCTCACCACAACTTCAGAAAAGCCGATCTTATGCGCTATTTCTACTTGGGAATGAGCAAGGACGCTAAAAATCAAATGGATACGGCAAGTGGAGGAGCTATTATGGAATTACCGGCGACTCAAGGGTTCAAAATTGTTGACAAGATCGCGACCAATTCGGATAGATACCAAGGAGTTGATCACAAGAAGATGGCCAAGTCAAGAGAAGACTCTTCATATCATGCAATGAAAGAACAAATTAA
The DNA here is from genome assembly GCA_033675215.1 of Rhodiola kirilowii. NCBI lineage: Eukaryota > Viridiplantae > Streptophyta > Magnoliopsida > Saxifragales > Crassulaceae > Rhodiola > Rhodiola kirilowii. Next base: position 135,261 of record CM066199.1, read on the forward strand.
TGAGTTATCAAAGAGAATGGAGAGCATGATAAGTATGGTTAATTCTGTGGAGGCAACTAAACCAAGAACCGATAAAGAGAAAACCTCGGCTCAACAATCTTGTTTCCTATGCGGGAGCACGAGACATTCTACAAAGAATTGCCCCGATGAGAGATATGAAGATGATGACGATGGGTATGAGGAAGCCCACTATGTGAATCAACAGAGAAATTATGCTGCAAATTCTAATCCTATCACGAGAAATTATGAGCCTCCACAAAGAAGAATAGTCAACGACTCAAATTTTACTCCTAAGCCTCAAGAGCAAAACAACTATCAAGGGACCTATCAAAGACAAGGATATAGCTCCAACCAAAATCAAGGGCAAGGGTCTTATTCTACTCAAGGCGAAGGGTCCAACCAAAACTCTCAATATTCCAACCAAGGGAATTATCAAAGGCCTTATCAAGCCAAGGCTCAAATGAATGACCAAGGAACTTCTAACCCACAAAGGCAAGCTCCTTCCAATACTCAAGATAACGCTATGATGTCTATGTTGGCTCAAGTGCTAGAAAATCAAAAAGAGACCAACAAGAGAATGGAGCATTTGGAAACCCATACTAAGATGTTGGAGAACAAAATATCGCAACAAGCTGAATCCTCTACAAGGTCACACGGGAAACTACCGGCTAAACCCGAGCACGGGCAAAGAGAGCATTGTAATGCGGTGACATTGAGAAGTGGTAAGGAGCTAGAGGATGAACAACCGAAGAAGAAGAAAGTTTCTTTTGATCTTGGAGGACAAACTAGCGCCGAAATTGAAGAGTTGGATGAAGAAGTCCCTAACCCTCAAGCTAAAAAGGGGAGTGAGGTAGAAAAGGAGAAAGACGAACCAAGAGTATACACTCCTCCTATCCCTTTTCCCCAAAGGCTAAAGAAGAAAAGCAATGACAAGCAATTTACTAAGTTTGCCGAGATGATGAGGAAGCTCTACGTCACAATGCCCTTCACCGAGGTAATCACCCAAGCCCCATCTTATGCAAGATTTCTAAAAGATGTCATTACTTGCAGGAGAACAATCGAGGATGTTGACACGGTGTCGCTAAATGGAGAATGTAGCGCCATATTCCAACCACGCATGCCACCTAAGCTTGAGGATCCCGGTAGCTTCTCCATCTCTTGTTATATTAATGATGTTAAAATTGAATGCGCTTTGTGTGATTTGGGTGCAAGCATATCCTTGATGCCATATTCTTTATGTAAGAAGCTAAACATGGGTGAACCTATACCAACACAAATGATTTTAAGACTCGCGGACCGTTCCTCAAGGTTCCCTAGGGGAGTTCTTAAGGACGTCTCGGTCAGAGTAGGGAATTTCTATATTCCGGGTGATTTTGTTGTGTTAGATATGGAAGAGGATAAGGAGATTCCTATTCTTTTGGGAAGACCTTTTCTCTACACCGCAGGGGCTATATTTGATACTACTAAGGGGTCAATTACCATGAGGGTAGGAGATGAGGAAATAGAGTTTAATCTTGAAAAAGCATAAAGAGGTCCTAGTTCTACCATGAGTTGTAATTATCTAGAACTAGTTGATACTTGTGAAGTGTATGATGTGCCTAACCTATTCATGAGTGCGATTGACCTTGATAATGAGCTACCCGAGCTTGCCGATTGTTGGGCTATCTTGGAGGGAGAATGTGAAGAGGAAACTCAAAGCGACAAAGGTAAGGAGTCTTGTTCGGTAGAGCTAAAAGCTCTACCAACAAGCCTAAGGTATGAGTTCTTAGGCCCAAATTCTAGCTTGCCTATAATTGTGAATGCTTCTTTGAATGATAATGAGACTTCAAAATTGCTTGATGTGGTGAGAGAACATAAGAATGCTATTGGCTACTCGATTGATGATCTAAAGGGGATAAGCCCAAACTTGTGCATGCATGAAATCAATCTAGAGAGTGATAGTTTGCCATCTAGGGAGAGAGCTAGGAGGTTGAATCCTATTGTTGGGGAAGTAGTCAAAAAGGAAGTTCTAAAATTGCTTGATGCGGGAATCATCTTCCCCGTTGCGGACTCTAAATGGGTGAGCCCCATCCATGTAGTCCCCAAAAAGGGGGGGATGACCGTTATTAAAAATGAGAAGAATGAATTGATTCCTACGAGAACCGTGACCGGTTGGCGTATGTGTGTGGATTATAGGAAACTAAACCAAGCCACTAAGAAGGATCACTTTCCCCTCCCTTTCATTGACCAAATGTTGGAAAGATTAGCTAAGCATGATTATTTTTGCTATCTTGATGGATATAGTGGGTTTTTCCAAATCCCTATACATCCACAAGATCAAGAGAAGACCACCTTTACATGTCCCTATGGAACATTTGCCTACCGGCGAATGCCCTTTGGACTTTGTAACGCGCTGGGTACCTTTCAAAGATGCATGATGACTATATTTTCTGAATTTATTGAAAAGATTATGGAAATATTCATGGATGACTTTTCTGTTTATGAATCAAAAAAAAAAACATCTTCTCAAATTCTATACTTTCACAATCTTTGCATCGGCACAGTATCTCGCGACGGAGCGGCTCAGAGAAGCGTTAAAATGGCCGAGTGATGAGAGAAAGGTAGACCATACCATACAGGTACTAAAAAAGACGCTACCTTGATTCTATTTACAGCCGACTTATTCTGCCTCCGCTCCTACTTCAGATTTAGGGTTTACTGCTTCTGCTTCGATTTGGAGGACCTGGTGTCTTTTGACTTGTGTAAGTTCGTAGGTTGGTGGACTCTTTTGTCGGTTCATTTTGTTTGAATAAAGCTTCTGGAATACGCATTTCCTGGTTTTCTGATTTCTGGGGTAGTTGATATTTGGCTTGAATTTTGGAATTGGGGTTTTATTGGTGATTTATGGCTGAGATGAATGGAGGTTGATTTTTATGCTGATTGGATTTCATCTGAATTAATTGTGTCGAGGTGTGAACCAGAGTTGTGGTTAGTTTAGTCTGAATTGGGAGACAAGTGTTAGGTTTTCAATTTCCCTGTTCAGATCGATGGGGTTATCTGGTGATGATACCGTTGAGAAGTTGAAGTCAGCTAGAAACTTGTTGAAAAGTAATTTGGACAGATCAAAAGCAGTGGGATTTGCGGTGGAGAGGGCTGGTCCGAGTCTGGATGAGATCCGCCATAGGCCTCACGCGCCGGGGAATATTTCGCATCATCCAAAACGCGACCTTGCTGCCCTCGCATCCATCATCCATGTTGTCTTCATCGTTCCAAGGTTCTCTACTATAATAAGAGGGTGGGTTTTTGTCAAGGTTTTCAAGCTCGTACTGTTCTTCATCATAAACTCTACTACCTGCACGAGACATGGTGCAAGAGTAGCCAAGCACAAACTAGCAAGCACCGAATAGCAAACACATACTAGCAACAAAGGGTCCCCAGGAAATTGGAGGAGTCACAATGGTCTCACTTAAAACCCAATTTCCTTAGACTCGTAAGTCTTGGTGACAGAACCCTCTGAGAGCTAGAAATTGGAAATCGAAAAGAATTGAAAACAGAAATCGAACTGTTGAATGGGGAATCACCGAAATAAGCAGCTTTCGAAATAAACAAAAAACAAAGAAAAATAAACGAAAAAGAAAAGAGAACAAAAGTTCACCGTGCGTAGCTCCCCGGCAACGGCGCCATTTTGAACAGGCTGTCGTCGTACCTGTGCAAAAACAATTTATAATTTCCTCGCGATGAACTGTGGGTTAGCACAATGGCAAGCAAGGGTCGAACCCAAGGGAGCTAGATAGCTACTACTTTGTTCTGTAATGGAGAAAGACAAGAAACTAATGTGAGAGTAAAGGTTAGTGAACAAAAGCAAGGCACGAAAATAAGAGGGGGTTTTATCAATCAGAGAAGATATTCAGGTTAGGGTTTTATTCAATTGTGACTACGTTTATCCTTGATTTCTAAATGTTTATTCTTGCTTCTTAGGGTTACTCCTGGTCTGGTTATAACCGTTTTAATTCTAGCAAACCTAATACTCCTGGTCTGGTTATATTAGGTTTCGTGCAACTACTTATTCTAACTGGGTCGGTATCAAATAAGCAGTGAATGGATAGTAAGAATCACTAGGTTAAGTTGTACCCTTTCGGATCTCCCCTTAACCTAATAATTCAAACTGATAATTTGCACAAGAACTAAATAGAATGCAATAATAATAAGTAAGATCAGAATCTCAAAACAATAGTCACAATTATTTAACCCTAACCCGAATAATCGGATTAGTTACACATAGCCATGGAATAACAATACAATAAATAAAAGGAAACAAGGATTCTCACTAAAACCGAATGAAGAACAAGCTGGCCGTGCAAGGCTGAGAAGTGGCGGAAGCAAGGAGGAGTAAGGAATGAAGACCGGCTGTGCAAGGAGGAGCTCACGGCGGCTGATGGAGGAGATGGGCGGCGGACCAAGTTAGGTCTAGGGCACACGGCTAAGTGATGAATGGGATGGATTATGCCTTGCATTGCACCTCCTTATATAGGGGTTTGAAAACCCTAAATCTTTGCTTGATGAGCAAGCTACTTGATCTTCTTGAAAACCCTAATATCATATGTAAATTGGGGCGGCTGCTGGATTTAGGGCTTGGACTTTCTTTTTCCGAAGTTACTGTTCACGGCCCGAAATCACTATTCACGCCAGAATCACTGTTCACGCCGGAATCACTGTTCACGCTGGAATCGCTGTTCATGTCGGAGTACTGTTCACGAGCAGAAAACACTGTTCACGACGCTCCTCTGGCCTTGATCTTCAATTGCGATGTTTTGGGCATGAAATGCCGTCTTTTAAGCGCGATTCCTCCTAGAGCTTCCAAATCACCTGAAATGCAAAACAACACTAAAAAGTAACTGTTCGCATAATAAAGTGCTGGAATTGGTGGGATTTGATGACTCGATGAGTCGTATAAATACGGCTCATCAAACCACCCCACACTTAAACTTGTTCGTCCCGAACAAGAACTATGTCATAAGAGGAATGAATAATGTAAACACCACAATGCTTCGGTCATCCTAGACGTGCTACATGGACATGAATCGATTACTCTAGATCTCGCCTGTTATGCATGCTTGCTACTAATATCTTTGTGCGAATACATGGGTTAAAGATACGTGTTACCTTTGGGTCGAGATGCAAATCAATTCGGATGTATCTGGAGATAGCCCTGTTTAGACCCATGAACCCTCATTCTCGGACTCGAACTCGCTGCTATATGGTTATGTCTCGCTGCTTTTTCTTGCACGTGATAGATTCGGGCTCAAGTACTGGAGTGCTTTTCGGCCAGCTATAGCGTCATCTGATTTGGCATTCTCGATGACGCTTTTCACATGTGGGACGTGTGGACTATCACAATGGTGGTGGAATTTTTCTTTGTGGTGCGGATTGTGACTTGCTCAAACCTACTTGCTCTCACTCATCATCGTCCTTTTGACTCGGGTCAAGCCAAGGGTCGCTTGTCTATTTTCCCGGCTACTTGGACTAGAGTTTGGACGGTGTGAAGTATTCCCGTCCCAACCAACCGCAAAGGTGCCGCAGTGGCGGAGCAGACTCGTACTATGTTGCCTCGAAGTGCTAGCCTCCACAAGCTCCACATAACCATATATCCTGAGTCCGGTCTTTGAATGATCTGTCAAGTCTCTCTAGGGCATTGCTATCAATTCCACATCCCTGTTTATCTCAACTAACAAAGGCTCGCAAAATTTTAAGATTACATGTTAGTCGCACAAATCAATTTTCACCAAAGACATGCATGTAATCGGCTCTATCTATTTCACCTAATCATTATCCAATACTGCAAGTCTAGGAAATAGTGAAGTAATCATGTACAAAAATTTTAAAAATGACTCGAAACGTGCTGACTCTGTGTGGTGGGCATGCTGACTCGATAACTGACTCATAACTGACTCTCCCACCCCACACTTTTGAAATGAGCCGTGTCCTCACGGCACGACTCAAATCTAGACTCACAATGCATGCAATAAAAGGGAAATAAGAAGAGAGTAAAGTTGGACAGGCAGTTCCCTCGTGCGATGCGTGACGATCAGAAACAACTGATTATTCTCCTATGAGTCCTCGAAGAGCACCATTGGAGCTTGTATCGCAACGTGAGTTCGTCACACAATGAAAGGTCTGCGTCAATGACATTAAGACGAATAAAATATTCCCAGGAGGTTGGAGGAGTCACAACGGTCTCACTTAAAACCCAACCTCCTTAGACCCGTAAGTCTTTGTGACAGAATCTTTAAACGCTCATGTTTCTCGACGCAACTTATTCAGGGTGTGAACTACTCACGTTGTATACAGTCTTATGCTAACATCTCTGATATGTTCGCCTCTGTCCCTGCATGAAAACCATCTTTTCTCCCGAGTACAATGTGATGATAAGACTCAAACAAACATAAACATAGCAAGTAACTAAACTGAAATGCAAACTGTGCATGGCTGCCTCCCTGCGAGCGCCTTTGTTTAACGTCGTTGGCTCGACAGTACCTCTTTAGAAATCACAAGTTAGGATCCCAAGGCTGCTCCAAATTAAACTTCTGTACTCCCTTGTGAAGCTTATAGCCTTCATCGAATGGTGCTCTCTTGTCTCTCCATCCTGGTTTCCACTCAAACGTGCCAAGCCTCGGTCGTTTCTTCATGTATGAGTGGTCGGCATGGAAGTTCGGTTTCTTGCCATCAGGAGACATCCAGCATGTTCTCCTGTCAACCTTCGTCTTTGTAGTAGATATGAATTGTCTTCCAAGAACAAGTGCTGGAGGATCTTTATCTCTAACATCTCCTATCTGCAAAACATAAGAGTCTACAGAAACGACAAGATCTCCAACATGGAGTGTTAGATTTTTAAGGAAATTGTTAGAACGAACATGTGATGTATTCCCTAACTCTACCAATAGTTTAGGAAACTTCAATGGTCCTAGGCTCAGCAAACGGTATGGAGAATATGACATGGTATTACTATCAGCACCCAAATCGATTAAACAGTGGTGTATGAGGGTCTTACCAACACCACGGGTGACTATCAAGGTTTCTGAGGTCTTACACTTTTCAGGGGGCTCCTCTTGAACTGTAACGAGTGAGTACTCCATCGTTGGCTTCTCTAGTTCATGCTTCGCCTCTAATTTTCCTTCAAGCTCATCCTTCTCGATCGTGTGGTCCTTAGGAGCAATCACCTGCATTGGGAATAGAAGATATGGGTCAGAAATTAGAGTTTCGTTAACTGCATCAGTGCAGTCCGCGGAGGTCTCTTGAATAAGTTCCGCGGACGTCTCTGTATTTTGCACTAATTCCTCAGACGTCCGCGCCGTAATTGGTGAGGCGTCCGTGTTCTGCACTGAGGTAGAATCTTCGTTCAGCTCTTCTTCGGGTGTGATGCTCACGGCCTCTGACTTATTTTCTTCGTTCTCTGCCCCTGGTTCATTTATCATGACCAATGCGGTGTCGCGCACAATCTGCACTGAATCAGCTTCCATTGTCTGCGCCTTATTATCCATTTTGTGCATTTGAGCATGTCTTTGCCTTGATCTTTCTTCCACATCATATATCAGGTTCCAGAGATCATACATGCCTACATTCATTATCGAACCACCTGCTGCAGCATCGAGCATATTACGTGTATGTGGCATCATCCCTTCAAGAAACCTCTGCATAAGAAATAAATCTGGGAATCCATGGTGTGGGCAGCTTTCTCGAAGGTCTTCAAAGCGCGCAGAGTACTCATAGAATAGTTCGCCCTTGAATTGCTTAAAGTTACGAAGCTTCACGCGGACACCAATTCGAAAGGACGGCGGAGTAAACTCCTCAAGAAACTGGGCTCGTAGATTCCAATAACTTCTTTCATAGTTTGCACCTGATGAGTAAAACAAATCATCAGCGGAGTCAGTTAAAGAAAACTTAAAATATCTAAGCTGGAACTCCTCCAATGGCTCGTCTTCAGGCTTGATGTAGTAGCAGATGGCGTGAAATGTTTGCTCATGTCTCACGGGGTCTTCTCCGATGGCACCTCCAAATTGGGGAATATTTCGCATCATCCAAAACGCGACCTTGCTGCCCTCGCATCCATCATCCATGTTGTCTTCATCGTTCCAAGGTTCTCTACTATAATAAGAGGGTGAGTTTTTGTCAAGGTTTTCAAGCTCGTACTGTTCTTCATCATAAACTCTACTACCTGCACGAGACATGGTGCAAGAGTAGCCAAGCACAAACTAGCAAGCACCGAATAGCAAACACATACTAGCAACAAAGGGTCCCCAGGAAATTGGAGGAGTCACAATGGTCTCACTTAAAACCCAATTTCCTTAGACTCGTAAGTCTTGGTGACAGAACCCTCTGAGAGCTAGAAATTGGAAATCGAAAAGAATTGAAAACAGAAATCGAACAGTTGAATGGGGAATCACCGAAATAAGCAGCTTTCGAAATAAACAAAAAACAAAGAAAAATAAACGAAAAAGAAAAGAGAACAAAAGTTCACCGTGCGTAGCTCCCCGGCAACGGCGCCATTTTGAACAGGCTGTCGTCGTACCTGTGCAAAAACAATTTATAATTTCCTCGCGATGAACTGTGGGTTAGCACAATGGCAAGCAAGGGTCGAACCCAAGGGAGCTAGATAGCTACTACTTTGTTCTGTAATGGAGAAAGACAAGAAACTAATGTGAGAGTAAAGGTTAGTGAACAAAAGCAAGGCACGAAAATAAGAGGGGGTTTTATCAATCAGAGAAGATATTCAGGTTAGGGTTTTATTCAATTGTGACTACGTTTATCCTTGATTTCTAAATGTTTATTCTTGCTTCTTAGGGTTACTCCTGGTCTGGTTATAACCGTTTTAATTCTAGCAAACCTAATACTCCTGGTCTGGTTATATTAGGTTTCGTGCAACTACTTATTCTAACTGGGTCGGTATCAAATAAGCAGTGAATGGATAGTAAGAATCACTAGGTTAAGTTGTACCCTTTCGGATCTCCCCTTAACCTAATAATTCAAACTGATAATTTGCACAAGAACTAAATAGAATGCAATAATAATAAGTAAGATCAGAATCTCAAAACAATAGTCACAATTATTTAACCCTAACCCGAATAATCGGATTAGTTACACATAGCCATGGAATAACAATACAATAAATAAAAGGAAACAAGGATTCTCACTAAAACCGAATGAAGAACAAGCTGGCCGTGCAAGGCTGAGAAGTGGCGGAAGCAAGGAGGAGTAAGGAATGAAGACCGGCTGTGCAAGGAGGAGCTCACGGCGGCTGATGGAGGAGATGGGCGGCGGACCAAGTTAGGTCTAGGGCACACGGCTAAGTGATGAATGGGATGGATTATGCCTTGCATTGCACCTCCTTATATAGGGGTTTGAAAACCCTAAATCTTTGCTTGATGAGCAAGCTACTTGATCTTCTTGAAAACCCTAATATCATATGTAAATTGGGGCGGCTGCTGGATTTAGGGCTTGGACTTTCTTTTTCCGAAGTTACTGTTCACGGCCCGAAATCACTATTCACGCCAGAATCACTGTTCACGCCGGAATCACTGTTCATGCCGGAATCGCTGTTCACGAGCAGAAACACTGTTCACGACGCTCCTCTGGCCTTGATCTTCAATTGCGATGTTTTGGGCATGAAATGCCGTCTTTTAAGCGCGATTCCTCCTAGAGCTTCCAAATCACCTAAAATACAAAACAACACTAAAAAGTAACTGTTCGCATAATAAAGTGCTGGAATTGGTGGGATTTGATGACTCGATGAGTCGTATAAATACGGCTCATCAGCTAGTGATTATGCCATTGGGGCGGTCCTTGGGCAAAGGATAGATAAGAAACTTCATGCCATCCACTACACAAGCAAGGTTCTAAATGGAGCGCAATTGAACTATTCTACTACCGAGAAGGAGCTTCTTGCTATTGTGTATGCTTTGGATAAGTTTCGCCCATACCTCGTGGCATCAAAGGTTATAGTATTCACCGATCATGCGGCGATCAAGTACCTTTTAGCAAAGAAAGACTCTAAGCCAAGATTGATAAGATGGATTCTATTGTTCCAAGAATTTGATATAGAGATCAAAGATAAAAAGGGGGTGGAAAATGTGGTAGCCGACCACCTATCAAGGCTAGAGGAAAATGAAGAGATTGAAGAGGATACTAGACCCGTGAATGACTCATTTATTGGAGAGCAACTTATGAGAGTTGAGGCGGAGGCCCTCCCATGGTACGCGGACTTCGTAAACTTCGTGGTTTGTGGGATTATTCCTCACGATATGAACCACCATCAAAAGAGGAAGTTCCTATCTGAGACCAAGAGGTACTATTGGGATGAGCCCTATCTATATAGGCTTTGCACGGATGGTTTATATAGGACTTGCGTCGCCGAAGAAGAAATGAGAGATATTCTATACCATTGTCACTCTTCCCAATATGGAGGGCATGGTAGTGGAGCGAAGACGGCGTCCAAAATCCTACAAAGCGATTTTTATTGGCCAACTCTCTTTGGTGATGCCTATGAATATGTGAAAGCTTGTGATCAGTGCCAAAGGACCGGTAATATCTCCAAGAGGCATGAAATGCCCCAGCAAAGTGTCCTCCCGGTCGAAATTTTTGATGTATGGGGCATCGATTGTATGGGTCCCTTCCCTTCTTCATATGGGAACCAATATATATTGGTGGCAGTTGACTACGTCTCCAAATGGGTTGAGGCCGTCGCCTCCCCCACTTGTGATGCCAAGGTGGTCACCAAGCTCTTTAAGAGAATTATTTTTCCTAGATTTGGAGTGCCAAGGACCGTCATAAGCGATGGCGGCTCTCATTTTAAGGAAAAGCATTTTGAAGCCCTACTTCGGAAATATGGAGTTAGTCACAAGGTTGCCACACCTTATCACCCACAAACTAGTGGGCAAGTGGAAATTTCAAATAGAGAAATCAAGACAATCTTGGAGAAGACCGTGGGGAGCTCGAGGAAGGATTGGTCATCGAAGCTAGATGACGCGCTATGGGCCTATCGTACGGCATTCAAAATCCCTATTGGGATGTCTCCCTATCGCCTCATTTATGGGAAATCGTGCCACTTGCCGGTAGAATTGGAGTACAAGGCGATGTGGGCAATTCAAACGTTGAACATGGACTTGCAAACGGCGGGAGACCATAGGGTGCTTCAACTCCATGAGTTGGAGGAGATAAGGAATGAGGCCTATGAAAGTGCTAGGATATATAAGGAGAAGACCAAGAAATGGCACGATAGAAGGATCTTCCGTCGTGAATTCAAAAAGGGAGACAAGGTCTTGCTCTTTAACTCCAGGCTCAAATTATTCCCGGGAAAATTGAGGAGCCGATGGAGTGGCCCATTTATTGTTCACAAGCCCTACGAAGATGGCCATGTTAAATTGCTAAATAATGATGGAACTACTTTCACGGCGAATGGGCAAAGGCTAAAGCACTATAGGGAAGGATTTCGTGACGAGCAAAATGTCACATTCCCCTTGACCGACCCATAGAGTGCCTTATTCCGCTTGAGGAGGGATCCTAGCAAAGGACTCCTCAAGTGTGCTTCTTAGTGAGAAAAGGATCGGCTCGATCTTTGCCAAGACGTTAAACTAGGCACCTCACGGGAGGTACCCCGGTTTGTGAGTCGTCTATCTATGCACAAGTAACTTCCGAATATGTGTAGCATGCAATTTGTGAACTTGTCATGTGGCTAGGTGATTGTGATGATTCTAAATGCATGATTAGGGGTGTGTGCGATGTGGTATTGAGCTTGCATGAATTTTCTTGATGATGGTGGAGTTTTAAGTGTGGAGTGGTGATCCTAGCTTGTTTTGATTGAAAATCGTATGTTTATGTGCTAACGATTGATTAGGAGGGCGTACCTTGATTATATGTGATATTTTGAGTGGTACCTATTCTTGATTTTGAGTAAAAATTCTGAGTGTGGAGTCGGGTTTCATTGGAATAAGGAAAATTTTTCAAACAGAAATCAGGGTTCAGTCGATCGACTGGAGGCAAGCAATAGCCCAGTCGATCGACTAAACGATGTTTCAGGAGCTCCTGTTTTTCGTGCTTATCCAGTCGATCGACTGGACTCTCAGTCGATCGACTGGGATTTTCGTATCCAAATCTTAGATTTCCTTCCTTCTTCTTCATTTTCATTTTTCCGAAACCCTAAATCCCAAATCAAGCCCCCTCCGATCCGACCTTCCCCAACTCCTCGCCGGACTACTCCCAGCTCGCCTCGCCTCCGCCACTCGTCCGCCCTCAAACCGCTGCCCGAATCGCCAGAAATTGAAGTTCCGATCGGAAACCCAAATCCCCTCCGATCTCTGCCGTCCTCCGTCCACTTCCCCCAATTCCACCACCAAAGCACTCCCAATCCTCCCGCCTACAAACCCCACCGATAAATTTCTCCTCCGAAAGCCTCCCCGGAAAACCCCCAAAATTCGACCTAATCCGATCGGAATCCAGTCCTCAGTCGATCGACTGGGACATCAGCAACCAGTCAGTCGATCGACTCGATCACAGTTCAGTGCCATTTTTGAGTTTTTGCTCAGTCTGACTTGGATTTCCATTCTCAGTGCATCATGGGTCGTGCCGGTACCTCGTCCAGTACGAAATCAAAGGGGAAGGAAGTCGCTCATGAGCCCTCGCTTGATGAACAAATTGATGAGTACCACGAGTCCGAAGAGGATGATGCCCCCTTGTTTCGCGCAAGAGGAGATTGTTGAGGGATTCTCTTGCTGACCAGAGTTCGGGGTCAGACGAGGAGGTTGAGGCCGCGCCGATTTCTGCGCCACCCCCAAAGAAGAAGAAGCCTCCACCGAGGAAACCGGCGCCGAAGAAGAAGGCGCCAGTGTCCGCTAGACCTAGTGCACCCCCGTGCCCTGCTGCTGCGCCTGTTTCCATGGCCTTAGTGCCAATTGAGCCTCAAGAAGGACCTTATGAGGGGCCGATGCCCATCCCGGTCCCCTACCCGTTCTCGGCTCCCTTGGTCTTCTGGGACGAGGAGCACCGGACTCGTCACTCTACTATCACTGCGAAGAAGAAGAAGGCCATCCCGACATTGTACCTGGACATGGGCTTGCTCCGCGGCATCGATGATGTTGTCGCGACTGAGGTACAATCTCGGCTCACTACTCATGGTTTGTCTTTTCTATTTGCTGATGATCCGGGCTCATACCAGAGGGTAGTTGAGGAGTTTTGGTGCTCGTTTGAGTCGGTTAAGGAGAGAGTGGGGGAGGATGGTGCCTCAGTTTATTATTGGAAGTTTATGTTGGGAGGTAGGGATTTCCGGATTAGGGAGAGTACGATCCGAGAGTGGTTTGGCTTTCCACAGCCTGTGGGTTCGCCCTGGGTATTCACTGAGCACGACCAGTCCAGGCTTTGGAAGAGGATTTCTGGTAGGAATGAGTGGTTCATATCTTCATATAATTCTTCTGCGATCGTTGACCCAGTTTGGAAGATTATGCACCACGTCATCTCTATTGGTATCAATACGAGGACAGAGAGGGGTAGGAAGGTTACTTTCCCAGATATGGACCTCATGGTTGCCATGGATCACGGGGAGACCATTGATTGGCTAGTGGTTCTTGCCAACCGGTTTGCGACCGTTGTGAAGCCGTCTACGAGGAACAAGGGCATGGGAGGTGGCTCCTTGATTACTTTGATAGCCCAAAGGTGTAACTTTACCTTTGGCCACGACGGATGTGAGGCCCCGACTAGGAGCAAGCTTGACATGGAATTGATGAAGAATATGCATATGGTCAAGCGGGACGGTAAGACGTGGAGCAGTGACCCATCACCTATTGTGGAGGATCTTGTGACCGCCGCTGCTGCGCGGAGGAGAGCCTTCAAGCAACAGTTCCCACTCTATTGCCTTAATCACCTCACCCCCTCGCCTTCCCCCTCTCCTCCCGGTTCGCCTCCTCCACCCCCGCCGACAGACATTCCTGAGGCTGCAGCTGATGAGGAGTTTCCCGCAGCAGAGCCCGCGGTCGATATTCCCCCTCCAGTCGTTGATGACTCAGCGGAGTGGAGGCAGAGAGTCACGTCAGATATTGCTAGTTTATCGACCGGCGTGGCAGACTTGAGGAGCGGATTGTCCCGGTTAGAGGACCTTGTTCGAGAGTCTGATGCTAGAGCGCGTCGGGAGTGGGAGTGGCTCAGATCTGCAGTTCAGTCCTTCACCGGAGGCCCCAGCACTCCAGTTGCCCCTCCACTCGCTCCAGAGTTCTCAGCTCCACGTGGCGCCTCCCCTTTGCCCACCACTCCAGCTTCCAGAGTCGGGGAGGTGGGATCGCGTCTCACAGGAGACACCGGTCCGCCAGATCACTCCTTTCGCGAGGGTAGCCTGCTATTCCCAGGCTCCACGCAGCCGCTTGAGGATGATGGAGTCGTTGATTCAGCTAGGAGGACCCCTCCGGGAGACGACGAGGCTACATCTTAGTCCATGCTTCATTTCTATTTCCACATGTGTATTTTCTTTATTTGACTTGTTGCATTGGATGTTGATTTGGATGATAAGTCGCCTTTTGGCATTTTTGATGATGTATGCTATTTCGATGATATCTATCCTTTCTTGCCTATTGGTTGTATGCTACATTCTTATGATGATATTGGAGGTGTTTACCTTTTATGCTGTTCACTCTACAGGATATACATTCGCATGTTCTCATCATGTCTAAAACACCCTCTTATATCTACATTTGCAACCAAAAGGCTATTTCTCACTCTTATGGATTGTATCACCGGTGCTACAAACGAGGGGAGTTCCTATGCGCCTTTGCCTTTATTTTATCATTCTTTGCGCTTAGGGACTAAGCTTGAATTAAGTGTGGAGTGGTTTGATGCGCATAGTTCACATGTTTGCATGCCATGCATATCATTTTAGATGGACACTTGCACACTTGCACATTATCCCAACATGAAAGTGCTTTAACCTCAAAGGCTTATGATTTTCGATTCTAAATCCCTATAAATCACATCTAGCCTATTTACCACATTTAGCACCCTAGTCCTTTGAACATGCATCCTTGAGAATCAATATCATTGCTGCGCCTTGCCTATCCATCTTTCTAAGTATTTTCGTTGCAACACCTTGGTTCAAGCTAGCAAACACTTTTAAAAATCTTCATGAAAAACTTAGACTCTTGAATATTCCTTGGTGACTTGAGTTCTCTAACACGGTGCCTTGCCTATGTTTGTTCCCCGCACTTCCTATACACTTTTTGAACATATTGTCAAGTTTTAAGTGTGGAGTCAAAAAAAATTTTTTTTTTTTCTCCGCCTCCGCGATACTTATGCGGTTAGGTGGGATGGTGGTACGCATCGTCCAATCTCTAGTCCAAGTAGCTGGGAAAATAGACGAGCGACCCTCGGCTTGACTCGCGTCAAAAGGACAATGATGAGTGAGAGCAGGAAGGTTCAAAAATAAAATAAGAAGCACTTAAAACTTGACTCTATGTTCTTCCATCATTCTTCATGTGTGCGGGATTCAACATTTGCATTGTGTGCTAGTTGGAATAACTCTTGGACGACCCATGTGCTTGCACGGGAGTACTCATTTGGTTTATGACTTGTTTGTTAAAGAACTTTAGTGTCGAACTCCTCTTCCCTTATGGATTACGGCTTAAGCGCCTAAAACTTGGGAATGAGTTCCTTATCGCGAGCCCTTGGACTAGCCTTAGCTAGCATAGGTGAGCGGTTGACACTCTATTGTGCGAGCTACAAGCCTTGCCTCTATTTTGTTGCCTTGAAAATGAGTAGAATTTTGGATGAGACATTTCATAGCCCTAGTATTGATAACCTTGAATGCATGACCTCAAAGGTACTCAAAGGGTTGAAAAGGTTCTTTCAATGATATTGTGATGATAGTTCTAGCTTGGGGTGTGGGATTGGTTTTGAAAAATCGTAGCCTTGGTTGAGCACTCTTGCATTCACTCTCATGGGATATGTGCATTTGGGATTTGTGAGTATTCCCTTTTCTGAAAACTCTCACGAGACTATAACTCGTCCACTAGGGTAGCCTAGGGGTTTAAAGGCTTAGTGCATACGCTAAATGCATTCGTGACGCCCACGAAAAGGAGCTAGGTAGATTGTACATACTTGCCATTCGCTTTCCAATAACATGTTTAGAAATAAGGATCGAGACCTTGTGAAATCTAGTGTGGCAAATGAACGAAAAACATACCACCACTAGCATTTCGACATTTGCACTTCCTTGGCATATTTGCATACTTTGTTCGGGACGAACAAAGCTTAAGTGTGGAGTGTTGATGAGTCGAGTTTTTGACTCATTTAATGCTCGTTTTCACTATAGCTTTGCTTCGATTCCGACTATTATTTGATGTCATTTGATACTCTTTCCGTGCGTTTCAGGTGCAAGGCAAGATGTCTTAGTGTCAAGAGCCATTGGAAGGAAACTCGGGAAAAATCAAAGTTTAGAACAAAAGTTGGCAGTATTTGGTCTTCAGTCGATCGACTGGGAAGCTTCTCTGCTTCAGTCGATCGACTAAATGGACTAACAGGAGGTGCTGCAAATCGACCATCGTCAGTCGATCGACTGACCCCTTCAGTCGGTCGACTGAAGAGTCCCCTGCCCAGAGCATCCAGATCACGTGACACCCAGTCGATCGACTAAGACTCCAATCGATCGACTAAATGAACTTTCAGGAGGACATGCAAATTGAGTTTCCTCAGTCGATCGACTGGTAGTCTACCCTGTGCCAGTCGATCGACTGAAAACCTGCTTCCCAAGTGCCTATCTCGCTCCAGTCGATCGACTGGGCCAACATCCCAACGCCAGTCGATCGACTGGGCCTGCTACAGTACCGAAATTCCTGCCAAGGCTATAAATAGAAAGAGGGTTTCTTGACCTAGCATCTTCGAATTTTCTGGAGAGAAGACAAGAAAAAGTGATCCAAATCAAGGGTTTCATCATCATCAAATCAAGGAGGAGTCAAGATCAAGGGAGTTCATTAGGACTAATCATCCTACTCTATTCTCTCTTATTTCTCCTAGATTTGTTTGCAAAAACCTACACATCATGTTGTCTTACATGATGTGTGAGTAGTCCCCCTTGTGTTTTGAGGGTTCTATGAACCTCCTTGGTACTCAATGATCATTGTGAACACATCTATTGAATTTATTAAAGTTGATTTCACTTTTACTACGATCTTCATGTTAGACCTTCCTCTAAGTGTTTGATAAAATGTCTAAGAGACATGTTTATGTAAGAACTTTGATCTAAGTCTTGAGAGAGCTTAGGGATGGTTTTGATGTAGTAAAATTGGACTTAGCCCACATTTATGAGAGTAAATGCATGGTGAGAGGTGAACTAGAACTTTGTGCATGTGCATTTATGAGGGTAAATGCATATAGGGGGTCAATATCCTTTAAGTAGTGAGATCCTATCTAAGATGACCTTACTTGGATTAGACATGCATGATTTACCTAATTCATAGTCAAGGCTAGGTTCAAAACCTATCAACTCATAATTAATTGAACTCTAGTTTGCATGATCATTGGGAAATTGCCAAGGAGGGGATTATTCCCTCGAAACTCGCTTTAAATTGAATTCAATCCTTTAAACACCATTTCATCGTTGCTTGAATCATTGATAACTCAATCACACTTGAATTGAAAGAATAGCCGAGTTAGCCATTGATAGACCCTACGTATAATAGCTTGCTCCCTCGGGTTCGACACCGGTCTTACCGGTCAAATTATAAATATCTTTTGACTATACAATTTATTGCAACGTCAAAAACTTCATCCCTCACTCCATCAGCCAAGTATCAAACGTTACGCACAAGGCAAGGGAAGATAGGCCAAACAGGCGGAGGTAGTATTACTGGCGTGGAGAGGGAGGGGTCACGAATTGATTCGTACTCGAAGGTGCTCTCGCCAACAGACACGTGGATGACAGATGGTCGAAACGTGGATTTTATTTGTATGTGGTGGAAAAAAATTAATTTTTTTCAAACCATCTCATCAAACTATTACGATCGACTCGACTTTTACAAGCAGCGCCTCCACTACTCATCCGTAAACCCCTAGCACGAGCTCAAAACTCTCAACAAACAATAATGGCATAAATCCTCATAGAAATGCATCCATGGCTCGACATGAGCCCATTACGTTTGAAATTATATGTAAAATCAATTTGAATTCACCGAATAAATGGAAACAAATTAACCTAACAAATTTATGATTTGGCCATGCGATGCACAACTATTATTATTATTAATAGGGTGATGTGCATATGCATTATATATGCATTACATATGCAAAAAAATAAAAAACAAGAGTAACCGGATGTAATAGTATACATAAGCATTACATATGCAAAGAATAAGCACATTAGTAACTAGATGTAATAGTATACTTGATCCAACACAATAATCTGATTTGTGCATCAGTTAAGGTCTTATTTTAGTGTTGTTCATCAGTAATGGAACTAATAAAAGAATAACTACAACAACAAAAAAGTTTGATTCCATACTTCGTTTATACATGAGCATCTTATAGCAAATTTCTGGTTTCAGTTATAGATTAAATCTGTAGGAAAAGGATTCGGTGCACAGTCAATTTTTTGATACAAAATACAAACTAATCATAGCCCTTGATCTTGTGATTTGAATGAATGAGATTAAATCTAGATTTTTGGTGTTTTTTATTGTGACGAATTATAAAATGAAACTGACGAACTATGTCATCTTTTCATTTTTCGATCGGCTCGAAAAGTGACGAACTATAAAATAAACTGACGAATTATAAAATGATTTTACGAATTTTATATTTTGTACCAAAATTTGACTTCGTACCTGATCTTGACCCTAAATCTGTATACCTTATAATTAGAAAATGTGATGCCAACACAGTGTGTGACATGGTGCGTGATAATACGTACAAACATCATCGTTACTCTATTATTGTTTTTTTTATTTTTACAAATACATTTAACTGGAAATTAATTAAAGTGAAAAGATGCTTTTTACTGATGTAATTGCTTTTAGTTTAAGTCTTGTTGATATTAGATTATTAGGGCATCCTTAATAGGATGACAAATAAAAGATTGTGGATGATTGATCATCAAGTGGAGGTTGTTTGCACACATAACAAGTCTCCTTTAGTAAGAATTTTTCTTTTGATCACAATATAAATAAGGGAAAGAAGAGAGTGGACGATCATTTTGTTTTGATCATTGTTGAATAGTCTTATAATGCCAAGAATAGTGGATGATCTTTAATAACGGCCTTATGAGAAACAATCGAATCGGGAAGGATTGTATTGTATGGGCCGATGAAGAGTAAAATTTGATGTTGATTCTGACCCTCCATATATTCTAAGTTAACCTTCATGAAAAAGTAAGTATATAAGATAAAGTAAAATCAAACTTTGATGAGAAAGGGATCTATTGAGGAAATTTATTTGGCTATGTTGAAAAAGTATATTCTGACCCTCTCCATATATTCTAAGCACCTGAGTCGTTGTGTCTAGCGTTGCATAGCAACTGAGTTGTTGCATAAAATATAGCAATGGACCTGAATATGCAAAAGAATACATCTAAAGCAACGCAACATCGTTGCATTAGACCGTATTGCATTATCCTTATTGCATAAAATATAGCAACGAAGTCGCATGTAGTGTTACAAAAGAGTTGGCGCATGTAGTCGCATTATCCTTAATAGGATGACAAATAAAAGATTGTGGATGATCGATCATCAAGTGGAGGTTGTTTGCACACATAACAAGTCTCCTCTAGTAAGAATTTTTCTTTTGATCGCAATATAAATAAGGAAAAAGAAGAGTGGATGATCTTTTTATTTTGATCATTGTTGAATAGTTTTGTAATGCCAAGAATAGTGGATGATCTTTAATAACGGCCGTATGAGGAACAATCGAGTCGGCAAGGATTATATTGTATGGGCCGTTAAAGATTAAAATTTGATATTGATTCTGACCCTCTCCATATATTCTAAGTTAACCTTTATGAAAAAGTAAGTATATAAGACGAAAGTAAAATCAAAATTTGATGAGATAGCGATCTATCGAAGAAATTTATTTGGCTATGTTGAAAAAGTATATTCTGACCCTCTCCATATATTCTAAGCACTTGAGTCGTTGTATCTAGCGTTGTGTAGCAACTGAGTTGTTGCATAAGGCTATGTTGCAATATTTCTGTTGCATAAAATATAGCAAGGAACCTGAATAAATGTGTTGCAAAAGAATACATCTAAAGCAACGCAACATCGTTGCATTAGACCGTATTGCATAATTATCCCTGTTGCATAAAATATAGCAACGAAGTCGCATGTAGTGTTACAAAAGAGTACATCTTATGCCACATAACAATTGCAACAAGTTTACTCCACGTTGCGTTAGAAAAAAACTGATGCACCACAATTTGAAACTTGTTGCTATATTTCAAGAAATAGAGTATAAGCAACATGATTTTATGCAACAGCTGTAACGTTGCGAAAGTTCGAAGCAACACAATTTTAGTTTAAGCAACATTTTATTTTCTGTTGCATATGAGGCAAAATGGTATAGTGACTATATACATTACGATGGAAATGTGATGATATGAGCTTAATTATTTGTAAAACGGGGAAGTCAGGAAAAGCTCGACTGTCTTTCTAGATTTGGGAGCCAGCGAAATGTACACACATACTAGTAAGAATCGTACACAAACATTATAAATGTCTAGAGTAGAGTCGGGTCATTCATGACTTCTGGGTATGCACTTTTGATGCCGATTTTTGGGCTCAAGTGTACAGAGACCCGATGCTCGCAGCTTTAGTGGGACGATCGAGTTTTCCCAGCTAACTAACTCTTCAGCGTTGATAGGATCGCTGATTAGTGTTAAAGCTAAACTAAGAACTATTAGGAACCTAGTTTACGCCTGCAGGTTCTGGAACTTAATATAATGCAGCGGAAAACTAATTTGTCTAAGTATCCTTTTATTGATAAATAGACTGTACAAAATACAGATATTTTGTACACATGCAATAGCAAGAGCTACTACGATCACAATTCTGGAAACTAGTTACAGCCCTACCAATCCTAGATCGGTGTTGTAGTCTCCCGAACAAGCCTGCCGAAGGTCTCAGTACCTGAGCTTGTCCAATCTCGATTTGCCTTCACCGCTATCACAGCTGAGCTCTCAAAACTCACTAGCACTCTAGTGTTTGCAGAACTCCAAGTGAAAACAATCTCGTGATGTTCGGGCGCACATATCTCTTTGGTTTGATATGTGTATGTAAGTCCTTTTGGTCTTCAACGGTTATTGACAGGTCGTCGTCGGTACCTGCAAATTTAAATTTATAATTCCTTACTCTAGATTGTGGGTTAGTACAGTGGAAAGCAAGGGTCGAACCCAAGGGAGCTAGATTGGTTACTACTTTGTTCTGAAAAAGGAAAGAAAAGGCAATTGGGGTTTGTGAGAGATTAGGAAACAAGTGCAATAAGGAAATAAACTCAGTGAATAATGATGAGAATATTCAGACTAGGGTTTGATTGTGACTTGTTTTATCATCGACTTCTAATATTCTAATTCATAGTTTCTAAGTGTGGTTGTCCCGACAAAGGTGACTTCCCAAGTAACCCGACAAAGGTGTTACGCCACAACTTAACCCGACAAAGGTGTTAAGCTTCTAATTCCCCTAGGTTTAATAACCCGACAAAGGTGTTATCTAACCTAGACGTGCTACCTATCCAACCGACAAAGTATTAGATAGATGATTAATATAGAAATATGCGCAACTAGGTTTTACGACAAAGTATTCGCCTAGTCTAGCGATAATTCATGGAATTCATACACGAGAATTAGTAAAACAATGAATATAGCATTACGAACCAAGTCTGAAAAACATCGTCACAATGTATAAACCCTAGCCCGGATAATAAGATTAGTTACACATAGCCATAAGTAAACAATGCAAGGTAATGAAAATACAAGAGAACTTCACTAAACCGAGGGGACTAAGGACTGGCCGTGTGTGGCTGAGACGTGGCTGAGCTAGGGCAGAATAGGGCAGTGCAGGGGCTGAGTAGGGCAGTGCACGGCTGAATATGGTGGAGGAAAGGGCAGATCAAGCTAGGGTTTCGGCCGTGAAGAGTGAAGAGGATTTTGTGGAGAGAGGAGCTCTCCACGTTTTGGGATGCTTTGAAAGGTTGATATGAGGCTGTATTTATAGAGAAAACTCAGGCCTCAAAGCTTCCAAATTGAAGTCGGTCCAAAAACGGTTTTAGGAAACATGTACTAAAACCGACTTTGCTTGGTCTCTAAGTTTTCTTCTTCTGCAAGTCTTCTAGATCTGTGTAGAGCCTTCCAGAATGTTCTAGACACTCTCTAAACCGCCACACATAGAATTAGGAATTTTCCCGAAGTTACTGTTCATGGCCCAAAAATACTGTTCACGTCGGAAATTACTGTTCACGCCGGAAATTACTGTTCATCCGCGGACACTGTTCATCCATCCTGCGCATCTGTTTTGACTTCGGCTCTCGATTTGACCTTCCAAACGACTTCGGATGTTCTCGGTGTAAACTAGAGAGTTGTAGGGAATTGAGTCACCTACGCAACAGTATATGCCTCGTAGTTTTCTGATCAACGGTCAGCTCCCAGTACTCCGTCGAACGTCCAAAGGTCTGATCTGCCATTGTGATGTTTTTGGCATAAAATGCCGTCTTTTAAGCGCGATTCTTCCTAGAGCTTCCAAATCACCTGAAACACGAAACAACACTAAGAAGTAACTGTTCGTATAATAAAGTGCTGGAATTGTTGGGATTTAATGACTCGATGAGCCGTATAAATACGGCTCATCAGTTATCTCCCATGATATGCTCACGTTCTGTTGTGGTTCCACTCGTTGTGTTCTCCACGTGGTTTCAACTGCTGAGATTTTCTCCCTTGGTTCTAGTTCGCAAATCTTGGAATAGCCTAAGACTCGGTCCTTCAGCTCCAAGAACCGCACTGCTTCGGGATATGTTCTCAACCGCTTTGTGTGTACTTGCTCCACGATCTTCTCGAACTGAATGCAACGGCTACTTCGTTGACTTTGATCGTTGACCACGTTCCGCTGGTTCTAGTACCTCACATGATGTTCCACGTTCTTGAACCTGCGCACTTCACATAGAAGTTAAATAACGTGGTGCGCAGGTTCAAGAACGTGGTGTTTTCATCATCAACCACTGAGGTACTAACAATTTCCCCCTTTGATGATGACAAACACCCTGACAGAAAATATTCAAAGTCAATTAGAAGTTTCAGAACCCAACTACTAAGTTCCCCCTTAGTCAGACAACAGAAAGACTTTCTCGAGGATCAGATACCTGACCGATTCCCCCTCAATGGGATGCTACTAACACTTTCCCCCTTTTGGCATCATCAAATAAGGTTAGATAATCCATCAAGGTTAACATAAGTAGGGTTAGTCAGCAAAGGTCAACATGCAAATAATCATGTATGTAACTTAAACTTCATAATTAAAAGTAATGTTCAACGAAGTGCATAGGATCAGAAGCAAAGCATGGTTCATAGTCAAAAGATGGGATTAGATGTGGTTGGGATTGAAGGAAGGGGGCAAGGACATGTCTGGCATAGGTACTTGCATTCTCCAAATCAGGTTCTGGAACCTGTTCCCGATACCCTGCTCCTCAGATCAGCGAACCCTGCCTCAATTGCCTTCTTAAGTCCACTGACTTCCTCTTCAACCATCCACTGACTGGTAGACATCTTCCCAACTTCAGATTTAAAATCTGCCAACATCTCTTTGATCTCAGCAACACCTTTCTCAAGCTTGCTGAGTCTCCCATCAACATCCATGGTCTGCTCAATTCTGGCTTCCATATTGTCTTCCTCTTCTGCAACCTTTCCTGGTACCTGCTTCTTTTTTATCCACCACAGCTCATTGTCTAACAGATTCCCCATCTGTGAATTGAATTCATAGTCAATGGTTTCATCACAGAAACCTCTGAAGATGGGTGGTAGACGTTGTGGAACTGAAGAATCTTCTTCACAAACCTGCAAGCCCAACATGCTGAAACTTGCTGACATATTCCATTTGATGGATGATCATCTTCGGCAAGTTGACCTTTTGCTTCCTCATGATGTGATCAAGGACCAGTATGTCCTGAATTTGAGCTAAAGCGGGTTTTGAACCTCTGGGCAGAATTGTGTGAACAAGAAATCTGTGAAGGATCTTCATTTTGGGATCCATGTTGAGGGTGGTGAGATCAGTGACATTTGGGTCATAATAGTTGAAGATTTTGAGTTCCATCTCTTCCTTTATCTCCTCGGTTATATCTGAGCCCAATATCTGAACTGGTTCTGGAACCAAACTGAGTGAATGCAGTACCAATACCATGCCATATCCTTCTCAAGGGGTGTTGTGATGGATCGGCTTAACCGTAAGGGTCATTAGATTTGCAAGCATCAAAACGAAACACTCAACATAACCACACAAGATATATGTACCTTTAGTCGCAGTAGTCCAGCATTAGCAAAGGGTCATTGGACGTCCTCGACAAGGTGTGAGCTAAGGTGGCTGTGTACTCTTCCTTCATGGGGTTTAGTGGGGTGCAAAATCCGGAAGGTACAAAGGCTTAAGAATGAAAGATCCCAAGCACATTCAGAGAACACACAACCTTTAATTGAGAAGTAAAAGTACACTAGCATGTTATCACACAAGGACCTCAGTGACGTTCCAATACTTCAGCCAACAGAGAAGGATAAAGAACCTTATTCTAACCAATCATTGAGAGAAAGGTTAAGAGTACCTCATTAAGTAGAGATCAGGCCAAGCGCTATCCTCAGCCTCTCAAAAGGCTCTCTGTGTAAGGCCTTGGTGAAAATGTCCGCTACTTGGTCCTCGGTCCTACAAAACTCAATAGAGACTAAGCCCTTCTCGACACAATCCCTAATAAAGTGATGTCTAATTTCAATGTGTTTCATTTTACTATGATGTACGGGATTTTTAGCTACGCTAATTGCACTGGTGTTATCACAGTAAATAGGAACATTATCAAAGAATATATCGAAATCAATTAGCTGGTTCTGTAACCACAGAAGTTGTGCACAGCACGCTGCTGCTGCCACATACTCTGCCTCTGTCGTTGAGAGAGCTACCGAGTTTTGTTTTCTGGACCACCATGAAACTAAGCACGAGCTAAGAAATTGAGCCATCCCAAATGTAGATTTCCTGTCTGCTCGATCTCCTGTATAGTCTGCATCCGAGAAGCCTTCCAGTACCAGGGACTTGTCCCTAGGGTACCACAGCACTAAGTCATTTGTCCCATTCAGGTACCTCATAATCCGTTTGACAACCTTCACGTGAGCTTCCCTCGGATCAGCTTGATACCTGGCACATTGACACACACTGAACATAATATCAGGTCTAGAAGTTGTAAGGTACAAGAGTGAACCTATCATGCCCCTGTACTTAGTCTGGTCGGTGGGCGGTGAGTTCATCTCTTTTGAAAGCGAGTCAGCTGGGGAGCTAGGTGTACTGATGGTTTTAGAACCATTCAACTCGTACTTCAGAAGAACTTCTTTCAAGTACTTCTGCTGATGTATCTGTGTACCATCAGCTTCTTGCTGGATCTGCAGTCCCAAGAAGAAGGTGAGTTCTCCTACCATGCTCATCTCAAATTTGCTTTCCATGAGGTTCTAGAACTCCTTGACTAGTGTGTTGCTGGTTGAGCCAAACACTATGTCGTCGACGTACACTTGAACTACAAGAAGATGATTCTTAGTTCTGAGTAGAAACAACGTCTTATCCACAGTTCCACGCTCATATCCGTGCTTTATCAGAAAGTCGGACAGTCTCTCGTACCATGCCCTTGGTGCCTGCTTAAGACCGTATAGTGCCTTGTCAAGTACATAAACCCAGTCGCTGTGTTGCTAGTTCTTGAACCATGGAGTCTGTGAAACGTAGACCTCCTCCTTGAGGTTTCCGTTCAGGAACGTCGTCTTCACGTCCATCTGATGTAGCTTGAAGCCAAACTGAACTGAGTAGGCGATGAGAAGTCTAATGGCTTCTAAACGTGCCACTGGTGCGAAGGTTTCGTCATAGTCGATCCCTTCCTGCTGGTTGTACCCCTTGACTACCAGCCGAGCCTTGTTCCTAACAACAGCTCCTTTCTCATCCTTCTTATTCCTGAAAATCCATCTCGTTCCAATGATCTTCCTGTCCTTTGGCCGAGGTACTAGTCTCCACACCTTGTTTCTCTCAAACTGGTGTAGCTCCTCGTGCATGGCCTGAACCCAATCTGGATCCTTTAATGCCTCCTCAACCGTGCTAGGTTCCACAAGGGACACAAACGCTGTGAGGGTTCGTTCCCCCTGAACTGCAGTATAACAATGGTAATCTGCAAGTCTGGTACTTGGTCGTCTGGACCTCTGATCTCTAGTCAAAGGTACGACATCTCTCATTTCTTCCTGGATTCCTTCACCTTCTGACACTTGATCATCGTCATGATCAAACTGGTCGTTCTCCATGTTTGGATGTTGACCGACATCAGGTACTTGGTCCACCTCAGGTTCTGAAATGTCATCTTCAGACTCCTCGTCCAATATTCTGTCTGCGTTCTAAGCAGGTTCCTCTAAGGCATTCTCTGGTTCTACACCCTTTGGTTCAACCTCTGGTTCTGCAAACACATCAGCTTCATCAATGATCTGATTGGCACGAGTTATCACAAAAATCTCATCATCCGAGTCCTGTTGGTCAGGAACCTCCACTAATTTTTCTGCCATGATTCCTTCATCGAAAACCACATGCACACTCTCTTCCACTTTTCGAGTCTTCTTGTTGTAGACCTTGTATGCCTTGCTATCTGAGGCATATCCCACGAACACACCTTCATCACTCCTTGGGTCGAACTTGCCAAGCTGGTTCTTCCCGTTATCATGAATGTAGCACCTGCAGCCAAATACTCTAAGATGTGCTATATTAGGCCTTCTACCTTTAAGAAGCTCGTATGGAGTCTTGTTCAAAATAGATCTTAGATAAGCCCTATTGAGAACGTGACATGCTGCGTTCATGGCTTCTCCCCAGAAGCTCTTAGGAAGACCACTTTCTAAAAGCATTGTGCGCGTCATGTCCTGCAAAGTATGAATCTTGCGTTCCACAACCCCGTTTTGCTGAGGGGTTCTAGGAGCTGAGAAGTTATGTTGCACACCATGTTTGGTACACCAACTGATGAACTGTGAGTTCTCAAACTCAATTCCATGGTCAGTTCTAATACTTGCCAATTTCCTGTTGTGGTTCTTTTCGGTGACCTTTACCTAATATTCAAACTCAGAGAAAACGTCAGTTTTGTTAGCAATGAAAATAACCCAGGTAAACCTAGAGTAATCATCTACTAAAACAAACACGTATTTGTTACCTCCACTGGTTGTGGTCCGCATGGGTCCACAAAGGTCCATATGAATCAGCTCTAAAGGTCGAGTGGTGCTGACCACATCTTAACTGGAAATGAGGTCCTTGTCTATTTTCCTCTGGTACATGCGTCACACACATGTTCCAGACCTTCTGATACCTCGGGTAAACCACGAACCAACTCAAGCTTGTGCAACTTCTTCAGCAACCTCATGTTGACATGACCTAGTCGTCGGTGCCACAAAATAGAGTTCCCGGTCCTTGAAGCCAAACAGAGGTACTCCTCCGGATTCAAGTTCAAATCAGTGAGATAAACGTCATCTTCAACAAAACCTTTAAGGAGGATTCTACCTGTAGCAATGCACTTCACATAACAACCGTCATCCGTAAAAACAACTTTGTTTTTACCTTTGAGACACAACTGGTGAACACTTACCAAATCATACTTCAAACCATGAACCAAACTGACTTTATC
Source organism: Rhodiola kirilowii (assembly GCA_033675215.1). Lineage (NCBI taxonomy): Eukaryota > Viridiplantae > Streptophyta > Magnoliopsida > Saxifragales > Crassulaceae > Rhodiola > Rhodiola kirilowii. The sequence continues at coordinate 163,119 of CM066199.1, forward strand.
TACACTAATTTTTCTGTTTAATTTGATCATACTTTTTCCGAAGACCTTACATTTGCTCTTGTTAGCAAAGGTTACAGTACCTCCGGAATGGTGTTGAAGAGAAGAGAACCATTTCACACTTCCGGTCATATGCCCTGAGCACCCACTGTCGACCATCCATGGATGCTTTCCTCTCTTCTCCTGCAAAAATAAGATTAATTCTTACGAACCCAAACCAGCTTAGCTGCCTTGGGTCTATGATTAGAACTAGATGAATTGCAGTTAGTATGAACATCAGAAAAATTATTAGTGTTTGTAGTGGGAACTTGATTCCCTCTGTTTGGTTCGCTTGGTTCTGAATCCCTCTTCTGAGTGCTAGGTTTTGGAACCTTCTTCAGGGAAGTTTTTCTACCTGTCTGGTGAGGTTTTTGAACCTTGTTTTGAAAGGTTCTTCCTGGACATTTGTTCCACAAGTGTCAGATCTGACCACAATGGTAACATATCTTCTCCTCTTTAAAGTTTGTCATTTTACATTCAGCAACTTTCCTCTTTTGTTTGCTGAAGTTGATGCCCTCCGAGTGCTTATCTTTGGTGTACCGATTCCAAATAAGAAATCCCTTGCCATAGACTTTTGCATCATCATGAAGATCAACTTTTGGTCGAGGAGTGCTACGTGGCTCTCCAGCCTTCTGAGGTCGCTTCAGTATTGTCACCTCACCATAACCAAGTCCGGGTTTGGACTTCTTTCCCTTGGGAACAGTTACAACCTTCTGCTTAACAGGTTCCTGAACCTGTGTCCTAGCGGTAGGTCTCTGAGCACTAGCAAGTTGTTTCTCCAATTGTCGAATTCTGATTGCTTGCTGATGATTTTCCTCAAACATTTTAACCGCTTTTCCATCTTGCTCAGCAATGATGTCTTTGAGATCATCATTCACAGCTACCAATTTTCTAATGATATCTAATAGCGCTGAACGTGAATTAGTATTTGAAGAAGTTGAATTCACAGAAGAGAAAGATACCTCAGAGTCAGAAGATCCTTCTGCAGCCATAAGACACACATCGCCTGTTTCAGAGGTGTGATACTTAGACTCCAGTTCAAGGTCACTGTCAGTTACGGAACCATCAGCTCCTCCCCAAGCGCACATGGCCTTCTTGTCCTTAGACTTGTCATCTTTGGGCTTGTATTCCTTTTCTTTCTCGTTCTGAGACTCATCATATTTCTTTTTGCGGCAATCCTTCTGGAAATGTACTTTCTTCTTACAGTAGAAGCATTCATCCTTTTTGTTCGGACTGCGCTTTGAAAACCTACGAGGTTCCTGAACCTCGCCACGTCTCTCCTTGGCAACTTTGAGCGCCTTTGTCAGTAATGCTAGCTCTTCGTCAGATTTTGAGGAAAACTTGCCCTTTCCTTTTTCGGTAGACTCCTTGTCCTTCGAGTACTTCGACTTTTCACCCTTGCTGCCCAATGCGATCTGTCGAGAAACCTTCTGAGGTTCTCGATCCTTATCCAGCAGCATGTTGCTATCCAGTTTAGCAACCAGGTCTTCCAAGGTCAACTGTTTAGTGTGGGCCAAGGCTTGCATAGTCCTTACAATGTCATTCCATTCTGAGCTCAATCTGCGAAGGAACATATGATTGATCTCCCACTGTTCATGTCTCTTTTCAAGGTTTGCAAGGTTTGAGACACAACCTTGAAATCGAGAATGAAACTCATGAACACTTTCGTTCTTTTCCAGCCTCAGATTGAACAGCTCGGTCTGAGCAACAAGAACTTGGTTCTTCTTGACATCTTCTGATCCCTCATAAATCCTCTTGAGTGTGAGCCAGATTTCCCTTGGACATTTGATGTGTGAAACCTTCTGCATATCACCTGGTTCCAAGGCCGCGTGACGAACCTTCATTGCTTTAGCTGGTTTCTCAATGCTTTTGAAGTCATCCTTTGTGTATGAAGCCCTCGGTTTTTCTTTTGTTGCATCGTTTGGATCCGGAATGACTTTTCGACCTTGCTCAATCACTTGCCATACTTCACCATCAGTGCCTAATACGTGAGCTTTGAACTTTACAACCCAGGTTGCGTACTCGCCGGGTTTCTGCTTCGGAGGATTTGACAAGGAGTCACTTGACATACCTGCAAACTAATCAAGATCTAGAACCTTTTGGCTCTGATACCAATTGATAGGATCGCTGATTAGTGTTAAAGCTAAACTAAGAACTGTGAGGAACCTAGTTTACGCCTGCAGGTTTTGGAACTAAATAAAATGCAGTGGAAAACTACTAGTTTGTCTAAATATCTTTTATTGATAAACAGACTGTACAAAACACATATATTCTGTACACATGCAATAGCAACAGCTACTACGATAACACTTTTGGAAACTACTTACAGCACTACCAATTCTAGATCGGTATAGTAGTCTCCCGAACAAGCTTGCCGAAGGTCTCAGTACCTGAGCTTGTCCAATCCCGATTTGTCTTCACCGCTATCACAGCAGAGCTCTCAATACTCACTAGCACTCCAGTGTTTGCAGTACTCCAAGTGAACACAATTTCGTAATGTTCGGGCGCACTTTCTCTTAGGTTTGATATGTGTATATATGTCATTTGGTCTTCAACGGTTAGTTCCCATGATGTGCTCACGTTCTGTTGTGACTCCACTCGTTGTGTTCTCAACGTGGCTTCAACTGTCGAGATTTTCTCCCTGGGTTCCAGTCCGCAAATCTCGGAACAACCCAAGACTCGGTCCTTCAGCTCCACTAGCTGCAGTACTTCGCGATATGCTCTCAACCGCTTTGTGTGTACTTGTTCCACGATCTTCTCGAACTGATTGCAACGGCTACTTCTTTGACTTTGATCGTTGACCACGCTCCGCTGGTTCTAGTACCTCACATGATGTTCCACGTTCTTGAACCTTCTCACTTCACATAAAAGTTAAATAACGTGGTGTTGTCATCATCAACCACTGAGGTACTAACAAGCGTTCTTCTTGTCTATCACTGGATGCCCCCATCCCCATCCAATGAACCTGCCCCATCTTCAGCTTTAGAAGTGATGATCATGAGAGCGGGGACGATGAAGCAGGTGTCCGTGACAATACATAGACGACTGATAAACAACATCACCCCCATCCCCATCCAATGAACCTCCCCCACGTCGATCATAGTCCTCATCTGCTTCCATTTGAGACCCCATTCTCTTGGCCCCCTAATTATTGATTAATGAAATAATGTTAGTTGAAAATTATGACTATCGAGCAGTGTGGTTAAACTAGGTGTATTTCTTATTATATTACCTGTACGTCTAATCAAAGCAAAGCATATACCTTCCTCTCAAGATATGACGAGAGCCGCTGACTGCACCAACTCCAGGCAAAGCCTTTTAAGTCTATTATTTAGTTTGATCCTTAAATCTTTTAAGTCTGATTGTTATCTATTTTAAGTGTAATCATTAAGTCTTTTAAGTCTGATCATTAAGATTTTTAAGTCTGATCATTAAGTCTTTTAAGTCTGATCATTAAGTCTTTTAAGTCTGATCATTAAGTTTTTTAAGTCTGATAATTAAGTCTTTTAAGTCTGATCATTGAGTCTTTTAAGTCTGATCATTGTCTGTTTTTAAGTCTGATCATTAAGTCTTTTAAGTATGGTCATTGCTGCTTTTCAAGTCTGATCATTAAGTCTTTTAAGTCTGATCATTACTGCTTTTTAAGTCTGATCATTTCCAAGTTTAAGTCTGATCATTAACAACTCGTGGACTAAATTGAAAATAACATTTTTAGGTTTATACTCCGCCGTGTGGAATGACTATAATACCCCTCCGTGTGTTGTTCGGGACTTCGACTAAAATGGGACACGTGTCAGCTTAAAAATCGATTTGTAGTTTTTATTTATAAATAGGTTTGTACCTGAACCGCACCCTAAATGTAATATACATAATTTAATAAGATATATTTTATAAGACATCTTATTAAATTTTGATTCAATAATAAATGATTTTCGTCATAGAAAAATATTTTTTTAGATTCTAATTTTTTAGTTTTTTAGTTTTGTTTTAGTTTTTGTACTTTATTTATTTATATTTTTGTAGTTTTTTAGATTTTTAGTTTAATGACAACTAATGTTCTTTTAATTAATGTAATAATTCTTTTTATATAATAGTAATTTTTTAATAGACATAGCTCCATCATCTGACTTCTTTTTCTTTTTTTATCATTGTAATTAGCGAGCTCTCTCTCGATCTCGAGGGTCGTATTCGGACACTTTTCAATTTTTCTGTTTGTAGATTCACCGATTAGGTGTTTCTTCAACCCTGTTATTCCGCCGCTACATAAACACCTTACTTGGTCCCTTTTAGCCGATCCGTATGCCCAGTAACCGTACAACCACCCAGGATCATCTGAAGAAGCCGGCTTATTTCTTGGGTCAGCCTTCTGATTGTCTACTTTCGGAACAACCTGTATAACATACAAAAAGATAAAGAACAAACAATTAACTAAATAAAAAATTCGGATTTTGTAACGTATATATCTTGAAAATTACAAAGTATTAAAAAAATAATCACCAATATTCATAATTTTTGAAGACCTATAAATAGAGTTACATTTTAATATAATTTGATATTTATATGCTTGTATTTATGTAAAAATAAGAGAGAGAGTGATGATTAACTTTATATTGGGTCCATGACCAAATAAATCATGAGGTATGACTAATTGAAAGATAAGTGGATGAGAGAGATGAATGACATTTTTTTAGTCATGGTGGGGATGCTCTAAGTCTAAAGGACCACTGAGTTCAATATAACAAACAAAAAAACAAGTTCAGTGGTGCTTTTGTGCCTCCAGATTTCATGATTCTCTACATTAAGAAAAATAAACAGTACTAGCGGGTAATTTCTTTTGGAAGATAAACTAGTAACATCAAATTTTATATAATGACTCTTAAACAAAGGGCAACATTCTATCTCTAGTCGAAGATGAAATATGCAGGTATTATGATCTACAGTACATAAGTACACAAAGAGTGAGGCAGGATCAGCCGATCAGGGTAAAAAGTACAAACTCGAGAGCGAAGGTTTTCTGTCTTATCATCGAGAAGCTCAGGTTAAAAAAGTATTTAGATGCCACTAACTAGCTCTTTATGTTTAACAAAATTCCTCCAACCATTATTACTGCTTAGCGAATGCCGCATACATCTATATACGTGTTCAAACACCTAGTCCACACCATGCATGTCCGTGATCGTCATATTCTAAACCATCTGATTCTGCTCATAATTCAAAGCCGGGAAAATCACCTGCGCACATCTCACCGGCACCGAAAGAGGTTGACGAATTGTCGTGTCTGTTGGCGAGAGCACCTTCGAGTACGAATCAATCCGCGACCCCTCCCTCTCCACGCCAGTACTCATACCACCATCGATACTCGGCACGTCAGTAATCGGCACAGGGTTAGCTCCGCAAAAGTCACTCCCCACCGGTTGAAGCAAAATCGCAGCAAAAACTTCATCTCTCACCCATCAGCCAAGTATCAAACGTTACGCACACGGCAAGGGAAGATAGGACAAACAGGCGGAGGTATGATTACTGGCGTGGAGAGGGAGGGGTCACGAATTGATTCGTACTCGAAGGTGCTCTCGCCAATAGACACGTGGATGACAGATGGTCGAAACGTGGATTTTAATTGTTCGTGGTGGAAAAAAATTAATTTTTTTCAAACCATCTCATCAAATTGTTACGATCAACTCGACTTTTACAAGCAGCGCCTCCAATACTCATCCGCAAACCCTAGCACGAGCTCAAAACTCTCAACAAACAATAATGACTTAAATCCTCACAGAAATGCATCCATGGCTCGTCATGAGCCCATTACGTTTGAAATTACACGTAAAGTCAATTTGAATTCACCGAATATATGGAAACAAATTAACCTAACAAATTTATTATTTAATCATGCGATGCACAACTATTATTATTATTAATAGGGTGATGTGCATATGCATTATATAAGCATTACATATGCAAAAAAATAAAAAACAAGAGTAACCGGATGTAATAGTATACATATGCATTACATATGCAAAGAATAAGTACATTAGTAACCAGATGTAATAGTATACTTGATCCAACACAATAATATGATTTGTGCATCAATTAAGGTCTTATTTTAGTGTTGTTCATCAGTAATGGAACTAATAAAAGAATAACTACAACAACAAAAAAGTCCGATTCCATACTTCATTTATACATGAGCATCTTACAGCAAATTTCTGGTTTCAGTTATAAATTAAATCTGTATACCTTACATCATCGTTACCAGTGTTGTGAAAACCGGACCGGACCGGAAATGCATCGACCCGGTCAAATTCGGTCAAACCTGGTCGGTTGACCCAGTTGACCCAATTTTTCATTAAAACGTGATTTGATCTGAAAAAATATATATTTATTTTGACTTGGACATGACTCGAACCTAGTCTTCCTCTATAATTATCCCCTCTTCTTCCACCAAGCTAAACATAATTCTTGTTTTATCATTTGTTTCAATAATGTATATTCATTTATCAAATCTATAAAATTTATTACTTACTATCAATTTAGCTAAAAATTTAATTAGTCTTAGAAATCCCTTATTTTCGTGACTCCCAAATTAAGACTAAAATTGTTATTAGAGTATTATTGATTTGTACTTTATTAAATTCTAAATTTGTTATTCTATGTTATTGTAATCAGATCATAAACATGAAATATTTATTCAAGTCATAAATATGTTACATTATAATATCAGAGGAGCGCTCAAATGTTATGGCCTTCTTAATGTGTTATGTGTTACTTCAATCTCAACCTTTAGATCAAATGATCTAAAGGTGCAAAATAAAGTCAAAGTGCAAAATAAAAGTCAAAAAGAGACAAAGTTGTTTGTCATTTTGCACTTTTGTCTTTTACCTAAAAGACGAAAGTGCAAGATGTAATCTGGACCATTAGATTCAAATGATCTAAAGGTGCACAATAGAGTAACACATAACACTTTAACAGCCCATAACATTTGAGCGCGCCCCTATAATATCATATATAAATATTTTTATTTTTATTTTTAATTTATGCGGGTCAAACCGATTCGACCTGGTTGAACCACTGACCCATTGACCCATTGACTTGACCGGTTCGATCTCCGGTTCGGTTTTAATAACACTAATCGTTACTCTATTTTTGTTTTTTTATTTTTACAAATACATTTAACTGTAAATTAATTAAAGTGAAAAACAGATGCTTTTTACTGATGTAATTGCTTTTAGTTTAAGTCTTGTTGATATTAGATTATTAGGGCATCCTTAATAGGATGACAAATAAAAGATTGTGGATGATCGATCATCAAGTGGAGGTTGTTTGCACACATAACAAGTCTCCTCTAGTAAGAACTTTCTTTTGATCGCAATATAAATAAGGAAAAAGAAGAGTGGATGATCTTTTTATTTTGATCCTTGTTGAATAGTTTTGTAATGCCAAGAATAGTGGATGATCTTTAATAACGGCCTTATGAGGAACAATCGAGTCGGCAAGGATTGTATTGTATGGGCCGTTGAAGATTAAAATTTGATATTGATTCTGACCCTCTCCATATATTCTAAGTTAACCTTTATGAAAAAGTAAGTATATAAGACGAAAGTAAAATCAAAATTTGATGAGAAAGCGATCTATCGAAGAAATTTATTTGGCTATGTTGAAAAAGTATATTCTGACCCTCTCCATATATTCTAAGCACTTGAGTCGTTGTATCTAGCGTTGTGTAACAACTGAGTTGTTGCATAAGGCTATGTTGCAATATTTCTGTTGCATAAAATATAGCAAGGAACCTGAATAAATGTGTTGCAAAAGAATACATCTAAAGCAACGCAACATCATTGCATTAGACCGTATTGCATAATTATCCCTGTTGCATAAAATATAGCAACGAAGTCGCATGTAGTGTTACAAAAGAGTACATCTTATGCCACATAACAATTGCAACAAGTTTACTCCACGTTGCGTTAGAAAAAAACTGATGCACCACAATTTGAAACTTGTTGCTATATTTCAAGCAATAGAGTATAAGCAACATGATTTTATGCAACAGCTGTAACGTTGCGTAAGTTCGAAGTAACACAATTTTAGTTTAAGCAACATTTTATTTTCTGTTGCATATGAGTCAAAATGGTATAGTGACTATATACATTACGATGTAAATGTGATGATATGAGCTTAATTATTTGTAAAATGGGGAAGTCAGGAAAAGCTCGACTGTCTTTCTAGATTTGGGAGCCAGCGAAATGTACACACATACTAGTAAGAATCGTACACAAACATTATAAATGTCTAGAGTAGAGTCGAGTCATACATGACTTCTGGGTATGCACTTTTGATGCCGATTTTTGGGCTCAAGTGTACAGAGACCCGATGCTCGCAGCTTTAGTGGGACGATCGAGTTTTCCCGGCTAACTAACTCTTCAGCGTTCTTCTTGTCTATCACTGGATGCCCCCATCCCGATCCAATGAACCTGCCCCCATCTTCAGCTTTAGAAGTGATGATCATGAGAGCGGGGACGATGAAGCAGGTGTCCGTGACAATACATAGACGACTGATAAACAACATCACCCCCATCCCCATCCAATGAACCTCCCCCACGTCGATCATAGTCCTCATCTGCTTCCATTTGAGACCCCATTCGATTGGCCCCTAATTATTGATTAATGAAATAATGTTAGTTGAAAATTATGACTATCGAGCAGTGTGGTTAAACTAGGGTGTATGGCTTATTATATTATCTGTACGTCTAATCAAAGCAAAGCAAAGCAAGTACCTTCCTCTCTAGATATGACGAGAGCCGCTGACTGCACCAACTCCAGGCAAAGCCTGAGCTTGTTAGGCTCTAAATGTACTGTCAGACCTGGAACTGCACCCTTAAACAAGAAGTCGGACGTCAGCGTCCTCAGCACGTCCAGCGGGGTGATTCCATCTTCGGTCCGTACGTTGGGATCCGCATGATGGTCAAGGAGAACAGCTACCATGTCTGGAGAAACCATCTCTGAGGCAATGTGGAGAGGGGTCTTTCCGCCTGGTCCTGCTCTGTAATTCACATCTGCAGCCCCGAGTTCCAGCAGAGCCTTTACCACCTCTCTGCTGCAGTTCTCAACAGCGTAGTGAAGAGCCAATGCTTCATCCAGATTGAGGCCCTCGCCCATAACCATCAGCTTGACAAGTTCCACATCCGACGAGTCCAGAGCACGTCTCATCCGCCTGATCTTTTGCTGGTCCTCGAAATCTGCAACAGCTGCAATATGATCAGCAGCACCACCTTGGAGATGATGATGCATGGCCGTATTACTGTTGCTGGTGAAGGATAGGGAGGGGCGGGATAACTTGAGGCGGAGATCTTCAATTTTAGCCACAACGTCAAAGGGTAGATGCTTTGCGAGGACTTCAGGTGGGAGGCCAGATTTGGCAACCAGGTGAGAGCAGGTGATCCAAAGATGCTGCAGGTCTTGCTTTCTTGATGCTATCAGAACTTTCATCACGTCTTCAATTGAAGCCTTATCCACCATGCTCCCCAGTTGCTTCTGCCAATACCACAGACAATTAACATTACACTCAGGTGCATGGTTAGTTCTCCTTTTATAAGAAGGAGATCACAGGCTTGTGTCTTTGGCTAATTACTAATACCGTCACACTGAATCATCTTTAAACGCAAATTAAATATGTGATTTTGCAATGCTTGTCCGTGTGTCCATAGCGGTATATCACTGTCAATGCATAGTGGATCTTGCCCCAATTTTTTTTTTTTTTTTGATATAGTTAAGTTGCTAGTAATAAAATACAAAGTCAGCGTTACATACATAGTGGATCTTGGCTGTTGCTCAATTCTAAAGTTGCTAGTAATAAAATATAATGCTTGTCACTGTCAATACATAGTGGATCTTGGTTGTTGCCCCAATTTTTTTTTTGTTGTTGCCCCAATTTTAGAGAATGATATAATTTTTTTTCTTCCGATTACAATTGTTAGTACGTTAGAAGGTTAGGATGAGGAATCGAGCTCTGGCAGGCGTCGGGTAAGGACAAATCTACTGAGCTAATACACGATCCTCAGAATGATATAGTTAAGTTGCTAGTAATAAAATACATCGTCAGCGTCAAATACATGGTGGATCTTGGATGTTGCCCCAGTTTTAGAGAATGATATAGTTAAGTTGCTAGTAATAAAATATAGGGTAAATTATAAAAATATAATCTGGACTATCATCCGATTTCAACTTAGGTACCGGGCTTTTTCAATTTTCAATTTAGTAACTTTTGCATCAATTTGCATATATACATCTTGTCTTCAAATTCGATTTCTTGAGGAATGTTAAGGTCGAAAACTAATGAATTTAGTTTCATGAATAACTAATTTGGTCAAATTATTTTTTTATCGTGGTTGGAGATATGATTAATTTGATGAAACATGTATGAATTGATGCAAAAATCACAAAATTGAAAATTGAAAATTGAAAAAGTACGGTACCTAATTTGAAATTGGATAATAGTTCAGACGATATTTTTGTAATTTACCCTAAAATATAATGCTTGTCACTGTCAATACACAGTGGATCTAAGTTGTTGCCCCAATTTTAGAGAATGATTTAGTTAAGTTGCTACTAATAAAATACATCGTCAGCGTCAAATACTTTTGCCGCTATTTAATGGATCGATATATCCCTTTATAAGTCTTTTTCAAATATATATATATATATATATAGAGGAGTGTTCATTTGAGGACGCCCTCTAACTATGAGGACGTAGGGACGAATCTCATCCGTTGGATCATCATCCATCTAACCCCCCTGTTTTGTGGGTGCGCCACGTGTCCAAATAGTAAATCCCACTAACTTTTGAAAAGTCAACAATTGCGGCTGGACACTATTTGCGCCACGTGGCGCGCCCTGATTGGTCGTCCTCACGTCCTCATAGTTAGAGGCGTCCTCAATAGAACGCCCCCTATATATATATATATATATATAAGTCTTTTTCATCTAGAAAATATCCCATTATAAGTCTTTAAATCAAATTAATTATTTAAAAGCGTCCTTAACAATGAATTTTAATAAAAAAAAGTAAAAACAAAAAACTTGTACTACGTATCATGATGATACGCCCTAAAAAGAAACATATATGATCAGAGAAGAGCGTTCAAATGAAGCAAGTTAAATAAGAATGAGGCAGGTGAGGCACGATCTCGGTCATCTATCTAATCCTCCGTGCATTTTTGGCACGTCACGTGGCAAATAGTAAAACCCACTACTGTGAACGCGTTTGGCGTCCGATCAACTCGATGGAAGGCCGAGATCGTGCCTCACTACCTCATTCTTACAACCTGCCTCAACCGAACGCTCCCCTATGATCAGATAAACGAATTTAAGTATACAAAGACCCTCAAATGATTTGTGTCAAATCACACTATAAATTGGATGTTTATATACTGGTTTTCTAAATAAATAAAAAGACCACAGAGCTTAGCAAAACGCTTTGAGATTGAAATCACTTTTAAGTTTCATTATAAGCTTTAGTAAAGTATCATAAAGGCTAGCGTATGTGATTAGATATTAAAATGTTTTTTAGAAAGTTTTCCTTGCATAATTTACTACGTTCCCGTTCTTAAGTTGATGGTAGTCTACTTGGAGTTCTTTTTTTTTTTTGAAAAATATATCTATGCTGCAGTCAGAAAGTTATTGTTATTTTATTATAGACATTGGTACTACAAGGGAGTTAATTTAAGCAGCATCTTATTCCTTGATTGTAAATTACTTGCTCATTTTATAAATGTTATTGACACATGAAAATGTGCCTTACTTCAAGTAAGGTGACAAAATTTTCAGTTGTGTTCTTACAATAACAGTTATTTTGATATTGAAATCAGTATTATTTTTTTCTAATTAACAAAGTTTAAGCCGAATCCAGCTTTTAATTAAAGACGAAGAAAGTGATTTTGTAAGAGATGGTTCTGGTTCTGGTTCTACTTTCTATGATATATATTTCATCTGTAAAGTTACTTATTATTTTGTATATTTTCAACATTTAAACTGACCTTAACCTTATTGGCAACTATTTATAATATGTAATTGATAATAATTTAATGAGAAAATGAACAAGTGTGTGGAATGAGAAGCAGGCACCTGGGTTTGCAAAGCAAGTTGTTCAACACCAAAATATCTTGCAGCAGCGAGAGTGTCGAGGGCGAGATCGACAGCGGATGAGCAGTGCGTGTGCCAGCAGGTTCGCTCAGCACAATTGGATCGCGTCTCGTGCTTCTGGGGAATGATGGAAACCTGGCCGCTGTAGAGGAACTGAAGCATCAGCATAAACACCTCGTAACCAACTGAGTTGACAGGTATAACCTGCTGCAACGACGGAGGAGGCTTATTAAGAGTAGATGCGGCAGCTGGCTGGTGCTCGGTGGAGAAGAACTTGCGGAAGAAGAGACTTCGGGCCGCCAGAATACAACGGTGGGCGTGCACCAACCGGCCCTCAACGCTGAAACTGACATCGCTGAAGGCCTGACCATTGATGAGGAGGTTGAGATAGTCCATCGAAAGAGATTTCAAACCCTCTTCGTTGCTGATGCTGCTCATTATTGCTTACAAGCTAGCTAGCAAATTATTCACCCGCCCGCCCGCTCAACAATAATAACAACACTAACTAAGAATAATATTACCTCAACTACTAGACTATATCTCTGACTCTGATCTCCTGATCTTCCCACAAACAGTGTAGGGGAAAGGGATCGCGGTATCCTCACCACTGCACTAGCAACGTCAAACTCCGCTTTGCATCTCTCTCTTGTGGATACACTGAGTGTTAGACGATGTCATTGAGATTCCTCTTCTTTGCCCGATGAAGTTGAGGAAATACAGCAACGAAGAGGGTTTGAAATACAGGAGGGTGTGCGGTGGTGATTTTGCTAGATACAAGCACCTGATGATGAGGAGAGATTAAAGGGGTTGACAAAAGAAAGCAGAATAATAATACTCCTATAGTAGATGAGTGTCTGTGGACTAATTGATGGACGGCTAAGCTTCCCATGCCTCTATAGGCTATATAGCTAACATTGATTAGAGATTTATTAAAATCACTATGTAAAAATCATGTCGCAAATTACAACTACCAACGCTTATAAATACACACGAACGTAGTTAGTCAAAATCAGTTCAACTCTTTCTATCAAAAAATATATATATATATATTAGTTTAACTCAAATGTTTTCTGCTGAATGAATAAACGACATTTTTTTATTACATATACTAACTAAAATAAATGAAATTAATTAATGTCATCACATTTTTTGCATATTTTTATAGGGCTTACCAAGGATGGTAAAAATTGTTTTTAACCACACATTTAATTTCAATTAGTTATGAAAATTAAGTCATGTGCAATGCACTTGCAGGAAGATGCATTAGCAATTTTTCTCGATTTTATTACTTATTACTCCCTCCGTCCCCATTTGTTTGTCCAAAAGGACAATGGACACGAGAATTAAGAAAAACAAATAAAGGACAATGATAGAGAAAAAGTGGAGGAGAGTGTATGTGAATGTGGGTCCCGTACAGTAAATAAATGATAATAAGAGAGAGAAAGTGGAGGAAAGTACAATTTTCTTAATTAAAATAATTTTTTTGGTAGGAAAGAGAAGATTGATTTGATTATTGAGTTATGTATATAAAAGGAAAGTGGACAAACATTAGGGGACACCAAAAAAGGAAAGTGGACAAACAAATGGGGACAGAGGGAGTATCATAATCCATCCTCGCTTAGATGCATTATTCGTGAATTAAATTTTTTTTCACATGCCTCTCCTTGAAAATGTCAGAAAAAGGATCCAGTGACTCATCGAAACAAGGGACTTCATTAGACTTCATCTGCACCATTGAGCACTTTGTAAAACCACGTCATAATTACATTGTAAAACCCTTGACAAATAACTAATGATCTTTGCATGATAATTTTGCAATATAACCACCGATTATAGATTGTATCATCATCTTGCGCCATATCATAATTTGGCAAATTTTATCGTGAACGAACTCGAAAACCATTCTTTTACTTCATGGGCTGACCCGAAAGTGCTATTTCATCTTATATTGAGTTTAGCTCCATTTCTTTTTTTTTTGGGTTTTGGCGAGAGATTTGGAGTACCACCGTATATAATATATTTCTCTAAGCCATACAAGATTAGCATAAGTATAGTTTGAAAAATAACAAAAGAATAGAGAGTTGTAACAAGGGGGGTACGTACCACATATTTACATGGAGTTATTGTAGTAAATAGAAAAGGACACAGAAACTTAGATGATTGACAACACATCATTCACTATCTATATCAATGATACCCCACCAGATTTGACCTGTGACTTGACTTGTCTTGTCATTCTTTTTCACTCAAATACTGTTTGATGCTTTATTTGGTATTTCCCATCACTTCAGAGTCAGAGACTCAGACTGCTACAATTGTAAAAATTTAATATTTATGTCAATTCATCTCTTATTAAAAAAAACAAAGGAGTAACCTGAAGCGGAAGTGACTTCATTGTCGTAAGTCTTTAAGTAAGTCTTAACTATACTTACAATCATAATATTGTTCTTTTTTATATAAGTGAAACAAAACACTGACTTGTCACGGTAGCGTCCAATGACGGATAAATTATAGATAAATGTTGGCATACATTATGCAACATAATTATAGATAAATGTTGCATATATTGGACATTTGGACGGTAGCACCCAATGACAATGACAGACAAATTATAGATAAATCTTATTCATTATGCATATTTAAATAGACCGTATTGGATGCGTGTAACTCCAGATGCACTACTTCTAATGTTAGATAGATAATCAACATCATTGCTCAATATGCACTACATAAGCGTAAGAAGAGCAATAATTCTATTTCAGATACCACTACGTTAAGTACCATATGAGCACCGCTTTATACTAACACTACTAAAGGAAGGGAATATGCATCGGCTCCGTATTTTGGATTATGCATCGGTTTTGGCCTTATGCATCGGTTTCTTTAAAATCGCTGCATAATCACACCCATTACGCATCCGAAAATTGATTTTTACTGGATTTTCAAACGTATCCGTGCGCGCCTTCCGTCGACCTCGCTACGTCTCGCCGTCGTCGTTGCCGCTTCTTTGCTTGCCAGTCGTCGAGCTCGCCTTCCGACGCTAGTCGTCGAGCTCGCCTTCCGTCGCTAATCCTTCACCTTCCGTCGCTCGCCTCTGTCGCCAGTCCTTCATTGCCGCCCTTCGCTCGCCTTTCGTCATCGGCCAGTCGTCCAGCAACACTCTTCACTCACTTGACAGTCCTCCAGCAACACTCAAAGGTATGTATTGTTGATGGATTTATTAGGGTTTACTCATTGCGTAATCGAAATGCAATTACTTGTTGTAATTTTCTTTGTTGATTTAATTATTTTGTTGGTTTAGGTCTTGAATCGTACTCTCGACCATTGCATATCAGTCAAATAGCTTATTTGATTCTCCGAGCAACATCACATAAGGTATTTATATGTTGCTCCAAATATACAAGGTTATCTGCAACTTTGAAGTTATTCAATTTGAAAGCTAAAAATGGATGGAGTGATAAGAGTTTCACTGAAGTGTTATCGTTGGTGAAAGATATGCTTCCCGATGGAAACACTTTACATAATCGTACTTACGAAGCTAAAAAGGTCATGTGTCCCATGGGAATCGAGTACAAGAAGATACATGCTTGTCCCAATGATTGTATATTGTATCGTAATGCTTATAAGGATTTGACTGAATGTCTGGTGTGCAAATCTTCTCGCTACAAGTTAAACAAAAGATGAACTAATACCTCAAAAGGCAATGGGGCAAAAGTATTGTGGTATCTTCCACCAATTCCCAGGTTTCAACGACTATTTGCTGACTCGAAAGATTCAGATAATATGCGATGGCATGCCGAGAAACGTGTCATTGATAGCAAAATGCATCATCCGGCCGATCCATTGCAATGGGCCAAAGCAGACAATTTATTCTCAGAATTTGGATCAGAGTCTAGGAATTTACGCCTTGGCTTGTCTACTGATGGGGTGAATCCGCATGGAAATCTCAGTAGTCAACATAGTACATGGCCCGTGATATTAGTGATATACAACCTACCTCCTAGACTAACCATGAAGCGCAGATATATGATGAATTCTTTGTTGATATCGGGTCCTAGACAGCCTGTAAATAACATAGATGTATACTTGGCTCCCTTGATAGATGATCTGAATCATTTATAGAATGAAGGAGTACGGACATTTGATGCATCTAGACAAGAATATTTCAATATGCGTGCCATGCTAATGTGCACTATCAATGACTTCCCTGCTTATGGTAACTTGTCCGGGTACAGTATTAAAGGGTACAAAGCTTGTCCAATATGTGGGGAAGCGACACATTCACGTTATCTAAAGAATTGTCGAAAAATGATTTACATGGGGCACCGACGTTTCTTACCGAGGCATCATCCTTACAGGCGAAAGAAAGCTGCATTCAACGGTGAGACCGAACACGCAATAGAACCTCAACCATTTTCAGGTTATGAAATACTTGAGAAAATTCAAAATATTACAAATCGATTTGGAAAACCTAGTGCACGCACCGAAAGTGCTCCATGGAAGAAGCGATCTATATTTTTTGATCTCCCTTATTGGCATACACTTGACATTAGACACTGTGTTGATGTGATGTATGTGGAAAAGAATATATGTGATAGTCTAATCGGCACATTATTAAACGTTCCTGGGAAAACGAAGGATGGAGTTAAAGCGAGACTGGATATGCTAGATATGAACATTCATATTAAATTAGCACCAGAAACCCGAGGGCAACGTACATATCTGCCTCCATCATGCACCACTCTTTCTTAGAGTGAGAAATCAAGATTTTGCGCATGTCTTAAAGGAGTTAAAGTTCCGTATGGCTTCTCTTCAAATATTGCCAGTTTGGTTTCGATGAAGGATTTGCGTTTGAATGGATTAAAATCTCACAACTATCACACTTTAATTCAACAGCTCTTGCCTATTGCAATTAAAGGTATATTGCCTCCAAAAGTGAGAGCCGCTATACAAAAGACTTTGCGTGATTTTTAGCTCTTTATGTGCTAAGGTTGTTGATCCAACAGAGCTTGATAGATTACAAGAGCAAGTAGTGATTACATTATGCCAACTTGAGATGTTCTTCCCACCATCATTTTTTGATATAATGGTTCATCTAACTGTTCATTTGGTGCGTGAGGTTCAAATACTTGGACCAGTGTATATGAGATGGATGTACCCTTTTGAGAGGTACATGAAGATTCTAAAAAGCTACGTGAGAAATAGGCATCGTCCGGAAGGATGTATAGTGGATGGATACATAACTGAACAGGCGGTTGAATTTTGCACTAACTTTTTGGGAAATACCACTGCAATTGGGTTTCCAAGGCCACGTCATTTTGATCGATTTAAAGGAAAAGGAACAAGTGGATCGAAACAAATAGTTCAATCCGTGGATGAGTTATCAAAAGCCCATTTTTACGTATTACAACAGATACCTGAGATGACGCCTTTCATCGATGAGCACTTAAACATAGTGAGGAGTGCACACCGGGGAAAAAATGAGATATGGGTGCAAAGAGAACATCGTCGGTCATTTTGTAAATGGCTTAAAACTGACGAAGCTTTAAGTAATCAAGGGAACTCGGAAGAAGAGTCTGATGATGACTTAGTGAAGTGGCTTATGGCAGGTCCGAAACCAAGTGTATACATGTGGAGAAGTTTTGACATTATCGGTTTTTGTTTTCACACAAAAGATCAAGACGAACGCAACGTTGTGCAAAATAGTGGTGTCACACTTGTTGCTGAAACCACTCACGTTTCTAGCGCTAGAGATCGAAATCCTATATCTGCTCCTCTCAATTATTTTGGGGTTATCGAAGAAATATGTGAGTTGGATTATGTTAAACTGCAAGTACCGGTTTTTAAATGTAAATGGGTTAATCATTCCGCGGTTTGCACTGATGAGTTCGGAATGACGTTTGTGGATTTTCGCAGGGAGGGATATAAAGATGAGCCCTTCATTATGGCCGAACAAGCGAGACAAGTATTTTACGTCAAGGACCCTTTGGACAAAAATCTATTTGTTGTCCTCCACGGTAAACAACAAGTAACCAATGATCCTACAAGTGGCACATCTGAAGACCTCACTGAAGATTGCATACCTGTGTGTACTACCATTCCTGTGGAAAGCGTCGAAATTGACATTGATGACGAAATGCAATTAAGAGAAGATCACGACGAAGGAATATGGATAGATAAACAAACTTAACTTATGTGTATGATGTATGTTACTTTATCACTGATGTTCATCACATGTCATTTTATTATTTTTATTGTTGTCTATGCATTTGTATTTACATTTCTATTAAACTAACATTTTTGTGATATTGCAGGGATAATGGCACAAAGTAGTAGTAGCGGCGATGAAGACTGCCGTGTGGAACAGTGTGCGCCCATCAAGAAAACTAAGAGAGGTCCATCGTTAATGCTAGATTTGATCAGGAGACATAAGGAGGCTGGCACCAAGATGACAGTCGAATTTAGCGACACAGGATATCCCTTGGGGAAGATTGGTGACAACTGGAGGAGTTACCTAGGCACTGTGGTACGTACTCGAATTCCGATCGACTTGCCTGATTGGAGGAAGGTGCCTTCAAAGCTTAAGGATCTTATGTGGAACGAAGCAACGGTAATATATTATATAATTCCATTTGTATAGTTTTAGCAACATTAATTATTGATCGTACTAATTATTACTTGTTATATTTTTTCAGGAAGTGTTTGCTGGACCCGAAAGATACAAAGAGCAAGAGGTCAAATATGCATCTAGTGCGTGGAGGAACTTCGAATCGAGACTCACTACAGATTACATATTCGGTAAAAAGAAGGACGAAGATCCCACGAAGGAGTATCAATACATTCATTCTGCGCAGTGGAAGAAATTTGTAGAGCATAGACTCAGTGAAGATGCGAGGAAGCTATCTGCTCAGAATAAGGCTCTAGCGGCTAAGAATGAATATGCGCACATCATGGGCCGAGGAGGATATAGAAAAGTGAAGGAGGTGCTAATAAACGAGAAGTTAGCCGATTTAATTGCGCAAGGCGTAATTGAAGAGGGAGCGACACCTTCTATGACTGTAGAGAGATATGAGGTGTGGAAGAGGGCACGCCTCCACACCTCAGGAAGAATAAAGAGTTCGTCACCCCTAGAGTTCGGATAGTGGCTGAAAATATTGTGAGTAATTAACTTTTTTTTCAGTAGTTTAACTTTTTCCGTACACTAATCTTTGGTACTAATTTCTTGATAATAGGATCAATTAGTAGAAAAATCTAGTCAAGGATCTTTTTCACCGCATGGTCGACATGATATACTGACTGAGGCGATTGGGACGCCTGAGTATCCTGGATGTACCAGAGGAGTAGGTACACACGTTCCGTGGAAGATTGGGTTCCCGAAATCCACATCTTCTAGGACGACGCCGAGTTCCAGTACTTCTCATGTAGATATGCTCGATCGCCTCGGCCGTCACTGTCACGTTGATGTGGACCCGATGACGAACATACCTGCGGTACGTTTATAATGTTTCATTTTCCTTTTTGTGACAATTTCGTTTAATTGTTTGGAACGTATGTAACATCAATTCTTCGTGATAACAGGGTGGCTTGAAATGCGTATTAGTCATCCATGGGACCGTCGAAGGTGCCCGAGAGCAAGTGGCCATTGGTCGAGTCATGGCAGGTCATTTTATTAATTATCGACAAATACCACAACATACAGTGAAGGTGATGTCCTCTCTCAGTCCTTGTAGCCTCTTTATAGATGTCACATTCTTATTCGTATGTTATTCTAACCCTAAACATTTATTCTTTATATATATGTGAAGGTTGAAAAAGCACTCATTCGAACAGCAAAATTGCCAATACCTCATGCGAAGTTGTCCATTGTTATCGAGGCAGAGTATCACCATGTAGCATGGCCTGAAAACTTGGTCGATGTCGGTAATAGGGTGAGACAATCGAACAATACGACAACATACGCATTTTCTATTATACTTTACTTAAAAATTAATTTCATATCATTAATCAAATCATCATGCAGGAATATGACAACATTAAATGTCTTTATTTGCCAATTTTCGACGATGATTTCATAGAGTGCTTGCCCTTATACTGTCGACTTTTAAATGAGGTGTGGAAACGGTTGAACCGCGGTATGTTTGTAGTGGACGTCGACCAGAGTGTGTTCGGTGACGACTACGGTATCGCTGTGACCACATAGGACCTAATTGAACTATACAAGACAAAGGCATTGGGGAACTTTGCTAGTGAATTGTATATATGGTAATGTTCACGATTATTTCTGATAATAATTTGTTCTAATGCATGGTCTAACTCTAACACAAAAGTTTTAATTTGTAGTTTTTTTAACAATGAGATAATGGGTTGGGATATTAAGTTTGGTTTCTTCAATCCTTCCATCATGACGCCAACAGTCAACAGAGATGAGAGGTTGATGACGTTTGTGGCAAGGTTGAGTATGCCTGACCGAGATCGCAATTTTTGTTACTTCCTACCTTACGTGGATCATGTAGCGTGAGTTCATTATTTAATGATTATGTTTTATATCTATTTTTGAATTCATTTTTTTAAATTTAGTTAGTTTTTGTTAGGTGGCATTGGATGTTATGTGTCATCTTCCCTAAACAACATGTAGTGCATTGGCTAGATCCAAATATAGGTGATAAAGGAATAAACGTCGATGCAAAGGATTTGGTGGACACGTAAGTTTTAGACTCACTTTTATCTTGTAACTTGTATGTTAACAATCACTAATTATGTAATGTTATACATTTTAGGGGATTGTACCAATACTATCAAGGATGTTTACCGAGAAATACACAAAGTGTTCGTTGGAAGGTAGTTAAGGTACGAAGTCTCATAGCTAATATCTTTTTAATAGTTTTAGCATTAATATAGTGTGTGATAAGAAATTATTGATCGTGTGCAGTGTCCACAACAACCGCTGGGTCACTTATGCGGTTATTATGTCATGAATTTTATTCGTGATATAATCCAGTTTGTACGCGCTAATAACGGAGCGGAGATTGATGATCTTAGCCAAGTAATCTTTTATACTTGTATTATTCTCTAAGTTGTCGTTGACGTTGGTTTGGTTTGGTTTGAACTAATTGGAACTTTTGACTTACTTTTATCGTGCTTTTCATTGTTTCTAGTGTTTTCCTAATGGAAGTGAATCATACGAAGACTCGAAGATCGATGAAGTAAAGGAAATGAGTGCCACCTACTTGTATAACTATATAAGCGATCGTTACCCAGTCGTTTTAGGACATGAATCTTAGGTTTGTTGTTTGTATTCAAATATTAACTTTTGTGTTGGCATTGTTGTATGGAAAGAAAGATGTGTACTTGTATATTCTATTTGATCTCTGAAATGAATGTATGTCGATGTTGTTGAGCAACAGTGCATTTGTAATTGAACAGCAGGGTATTTGTAATTGATCGATGTTTGTAAAAATTTCAGGGTGGATTTGAGCTAATATAAGCCAAATTTGCCAAAATTTCTTAAAGCTTATGCATCGGTTTATAAAAACCGATGCATAAGGTCCGACCCTTACGCATCGCTCGCTTATGCATCGGATCAAAACCGATGCATAAGGCCCTCGAAAACCGATGCATAATCCCCCTCCTGTAGTAGTGTAAATGTACTATGCTAAATGTCAGACATGGCCTTCTTCTCTACTTCAAATATTATTTACTATACGAGCATCCATCATCATGATTAAAAAAATATGGTATCCACCTCTCTCATTCACTTATCCCTCATTTAACCATGCCTCATGATTTATTTGGTCATAGACATTCCACTCATGGTCAAACAGGGACGGAACTATAGCTTGATAGGGAGGGACACTTGTCACCCCAGGATTTTCCAAATTTTTTTATAATGTAAATAAATAATATGATATGATATATTTTATTCAAATATCAAATACTCCTCAGTTATCAATATCAGATGCGGAACAGCCGCACAAGTGTTTGACTACGCCGGTCTTCGTGAGTCTTCGGCTACTTCCCGGTTTTTTCTTTCTTTATTAATTCATAAGATTTCGACAAATAGATGTATGTTGAAGTCACCTGCGATGATTTTCATGATATGATTTGTATTGTTTTGATTTTCGCTAGTTTAGACAGCATGAGTTAGGGTTTGTAGATTTGTGCTATTTTGACATTGAAATAAATTGTGTTTAATTATGATTCTGATCTTTGATTTTTCTGATTTTATAGATGAAAACACCAACTATTGATTTGTTCCTTAAAAGAAAAACTGCAGAAATTTCAGAGAAAGACAGTCATGTACACAGTGAGGAACATCATGCTCCAAAATTACGAAGGCTTGAAACTGATGATGATTTTGATATCAACAAATTAGAACGTGACCCAGGTTTACGGCCACAAATATGGAAGTACCCCATTGGTAAGCGTGATGAGGTTCGAAGAGCTTATATTAATTTTGGTCTGTATCAACCTATGCTTGATGAGTATCCAAAATCTGTTGAAAGAGAATCTCGTAGTTTCAATCATCTTGGTATAGTCGTTGTGAATTGACAAGCGTATTTTTAACTCTTTATAGTTGTCAATTTATATGTTTTAGGGGTCAAGTTGCAGCCAAACAAAATTTATAACATTGGTAAGCCAATGGTCGATCCAAGGAACAACGTGTGTAATTACTAGCTAATAAGTGATCTATTTAGCTATTCCGATTAAAAGAGGTTTTGTGAATGTGAAATAAATCGTAGAAATTAAATGCAGAAAATAAAACGTAGTGACTTTATCAGAGAAAGAATTCCAGAATCATACTTCACCCGTGCCAACCCTACTAATCATGCAATCATGTCACGTAAATTATTCATGCTATCGAATATGGAAATAAACCGAAATAACACTAGACAAGCCGCCCATTCACGGATCATTGTCTAGATTAATCTCATTCGTTGAACGCCGCCCATCCACGGATTATCAACGATCTCGATTATTAAGCCTAAGGTTTTTCAGACAAAAGTCAACTTTCCTATTAATTCATGTAATACCATCGTAGCTACCATGACCTAACATCAATTTCATGCAATCCGGTTAACACCTAGGACACATCCATCTATTGGTAATTAACCTTAATATGTTCTAGCATGCAAACATCTCATTCAATGTAAAACTTGCAAGAACGATAAAATTAAGCACAATGAAATTGAATATTCGAATCGCATAAATAAAAATGTTAATTGATC
This sequence comes from Rhodiola kirilowii, assembly GCA_033675215.1. Taxonomy (NCBI): domain Eukaryota; kingdom Viridiplantae; phylum Streptophyta; class Magnoliopsida; order Saxifragales; family Crassulaceae; genus Rhodiola; species Rhodiola kirilowii. The sequence goes on from CM066199.1 coordinate 186,512, forward strand.
ACACGGGATCCGTAGGATCACAGAATAAAAAGACTACTCACTATTCATGGTAAATTAACCACAAATAGTGTAAAAATAGAAATTAAGAACGAGTTAACCGTAGTGACGATGTGGCTCGTTGAATCCTCGATCTCACGATGATCTTTGTCTTTTCCCAAGTTAGAGTTTTCTCTCCCAATCCAATCCAAGTTCTCTCTCGTCAATCTCTATCTCCAATGTCGCACCATGCTCTCACGCAATCGTCCCTCTTTTATTTCCCAAAAAGGCTAAGGAAATAAGCCCAAAAACTGTCAAAATCGATTTTTGGAAATAATAGCAAATCTGTCTTTTAATCATCCACGCTCGGGCAAGCAGATGTGAGCTCGGGCAAGCTTAAAGTGGCAGTGCTGATCCATGGCAGAGAGCTCGGGCGAGCTTAACGTGGCAGTGTGGTGAGAGCGCAAAGCGGCTCGGGCGAGCTTCAACTCGAGTAGATGAGATGATGGCCGAGCGGTTTGGGCGAGCTCATCCATGCTCGGTCAAGCAGAATGTGGCAGATTGATGTTGAAGAATTGAGGCTCGGTCGAGTCATGCCAAGCTCGGGCATTGTTTCCTTTAGTGGCTTCGGCGCTCGGGCGAGCTACATGGAGCTCAGACGAGCATTTTCTGGCAGTGTGTTTGGGTCATGTGCAAGCTCGGGTGGGCGCAACTAAGCTCGGGCGAGCATAATCTAGCAGCGCATTCGAGTCCCATGGAGGCTCGGGCGAGCCTTGATTAGCTCGGGCGAGCTTATGACCCTTTTCAGCATATTTTCTGTTAATTTGCTTCGGATGCAATCCAAAGTGCTCATCGTGTCGATTGATCTGAAATACTAGGATAAAAGGATCAAATGATGACAATTTACCGGGAGAACGAGTGATATCCTTCATCATATGGAGCATTTAACTAGTCGAAATATCGACCGATCATGCATCGTGGTTGGAATATTCCAAGGCAGTAAATGCTATATATTTTTTTAATGGGAGTAGATGATATATTTTCTCAGCCATGTTTTTTATTTCAAAAAGAAGATGGACCTTCAGGATCGAATGCATTCACTGTTTATGGATTTCGAGCATGGAATAATGTGGGAGGAAAACTTTGTTCACTTATGGGACATGTCGAATAAGATCACAACTCCCCTCATCATAAAGCTCTCTCAAATTGGTCAGATATCATGAATCAATCGGCTCATAATTTAAATACGTTGGCAAATTTGAGAGCTCAAGAGATACTTTATAATAGACTTCGATTGAAAACTTCTATTGAAGTTGCTAGATGGCTTGCTTACCAATCTTATGCTTTAAGAGGCAATGATGAGTCTGAAATCTCAAGAAATCGTGGTAATTTTATTGAATTGTTGAAATGCTCTGCATCTTTGAATAGTGATGTAGCAAAGGTTTTAGACTGTGCTCCGCGAAATGCATCATATACATCACCAAAAGTACAGAAACAGATATTAAAAGTCTTGGCAATAAAAGTCAAGAAGTTTATTCGCGAAGAAATTGGTTGTGCAAAGTTTTGTATAATAGTGGATGAAGCTCGGGATGAATCTAAAAAGGAGCAAATGTCACTAGTTTTGAGATTCATTGATAGAGATGGTTTTGCATAAAAGAACTTTCTTTTTATGCAACTTCATGTTAAAGATACCAATTGACTTTGAAAAATGGTATTTTTTTCGATGCTCTCTCGTTATAATCTCTATATTGAGTCTATACGAGGGCAAGGTTATGATGGTGCAAGCAATATGCGTGGAGAATGGAATGGGTTGCAAGCTTTACTTTCACGTGAATGTCCATATGCTTATTATGTCCATTGCTTTGCTCATCGTTTGCAGTTATCCCTTGTTGCTACATCAAACGAAGTGTATCATGTTCAACACTTTTTTGAGAAGCTCAATTTTATTGTCAATATCGTGAGTGCAACTTGTAAATGCAACGATCAACTAAAAGACAAGCTCATGCTTCAAATATGGCTTTTTTTACTTGCTATCGGTGATCTCGAAAGTGGAAAGGGTCTTAATCAGTTAGGTTCTTTACAAAGAGCTGGAGACACTCACTGGACTTCTCACTTGAAATCAATTTCAAGTTTGATCAAGATGTTTAGTGCAACATGTGAAGTTTTAATGACTATCAAAGCAGATGGAAATACTCATAGCCAACGTGGTGAAGCAAGTTCAATTTATGAGACGATGACTTCTTTTTATTTTGTCTTTATTATGTATCTGATGAGAGAAGTTTTAGACATTATGAGTTACCTTTGTAATGCCTTGTAGCTTCAATCTCAAGATATTTTGAATGCCATGTCACTTGTTTTGACTTCAAAGTATCTTCTTTAAAAGATTAGAGACGATGGACGGAGCAAATTAGTTGAAAAGGTGAGAACTTTTTGTAAAAAAGTAAATATAGAAGTTCTTGATTTTAGGCTCATCATGAAACAAGAAGAAGAGTTTCTCATCAACAAAATAGAGTCACGGTGGAGCATTATTATAGAGTTGATATTTTCTATACAGTGATAGATTCTCAATTGCAAGAACTCAACAACAGATTCAATATAATGACGACATTGTTGAATTAATGATTCTCTCTTCAGCTTTAGATCCCAAAGAGTTGCATACAACACTTAGAGTTGATGATATATGCAAATTGGAAAAGAAATTTTATCCATTAGACTTTGATGAGGATGAAAGGACATCGTTGCGCATGTAACTTCAACATTTTGAGCTAGTTCGATAACTTCCCGAGTTTAACACTTTGACCGAAATTTCTGAACTATGTCGATGGTTGATGAGAACAAGAAAATCAAACATGTTTCCGTTGATATACAAGGTGATAACTCTTATTCTAACTCTTCCAGTTTCCACTGCTACTATTGAACGGTCTTTTTCAAGGATGAATTTAGTGAAAACACACTTTGCAACAAGATGGAAGATGATTTCTTATCGGATTGCTTGGTTGTCAACATTGAAAAGGAAATAGCAAAAATGTTTAGCACGGATTCAATAATAGATGATTTCCGCGTGATTTGGAAACAAGACGCTCTTTATTTTAATATAGTAATTCTTTTTTAACAATGGTATGTTTTCTCATAATACAAAATATATTTTTGGTTATCACCCCCTACCCAAATTCCTGGGTCCGTCCCTGTGATCAAACATAAAGTTCATCATCACCCTCTCTCTTATTTCTACATAAATACACTACTACAGGAGAGTCAATATGCATCGGTTCAAAAATTGTATTATGCATCGGTTCGGTTAATAAGCATCGGTTTTAGGGGAAACCGTTGCATAAGGTTTACAATATGCAACGGTTTTAAGCGAACCGATGCATATTATTTACCTTATGCATCGGTTCAGATAAACCGATGCATAAGGTAAACAATATGCATCGGTTCGCTTAAAACCGTTGCATATTGTAAACCTTATGCATCGGTTCACTTAGAACCGTTGCATATTGTTTACCTTATGCAACGGTTTTAACAGAACCGATGCATAAGATCAATAAAAACTTAGGTTTTTTCGACTGAGCTGCTCAATTCCCTCCATCTCACTTCCTTTGAATTCGCACCTGTGAACTTTGACGACTCCGATTCCGACGCTGCTCGATTCCATTCGCACGACGCTGCTCGATTTTGCTTCGACGACGCCTTCATTCCATTCGACGCCTTCGACGACGCTGCTCGAATCCATTCCGACGACGCCTTCGACGCTTTTCCATTGCGACTGAGCTGCTCGATTCCATTCCTACCGCCACGCCTTCTTGTGCAAATCCCAGGTATGATATTTAGGGTGTTGAATTTGTGTGTGTTTAGGGTTGAATTTATGGTACAAATCCCAGGTACAAATCCCACCGACTGAGCTGCTCTATTTGTTCAATTTGTGTGTGTTTAGGGTTAATGATGACATGTAATCCGATTTGGGGGTGTTGGCTAGGCTTGTTGAATCCATTTTTTGGATGAAATGATGTTTAGTGCGTCTACAAGATTCTTATTAATTAATTTTGTGCTTCATTTCTAACTTGTGTTCGTTAACTACATGTAGTCATTGTTAATTGATTTGCAAGAGAAAACTTCTCCTCTCCATCTAATTGTAGTCCTCTTCGGGAGCTTTTATTTCAAGGTAAACATCACGATTAAACTAATTCACTACTTATGTTTCCATTCATTTTTCCTTGTTTACTAATTCGTTCTCGTTGTTTGTAGCTCTAGTCCGTACTTGTTGCACAACGGCCACACCATTAAGATTCTTCTTTGCGAGCTTTTATTATAAGGTAAATCGCAAGTTTATGTAACTCGTTTACTACATTTTAATTGTTGAAGTGCTTGTAATTCACTCAACTGTACTTGTTGGTTCGTGTAAATTAGTATTATGTAACTAATAATATTTACACGTTTCATGTAGTGGATTTATAATGAATCGAGAGTGGGTGTCCGGTAATAGGTTGAGTGATGAGTACTTAATTTGTGCAAGTAATATGGATTGATAAAGAAACTTAATTTGTGTGTATGTTGTATATGCTAGTTATTTCGTTATCACACGCCATTTTATTTGTTTAATTATCGTCTTCATTTATGTATTCATATGTGGAATGTGTTTAATCTGACGTTTAATGTGACTCTTTTACAGAATCATGGCTAGCAGCAGCAGCAGCGGTGCGGAGGATGATTTTTGTGTCTCTGCCCGCACACCGAGCCACAAGAAAGGCCCTGTATACATGGCGAAGTTGATTAAGCAACACACAAAGGCTGGTACCAAGCTTACGGTCAACTTCGATAGTAAGGGGAATCCCAAAGGAAAAAATGGAACCAATTGGAGGAGCTTCTTGGGTATGGTGGCTCGTTCTCGAATTCCTATCACCTTTAACGATTGGAGGAAGGTTCCTGACCATTATAAGGCCACTTTGTGGAGAGATGCAACTGTAAGTATTTCTTTAATTGACACTTGTATTTGTCAGCGAAGTTGATTTTATTTTTATGAATTATAACTTGTTATATGTCACTTTAGGTAATTTTTGATGGATGCGAGCCGCATAAAAAGCATGAGATGAAGGTTGCTCGTACCATATGGAAGAATTTCAAGTCAAGACTGGCAAAAGATTACATCCACGGTGCCAAGGCAAATGAAGATCCTATGGGTGAGTATAAGTATCTTCAAGCAGATACTTGGAGTATATTTAAGGAGCAGAGGCTCTCTGAAAATGCTATGAAGTTAAGAGAGACTAACAAAGAGCTTGTGAAGAAGAATGTGTATGCACACATACTTGGTCGAGGAGGCTACAGAAAACTTGAAGAAAAATTGACAACTGAGAAGATTGCCGAGTTATTTGCGCAGGGCGCAATTGAAGAGGTGCAATCTTCTGTCACTATAGAGAGACATGAGTTGTGGAAGAGGGGACGCCGGAACAAAAATGGCGAGTACGTGACCGAGGCATCCCAGCGAGTGGCAACAAAGATCGTAAGTTAATTTTTATGTCAATTGCAATAGTTAATATAATACACTAAATTTTCTTTGATGCAATGATTGTTTTATATAGGATGAGTTAGTGGAGAGCTCCTCTCAAGGACAGTTCTCGTCTCGTAATCGACGACATGACATACTTACTGAGGCGATTGGGACGCCGGAGCCCAAAGGACGCACCCGAGGAGTCGGGTCACACATTCCGTGGAGGGTTGGGTTACCAATCTCCACCTCCTCGGGTGGCACGCCCAGTTCAAGTAATATTATTCGAAGAGATGCGTCCGACCACTGCAGCCATCATTGTCCCAATGATTCAGACCCGTGGAAGAACATACCAGAGGTTCAAGTTACAATTATGAAATTTATTATTTATATAGGTTAAATATATGTAATACTCTATGTGTATGTTTACAATTTTTTTACAAATTATTACTGCTACTCACAGGGTGGCCTGAAGAGCCTATTGTACATTGAGGGGCAACTTGAAGGTGACAAACAGCTTGTGGCTATCGGTCGATGCGTAAATGGCCGGTTTGTTAACTTTCGAGCGATACCCGAAGATAACGTGAAGGTGAAGGTCGATAAAGCACTTTTGGAAGGTCGAGGTGCAGCCTTGCCAACAGCCCATCCAAAGCTCTCGAATGTTCAGCAAGCAGTTAACCATCACGTGGCTTGGCCGAAAGACTTAGTCGTTGTCGATAAAAGGGTGAGACCATCGAACATTATAACTTCATTTGCTTCATTGTGTTATATTACAAATAAAAAAAGATATTTAAGCTTCACGGAAATATAACATGCAGGCATATGACATACACTTATACGAGTCTATGCCACTTACTGGCGATGATTTCGTAGATGCGATGTCCGTGGACTGTAGACTTCTACATGAGGCGTGGAAGGCTTTGGGTAGAGACACGATTGAAGTACATGCCAAAGTTGAGGTCTTCGGTGACGACTACGATATCTACGTCTGTGACGAGGAAGTTCAGGACCTATTAACGTTTAAAGCGTTAGGGAACGCAGCATCTGAGTTGTATATATGGTAATATTTATATGTTTAATCATTTTTTTGCAATTAGTGTAACTAATACAAGTTTCTACTTTGTAGTCATTTGCACGATCAGATGGTTCGTTCGGAGATCAAGTTTGGTTTTTTTATTCCGTCATTGATGACCCCAGCCATAGAGAAAAATGAGAGATTGGCGACGTTCGTAGGAAGATTGAGTATGCCAGATAAAGACCAAGTTTTTTGCTACTTTCTCCCTTATGTTGATCCCATTGAGTGAGTTCAATCCCTTACTTTATAAGTTGTTAACTTTTTTCTGAACATATTTGTTTTTAAGTTAGTGTGTTTTTTTAGGTGGCATTGGATGTTATGCGTCATTATTCCGAGACAACATAAGGTTCTTTGGCTTGATTCATCTACAGAAGAGAAGGCTATACGCGCTGATGCAAAAGAGTTGGTGGACATGTAAGTTTGGAAATTACTTTTATCTTATAACTTGTATTGAAAGTCACTAATAATTACCTTATTGTGTATGTTTCAGGGGCTTAGATCGATACTACCAAGGATGTGTACCGAGGAGTACACGTAAAGTACAGTGGACGACAGTTTTGGTATTCACAAATTACACATCTTTATTAAATATTTCATACATTTATTAAGTATGTTAATTGCTATTCTTGATATTGTGTAGTGTCCAAGACAACCACCTAGCTATTTTTGTGGTTATTATGTCCTTCACTTTATTCGGGACATTATAGCATATGTACGGGCTAATAATGGTGCGGAGGTTGAAGACATTAGCCAAGTGAGCTTTTTATATATAACTGATGCATATGTTATTCATTTAACTATTTCATTGTTGATTGTTGATTTACTTCTCTTGTTTTAACTCTTTAAGTGTTGATTTAGCTTTTTACACGTTAATCGTTGATTAGACGTAACTCTTTAATTATTAACTTAGTTCTCTTGTTTTTTTGTAGTACTGTTTCCCTAATGGAGCGGAGTCATACGAAGTCGACAAGCTTCTTGTAGTTCGGGATGAAATCGCCGGCTACCTACGTGACTACATGACCACTCATTTCGCGGTATAGGACATTAACTTGGACAACATTTGTTATGTATGATTTGAATGCAGTATTTGTACCAAAGAGACAAAAATATGTGTATGAATGATATTGTATTGAAATTCAGTGAAATGATGTTTAGCATGTAAGCTGTATTGTATTTGAAAGTTGGAACAGCAGGGTTTATTATTGATAATGTGTTTCAGGTGGATTTGAGCTTTTTGTAAAGCCAAATCTGCCATTTTTTAACATTATGCATCGGTTTTCGAAGAAACCGTTGCATAATGTCTAGTCGCGTTTGAACATTATGCATCGGTTTAAGGAAAAACCGATGCATAATATCTGGATATTATGCATCGGTTTCAGCCCAAAACCGATGCATAATGTCCAGACATTATGCATCGGTTCAAGTAAAAACCGTTGCATAATGTCCAGATATTATGCATCGGTTTTTTATGAACCGATGCATAATGTCTGGACATTATGCTACGCTTCATTATGCATCGGATCCAAAACCGATGCATAATGTAAAAAAAACCGATGCATAATAGTTGTTCTGTAGTAGTGATACAAGCATATAAATATATATCAAAATATATATCTATTTATAGGTCTTCACAAATTATGAATATTGGTGATTATTTTTTTTAATACTTTGTAATTTTCAAGATATATTCGTTAAAAAATCTGAATTTAAATTGATAAAGTTCTAACGCGTGACAGGTGTCGCATTGTGATTGGTTCAACTCTCATGATCAAAACTAAAAAAAAGATCTTGAGATGATCAAATTTTAGTTTGATCATCAAATGATATTTACTATGACTAAAAAAATCATGATGGGGTGTATGATTTTTTCAATCACCTCCCATGACTCTTTTTCATGATTCAAAAGATTATGGTGGGGGATGCTCTACCAATTCATTAAACCAGATGCACACTACAGTCCCGTAATGCATCTCCATGGTTTCAAAACAAAATGCATCATCCTAGTGTAAGAACTGTTATGAGACTATTCATATACATGTCTCTTCATATTTTTTGTCTCTTCATATCTCAATATTATTACTATACTCTATATATAGGTTGTTTTACCTCTTATCAATATAAGTTTTCTGTTCCTCTTTTCATAACAAGAACTACATGTGTCGGAATGATGTCGGATCAGATAAACCATTTCTATACCGTCACCAACAATATTACTATAGTGTGCATCTTTGTTATCTGCGTCTGCTTTCTTCTTCCCAAACAGCGACGTCCACAAATCGGTTACTTTAGCAAAGTTTGCATCTCGATTTGTCATAGACTAAAACTATTCATCCTGATGAACTTGTTGATGTTCACGTCATAACAGACATGCATCTTGGTTGTCGAAATCGCATCATCACTCATGAATTTTGTATCTTTATGTGATGGAAACGTGCAATGACGAATAGATGAATAGGTAAACGATAAAGAATAGAGATTAATCAGTACATAGCTTCAACGTGGTTTACCTACAATGTGTGTTTCCTACACCCACATTAGGGAAAAAAATTGTGCTCGTTCAAGAAATTGTAGCATTCCCTTTTAACCGGAATAAAATTATCCAAAATGGAACACTTTGTTCGGATATACATCATAAAAGTACAAATTGGTGTTTCGAACTACCGCTCTTTTCCAATCGAAGGTTCAAACTATCAATTTTTCCAATCAAGGACAAAATACAAAATAAATTGACCAATTTTTGAATACCGAGCACCGTAAATTCACCGTGATTAAATTACAAACTCAATCATGTGAATCCCATTAATAACGACTCAATAAAAAAGTATATTAGTGTTAACGAAAAAATATCGATTTAATATGTTAAGAGTTTATGATGAGATCATTGGGTTATTTTTCAACATGGTTCATATGACTGAATTCACAATTTAATCACGGGTGAGAGGATATGGTGGAGCAGGCTGCGGTGGGTGAGAGGACATGGTGGAGCAGGCTGCGGTGGAGAACGAGCAGTCCTTAGGGCGGCAAAAAGAGGGGTCATCGGCGAATTGAACGATGCATGTGTTGGTTCTCGAAGTGTGTAGAAAATAGATTTTTAGAAAGAGAAAAGGATAAATAAAAGTGTATTATTGATTCAAAAAGAATTGTGAAATAACATTTTTATTTGAATTTATTGGACACATTTCTATCATCTCTTGTTTCTTCTCCATTATATTACAACACGTTATCAGCACGAGTTGCTGTTATCAGCACGAGTTGCTCAAAGGTGGTGATCACCCCTCACTATTTATCTCTTTTCTATCATCTCTTCATTCTTGTTCACAATGCAATGATGGCAACCTTGAGTCCTCTTTGTAGAGAATCTCAAAATAGCATAGCATTTGAAAACTCAATAATCTCCTTCATGTAATTGGTTCCATATTCACATGATGTATGAATGTGTAGTATATGATTTTGATTCCCCCGAAGAGGAATCATATACATGTATCACTTGAAGTGGATACATGTATAGTTCATGTTTTATTTTATTCCCCCAAAGTGGAATCATATACATGTATCACTTGAAGTGGATACATGTGTAGTTTATGTTTTTTTTTATTCCCTTGAATTGGAATCATTTACATGTATCACTTGAAGTGGATACATGTCTAGTTTTTGTTTTGTTTTATTCCCTCGAAGTGGAATCATATACATATATCTCCCGAAGTAGATACATGTATAATATATGCTTTGTTTTTTTGTTATGAAGTACAATCATATACATGTATCACCCGAAGTGGATACATGTATAGTACATGTTTTCGATTCCCTCGAAGTGGAGTCATATACATATATCACCCGAAGTGGATTGATGAGTCGTATTTATATGACTCGTCGAGTCAATTAATCCCATTTATTTCGACACTTTTATATGCGAACAATTACTTTTTAGTATGGTTTTGCATTTCAGGTGTTTCGGAAGCTCTAGGAGGAAACGTGCATAAAAGACGGCATTTTATGCCGAAAACATCACAATGGCAGATCAGACCTTTGGACGTTCGGCGGAGCACTGGGAATGGACCGCTTATCAAAAAAATACGAGCTACATGGCGTTGCGTAGCTTACTCAATTCCCTACAACTCTCTAGTTCACACCGAGAGCATCCTAGGTCATTTGGAGGGTCAAAATCAGAGCCAATGTCAAAACAGATGCGCAGAATGGATGAACAGTCTCAGAGAGGACCGCGGACACTGTTCACTTTGTGAACAGTACCCGCGGCGCTAAAATGTGCATGATCCGTGGATGAACAGTATTTCCGGCCGTGAACAGTATTTTTCCGGTCGTGAACAGTGTTTTCGAGCTTTTTTCTTAATTGCGTTTTTGGCCCAGAAACGGATTTAGAAACCCTATAGCTTATATTTTTAGATCAGAGGTAGGGTTTCTAATATCATCTATCCATCAGATCATCATCCATCATTCGAGACGGCTCTGGAGGAGAAGACGAATCTTTTGACGAGAGAAGCGATTTTTCTACTTTTCGTCATGCATTGTGTTTCAATCATGTGTAGCTAAATTTCTCTATTCGGTTTAGGGTTTAGTATATTGTGAGGATGTTTTGAGACTCTTTTCACTTAATGCTATTTTATGTTCTACTAGTTCTTATGCATATTTATTCCGGACTGAATTGTGAAGCTAAGTGGAGACTTGCAATGGTAAAGCTTAGCCGAGCAATTCAGCCCCTTATTTTGCTGCTTGTTTGATACTGAAACGTTAGGACAAGTAGTTGCACTTAATCTTGCATAACCTGAAACGGAGTGTTAGGTTTACTAGAACTAGAAGTCTATAACCTGAAACGGAGTAGATTGTGATGTAAGTGCTTGAAACGGCCTTACTTTAGGTTATAACCTGAAACGGAGTAACCACACTTAAGAACATAAGATCAGATCATTAGAAGTCGATGATAAACTAAGCCACAGTAGAAAAGCCCTAGACCGAATGTTTTCTCATAGTGAATCACAACCTTCTCTTTACTCGCACCTTTAACAATCTGCTCACCCCTAATTGTCTTTCTTTTCAGCCACAGAACAACAAGTAACCTCACCAGCTCCCTTGGGTTCGACCCTTGCTTACCGCTTTACTAGTGTTCTCGCAAGGAGATTATAAATATAAATTTGCAGGTCAAACGACGCCTGTCATGGATACATGTATATTATTATTATTCTTTTTTATCTTCATCTCCCGAAGAGGATATTTCATTTCACTCCTTGAAGAGAGTAACATTCACTTCTTGTTGAAAGTGATAAAACATCAAGCATATATTTTGTAGTGTGATTATACCATCTCCTGTAGTAGATGATTATAATCTAGATAAAATCACTTCATGTTGGTAAGTGATAAAGTACTGTTTTATTTATTTTATAGTTTTTATTTATGCACGTTCTTAAAATCACTTATTTATTTACTTTTGTAATGGTTTAGTTTTATTCATATTTCATATATTCAATCCCCTGGAGCGGATTCATATACATCACACACACTTAATCCCTTGAAGAGGATAAATATACATCATATATATATTTATCCTCATGAGTTAATTAAAATCATCCCCCGAAGAGGATGAATATGTGTAAAATATATTTACTCATAGAAGAGAGTAATGTACCATTTTCTTTTGATCTAAGTGAAAGAAAAATAATGGTCTGAGAAATTGTTTTTATTTAGATCATAACTCTCCCAAAGTAGTAGATGATCACTTCCCGTTGTAAGTGATAAATCCATGAAATTTCTCATCAAATGTGTTGGATATGTGTGATCAATACTTAGTGATTTAATTGTTTTGATTTCATACTTTAACTATGTTATACATGTCTACATTGTAAGACTTAAGTTCACTGCCCTAATGTTTCCTGAAGAAACTATCTTACATGGGTGAATTAATACTTGAACAATAGTTATATATCAAGCAATAACTTGAGAGATTCTGTAGATCAAAACACCAGTGCAACCCAGCAGGATTGTGCTTAATTTGTCATCATCTTCACGAGAGCCTGAAGCTCAAAACTTTACAGTCAATGACCCCTCTTACTCTGGAAGAGCTTAAATGATTCTTTTAATCATTAGAGGACGGTCATTGTACCTCGTGCAATATATGAATGGATGCACTTGAGGATATGAGTTTTTAATTAGGTCTCAGATTATAATTTTGAAATATATTGTATTGTTTCAATCTCGAGACTATGTGAAGAGACTAATGAAGACGGAGATAAGTTAGAGAAAAGATTATTCATCTCTCATTGTTATCAACCTTGTACTCCAGCAGTAGTACATGAAACATGATTATTTTTCCCGTTCATAGTTACTTTTTAAATTCGGTTGTAATGCCTTAGATTTAATTTCCGTAAGTGAAGTTATTTTATATATTATGAATTTGTTATGAGTTAAATTATATTTCAATTGATCTTATATTTTGTTTCTTTATAGAATGAATCGATCTTGTACTCCAGTAGATCAATGGTGGGGAGCTATATCACGTTGATAGTGCCACTACTCATACTATATTGAAAAACCCGAAGTTTAAATACTATCTCTAGAATGAGTAGTATTATAGAAGACTCTGGAAGAGCTTCTGTCTTGTTACCCAAAGGAACGAGAATAAACCTTAAAGATGCATTGTATTCCAGGGAATCACAAAGGAACTTACTCACAGTTTCAAAGATATTCGAATAAATGAGTTTCATGTTGAAACCATGTGTGAAGATGGTATTGAGTACCTACTTCTTGTATCTTTTAAGATTGGCCAGAAGCAAGTCTTAGAGAAAATGAGAGCACATGCGTTTGGTTTATATGGCACGCAAATTTACCCCATTGAAGTGTATAAAGTCACTAACCTGAAGTTAGTTGATAAAGAATTATTTTCTTTGTGGCATGATAGACTCGGTCATCCTGGTGAAACAATGATCCGGAGAATCATTGAAAGTTCACACAGACACCCACTTAAGGACCTGAAGATCCTCCCAAAGGGTGACTTGACATGCACGGCTTGTTCACTTGGCAAATTTATAACAAGGCCGTCTGTAACAAAAGTAAACGCGGAATCTCCTATGATTCTTGAAAGAATTCAAGGTGACATATGTGGACCAATAGCACCGCCATGTGGACCATTTAGATATTTTATGGTGTTGATAGATGCTTCAACACGTTGGTCACATGTAAGCCTAATCGCAACGCGAAGTGTTGCGTTCGCAAGGCTTTTAACCCAAATTATCAAGTTAAGGCTCATTATCCTGATCAACCAATCAAAAGAATCAGTCTAGATAATGCAGGAGAATTTACATCAAAGTCATTCAATGACTATTGTACATCAATTGGTATAATGGTTGAACATCCAGTAGCTCATGTTCATACACAAAACGGCCTAGCAGAGACGTTGATAAAGCGGTTGCAATTAATAGCAATACCATTGCTAATGAAGTCAAAATTACCCACCTCTGCTTGGGGACATGCAATTTTGCATTCAGCAGCTTTGATAAAACTTCGACTAACCGCTTATAATAAGTTTTCTCCTTTGAAACTTATCTCTGGAAGAGAGCCTGATATCTCATATTTGAAAATTTTTGGTTGTGCTGTGTATGTCCCTATTTTTCCTCCACAACGAACCAAAATGGGGCCACAAAGGAGGTTGGGAATATATGTGGGGTTTGAGTCCCCATCATTTATAAAAAAACAAGAGCCATTAACAGGTGATGTATTTCGAGTTTGATATTCTGATTGTCATTTTGATGAATCAAAACTCCCAATTTTAGGGGGAGAAGAAAAGGAGATTCATAAGGAGGTTGTGTGGAATACACCTTCTATGTCGTTCTTAGATTCGAGAACAAATGAAAGTGAACTTGAAGTTCAACGGATCATACACTTGCAAAATGTAGCAAATAGGCTACCAGATGCGTTTACTGATGCCAAGAAAGTGACAAAGTACACATATACCTGCTGAAAATGCACCAGCTCGTCTGGAGATTCCTGTAGTAACTCCAAAGAAAAATATTGCAACTGATTCTCAAATACATCGAAAGCGTGGGAGACCATTAGGGTCTAAGGATATAGTTCCCCGGAAGAGGAAAGAACACGTAAGATGTAAAATGGATGTCGAGATGTCAAATACGAACATTAATGAAGTAAGGACTCTTGAAGAGTCCTTACCTAAGGAAACTGAAGATAAAGACAAAGGTATTGATGACAATTTTGAAATGTCAATCAATTATGCCAACTCTGGTGTAGGTTGGTATCGAGATGAGGTAAATCTCAATGATATCTTTGCTTATTCAGTTGCCCTAAAGGTCATTGAAGAAGATGACAATGATCCCCAAACCATATATGAATGTCGACACCGAGATGATTGGGAGAGCTAGAAAGAAGCAATTCAAGCAGAGTTGAACTCTTTAAATAAACGTGGTGTTTTTGGACCTATAGCTCCAACACCGGAAGGTGTGAAACCAGTTGGCTATAAGTGGGTGTTCGTACGAAAATGTAATGAACGTAATGAAATTGAAAGAAACAAAGCTAGACAGGTTGCACAAGGCTTCACGCAGAAACTTGGAATTGATTATTTGGAAACGTATTCACCTGTAGTGGATGCAACAACTCTAAGGTTTCTAGTTGCTTTAGCCATTGTTGAACGACTCAAAATGCAACTCATGGATGTGGTAACTGCATACCTATATGGGTTATTAGATAAATATATATACATGAAAATCCCAGAAGGATTAAAAATGCCTGAAGCATTACAAGCAAATCCTCGTCATATGTACTCCATCAAATTGAAAAGATCATTGTATGGGCTGAAACAATCTGATCGAATGTGGTATAATCGCCTCAGCGAATATTTACTCGCGCAAGGGTTTATTAATAATCAAATATGTCCATGTGTTTTTATAAAATGCACAGAATCGGGGTATGTAATCATAGCTGTGTACGTCGATGATTTAAATATAATTAGAACTCTAGAAGAGATCCAATTGGAAGCAAACTATTTGAAAAGAGAATTTGAGATGAAAGATCTAGGAACTACTAAGTTTTGTCTCGGCCTGCAGTTCGAGCATACAAATAATGGAATCTTTATCCATCAATCAAATTACACCGAGAAGGTACTAAAACGTTTTAATATGGATAAAGCACATCCATTAAGTACACCAATGGTAGTACGATCACTCAACATCGAAAAGGACCCTTTTCGTCCCCGGACAAACAATGAAGAGATTTTAGGTCTGAAAGTACCTTATCTAAGTGCAATTGGGGCTTCAATGTACCTTGCCAATAATACCCGACCAGACATATCATTTGCAGTTAATTTACTTGCAAGATACAGTTCATCACCCACTAAAAGACATTGGAGTGGTGTTAAGCACATCCTACGTTATTTACGTGGAACAAGTGATATGAGTTTATTTTTCAAAGGAACAAATGGAGTACAAAATGGTGAATTGGTTGGTTATGCCGATGCGGGTTATTTGTCTGGCCCACACAAAGCTATCTCACAAATGGGGTACTTATTCATGTATGGAGGAACTACCATTTCATGGCGTTCGACAAAACAGACATTGGTAGCCACATCATCGAACCATGCAGAACGGATTGCACTATACGAAGCTGGACGAGAATGTGTTTGGCTTAAATCATTTTTCAACCATGTCAAAACCTCTTGTGGATTAGTATCAGGCAAACAGAGCCCGACAGTAATATATGAGGATAATGCTGCTTGCATCGCCCAAATCAAAGAGGATACATCAAAGGTGATAGAACAAAGCACATATCTCCCAAATTCTTCTCCACTCACGAGCTTCAAGTGGAAGGGAAGATCAACGTTTGTCAAATACAATCCAGTGAAAATTTGGCAGACTTGTTCACCAAGTCATTATCGACACGAGTTTTTAAGAAACTTGTAAATGACATTGGGATGTGCAGTCTTAAGGACTTGTCGGTTTGAGGGGGAGTTTTATAACTATACTCTTTTTCCTTAACTTGGTTTTTATCCCTCTTTGTGTTTTTTCGGGTCAAGGTTTTAACGAGGCACTTAACCTTTGGTTTGACCCATTTACACCCCTATTTAGATCACTCCATTATACCTCCATTTATTTGTGTTAAAAGCCATGTCCTTCAATTAGCCTTCTTGTATTTTATATATAGATGGCATTGTAAAGTATGAAGAATGAATAACAAGAATACATTCTATTTACACATTTCTATCATCTCTTGTTTCTTCTCCATTATATTACAACACAAGTATGTTTTTGTTTTGCATAATATGTATAATGGCAATTGGGTAAAATATAAACTTTAGTGTTTTATATAAACTTTAAACAACTTAAAATTATGACAGGTGTCAATGGCAATATAGTTTTTCCAATTTCATGTTTTGTCAATGATTTAGTTTAATGCTCAATGATATGACCAAATTATTATCTTTCGCTTAAGTTCATTAAAATTTAATTTAATTTTTACTAAATTTTTAGCATTACCATTGAACATTTAGGTATCACTGACATTTAGCTTTCTCACTGAACATTTAGTTTTTTTCAAGATTTTCACGTGTTTTGGCTAAATGTTGCAATGTACAAGACATTGTCCAGTAAAAGTTTTGAAATTATCCACGTATTTTTTGAATTTCAATGCACTACAAGAAAAAATGTTATTATCGACCGTCGTTTCTGTTGGATTTTGCCTATATCCGTAAGTAATGTTATTAAATTTGACAAATTATTCCGTTGGAAGTCGAGGGTTATATGGGTGTTGATTTTATCACATCCGTTGATTTTAACATCATTTACAATAGATACAGGTTTATTTCCAAAAGAATTTCTTACACTTTATTTATATTATCAACAAAATATAAGCCATTATTAAGCCGTTGCATTTAATTTGTAGCATATAGCACATTTTTTGTAGTGATGATTTTAGCCAAATATTTAATGAAGATAAATGTTCATTGATAACGTTAAACGTTTAGTGAATATATTTTTTCGATGAATTGAAGCGAAAACTAACGATTTTAAGTATTCTGTTTGCTTATCCCTTTACATCGTTCTTATGAATGAATTTCGTCAAAATTTATATTATAACTAAAAATACGTCGTTTCATTTAGTGCCACATGTCTGCTTTCTAAGAGGTTAAAAGTTTATATGAAACAATCATGATTTTTATCCGCACTTCACCTATGTATGTATTGGCAATTATAGGAAGATAATACCACTTTTTTGGGGCCATGATTGATCTTTGGAAATTTAAATATGAAAATAAAATTTTCATAAAATAAAAGGATGAAAAGAAAAATAGAGGCAACATATAACTTATGGTGACTTGCCATGAAAAAAGAAAAAAATCGTATAACTTATTTTATAATTTTATAAATAAAAATGAATTATATATTGATGTACATTTCATTTTTTCCAATTTAAAAATCCAATTAAAAGATTAATGACCTCACTAAAAGGAAAAAGATCGTATATTATAATCTACAGATTTGGTCAGAACTTAAAACTTTTTCTATAAGTTCGAATAAATCATTTACGGTTCTTAAATTTAGCAAATAAAGCAATGATTCAATTAAAATAAATTTTAATTGATGATGCATTAATCAATTACAAAATCTAATTACACAATCTCAATCTACAAAATCTCATGATTCTAGAACCGTATTTTTTGAGATCATCGTCATCGCATTTGCGATCTCTTTTCTATCTTTTTCTGTATCTTCATTGTTGCTTAGTAGGGGTGGGACGAAACCCGGCCCGGCCCGGTCAATTTAATGTCGGGTTTAACCAAATCCGGTATGAGTTTCGGATCGGGTTATAATTTTATATGTAATATAAAAAATACTAGATTTTTAACAACATTCGAACCTTACACCTCATCTGAATGAATGTGACTACCATACCAATTAATCTATTTATTTTCTCGTGCAATATCACATCACATATGAATAAATAACTGATTTGCAATGAAAAATAAAACCATAATACTAAAATTTACATCATAAATTAGTGATTTAAGCTTATATTTTTAAAGTATTTATATCATGATAGATGATGTTGAATGTTTTATGTCTTTTGTAAATTTTAGTTTTAGGGTCGGATTTGGGTTCACATAATTAACCCGGTCTTTCGGGCGGGATAGGGTTCAATAAATGATCTGATCATTATTTCGAGTCGTGTTAGGAATGAGAACAACCCGTCCCACACCTACCCCTATTGCTTAGGAAATACATATAAAAAAGGTCTCTGCACGTTTGAGAGATAGTGTTGGCATTATTTTCATCGAACACGAGTTAATCTTTGTGGATAATTATGTTCATGATTTTAAGCACTGTTTTGATCTCATTGTTTGTTTGTTCATGATGTTCGTATTTTTGTTATCAATGTTTTTGTTTTTGCTGGATATATGTGCAGACAATAATGTTCATATTTCCTTCATAATTTAACAATGCGCGTGGATAAAGTGGCAATGTTTGTAATTTTTAGTACAAATGCTTTGATATTATTGTTACTTGTTTATGATTTTTGGAGTTTTATTTTCTACGTTCATGATTTTGATATATACAAAATAGAAAAAAAGAATAATGTCAAAGATTTCGTTGAGAGATACGAGGTTGCAAAAGTTTGGGCTGAGATATGTTCATGATGTTGTCGAAGATCGTGATTTCAATTTTGAATTTTTTTAACTTGAATCGTGAAATATATCATGTGCCATATTTGTGGATTTATTTGATTAAAATATATTTATTTCTTCAATTATACCCTTATGAGTCATTAAATTATTAATTATTTTGTGAAAATCTTAATTAATCTAAATCGTTTAGATTATTAGATTACTAAACTTAATAAGTTCTAAGTTCAACCAAATTTTTAGATTATGACTAGAACTCAACCTTGACCAATTAGATAATGTTATAATCTTATCACTAATTAATGTGAGATTTTTATGTGTTAACAAACTTAAAAAGGGCGCAAAGCATTGGTAACGGATCGTCTACCATTGGTGTTTTTTGTGTGTACTGTGTACCATTGGTGTTTTAGACTCTCTTTTTTGTGTGTGATAGGAGTTATAGTAGAGGGTGTGGACTACTTTTATGTACATGATGAAATGACGAAGTGACTAGACATTATGAATGACTAACTGAAGTGGACGTTTGAGTTAACCACTCATTCGTGTGGTAGCTCTAGTCATCCTCTGCCACTAGATTCAGCCAGTCAACCTGCTGCATGGCCCCATCTGACATGCTTGATAAAATGTTATGATCATCATGTCGACCTACAGCCTCCTTCTCTTCTACACAGTTGTACTCCGTCCATCACATTCCAATGAAGGAGAAGGGATTGAAAACATTATTGGGCAAAAATAAAATTGGTGTTGCAAAAATAAAAATTGAAGCATCAAGAATCGGAGGTCTGATGAACCTCTTTGGTGAGTGTAGAATTGGTTGAGTTGAGACTTGAGAGTAAGACAGAACGAGTAATTACTAATTGATGTTGCAAAAATAAAATTGAAGCATCAAAAAGCCCTCATAAAACTATTGAAGCAGCAGGCGTGTCGGACGAATTCATCTGATCGAAGGAATTGACGAGTTGTAGTAAATTCGGATTGTTATGCCCTAACCCTCGTTCAATGTTTGCAGTGGAGCGCAAGAGAGAAAGTGATGTGTTTGCTATTTTTATTTATTTTTAATAAAACTTAATTGTGCCAAAACCTAAAAATCAGGATACATGCAGATAAATTGATGCATAAGAATTATATTTATATAAAAATTCCAGAAAAATTTGGGTCAAAACTACTTGGGCATTGATCCAATATGCCTCTCAAGTCCATCCATCCTGCACATTCCATTATAAAAGCATCCCTGATGAGCCATATTTATATGACTTATCGAGTCAACAAATCACACCAATTCCGACACCTTATTATGCGACAAGTTACTTGTTAGTGTTGTTTTGCATTTCAGGTGCTTTGGAAGCTCTAAGAGGAAACGCACGTAAAAGAAGACATTTTGTGCCAAAAACATCACAAGGCAGTTTGGCCGGCCGGCCCGCATCTTTGGCCGAGCCGCGTCCGAGGAATTTCAAGCCAGCGTCCAAGCAGCATCCGAGCAGCGTCCACCAGGCTCGATCGCAGACCAGTACATCTCGGCTCGTCCTTGGGGTTTGGCAGAAGCAATTTCGACGCGCCCCTTTCGTGTGGTAGGAGCAATTTCGGCTCGTCCTCAGCGTGGCGGTGCAAGGCCAATCCGACCGAAGCCGTCGTTCGCGTTCCAGCCAGCGCCCGAGATAGAACCCAGCCGCTCAGACAGATGCTCGACAGGCCTGGTCGCGTGGCCAAATATGTCTCGGCCAGGCCCGGTCACAAATCAGCACCAGGCAATTCTCGGCTCGTCATCACCAAAGTCGGTGGAATCTTCGGATCGTTCTAGAAGCAAGTCGGTGGAAACCTAGCGTGGTGGTTTAAAGAAGTTTCCTAATTCCGTTTTTGGATCTTGTCGAAAAATAGATTAGGAAACAATACAGATTTGGATCCAGCCAAGAACCGACTTGGAAACCCTAAGTCGTTTATTATAAACAGGACTCTTGGGTCACGGCAATACATATCATCCCTCAATCATCTCACTCTCTCGGATCCAGTTCTCTCTCATCATTCCTCCGACCAGCGACAGTTCCGACGAGTTCCACCAGCCGACGACATAGAGAAGATTTCATTTACTTTCATAGATTATTATTTTGTTATTCCCATGGACATGAGTAGCTAAACCTATTATTCGGTTTAGGGTTTAATATATTGTGACGATTGTTTTGAGACTTCGTTCTTAATGTTATTTCATGTTTTACTAGTTCTTGTGCTCATATTATGAATTAACTTGTTAGATTAAGTAGAAGCTTTGTCGCAAAACTTAATTGAGCAGTTATTTCTTATCGTTAATATCAACTGGATACTTTGTCGTAAAGGTTGATCGTAACACCTAGACTAAATAATACCTTTGTCGGATTATTAGGTCTAGAAAAGAACTAGAAGTCTAACACCTTTGTCGGGTTAGGTTGTGGCGTATCACCTTTGTCGGGATACTTGGGTTGTTACCTTTGTCGAAACAACCACACTTAGAAGCATAAAATTAGATCATAAGTAGTCGATGATAAACTGAGTCACAATAGAAACCCTAGACCAAATGCTTTCTCTGATTGAATACTTTTCGTTTAATTTCTCTTGCACTTGTTTCCAAATACTCAGTAACCCCAATTTCCTTGTTTTTCAGAACGACTTAGCCTCACCAGCTCTCTAGGGTTCGACCTCTACTTGCCACTTTACTGCCTATACTACGGAAATTATAAATTCAAATTTGACTTGATCGACGACACTTGTCAATCCCACCATGATCTTTTAGGTCATAAGAAAAAGTTATGGGAGATGATAAAAAAGGATCTTTATCATGACTTAATCAATCATAGAAAAGGTCATGGGATGATCACTTGAAAAAAGATCATCTCATGACCAAAAACTAGATTTGGTTATGAGCCGTGAACTAATTGCAGTGCGACACGTGTTCTGTATACGTACAGTTTCAATTTATATTTTGATTTTGCAATCTTCTAAATTACAAAGTTAAAAAATCAAAATAATTACCACTACAAGAAAAAGCCTCATTATCAACGACAGATTCCGTTGTATTTAAGCTGTATCCGTTGAAAATGGTATTAAATTCAACGGATATTTCCGTTGGAAAGTCGTAGGTAATTAAGGCGTAGATTTTATCAAATCCGTTGATTTTTATGTCATTTTTGACGGATTGTCCGTTGCAAAAGTTGACCAGGAACAATAAAGAAAAACAGTAAAACCAACAGATAATCCGTTTGTTATAAGGCTTGTGGATAATAATATTTATAACTTACATTTACTATTATACCCTTTTATTTTAATAGTGACGGATTTATAATGTCATTTGTCACACTTATTTTCGTTGATTATACATTTTAAAAAAAGTAAGAGATGCCCAAAAGCAACGGAAAGTCTGTACATTTTAATGTTTGTTAATTATAATTGGCTATGTAAATTTACCATTTTGTCCTTTTATTATTTTCAACAAAAATTTCTTACGAATTAGCCGTCATTTTTACAATTTTAAAAGCGACGGACAACTTGTAGATTTTAAAGTTTGTTACTAATAACGTTGGCAATGTAAATTTACATTTGTGCCCTTTCATTACTTTTACAGAAATTTCTTACAAATTAGCCGTCATAATTACAATTTTAAAAGCGACAAACAACTTGTAGGTTTAAAGTTTGTTACTAATAAGTTTGGCAATGTAATTTACCTTTGTGCCCTTTTATTAATTTGACAGAAAATTCTTACAAATTAGTCGTCATAATTACTATTTTAAAAGCGACAAACAACATGTAGGTTTTAAAATTTGTTACTAATAAGTTTGGCAATGTAAAGTTACCTTTGTGCCCTTTTATTATTACTTTCAACAAAAATATTCTTACAATTTAGTCGTCATTTTTACTATTATTTATAGTTAATAGAATTTTAAAAGCAACGAAATTTTTTTTGAATTTTATATGTAACTATCCCGATATCGTTAAAATTTTCATATTAATTTTTGTCAAAAGATTTTCAAATAATAATTTTGTGATTCATTACGAAAATAAATTCCGTTGAATTTAAGTCGTAGCTTATACCATGTTTTCTTGTAGTGTACCAATATTCATAGTTTGTTGAGATCTATAAAATGAGATCTATTTTTAATATTTATGTGCTATAAATTTATGTAGTGAGATGACAAAAAAAATTAGTCATGAAAGTGGGATGCACATAATTGATTTAGTCATGATGGATGATTAGATGAGAGAGATGGATGACATGATTTTTTTCGTATCGAAGGGAAATGCTCTAGGTAGGTATTACATAGTTATGTTTTTCTTTTAGTCCTTATTTTCCGTGGGAATCGTACATAATTTCGAATGTTATTTAAGTTTTCGGTTTGGGTACGTAAACGTTTCGGCACACAACCTCTTTTCCACTTCTTTTTTTTATTTTTTATTATACACAATCTCTTTTCCACTTGCAACCTTGCATTTTCATGGCATCTTGATCATTCTTTTTTATTTGATTAACATAGTGCATGCACATGTTACCCCATTTTTCAAATAATAATGTAATTATATTGTTTTGAGGGCATTTAAGGAAGACATTTCTGATAACCAAACTAAATGATACAACTAATCACCTGTTCTTCACAAATCCGCCCTCCACAATCAATCTCCTCAGTCCTCATGTCCAGTGTTATTAAAACTGGACCGGTGATCGAACCGGTCAAGTTACTGGGTCAATAGTCAGTGGTTCAACCGGATCGAACCTGTTTGACCCGCACAAATTAAATAATAAAAATAAAATACTTATATATGATATTATAATTTAACATATTTATGACTTGAATAAATATTACACATTTATGATATGATTACAATAACATACCATGACAAATTTAGAATTTTATAAAGTACAAATCAATAATACAACAATAACAATTTTAGTCTTAATTTGTAAGTCACAACAATAAGGGATTTCTAAGAGTAATTGAATTTCTAACTAAATTGATAGTAAGAAATAAATTTTATAGATTTGATAAATGAATATACATTAGTGAAACAAATAATAAAACAAGAATCATGTTTAGCTTGGTGGAATGAGAGGGGATAATTATAGAGGAAGATCAAATCACGTTTTAATGAAAAATTGGATCAATCGAGTCAACCCGCCGGGGCAACCGGTTCAACCGACCGGGTCTTAACCGATTTTGACGGGTTATTGACCGGATTTGACCGAATCGCTGCATTTTTGATCCGATTACAGAACCGAACCGATCCGGTGACCAGTTCCCGATCCAACCGGTCGAACCGGCCGGTCCGGTCTGGTTTTAATAACACTGCTGATGTCGATTAAAGCGTGATTATCAAACAAAAAATCGATTAAAGCGTGTCGTCTCCAGGGACGGAGCCATGATCTCAATCCAAGTAGGGCTAAAAAAATTTGAGGTTCCGAACCCAACGAGAATTCCAAACTCCTAAATCCCAACAAGCAGATCAAAAAAAATCCCGACAAACAACAACTCAGCACACTCCGACCTTGATAAAACGAAGAACTCAAACTGACGACAGAGACATCAACTGCTCAAATTCAGAGTGGTACAGGCAATTGCGACCTAAGGCTACGGGCAAAGCTTCCGGTGTCGGTGTTGGTGCTCAGATCCAGCCCAATTTACACAATTTTAAAAAGGTACGGCGATTCAGGAACGGAATTCAGGAATGAGAGATCGATGAAGGTGAGGTCTTGGAGTTCGGAAAGGAATTCAGGAACGGAGCCGGAGAGGTTTAGGTTGCTGAGTCGGAGAAGTTTGAGCTTTTTTAAATTGGAGATTGTGGATGGGATGATCCCGTTGATGTTGGTGATTTTGTGTAAATCGCTCAATTTCGTTGAATGGTTTTTATTGGTGCTGAGATCTAGCCCAATTTACGCATCCTCTTCCTCATCAACTGCTCAGATCCAGCCCAATTTCCTAGAATGATTTATAGTAAAAAAAAGGGATAATTACAAAAAGACTACCTGGATTACCACAGTATTTCAAATTGCGGCCTGGACTATTTCAATTTTCAATTTAGTGTTTTTGGACTAAATTGAACACAATAAACTACCACCTTTTGGGACTAAATTGCACACAATAAATGTCAATGGATACCGTTTACAATGATTATTCTTCAATTAAAATTATTTAATCTCACTGTGAACACACTGCCCTAATATAATATAAAATTTACCTTCACGATTCAATCAAATTACAATCACACTGTAGTTCGCTTCTTCTCACGACTCTTGATGAAAGCATGCTCGCTCGATCAGATCTTGCCCATCACTCCACTTTTCAATTTCAAATCGATTTGATTTTGGCGATGGAGGGTTTGGGATAATCTGTACCCACGGATCATTTCGCTCGGTAGGCAAAATATCGGTTAGATTTTTTTGGAACATGAGTGAGGAGGAAATTCGTATTGTAATGTGATTGAATCGTGAATATAATTTATTTTATTACATTAGGGCAGTGTGTTCATAGTTATATTAACTAATTTTGATTAAATAATAATTAAATTTGTGCAATTTAGTTCCAAAAACACTAAATTGAAAATCAAAATAGTCCAGGCCGCAATTTGAAATGGTGTGGTAGTCCAGGTAGTCTTTTTGTAATTTTCCCTAAAAAAAATTAACTTGGCCCAAAACAACTAGGGCTGCAGCCCATATTGCGTCATGCTGGCTCCGTCCCTGGTCGTCGCACTTGTTCACTTAGTTCCAACCTACATCATCTTATTATAATAATATTTAATGATATCAAATTTCATTTTTTTACAATTCGTGTATTATTATTTGTCAATTGATATTAATAGTAACAATTTTATTTTTAACATTTAAGTACATAATTTGTATTTTTTTTGTTGATATTGGACGGATACAACAAATAGGAACATTACAATGCATATGAGCATTTATGAGAAGCACTCAAATGAGAATTCCTTATTTTTCGAGAACTTGTGACCGCAATCTTCACCTTCCAAAATGCAAGATGAATTTTTTAAGATACATTTTGGTGGTGACATGTGTCCCATATGTATTTTTCTAAGAAGCATTTAATGAAAAATCAAAGCCGCATTTTTTACTTTACTTTTTAGACATGTGTCACGTGCAGATTCAAATATGCATCATGATCCAACGATGAGAAGTATGTGTTTTTGTGAGAAATAGGAATTTATCTAGTCCATTGATTTTAAAGATCAAATGGTGGTGAATAAACAACAAATTAGAAATATAATTATAAGATAATTATGGTTAAAGGGTAGATTCGGAATAGTATATTCAATCCTGCGCAATCCGACTGATTCGTGCCTATTTTTTCACAAACTGGTTCTGTTCCTCATATCTGTTTTCGATTTCTCATCATCCGACAGCGAGGTTGAATAAGGAGTTGAGGAGCTTGGTCGAGGCGACCATGAGCGGAGATGGTGAAGATGATGGTAGCTTGCTTGATTTGATAGATAAGGCGAGGGATGTGTTGTGCGATTAGGGATTTAAGGACGAAGGGGAAGAGATCGTCGTCGGAGATGGATGTGAGGTGTTCGGTTCCTGAGGAGTTTATATGTCCGTTTTCGAAGGAGATGATGAAGGATCCGGTGGTCGTTTCTACCGGACAGGTTAATTAGTTATGTTCAGTTCAGTTGTTAGCTTGTGCTTGATTTTTGTCTTTATCACATTTGTGCTCTGTTGTTGTCCTGATGTGAGAATCAAGCAATTATGCTGTTATGGTTTTATTCAGTTCTTATGCTGATTATGATATATGGAAGTGAATCTTCACCATTCATTTCACTCAGTTTGGTTTATTGCACCAGCCATTTTAAGTTCAGCATGTCAATTTTTCTCCTAACCTATAAGTTGACAGATATTGTGCATTTATGTTTGTTGAATTTGGGGGTTTAACTGGTGTATGTGTTTGCTGTGCAGACATATGACAGGGCTTCTATTCAGGAATGGCGGAAAGCGGGGAACCAGTGTTGAAATTTTAACTGGTGTGTCTGTTATGTTTTTAGCTTACTCATCTGGATCAATGTTGAAAAGGTTTTGATATGCCCGCTATGAAGCCTCAGTCTAGCGAAACAGATGCTGCTTGGAAGCAGGGTGTGGAGCAAAGCCAAGATCAGGTAGATGTACTATTAGCGAAGTTGATGGAAGTAAAGGCCTGCATACAAGGGTCTGAAGGTGATACAAAGAAGGAGCTGGATGTTTTATGGAGGAGAGTGAAAACAACTGCCGCATTATTAACTTATTTGGTGATGCGCAACTTTAGTGATGCTATGGAACCTCCATTTTGTTAATGCGCAACTTTGGTAATGCTATGGCTGTGTAAAATGACTGATATCGCCTCCATTTTTTAGGAATTCATGAAATCCCATTGATAAACTCAAACACTTTATCACCTCTGCTTCATCGATTGTAAGCATTAGATAAAAAATCAGCAGTAAACATTTCATTACAATACGCAGTAGTAATGGATTATAATATGTAACAACTATGTTATAATACATAGCAACTGTGTTATAATACGTAGCAGTTATGCATTATAATTAAGTGAATTCTAACGTCTGCTGGCATCTTGATATTAAACACAAACCTGCAAAGAATCTACTACGAAAATGCTATTAGCTCGATGTCTTTAGGCAATGGGTTTCCATTGCATAAGTACGAATCATGATCCATATACTACGAATTATGAGCTACAAACTGTGATACAATGTATCAATTATGCAATACGTATTATGATTAATATACTACAAATTATGACACATTACCTAGTTTGGCTACGAAGTATGATCAATATACTACGAATCATGAGCTGACAAAATTCTATTCTGCAGCTAGGGATGACATCTGGTCCGGATCGATGGACCAGAGTTTTTCAAAACTTTGGACCGTGGACCGGACCGGAGTATATATGGATCGGGATTAGATTTTGTGTAAAAAGTGGACCGGATCGGACCGAATACCCTTAATTTTACGGCCTGGACTGGACCAGAATTTTACGGTTCGGGTCGGACCGATGGACTCAAATTTATTAAAGTATAGACTGTGGACTGGACCAGACCGGAATTTTACGGTCCGGTCTTGGACCGGCCCGTCAAATTCGGTCCGGTCCGGTTTGAAAGTGTGCATCCCTATCTGCAGCAACAAAGGGACCAATGAGGAGAATCAGATACAAGACGGAATTTTGAATCAGATACAAATTATGATAATTAGAATACAATTTATACACATTATTCAGGCTACAAATTATGATGGGTATCGTATGGATTATGATCATTTACTAACAAAATACACTACCAATAATGCGTGTATCCTTTAGACTGCGTATATATGATGCTACTTACTTTGTCAGTCCACCCAGACTTAACTACGTAGCTCTATACATGATGCTACAAATCTTGATACACGATGCTACGTATTTTATCACACTAACCAATTGACGGCGCGGAGGCTGGGCGAACGGCGTGAAGGCTGGGCGAGCTCGAATTCCTTGACATCCCATCTCGAATCGACGCTGGCTGAGCTGGGCGGATGGCGTGGAGGCTGGGTGATTTCAAATTCCTTCAATACCTTTATGTCCGATGTCGAATCGACATTGGCTGGGCTGGGGCACGAAGCTGGGCGGGGCAGACGGCGCTGCAGAAACGACGCTGGCCGAAGGATTCGGTTTTGCTAGATTCGCAATCAACAAAATCGAAGGTTTGAGAGAATTAGTTTATGACTAAATTACCCTGGCAAGCGTCGATTAGGTTGATTTGTAATATTATTTGTGTGTAATCTGGGCTGTTGATTAAGAAAGATCAATGGTCTGTATTAATTCTTATTTCTCATCATAAGTCTACTTCTCACCAGATCTTAACCCTGGTGATATTTGGGGTCTCGGATTCTCGAATTTTTTAGAGTTCTCAATCGAACGTTCCCCGAGCTTTTTTCATATAGTACATATATATTGATCTCCGAAACTCTTAGCAAGGCATCTTGATCGGATCCGCAAGCATCTGTTACATTTCTCTACTTCAGAAGCGCATGCCATGTTCGACACTTTGCACATATCCACCCAAATCATCAGTACATCTTTTGGCACTTGGGGCTCAGGCCACCTCTGGCATCTTTACCGAATAGCACCTCCACGAGGGAGGAATAACACGGAAGACATCTACGAGGGATGTAGGAAGCATCCACGCACGAGGCGGGACAAGGAACATGAAAAGAAAAAGAAGAAAATTGGTGGCCCCAGGACTTGAACCAAGGGCGTAAGAATCCAACCATCTTAAGGTGGATTCCTTAACCAACAAGCCACCGCCCCTATTGGCGTAATTCTAAATAACTTTTTTTGGTACTAAGTAATTTTTGACAGTGGGTTTACATCTCATATATGACATATAAAGGAATACATCGCATACACGATATTTCTCGGGTACATGTATATTTTTACCTATTTGAGCACAACCACGTTAAGGGCACCACCCGGATTTGAACTTGAGTCACTCGATGAAGCGCAAGTCGTATTGGCTCCTCTAACTTTGAAACCCGCGAATCTACAAACACCTCCATGGAAGGACCTTAGCGCTACTTTAGCACACCTCCGCGAGAGGGAAAAACCTAAAAACGTCCACAAAGGACGAGGAAGGAGAAAGAAAAGAGGAAGAAGAAAACATTCACAAAGGATTTAAGAAGAGTTCGCACTATAGGTGGGACAAGGAAAATTCCACAAAATTGTGGAAAGGAAAAGTGTCACGGTGAGATTTGAACACAATAATCTAAAATTTTACTTTCTTTTAGTTTGTATTTAATTAGTTTTAAAAACCAATATTAGTCATATAAAATTATTTGTTGTATACGTTTGTATATATAAAGAAAAATAAGGAAAATAGTTCGATATAAAACAGCTGCCACGCTTGTATCTCTGGTTCTGATCGTGAAATTAGTCGTGGGACAACATTTTCACGACCTTGCATCTTATATTCTTATGAGCTTTAAATTTATATCTATTGAAAAGGAAAATGAACATATTAGATCATCTATCCTTTTTTTTCCATAATCAAGATGCTCTAATTGATAATTAATAGCTCTATCAAAATGTTTTTGATAATTATTAGCACCCGGACCGGACATAGGAATACTATTGTATACTTACACTTAGTATACAGTGTGCAAGTTAGTGCTCGGTCTGAGTTCTGACTTCTGAGATGACTCTGATTCCCACGCGCTAAGGGAATACTACTATTCAATCTGACACGCTCCATCAAAGCGAAGGGAAGCTTCTCTCCTCGATTTGCTCAATTCCACGTACGAGTATGTTCAAATCTTTCTTTTCCTTTCATTCCTATTGCTATGGCGATTTAAAGTGATTCCTTTTCTTTGTTTTGAACTAGTTTTAGATTTTTAGTACTGTTGGCAGTGTATGTGTAATATGTGTATTATTCTTCTTCTTATTACCCTGACTAAATAAATGTTCCTGACAGACAGTAGTTATATATATATGCATGAGTTGGTGGCTTTGCAACATGGTCGTATTAAAAGTGTAGCTAAGGAGCCCAACTGAAGCCTGTGTCATCCCCGATGGGCCTGTATCATCCCGGATGGGCCTGTATTCAATTTGGGTTCGTAATAAGCAGCATTTTCATCTCTTAAATAAAGACCACTTTATAGTTGGGCTGCTATGGAAATTGAAATGTGTGCGAAGGCGGGACAGTAGATGTAAAAGTAGATGTGTAATGGAAATGGAATGAGTGTTTTCTTTTTTGTAATTTGAAAGAATTTTTTTTCCTTTCATTTTGTCGTTTGCTATTATTGAAAATTGGCTTCATAGTTTAGTTTATTATCCCACATCGGGTTAATGTAGTGCTATTTAGCGATTGAGGAGCGATCATATGATAACTCTTTTAAATTTTGAAAACTTGAGAATCAAATTTTCATGTTTAAAAATGCATCATCAAGTTATTGTAGTAATGACTCCATTAAAAAAAATCATTGTAAGAATGATAGTGTCTCATGTGCATATTCAAAGTTGTATTTAATGTAAATTTAAAGTCACCAAGTTTAAATTTGCTTTTTGGACCTGTATTAAATACTGATTCAAAGTATATCATGATTTAATGTTAAAATTTTGTTAGTTTTATGACATGTAGTTTGGCAAAACTTAGTTTAGTTGTTCAAGACTGGAAGAGACAACTGTCCTGGAACAATTTGAAGCAGATGCAATGTTTTCTAATTTAGATTAGGAAACACAGTTGACCGTTGGAGATCAAGGCGGTCACACATGGAAGGACAGAAGTTGGAAATTTCCTAATTCAGATTATGCAACTTGTTTCAACCAACGTGGAACAACTCAGACGCAGCAGAGATTTCCTAAGGCAGTTTAGGAAAGTCGGTGTTGTGGCATATTAAAGATATGATGCAGATCTTGGAGTCGGTGGACGTAAATATGTTCATGCATATCAAGAAGTCGGTTGAGAAGAATTAGGGATGACTTGCGCTTGAAGTTATCTTGCCGAAGAAGATAACTTAACAAAGAAGATAATCGAAGGTTTCCTAAACGGAGTTGAAGATATTTGGAGGATTATCTACAAGAAGATATGCGCAAGGATTTAGGAAAGATTTCCTAAAAGATTAGGAAACGTTTCCTAATGATATAGGCGGTTAAGATTAGGAATCCTATTTGATTTAGGGTTTCTACCGTCCTATATAAGCAGTGCTAGGCTTGTCAATTCTGCATCGATCATTAAGCTAAACGCAGATACACACTCAGAGAGGAGAGAGATCGATCGGCCTTGAGTTCATCATTCTGGTGAACCCACGATGGTGTTGTCCAGTTGTTCCAGGTTGCTGTTGCTGTTGCAGACTGGCGGTTGAACAAGTTGCAGAATTCAGCACTGTTAGAAATATTATTCACGCTGATATTTAAAGAAGGGTTGGAGGAGGTCATCGGTGTTAAGTTCATTATTCTTGTGAACTCTAACGCGCTCGGATTCAGTCTGTTCTAGTGCTCGACAGATTGATCGTAGAACAACTTGACGATACACGCACTAAAGCTGTTACTGCGCATTCGGGAGAAGGCGCTGATTCTCACGGAGGATCATATTGGTGGATACGGAGCGGGAGCTCAGATCTAGGGGAGACCTAGTTTGCAATTGCTAGAGTGTCCGAGGCTCAGGTAGTTTAAGAGGGATTCTGTAAACGGTAATTCCTGTACTCGCAATACTCAACATTAGTGAATTGCTATCCACCTGGCTGAGTCAGCCCCCCAGACGTAGGCTCGTTAACGCCGAACTGGGTAACAACTTTACGTGTCGTTTATTTTCCGCACTGCATTTATTATTTGCATAAGTTGTTCTAGATATTGTTCTGCACCCGACCAGAACAACATCTCATCTACCACGGGAAGATTTCAATTGGTATCAGAGCAAATACTCAACACACAGAGTAGGATCCAGAGGTATTTGAGATGGATTTGAGAGAAGGGCGGAACATCACGCGACTTCCACTACTTGAAGGAAACAAATATGGATATTGGAGAGTGTGAATGAAGGCCTTCCTAAAGTCACAAGATGAATCAGTTTGGGAAGCTGTTGAAAATAGGTGGACACATCCAGTGACTACCGAAGCTGGCAAAGTCAATCTCTTTGCTAAAGACAAGTGGACCGAGATACAGAAGAATACTGAAGCCGCAAACTCCAAAGCAATGAATGTCATATTCTCTGGAGTTGATGGGAAGAATTTCAAGATGATATCAACCTGTGAGGTTGCGAAGAAGGCTTGGGACATATTTCAAACGGCTCACGAAGGTACGACAAAGGTCAAAATATCCAGAATGGAGATGGTCAAGTCAAAGTTTGAAAATCTAAGAATGCAGGAGGACGAGACTATAGCTGACTTCAACACAAGGGTACTTGACATCTCTAATGAATCGTTTGCACTTGGAGAGCCCATGAGTGAAGAGACGTTGGTAAGGAAGGTGTTGCGGTCTCTACCAAAGCGGTATGCAATGAAGGCACTCGCTGTCAAGGAAGCACACGATGTGAGGACCATGAGGCTAGATGAACTGATGGGATCCCTACAGGCTCATCAGATGGAGATGGAGATGGATGAAGAGGAACAACACAAGAAAGTCAAGTGTGTTGGTCTGCAATCTGAAGTTACTAATGTTTTAGACAAAGAAGGGGAGATGTCTGAACAACTTTATGTCATGATGGCAAGGAACTTCATGAGAAGACTGAACAATGAAGGTTCAGATCCAGGAGACTCATCCAACTCAAGAATCCAGAAGGAAGGGAAGTTTCAGAGAAAGTATAAATCTGGAGATTATGGCCAGGACAACAAAGTCAAAGGGATCCAATGTAAAGAATGTGAAGGCTATGGACACTTTCAGGCGGAGTGTGTTAACACACGCAAAAAGAAGAATGCATATGCCATTGAGTGGAGTGACAATGAATCTAATCAGGCCGATGAGTCCAATAACTTTGTAGCCCTTGCTAGCTGTGTCAATCGGAAAGGAGAACGAAGTGAAGGAGTGGAGTCAAAGTTATCTTCTGAGGATCACACACAGTACTCAAGCTGTAGTAATGATGAAGAAATCACAGAAGAGGGTTTTACTAACAATTACAGGGAGTTGTTCCAACAATGGCTGATTGAAGTTGAGCAAAACAAAAGGCACCGCAACAACCTGGTAGATCTGAAAGAAGAAAAAGGAAAGCTATGTGAAGAAGTTGATGTCTTAGTAGCTCAGAAGGTGGAACTTCAACAGACAATCACTGACCTTAAAGCCCAGTTGATTGAAATAAAGGATGAACGAGCTGAACTTGTTGCGCAGAAGATCGAGCTACTGGAAGTTGTGTTGTCTCTGAAGATTCAGATTGAAACAAGCCAAGACAAACATCCAAAAATAATAGATGATCTAAAGAAGAAGAATGATGCTCTACAACGAAGAGAGGTAAACCTTCTTAATATTGTGGATGCTTTGAAATGTGAGATTGAGACAGAAAAACTTGTTCATGCCGAGACACTGGAAGAGCTGAACAACCTGAAGAAGTCTGTCAAGATGCTCAATTCTGGAACTAAAAATCTAGACGATATTCTGGGAGCTCAAAGGACGAGTAGCAGTTATAAAGGGTTAGGGTTCACTGGTGCATCTAGCTCCGGAAAGACAACGTTTGTGAAAGCCAAGCCAAAATCGCATGTTGTGCCAGCTGAGCATCTCCCGCAAAGAAAAGCAACCTGGTATCCCTCAAGAAAGCAAAAACAAAATGTTATACGGAGAAGAGATGAGAGAATCTGCTACCACTGCAACAAAAGGGGACATATCAAACCGAGATGTTATGAGTTCCTTTCTTATCTTAAGAAGTTGAAGCAGAAGCCTGTTCCACAGGTCAAACAAGTCTGGAGAGTTAAACAAAGGAGTGAGAAACAACATGTTGCTCCCACACCAAATCCAGAAGTTGTCCTGAATAAAGCCTCGGAATATCTTGCTGAAAAAGATGACCAGACTTACGAGGAAGCTGAATCGGAGACACCTCCTGCTACCTCTCGGATTCTTCAACCTTCTAGGTCTGTTGAGATGAATCATCCCTTTGCTGAGGTGATTGGTGAACCAAATGACGGCATACAGACTCAAAGTAATCAAGCAAAATTTCAAGACCCGGCTGGTTTTACATCTTTTATATCCACGGTCAAACCCAAAAATATCAAGGTGGCTGTGTATCGACTCAAGAAGGCGCCCAGAGCATGGTGTGAACGTTTCAACCATGGCTATGTTCGAGGGGGAGTAGACACTAGACCGTTTTTCGTCAAACACGTAAGGTCGGACGCTGGAAGTTGTGGCACCCAGATGTTGTGGAAGAAGTCAATGCTGAAACAATACAGAGTAGAACAAGATGTGTTGAAGTTGGGCGCATACATCTTCACCAAAGCCGTGGACAACCTACAGTTCGAGACACTTAGATCTTCACTGGGTCTGTGTGTCATTGGCAACTAAGTTGTTCCAGAACAAGGTAGTCAGCCAGAGCTTAAACAAAATATTCTTTGAAGGGCTGACATAAGAAGGATGGAGCAAGGTGATGTTATTCTGGTGCTGATGATGAAGAGTCACAATATGATGATTAAAAGGTTGGTCCTGTTATTGTTGAGAAGACGGCCTTCATGAAGTTTGAGGAACAAGCTATTGTTCCAGATAATGATGAGGCTTCACAGAATGAATCTAGCAAAAGAAAATCCGGTTGTAGTTGAACATGCTGCTCATGACAAGCTACCTCAAAAGAAGAAAAAGAGCAACCAATATAAGTTGTTGAACCAGTAGTTGTACCAGCTAAGCAGATGGTTGTTGATCAAGCTGAGGATGGTTCACATGAGGTGAAGTACTTGCTGCACAAAGACAAGCAAGGTTGCAGGGGGAGAAAAGACTGATAGAAAGAGGAAAGCAGTTGTGCTAGGAGTTGTTGATGAAGGAGTCTGGTTCGTGTCAAAGGAACAAGCCTAAAAGTGGGACATTGTTTAAAGAAGATCTTTTGTTCTTGAAAGGATCTCGGAAGCTGACAAGTTCTCAGTCAAGGAGATTGTGAGCTTGCTTCAAGGAGTTGGATTTATTTCCCTCAGTTTCTATGGCAAAGCTTTCGTGGAACATATTCATAGAAAAGTCATAACAAATCAACCAGGAGGTCTTAGTCGAGTTGTTCTAGAGACGTCCCTGTGAAGTGCCAGCACATCTATCAGCTTTGCAACAGTCACATCGAACACAGTGATAAATGATCTGGAGGAGTGGTAGTCAGTACCAATAACATGGTACTCCAATTGGTTGCACGGAGAAAGAAGGTCAGGAGTCGTAGCACAAGAGGTTGACAAAGATGAGGATGTTGAGTTCGTCACCTGCTGCTCTGAGGTATTTTTCTTGAACGCTACCTTTATGTTGTTGAACCCTCCTTGCTCATTTGTGGCAAAAAGGGGGAGAAGTTTTGGGAGTTTGAAATCTCCTTAAAAGATTCGTTGTGCTTTTATTGTGTTCGGAGTTTGAAATCTCCTCAAAGATTCAGCTGATAGTCGAGTTAGTAGCACAGCTTGGGAGTTTGAAATCTCCTCAAAGATTCAACTGTATTAGTAGTACAGGTAGATTACAGTAGGTAGTTTTGCCAAAAATGCCAAGGGGGAGATTGTTAGTTTTATGGCATGTAGTTTGGCAAAACTTAGTTTAGTTGTTCAAGCTGTTGTTCAAGACTGGAAGAGACAACTATCCTGGAACAATTTGAAGCAGATGCAATGTTTCCTAATTTAGATTAGGAAACACAGTTGACCGTTGGAGATCAAGGCGGTCACACATGGAAGGACAGAAGTTGGAAATTTCCTAATTCAGATTATGCAACTTGTTTCAACCAACGTGGAACAACTCAGACGCAGCAGAGATTTCCTAAGGCAGTTTAGGAAAGTCGGTGTTGTGGCATATTAAAGATATGATGAAGATCTTGGAGTCGGTGGACGTAAATATGTTCATGCATATCAAGAAGTCGGTTGAGAAGAATTAGGGATGACTTGCGCTTGAAGTTATCTTGCCGAAGAAGATAACTTAACAAAGAAGATAATCGAAGGTTTCCTAAACGGAGTTGAAGATATTTGGAGGATTATCTACAAGAAGATATGCGCAAGGATTTAGGAAAGATTTCCTAAAAGATTAGGAAACGTTTCCTAATGATATAGGCGGTTAAGATTAGGAATCCTATTTGATTTAGGGTTTCTACCGTCCTATATAAGCAGTGCTAGGCTTGTCAATTCTGCATCGATCATTAAGCTAAACGCAGATACACACTCAGAGAGGAGAGAGATCGATCGGCCTTGAGTTCATCATTCTGGTGAACCCACGACGGTGCTGTCCAGTTGTTCCAGGTTGCTGTGCAGACTGGCGGTTGAACAAGTTGCAGAATTCAGCACTGTTGGAGATATTACTCACGCTGATATATAAAGAAGGGTTGGAGGAGGTCATCGGTGTTAAGTTCATTATTCTTGTGAACTCTAACGCGCTCGGATTCAGTCTGTTCTAGTGCTCGACAGATTGATCGTAGAACAACTTGACGATACACGCACTAAAGCTGTTACGGCGCATTCGGGAGAAGGCGCTGATTCTCACGGAGGATCATATTGGTGGATACGGAGCGGGAGCTCAGATCTAGGGGGAGACTTAGTTTGCAATTGCTAGAGTGTCCGAGGCTCAGGTAGTTTAAGAGGGATTCTGTAAATGGTAATTCCTGTATTCGCAATACTCAACATTAGTGAATTGCTATCCACCGGGCTGAGTCAGCCCCCCAGACGTAGGCTCGTTAACGCCGAACTGGGTAACAACTTTGCGTGTCGTTTATTTTCCGCACTGCATTTATTATTTGCATAAGTTGTTCTAGATATTGTTCTGCACCCGACAAGAACAACATCTCATCTACCACGGGAAGATTTCAAATTTGAATTCTCTAGTGATAGAATTTTAGGAATTCTCAACCGAATGCTCACTATAGAGAGTTATATAATGAGTTTCATACTTCACATCATACTCATCCCCAAAGTTGTACGTTTTTTTCCATTTGGAAACAGTTGAAGCTTTCAACGGAGCACGATGATATAAGATCAGTTAAGGAAGCACTCGGTTGAGGCAGGGTTTGTAGAATGAGGAAGTCGTTGATCGAGTTGATCGGACGCACGTGGCGAAGCCACGTGGCATAGCCGTCGTACTATTTTCCATCTGGCGTGCCACAAATGCACGGGGGTTGGATGGAGGGACGAAGCCAGGAATTCAAAGTTGCCAATGCTGAAAGTTAGTGACGTAAAAAAAATTTCCATCGTCTTCCTCATTTCCAGTAGGTGCTTCAATAACACTCAGAGCATTTATCTGTAGCTTCACTTCAATCCCATTAGTCAGAACCTGAAATGAATCCAACAGTTAATAAAATAATGTCAAACATAAACAGAGAAATCGAATGATCAATTCACCATTCAGTAATCAGCAATACTCAACAAGAATTCAGAAGCTACAACAACAGAGCGCAAATACAAATACATGCCCACGACATCAAGAGAACCACCCACACGCGCTTGTATATACACAAGTTGACGCGTAGTGTACACCTATTCTTTCATTTTCGTAACTAAGGGTGCGTCCACTTTGACTGAAAGTTAACTTAACTTAATTGATCTTAACTGATATTAACTTATCTTAAATGATCTTAACTGATCTTAACTTAACTGAAACTATAGTGACTTATATTAACTTAACTTAACTTAACAGAAGGGCCCCACCACCACCGCCGGATCGCCGCCGGACCACCGCCGGACCGCCGTCAGACCACCGCCAGACCACCGCCGCCCGCCGCCCGCGCGCTGGACCACCGCCGGACCGCCGCCGGACACCGCCGAAGGTCCGGCAGCGGTGGGCGGCGGTCCGGTGGAGGTCCGGCGGTGGTCCAGCGGCGGGCGGCGGGCGTCCGATGGCGGTCCGACAGCGGTGGTGGTGGTGGGGGTGGTCCAACTAACTTTACTTAACTTGACTGAAAATAACTTAACTTATCTTAACTGATCTTAACTTATCTTAATTGATCTTAACTGATAGTGTATGATATTAACTTATCCTAACTTACAAGTCAAAAAATCAAATCAAAGTGGATAGGGCCTAAGTTTTGGACGTCAAGTACATGCAAGTACGAAAGCCAAATATTTGAAAAATTGTTTAAATGCAATAATTCCAAAGATTGGCTGAATGAAATCCTACAGAATCCATAGCTCCGAGTGACAAATCTAAGCCCTACGATTATCGCCGAAATGCTGATAAACTGATCTCCATCACCAATTAGTCCCCGCATCAAAAACCTAGAACAGGAAACCAATAACCCTTAGTCCCTAACTACAAGTGTTGTGGATCGAACTAAGCTGAATCCAAGCACCTTCAGCTTCATAAATTCAACCAAAAACAATCACGCATCAAACACATTAATTGAAGCCCAATTACCCAAATTTAAGTTAATGCCATAATTAAAAGGGTTTCAACACAAACAAGATTAAACTGCAAGACCCAGTTTTAGCAATCAATCAATGATGAAATCAGAAACGTAGATGAACATATAAGCAAAGTAGAAAGCTACACAATCAAACCCTAAAATCTGACGATCCTGTTGCTGCTTAAATCCAAACCTCATATTCACTACCGAGCTCTCTACTTCGTCCATCATCATCTTGACAGACCCCACAACTCAAATATCAAAATTCAAACCCTCAGCTCAGCAGCAATTCAGCTGAATGTACACAGCACATGACAGGATATAGAGAATGGAGAATAGAGTTGCTCAATTGCTCAGCCTTAACAGTCCGCGGAAGAAAGCGACGGAACTCGGGGAAGAATAGAGGTCGCAATCGCATCTTAGGTCGTAGTCGCAAGTCGCCATCATATGTTGGAGTTGCATATCGCAATTGCAAAGTAAAAAAAACTGAAATCTACCCAGGCTGCAGCCCGATAAGCCCACCACGTGGCTTCGTCCCTGGTTAGATGGAAGATCGAGATTGTGTCTCACTGCCTCATTCTAACGAGGCTTGCCTCATTTGATCGCTCTTCAGATTAGTTATCTCTTTTTAACAAATAACATGATCAAACATATGTTATAATAATTAAGCATGCTTTTTAGCAAGAGTAAATACGAATCTGAATCCATTGAAGTAATAGAGATAAATTAGGATGGTGCTTCTAATGTAGCCACGTGTTTCTTGAATCCGTTTCTTTGAGAGTAAGATAACTGGAAACTCGACGTGATAGATCGGGCTATAACCCTATATTTATAGCTAAACACGTTAGTCATAAATTTGGTAATTGTAAATTCCGTCTCTTAAAGAATATGAGAATTATCCCTGAATTATCTACATAATATATTCCCATTGATAATTATACTTTAAGTGAATCACAAATTAAATCACATTTAGTAGGCTTATCGTTTATGGTAACACATACAATATTTGATACATTTTCGATCCACTTAGTAAATTTAGAAATTAATCCAACAAAGAGTTATCTCCTTAATATAAGGAAAATAGACACGATTTCCCAACAACCATATTCAAAGTTTGAGTTTCAATTTTTGTGTGATCGACACGAGAAATTTTGAGTCTCACATCCAACATTGCATGACCCCATGTGAGCTCGTAGAAATTTTGAGATAAAATCGTGGGATGTGAGGACTTTAATACTTCATTTGTGCTCCTATAAGTTAGGTCATCAAGTCAATGAGTCTTAGACTAGAATGATGTCCCTTAGAGGATTATGTATAAACAAATTTAGGCTTGCATGATCAGCCATGAAGACCAAAAGAAGCAGCTGATCAAGCTTGGTGAAGATACTGAAGCTAGGTTTGGGGCTGAGCAGCTAAGAGCCAAAACATTTTCGTTTGGACGAGCACGTAGACGGATCGAGTTTGAGACTGCGACGTCGTTTCATTCGTCTCCTTCAACTGAAAATAAGCTCGCCAGAATTCGGGATTGGGGCACCGATTGATTTTGAAATACCAGAGAGAAATTGGAGCTAATCTTGGAGCGATCCTAATCGAGAGCTAGTTCGTGAGGTTTGACTCCTCAAGGTGCACTCCGGAGCATTGCTATTGCAGCTTGGGATTCACTGATTGGCCAAGACGCGACTGTGGCTTAGAGAGGACGTTTGGTCGACTGACTTCGGTCGTCCTGCGGTGGTGCTCACCTTGTCCCGTCCAGGGAAGTATCAGTTACTTCATTCGTTCGTGTCTATAGTCTCAATTAGGTTTTGGGTTTGGTCATTGGCTTATTGGCTTGGTTAGGACTATTGTAATTGTGCAAACTCTTTTGGGATTTTAGTGGAACATTGGGTGAGCCTCCCCGATCTAAGGCTCCAAGCACTAGGGTTTACCCGAAGCTTGTAAAACGTCTTGGTGTTCTTTACTCTTAATCTCACTACAAGAATTTGCTCAATTAAACAATACCTAAACTTGACCTAAAATTGACTAATTTGGGAATTGGATTAAGGGACTTGAATACAATACATTACAATGTGGTATTAGAGCTGATTAGTGCTAATTTTGGTGTTTAAAGATCCATAACTTTGGTTGCTTACACTTAAGATAGTCTTCTTGTGATCTTGGACTGTTTTTTGGGTCCTTCACTTCTTCTGTTGTTCTGCTATTACTCTGAAACACCTAACTTGGTGTTCTGTGCTCTTTTGACCCAGGAAATCATGGCTGAACCAGTCAGGATGACTCCCTTTGATGGTTCCACTGATTTCACTATGTGGAGGGTTTAAATGAAGGTTGTCCTTATCAAGGAAAAATGTTGGGATGCTGTCTCAGAAGTTTGGCCTGATGGAACCACTGATAGGCATAAGAGAAAGCTTCAAGACCTAGCCCACTCAGAGATTATGCTCAGACTCTCTGATGATGTGGCCAGGCAAGTGGTTAGTCACATGATCGTTGTTATTTTTAGCATACGTTGATCAAAAACAATTTATAATCAACCGGTAAGACCGGTGTCGAACCCAAGGGAGCAAATGGACTACACGCTAGTTCAATCAAGTTTTCTTACTCGGCTACTTCCTAAAATTCAAGTGTGATTGAGTTATCAATGATTCAAAACAAGAACGAAGTGGTTTTTAAGGGATTAAATTCAATTAAAAGCGAGTTTCGAGGGATTAATCCCCTCCTTGGCAATCTCTCAATGACCATGCAAACAAGAGTTCAATTAATTAAGAGTTGATAGGTTTTGAACCTAGCCTAGATCAAGAATTAGGCTATTACGCGTATCTAATCTTAATCAAGCCATCTTAGTTAGGATCTCACTAATTAAAGGGTATTAATCCACTATATAGCATTTACTCTCATAAATGCTATATGCATAAAGTTCTAGTTCACCTCTCACCATGCATTTACTCTCATAAATGTAGGTTAAGTTCAATTTTACTATATCAAAACCATCCCTAACCTCTCTCAAGGCTTAGATCAAAGTTCTAACATAAACATGTCACTTAGGCATTTTATCAAACACTTAGAGGCATGTCTAACATGAAGATCATAGTAAAATGAAATCAACTTCAATAAGTCCAAATAGATGAGTTTACAACGATCATTGAGTACCAAGGAGGTTCATAGAACCCTCAAAACACAAGGGTGACTACTCACTCATCATGTAAGACAACATGATGAGTAGGTTTTTACAAGCAAATCTAAGAGAAAAGAAGAGGGAAAGAGTAGGATGATTAGTCCTAATGAACTCCCTTGATCTTGATTCCTCCTTGATTTGATGATGATGAAACCCTTGAT
Organism: Rhodiola kirilowii; assembly: GCA_033675215.1. NCBI lineage: Eukaryota > Viridiplantae > Streptophyta > Magnoliopsida > Saxifragales > Crassulaceae > Rhodiola > Rhodiola kirilowii. Next base: position 228,962 of record CM066199.1, read on the forward strand.
TTGATCACTTTCCTTTTTCTTCTTTCCCAGAAAAATCCAAGATAGTAGGTCAAGAAACCCTCTTTCTATTTATAGCCTCGGATTATTTTCGGTACTGTAGCAGGTCCAGTCGATCGACTGGTGTTGGGCTGATGGCCCAGTCGATCGACTGGAGGAAGAAAAGTCGCTTGGCTAGCATGTTCTCAGTCGATCGACTGGAGCAGGGTAGGATCCCAGTCGATCGACTGACAAGTCTCAATTTGCAGCACCTCCTGTTTGTCCATTTAGTCGATCGACTGAGATCCAGTCGATCGACTCATCGTCACGTGATCTGCATGCTCTGGGCAGGGGGCTCTTCAGTCGATCGACTGAAGGGGTCAGTCGATCGATTGGCGATGGTCGATTTCCAGCTCTCCCTGTTTGTCCATTTAGTCGATCGACTGGTGCAGGGGAGCTTCCCAGTCGATCGACTGAGGAACAAATTCTGCCAACTATTGCTCTAAAAACCGATTTTTCCCGGGCTTTCTTCCAATGGCTCTTGACACTGAGACATCTTGCTTTGTACCTGAAACACACGATAAGAGGATCAAATGACATCAAAAAGTAGTCGGAATCGAACTAAAGCTATAGTGAAAACGGGCATTAATGAGTCGAAAACACGACTCATCAACACTCCACACTTAAGCTTTGTTCGTCCCGAACGAAGTATGCAAACATGCCAAGGGAGTGCAAATGCCGAAATGCTAGTGGTGCTACGTTTTTCGTGCATTTGCCACACTAGATTTCACGAGGTCTCGATCCTTATTTCAAAACATGTTATTGAAAAGTAAATGACAAGTATATACAATCTAACTAGCTCCTTTTCGTAGGCGTTACGAATGCATTTAGCGTATGCATTAAGCCTTTAAACCCCTAGGCTACCCTAGTGGACGAGTTATAGTCTCGTGAGAGTTTTCAGAAAAGGGAGTACTCACAAATCCCATATATGCACATGTCCCATAAGAGTGAATGCAAGAGTGCTCAACCAAGGCTACGATTTTTTCAAAACCAATCCCTCACCTCAAGCTAGACTAGCGCCACAATATCATGAAAAGAACTTTCTCAACCTTTTGAGTACCTTTTTCGACGTGCATTCAAGAGCGTCAATACTAGGGCTATGAAGTGACTATCCAAAATTCTACTCATTTTCAAAGCAACATAATAGAAGTAAGGCTTATAGCTCGCACAATAGAGTGTCAACCGCTCACCTATGCTAGCTAGGGCTAGTCCATGGGCTCGCGGCAAGAAACTCATTCCCAAGTTTTAGGCGCTTAAGCCGTAATCCATAAGGGAAGTGGAGTTCGACACTAATGTTTCTTAATAAACAAGCATAGACCAAATGGATACTCCCGTGCAAGCACATGGGTCGTTCAAGAATTATTCTAACAAGCACACGATGGAAATAACTAATCCCGCACAAATATAGAATGATGGAGGAACATAAGGCCAAGTTGTAAGTGCTTCTCATTTTCTTATTGAGACAAATGCTTTCGAGGGGGGACTTACCTCCCTAACCCCCGGCATTTGCTCTTCTTTTTTTTCTTTTTTTTTCTTTCTTTTTTTTTTCTTTCTTTTTTTTTTCTTTTTTTTTTTTAAATGACTCCACACTTAAAACTTGACAATATGTTCAAAAGTTGTAAGGGATGTGCGGGAATTAATCATGAGCAAGGCACTATGTTAGAGAACTCAAGTCACCAAAGAGCATTCAAATGATCTAAGTTTTTCACAACGATTTTTAAAAGTGTTTGCTAGCTTGATCCACGGTGTTGCAACAAAAATACTTAGAAAGTTGGATAGTCACGATGTAGCAATGATATTGACTCTCAAGAATGCAAGCTTCAAAGGACTAGGTCGGTAAATGGGCACATAGGCTAGATGCGATCTATAGGGATTTAGAATTTAAAATCACAAGCCTATGCGGTTAAAAACACTCTCATGGTGGGACAATATGCAAGTATGCAAGTGTCCATCTAGAAATGATATGTATAGCATGCAATCATGTGAACTATGCGCATCAAAACCACTCCACACTTAATTCAAGCTTAGTCCCTAAGCGCAAAGAATGATAAAATAAAGGCAAAGGCGCATAGGAACTCCCCTCGTTTGTAGACCCGGTGACATAATCCATAAGAGTGAGAAATAGCCTTTTGATTGCAAGTGTAGGTATAAGAAGGTGTTTTGAATATGATAAGAGTATGAAAATGTATATCCTGTAGAGAGAATAATGTAAATGGTAAACACCTCCAATATCATGAGAATGTAGCATACAACCAATAGGCAAGTGAGGATAAATATCACCAAAATAGCATACATCATCATCAAAATTGCGCCAAAAGGCGACTTTAACATCCAAAATAACATCCAATGCAACAAGTAAAAAAAATACACATGTGGAAAAAGAAATGGAGCATGGACTATGATGTAGCCTCGTCGTCTCCCGGAGGGGTCCTCCTAGCTGAATCAACGACTCCATCGTCCTCCGGCGGCGCTGTGGCCCCTGTCATCAAAGGACTACCCCCCAGAGCGGAATCGACATAGGGCACCGTATCTCCTGGAAGTGGAGTACCCGCCTCCCCGAATGCTGAAACTGGCGAGAAAGGTAGTGGGGAGGCGCCACGCGGTGCTGAGAACTCAGGGGCGAGTGGAGTGGCAACTGGAGTGCCGGAGCCTCTGCCGAACGATAAAACTGTGGATCTCAGCCAATCCCACTCCCGACTGGCTCTAGCATCAGACTCTCGGACAAAGTCCTCGAGGCGAGTCAGTCCACTCCTCACATCCGACACCTCGGTCGATAAGCGATCAATCGCAGAAGTAACACTCTGCCTCCACTCTGCTGAGTCATCAACGACTGGATGGGGAATATCTGGTGCGGGCTCTGCTGGAGGCAACTCCTCATCTGCTGCTGGGAGCTCATCATCAGCCTCTGGAATGACTGCCGGAGGGGGAGGAATAGGCGAACCGGGAGGAGAGGGAGAGGGAGAGAGGTGGGTGAGACAGTAGAGCGGGTTCTGCTGCTTGAAGGCTCTCCTCCTCGCGGTAGCGGCGGTCACAAGATCCTCTACGTGGGGTGACGGGTCACTTTTCCACGTCTTACCATCCCGCTTGACCATATGCATATTCTTCATTAATTCAATGTCAAGCTTGCTCCTAGAAGGGGTGACAGGCTGTCGTTTGACCTGCAAATCTAAATTTATAATTTCCTTGACCTGAACTGTGGGTTAGTACAGCGGCAAGCAAGGGTCGAACCCAAGGGAGCTAGATGGTTACTACTTCGTTCTGAAAAGGAAATAAAAGACAATTGGGTGAAAGCAACAGTTTAAGAAACAGTAATAAGGCACGAAAATTGCTGGTTGTAAATATCAGAGAGAAATATTCAGGTTAGGGTTTTCTTCAATTGTGACTTGTTTTATCATCGATTTCTAAATATCATGTTTCTAATTCCTAAGTGTGGTTACTTCCATTCCAAGTTATAACCTAAAGTAGTGTCTTTCCGGACGCCTACACCACAATTAAACCTAATAATTCAATACTCCATTCCAAGATACATCGAATTAGCGCACTACTTGTTTTCAACGGTCTAGTATTAAACAAATAGTAAATAGGGGAGTCGAATTGATCAGTTAAGCTTTGCCATTCCAAGCCTCCACTTAACTTCACAATTCGATCCAAGTAATTAGCACAAGGTTTAATGGAATAACAAAACAAGCATTAAGATTCAAATCTCAAAAACATAAGTCACAATTATTCAACCCTAACCCGAATGAGGGTTTTAGTTACACATGATCATGGAGAAACAATGCATGAATGAAAGGAAAATAAGAACTTCACTAATGACCGAGATTAGGGCTTGGACGTGGCTGAGTTGCTGGCCGAGATGGGAGGAGGGACTGCCGTGTAAGGAGGAGCAACCGGTGGAGGAAGGGTGGAACGTGTGAGAGAAGAGCTCTCCACGTTGAGGGGTGAGTATTATGCCTTGTATGCTCCTCCTTATATAGAGTTTAGAAAACCCTAGAGTTCCCAAAATAAGCACAAGATAATCATGGAAATATTTCCATAATAATCTTTGCTTAATCTTCAAGCCACCTTTGATCTTCTAGAATAATCCGAAACCCTAGCTTTTGAATGTTGCCCTAATATGACAATGTGTTTTTGGGCCGAACAAGCTGGACTTGGAACTTGGACTTTCTTTTCCCGAAGGTACTGTTCACGGCCCGAAATCACTGTTCACGCCGGAATTACTATTCACGCCGGAATTACTATTCACGAGCCGAAAAACACTGTTCATCCGCGGACACTGTTTATCCATTCTGCGCATCTGTTTTGACTTCGGCTCTCGATTTGACCTTCCAAACGACCTCGGATGCTCTCGGTGTGAACTAGAGAGTTGTAGGGAATTGAGTCACCTACGCAACGGCATGTGTCTCGTATTTTTCTGATCATCGGTGCATTCCCAGTCCTCCGGCGAAGCTCCAAAGGTCAATCTGCCATTGTGATGTTTTTGGCATAAAATGCCGTCTTTTATGCACATTTCCTCCTAGAGCTTCCAAATCACCTGAAATGTAAAACAACACTAAAAAGTAACTGTTCGCATAATTAAGTGCAGAAATTGGTGGGATTTAATGACTCGATGAGTCGTATAAATACGGCTTATCAAACCACCCCACACTTAAACTTGTTCGTCCCGAACAAGAACTAGGTCGTAAGAGGAATGACTAATGCAAACATCACAATGCTTCGGTCATCCTAGACTAGCTACATGGACGTGATTTAGCTACTATAGACCTCGCCTGTTATGCATGCTTGCTACTAATGTCAGTGTGCGAAAAACATGGGCTAATGATACGTGTTACCTTTGAAGCCGAGATGCAAATCACTTCGGATGTATCTGGAGATAGCCCTGTTTAGACCCATGAACCCTCATTCTCGGACGCGAACTCGCTGGACTATGGTTATGTCTCGCTGCTTTTTCTTGCACGTGATAGATTCGGGCTCAAGTACTAGAGTGCTTTTCGGTCAGCTATAGCATCGTATGATCTGGCATTCTCAACGACGCTTCTCACATGTGGGACGTGTGGACTATCACAATGGTAGTGGATTTTTCTTTGTAGTGCGGATTGTGACTTGCTCAAACCTACTTGCTCTCGCTCATCATTGTCCTTTTGCGCGGGTCAATCCAAGGGTCGCTTGTCTATTTTCCCGGCTACTGGAACTAGAGTCTGGACGGTGTGAAGTATTCCCGTCCCAACCACCGCAAAATGTGCCGCAGTGGCGGAGCAGACTCGTACCATGTTTGCCTCGAAGCGCTAGCCTCCACAAGGTCCACATAACCATAAATCCTGAGTCCGGTCTCCGAATGATCTGTCAAGTCTCTCTAGGGCATTGCTACCAACTCCACATCCCTGTTTATCTCAACTAACAAAGGCACGCAATGATTTAAGATCACATGTTAGTCGCACAAATCAAGTTTCACCAAAGACATGCATGTAATCGGCTCTATCTATTTCACCAAATCACTATCCAATACTGCAAGTCTAGGAAATAGTGAAGTAATCATGTACAAAAATTTTAAAAAAATGACTCGAAACGTGCTGACTCTGTGTGGTGGGCATGCTGACTCGATAACTGACTCATAACTGACTCTCCCACCCCACACATTTGAAATGAGCCGTGTCCTCACGGCACGACTCAAGTCAAGACACACAATGCATGCAATAAAACAAAGGGAAATAAGAATAGAGTAAGGACAGGCACTTCCCTCGTGCGTGCGTGACAATCAGAGACTACTGATAATTCTCCAGTGAGTCCTCGAAGAGCACCATTGGAGCTTGCATCGTAGCGTGAGTTTGTTGCACACCGAAAGGTCTGCGTCAATGGCATTAAGACGAATAACAGATTCCCAGGAGGTTGGAGGAGTCACAACGGTCTCACTTAAAACCCAACCTCCTTAGACTCGTAAGTCTTTGTGACAAAATCTGTAAACGCTCATGTTTCTCGACGCAACTTATTCAAGGTGTGAACTACTCATGCCAGATACAGTCTGTTGCTAACATCTTTGATACGTTCGCCTCTGTCCCTGCATAAAGATCATCTCCTTTCCCAAGTACAATGTGATGATAAGACATAATAAAATAAATGACACGTGACAATAAATGAAATGCAGATAGTGCAGGGCTGCCTCCCTGCTAGCGCCTTTGTTTAACGTCGTTGGCTCGACAGTACCTCTGTAGGGATCACAAGTTAGGGTCCCATGGGCGTGTGAGGTCATATTTCTTCCCTGTCTGTCCTTCTGTTCGTCCAGTGTGCTCCTCTATCGGTCCACTCGGCGCTGCCTTCCAATGATCAGGCGGATTCGCCTTTACATCCTTCTGAGCTGGCGAGGCCACCTTTATCATAGTCATTGGTCCATCGAGTCGTGCTCTAGTGCTTCTCCATCCTGGTCTCCACTCAAACGTGCCAAGCCTCGGTCGTTTCTTTATGTATGAGCGATTAGCATGGACGTTCAGTTCTTTATCTTCAAGAGACATCAAGTGTGCGCCCATATCAATCTTCTTCTTCTTGGCACAGATGAGTGGTTGTCTAGGAATAAGTGCTCGAGGAACAATGTTTCTACCATGCTTTCCAGGCGGCTCTTCTCGAACTGTGATGAGTGAGTACTCCATCGTTGCCTTCTCTGGCTCATGCTTTGCTTCTACTCTGCCTTCAAGCTTATCCTTGTCGATCATGTGGTCCTTAGGAGCAATCACCTGTATAGGAACTGGCAGAGGAGTGTCAGGCAGTAGACTTTCTTTGAGTGCTTCGATAGTGAGGACTTGCTCTGCCTCTGGTGCTACGATAGTAAGGACTGGTTCTGTCTCGGGCATATCCGTAATGAGGTCAGTGCATATCTTGGAGAGCTCGGTAATGGGGACTGACTCGAGTGGCTCAGTCGGCTCTTCTAGAGGTGCTAGTGGCCTGTCTTCTTTCAAATATTTTGGGTAGTCCGAATTGAGCTCTTCTTCCTTCAACCATTGGTCCTCATCTTCTGCTGGTTCTATGGGCTCCGAGATAGGCTCTATTAGATCCTCTGCCATGTCCTCCCCTGTTTTTGTACCGACATCTTCCTCCTGATTTCTGCTCAACTTGGATATTGTTTCTGCTAACTCGACTGAGCCTTTATCGATGTTGGCTATATACTGGTTCAGGTATGCACTTGTCTGCTGGGTGCTAGCTGCCAGCTCTCTTACCATGTCCTCTAGTGATTTGGTTTGCTCTTGTATTGGTTTAGATCTCTTGGCCAAATCGTCTATCAAGTCCCAAATAGCACTTATGGTCATGTCATAGACCGAGCATCCTGCCTCCTCAGTGAGCCAACTCCACTCATGTGGTAACATCCCGGCGAGAAACACTTGAAGAAGATATAAGTCTGTGAATCCATGGTGCGGGCAGCTTATCACAAGGGAATCAAAGTACCGTAAGTACTCATCCAAAGTTTTGTCCCGGGATTGCTCAAGGTGCATGATCTTTTCTCGGACTTCTCGTAGGGAGGGTGGTGGATAGTACTCCCCATAATTCCACGGCTCACTTCCATAGTAGGAAGACATGTTGAATCTGCAAGTGAATCAGAAAAACGTGCAAACTAGCATAGCACCGAGTAGCAAACACATACTAGCAATAAAGGGTCCCCAGGAAATTGGAGGGGTCACAGCGGTCCCACTTAAAACCCAAAATCCTTAGACTCGTAAGTCTTGGTGACAGGACCCTCTGAGAGCTAGAAAACGAAATCAAAAGAAATTGAAAACAAAAATCGAACAGTTGGGGTTTTTAAATTATAGAAGTCACCGAATAGCAAATTTCGAAATAAGCAAGAAAGAAAAATAAACGAAAAAGAAAATAAGAACAAATTTCACCGTGCTTAGCTCCCCGGCAACGGCGCCAAAATTTGACAGGCTGTCGTTTGACCTGCAAATCTAAATTTATAATTTCCTTGACCTGAACTGTGGGTTAGTACAGCGGCAAGCAAGGGTCGAACCCAAGGGAGCTAGATGGTTACTACTTCGTTCTGAAAAGGAAATAAAAGACAATTGGGTGAAAGCAACAGTTTAAGAAACAGTAATAAGGCACGAAAATTGCTGGTTGTAAATATCAGAGAGAAATATTCAGGTTAGGGTTTTCTTCAATTGTGACTTGTTTTATCATCGATTTCTAAATATCATGTTTCTAATTCCTAAGTGTGGTTACTTCCATTCCAAGTTATAACCTAAAGTAGTGTCTTTCCGGACGCCTACACCACAATTAAACCTAATAATTCAATACTCCATTCCAAGATACATCGAATTAGCGCACTACTTGTTTTCAACGGTCTAGTATTAAACAAATAGTAAATAGGGGAGTCGAATTGATCAGTTAAGCTTTGCCATTCCAAGCCTCCACTTAACTTCACAATTCGATCCAAGTAATTAGCACAAGGTTTAATGGAATAACAAAACAAGCATTAAGATTCAAATCTCAAAAACATAAGTCACAATTATTCAACCCTAACCCGAATGAGGGTTTTAGTTACACATGATCATGGAGAAACAATGCATGAATGAAAGGAAAATAAGAACTTCACTAATGACCGAGATTAGGGCTTGGACGTGGCTGAGTTGCTGGCCGAGATGGGAGGAGGGACTGCCGTGTAAGGAGGAGCAACCGGTGGAGGAAGGGTGGAACGTGTGAGAGAAGAGCTCTCCACGTTGAGGGGTGAGTATTATGCCTTGTATGCTCCTCCTTATATAGAGTTTAGAAAACCCTAGAGTTCCCAAAATAAGCACAAGATAATCATGGAAATATTTCCATAATAATCTTTGCTTAATCTTCAAGCCACCTTTGATCTTCTAGAATAATCCGAAACCCTAGCTTTTGAATGTTGCCCTAATATGACAATGTGTTTTTGGGCCGAACAAGCTGGACTTGGAACTTGGACTTTCTTTTCCCGAAGGTACTGTTCACGGCCCGAAATCACTGTTCACGCCGGAATTACTATTCACGAGCCGAAAAACACTGTTCATCCGCGGACACTGTTTATCCATTCTGCGCATCTGTTTTGACTTCGGCTCTCGATTTGACCTTCCAAACGACCTCGGATGCTCTCGGTGTGAACTAGAGAGTTGTAGGGAATTGAGTCACCTACGCAACGGCATGTGTCTCGTATTTTTCTGATCATCGGTGCATTCCCAGTCCTCCGGCGAAGCTCCAAAGGTCAATCTGCCATTGTGATGTTTTTGGCATAAAATGCCGTCTTTTATGCACATTTCCTCCTAGAGCTTCCAAATCACCTGAAATGTAAAACAACACTAAAAAGTAACTGTTCGCATAATTAAGTGCAGAAATTGGTGGGATTTAATGACTCGATGAGTCGTATAAATACGGCTTATCAAGGGGCCTCACTACCCTCATGGCCAAAGGTGAAGTTACACCTTTGGGCTATCAATGTAATCAAAGAGCCACCCCCCATGCTCTTGTTCCTCGTGCTCGGCTTCACAACGGTCTCAAACCGGTTGATGAGAACTGCTAGCCAATCAATGGCCTCCCCGTGATCCATGGCAACCATGAGGTCCATATCAGGGAAAGTAACTTTCCTAGCCCTCTCCGTCCTCGTGTTAAAGTCAATAGCAATGACATGGTGCATAATCTTCCAAACCGGGTCAACGATCGCAGAAGAGTTATATGAAGACACGAACCACTCATTCCTACCGGAAATCCTCTTCCAAAGTCTGGACTGGTCGTGCTCAGTGAATTCCCGGGGTGAGGCCACAGGCTGCGGAAAACCAAACCACTCTCGGATCGTACTCTCCCTGATCCGGAAATCCCTTCCTCCCATCATAAACTTCCAATAATAAACCGAAGACCCATCATCCCCCACTCTCTCCTTCACCGACTCAAATGAGCACAAAAACTCCTCAACTACCCTCTGGTAGGAACCCGGATCATCAGCAAATAAAAATGATAAACCATGGGTAGTGAGACGAGATTGTACCTCGGTGGCTACCACTTCGTCGATGCCACGAAGCAAGCCCATGTCTAGGTACAGTGTCGGGATGGCCTTCTTCTTCTTCGTAGTGATAGTGGCGTGACGAGTCCGGTGCTTCTCGTCCCTGAAGACCAAGGGAGTCGAGAAAGGGTACGGGACCGGAATGGGCATCGGTCCCTCAAAAGTCTCCACTTGAGGCTCAACCGGCACAATGGCCATGGAGGTGGGGGCAGCAGCAGGGCGCGGGGGCACTCTAGGGGCAGGAGGCACTGCCGCACTCCTCTTCGGTGCCGGCTTCCTTGGTTGAGGCTTTTTCTTCTTTGGGGGCGGCGCGGAAACCGGCGCGGCCTCAACCTCCTCATCGGATCCCGAGCTCTGGTCAGCAAGAGAATCCCTCATAAGCCTCCTCTTGCGCGAAACAAGTGGTCTCACGTCTTCGTCCTCTAAAGTGAAGTCGTCAATTTGCTCATCGAGCGAGGGCTCGTGAGCAATCCCCTTTCCTTTTGCTTTCGCACTGGAAGACGACTCGGCACGACCCATGATGTATGGAAATGAAGGTCAAAAATCAAACTGGGCAACAACTCACAAAATGCCACTGATCAGCAATCGAGTCGATCGACTGGCTGGGCACTGATGTCCCAGTCGATCGACTGAGGGTCGGATTTTGCACGGGATTAGGGCAAATTTAGGGGTTTTCGCCGGAGGCTATGGGGGGAGAAATTGATCGGTGGGGTTTGTAGGCGGGTGTATGGGGAGTAGATTGGCGGTTGAAATGGGAGAAACGGCCGGAGGACGGAGGAGATCGGACGGCTTGAAGGATTCCGAACGGAAATCGGTTTCCGGCGGATTTGAGCGGCGATTTTTGGGAGGTAGGACGGCGGAGGGGTTGCGAGATGATGGCGAGCTGATTGGGAGAAGATCGGCGTGATCGGTGGAGGTCGGGGATTTGATTTTGGAGAACTAGGGTTTTGGGAGGGTTCCGGTCGAAATGGAGAAGAAGGGAGGAGGATCTGGGATTTGGATACGAAATTCCCAGTCGATCGACTGGGAGCCCAGTCGGTCGACTGGGAGCCCAGTCGGTCGACTGGGAATGCACGAAAAACAGGCCCCGCTGTTTGTCCATTTAGTCGATCGACTGAGATATTGTTTGCCTCCAGTCGATCGACTGAAACCTGATTTCAGCTTGAAAAATTTTTCTTTTTCCAAATAAACCCGACTCCACACTTAGAATTTTTACTCAAAATCAAGAATATGCACCACTCAAAATATCACATATAATCAAGGTACGCCCTCCTAATCAATCGCTAGCACATAAACGTACGATTTCCAATCAACGCAAGCTAGGATCACCACTCCACACTTAAAACTCCGCCATCATCAAGAAAATTCATGCAAGCCTCATATCTCATCACGCACACCCAATTCAAGCATATAAAATCATCCCAATCACCAAGCCATATCAAGTTCACAAAATGCATGCTACACATGTATGAAAATTACTTGTGCATAGATAGACAACTCACAAACCGGGGTACCTCCCGTGAGGTGCCTAGTTTAACGTCTTGGCAAAGACCGAGCCGATCCTTTTCTCACTAAGAAGCACATTTGAGGAGTCCATAGCTAGGATCCCTCCTCAAGCGGAATAAGGCATTTCTATGGGTCGGTCAAGGGGAATGTGACATTTTGCTCATCACGAAATCCTTCTCTATAGTGCTTTAGCCTTTGTCCATTCGCCGTGAAGGTAGTCCCATCATTGTTGAGCAATTCTACGTGTCCATCCTCATAAGGCTTGTGGACAATAAATGGACCACTCCACCGGCTTCTCAATTTTCCCGGGAATAGCTTAAGCCTAGAATTAAAGAGCAAGACCTTCTCTCCCTTCTTGAATTCGCGACGAAGTATCCTTTTGTCGTGCCATTTCTTGGTCTTCTCTTTATAGATCCTAGCACTTTCGTAGGCCTCATTCCTTATTTCTTCTAACTCATGGAGTTGAAGCACCCTATGGTCTCCCGCCCTTTGTAAATCCATATTCAACGTTTTGATTGCCCACATCGCCTTGTACTCCAATTCCACCGGCAAGTGGCACGGCTTCCCATAAATAAGGCGATAGGGAGACATTCCAATAGGGGTTTTGAATGCCGTACGATAGGCCCATAGAGCGTCATCTAGCTTCGATGACCAATCTTTTCTTGAGCTCCCCACGGTTTTCATCAAGATTGCCTTGATCTCTCGATTTGAAATTTCCACTTGCCCACTAGTTTGTGGGTGATAAGGTGTGGCAACCTTGTGATTAACTCCATATTTCCGAAGCAAGGTCTCGAAATGTCTCTCCTTGAAATGCGAACCACCATCACTTATAACGGTCCTTGGCACCCCAAATCTCGGAAAGATGATTTTCTTGAATAGTTTCGTGACCACCTTGGCATCACAAGTGGGGGAAGCGACGGCTTCAACCCATTTTGAGACGTAATCAACCGCCACTAATATGAATCGGTTCCCGAATGAAGAAGGAAAGGGTCCCATATAGTCAATGCCCCATACGTCAAATATCTCGACCGGGAGGATGCTTTGTTGGGGCATTTCATGCCTCTTTGAGATATTGCCGGTCCTTTGACATTGATCACATGCTTTCGCGAACTCATATGCATCACCAAAGAGAGTAGGCCAATAAAAGCCGCATTGTAGTACCTTTGACGCGGTTTTTGCTCCACTACCATGTCCTCCATATTGAGAAGAGTGACAATGGTAAAGAATTTCTCTCATTTCCTCTTCGGCGACACAAGTCCTATATAGCCCGTCCGCGCAAAGCCTATAAAGGTAGGGCTCATCCCAAGAGTACCTCTTGGTCTCGGAAAGGAACTTCCTCCTTTGATGGTGGTTCATATCGTGGGGAATAATTCCACAAACCACGAAATTTACGAAGTCCGCGTACCAAGGAAGGGCCTCCGCCTCAACTCTCATGAGCTGCTCTCCAACAAATGAATCATTCACCGGTCTAGCATCCACTTCAATCTCTTCATTTTCCTCTAGCCTCGATAGGTGATCGGCTACCACATTTTCTACTCCCTTTTTATCCTTGATCTCTATGTCAAATTCTTGGAGCAATAGAATCCATCTTATCAATCTTGGCTTAGAGTCCTTCTTTGCTAAGAGATATTTGATAGCCGCATGATCCGTAAATACTATAACCTTTGAAGCCACTAGGTATGGGCGAAACTTATCAAAAGCGTACACAATAGCAAGAAGTTCCTTTTCCGTAGTTGTGTAATTCAATTGAGCACCACTAAGAACCTTGCTTGTGTAATGAATAGCGTGAAGCTTCTTATCCACCCTTTGTCCAAGAACCGCCCCAATGGCGTAGTCACTAGCGTCGCACATAAGCTCAAATGGCAAATCCCACCTAGGGGGTTGAATAATTGGAGCCGATATCAATGCCTCTTTCAATTTCTTGAAGGCCACTAAGCACTTTTCATCAAAATGGAACTTAACATCATTGCACAATAGATTTGTCAAGGGCTTGGCAATCTTCGAGAAATCCTTAATGAACCTTCGGTAGAAACCGGCGTGGCCAAGAAAGCTCCTTATCCCTTTTACGTCTCTTGGGGGTGGCAATTTCTCCATAACTTCTATCTTGGCCTTGTCCACCTCAATTCCCCTTTTCGACACCAAATGTCCAAGCACAATTCCCTCCTGCACCATGAAATGACATTTTTCCCAATTTAGTACAAGGTTCGTCTCAATACATCTTTTCAACACTTTAGCCAAATTGGCTAAACAATCATCAAAAGAGGAACCATAAACGGAAAAGTCATCCATAAACACTTCCATAATCTTTTCAATAAATTCCGAAAAAATAGCCATCATGCATCGTTGAAAAGTACCGGGCGCATTACAAAGTCCAAAGGGCATTCGCCGATAGGCAAATGTTCCGTAGGGACAAGTAAAGGTCGTTTTCTCTTGATCTTGGGGATGAATAGGGATTTGGAAGAATCCACTATATCCGTCAAGATAGCAAAAATAGTCATGCTTAGCTAGTCTTTCCAACATTTGATCAATAAAAGGAAGGGGAAAGTGATCTTTCTTAGTGGCTTGGTTAAGTTTTCTATAGTCCACGCACATACGCCACCCGGTCACCGTTCTTGTGGGGATTAGTTCATTCTTCTCATTTTTAATAACGGTCATTCCTCCCTTTTTCGGCACTACATGAATGGGGCTCACCCATTTAGAGTCCGCAACGGGGAAAATAATTCCCGCATCAAGCAATTTAAGGACCTCTTTCTTAACAACTTCCCCCACAATAGGATTCAACCTCCTAGCTCTCTCCCTAGATGGCATACTATCACTCTCTAAATTGATTTCATGCATGCATAAATTAGGGCTTATTCCCTTTAAATCGTCAATAGAGTAGCCAATAGCATCCTTATGTTTCCTAACCACATCAAGCAATTTTGAGGTTTCAATATCATTCAAAGAAGCATTCACAATGATAGGCAAGCTAGAGTTTGGGCCTAAGAACTCATACCTTAGGCTTGTTGGTAGAGCTTTAAGCTCTACCGAACAAGACTCCTTACCTTTGTCGCTTAGAGTTCTTTCTTCACTATCTTCCTCCAAGATGGCCCAACAATCGGCAATGTCGGGAAGCTCATTATCAAGGTCAATAGCACTCATGAGAAGGTTAGGCACATCATACAATTCATAAGTATCAACTAGGTCAAGATAATTGCAAGTCATTGTAGAATTAGGACCTTTTTGTGCTTTTTCTAAGTTAAACTCAACCTCTTCATCTCCTACCCTCATGGTAATTGAATCCTTAGTTGTATCAAAAATAGCCCCCGCGGTGTAGAGGAAGGGCCTTCCCAATAGGATGGGAATTTCATTGTCCTCCTCCATCTCTAACACCACGAAATCCCCCGGAATATAGAAATTCCCTACTCTAACCGGGACATCCTTAAGAACTCCCTTAGGAAATCTTGAGGAGCGGTCCGCGAGCCTTAGAATCATGCTAGTTGGTTTAGGCTCACCCATATTTAGCTTTTTACACAAAGAGTAAGGCATCAACGATATGCTTGCACCCAAATCACACATTGCTCGTTCAATCTTAATATCATTAATAAAGCATGAAATGGAAAAGCTACCGGGATCCTCAAGCTTTGGGGGCATGCGAGGTTGGAGTATGGCACTACATTCGCCATTGAGGGACACCGTATCGACATCCTCGATTGTTCTCCTGCAAGTAATAACATCCTTTAGAAACCTAGCATAAGAAGGAGCTTGAGTTATTACCTCGGTGAAGGGCATTGTGACATAGAGCTTCCTCATCATCTCCGCGAACTTGGAGAATTGCTTATCATTTGTTTTCTTCTTTAGCCTTTGAGGGAATGGAATAGGAGGAGTGTAGACTCTAGGTTCGGCTTTCTCCTTTTCCACCTCACTCTCTTCTTCAACTTGAGGGTTAGGAACCTCTTCATCCAACTCTTCAATTTCGGCACTAGCTTGGCCTCCAAGCTCAAAAGTGACTCTCTTCTTCTTAGGTAACTCTACCTCTAAATCTTTCCCGCTTCTCAAGGTTACCGCATTGCAATGCTCTCTATTCCCTTGTTCGGGTCTAGCCGGTAACTTCCCCGGTGCCCTTGTAGATGCTTCGGCTTGTTGAGCGATTTGACTTTCTAGCATCTTGTTGTGGGTTTCCAATCTCTCAAACTGAGTTTGCATGTCTTCAAATTTAGCTTGAACATCCCTACTTGCCCTCTCTTGTTGTGCAAGGATTTTGGCTAGCATAGCTTCCACACCGGATAGTTCATTTGAAGATTGGGGTGAGGCCTCATTTTGTTGGTAAGACCTTTGAGCTTGAGCTTGGTATCGTTGTTGCCCTTGGTATTGATTAGTGGATGTGGGCCTAGGACCAAACCCGGGAGGTGTAGTACCAAAATCGGGGCGAGTGGGATTCGTTGTCTTGTATGAGAAGTTGGGGTGATTCTTCCAAACCGAGGAAAACCTCGGTGTAGTTTGATTAGCTTGAGAACTTTGCCCTTGGTTGGCGCCACCTCCATAATCTCTATTTTGATTTCCTCCCACAAAGTTCACTTCTCCATAGCCTTGCCCTTGCACATCCCTTTGAACCAAAGGGCAAGAATTAGTTTCGTGCTCGTACACCTCACAAATGTCACATCCTTGCCTTGTTGAAGCTTCCTTTTCCGGATGTTTTAGCTTAAATACCTCATCCGAGAGGCTCTCAAAGTCTTTCCTCAAAGCATCATAATCACTAGAGCTCACGGCTTTTACCTCGTGCCTTTCATGCCTTCTCCTCGGGTTTCCTCTTTCGCTTCCCCACATGAAGTAGTTTTTGATAATCTTCTCTATCACCGCATATCCTTCATGCGGTTCTAAGTCCATTATAGCACCACCCGAAGCGGTATCAAGAGCAAGACGAGAGTTACTGTCAACCCCGTGGTAGAAAGTGTGGAAGACTTGGAGATCATCTAGGTTGTGGTGAGGACAAAGCCTTTGATATTCCTTGTATCGCTCCCAAGCCTCATATAGATTTTCCCCATCCATTTGCGAGAAGTTGGTGATTTGGTTCCGATAGAAGGCCGTCTTGGAAGGGGGGAAGTACTTATTCAAGAAAGCCACGGCTAATTCTTCCCATGTAGTGAAGCTATCGGGAGTTTGGCTCCTTAGCCAATCCTTCGCTTTCCCCGTGAGTGAGAAGGGAAAAAGTCTCAATAACTTTGCATCTTCCGAGACTCCATTTATTTTAAACGTAGCACATATCTCTAGAAACGTGGTCAAATGAGAATTGGGGTCCTCGTTATCTCTCCCCGAGAATTGGTTCGCTTGAACCATTTGAATGTGCGCCGTCTTCAAATCGAAGTCTCGGTTGTCAACCGCGGGAAGTTGGATGGGAGAACGGTAACCATACGCCGTAGGAACGGCATAGTCCTTTAATGCCCTTCTAGCTAGGGGCAATTGTTGAGGAGGAGGATCTTGGTTCCTTCGATTATGGGGAGGGGGTGGAGGAGGTAAATTGTTGTTTTCGGCCATGGTTGCTTGAGAATTAGAAGTAGAACCCTTGTCCTTGTTGGTTTTACTTCTTGTAACGGGAGGATCAACTAGTTCTCTTATGGGTCGATTCAAGTCTCTATCCACGATTTGAGCAAGTCTCTTGGTTTTCGGTGGCATAAAAGAAGTGAACCTACAAGAGAAACCAATTAAAACAAGTAAGCGTAGTGAAGTAGTTCAAGAATTGCAAGTAACAAGTAAAATAAAACAAAACATGGAATAGTCGGAGTACTAAATGATTTTCCTAGGGGTAATCTAGCTATTGCTCCCCGGCAACGGCGCCATTTTGATCGTTGTTATTTTTAGCATACGTTGATCAAAAACAATTTATAATCAACCGGTAAGACCGGTGTCGAACCCAAGGGAGCAAATGGACTACACGCTAGTTCAATCAAGTTTTCTTACTCGGCTACTTCCTAAAATTCAAGTGTGATTGAGTTATCAATGATTCAAAACAAGAACGAAGTGGTTTTTAAGGGATTAAATTCAATTAAAAGCGAGTTTCGAGGGATTAATCCCCTCCTTGGCAATCTCTCAATGACCATGCAAACAAGAGTTCAATTAATTAAGAGTTGATAGGTTTTGAACCTAGCCTAGATCAAGAATTAGGCTATTACGCGTATCTAATCTTAATCAAGCCATCTTAGTTAGGATCTCACTAATTAAAGGGTATTAATCCACTATATAGCATTTACTCTCATAAATGCTATATGCATAAAGTTCTAGTTCACCTCTCACCATGCATTTACTCTCATAAATGTAGGTTAAGTTCAATTTTACTATATCAAAACCATCCCTAACCTCTCTCAAGGCTTAGATCAAAGTTCTAACATAAACATGTCACTTAGGCATTTTATCAAACACTTAGAGGCATGTCTAACATGAAGATCATAGTAAAATGAAATCAACTTCAATAAGTCCAAATAGATGAGTTTACAACGATCATTGAGTACCAAGGAGGTTCATAGAACCCTCAAAACACAAGGGTGACTACTCACTCATCATGTAAGACAACATGATGAGTAGGTTTTTACAAGCAAATCTAAGAGAAAAGAAGAGGGAAAGAGTAGGATGATTAGTCCTAATGAACTCCCTTGATCTTGATTCCTCCTTGATTTGATGATGATGAAACCCTTGATTTGATCACTTTCCTTTTTCTTCTTTCCCAGAAAAATCCAAGATAGTAGGTCAAGAAACCCTCTTTCTATTTATAGCCTCGGATTATTTTCGGTACTGTAGCAGGTCCAGTCGATCGACTGGTGTTGGGCTGATGGCCCAGTCGATCGACTGGAGGAAGAAAAGTCGCTTGGCTAGCATGTTCTCAGTCGATCGACTGGAGCAGGGTAGGATCCCAGTCGATCGACTGACAAGTCTCAATTTGCAGCACCTCCTGTTTGTCCATTTAGTCGATCGACTGAGATCCAGTCGATCGACTCATCGTCACGTGATCTGCATGCTCTGGGCAGGGGGCTCTTCAGTCGATCGACTGAAGGGGTCAGTCGATCGATTGGCGATGGTCGATTTCCAGCTCTCCCTGTTTGTCCATTTAGTCGATCGACTGGAGCAGGGGAGCTTCCCAGTCGATCGACTGAGGAACAAATTCTGCCAACTATTGCTCTAAAAACCGATTTTTCCCGGGCTTTCTTCCAATGGCTCTTGACACTGAGACATCTTGCTTTGTACCTGAAACGCACGAGAAGAGGATCAAATGACATCAAAAAGTAGTCGGAATCGAACTAAAGCTATAGTGAAAACGGGCATTAATGAGTCGAAAACACGACTCATCATCACACCCTTCCTAAACCTGTATGGAATGCCTTATAGTCTATCTTCCTTGTTAAGTCCTTGCCTAATAGGATATCCCTTTTGTGTAAACTGTTTACTTACAAAATGGATACAAATATGACTTTGCAAGAAAACCTTGACGTTTTTCTAAAAATGACCCAAAAACTAAAAAGATGTGATGATGAGATTAAACAAACACATCAACCTGTCATTTTATTAAACTCTTTACCCCCTCAGTTTGAAACTCTTAAGGATGTTATCCAATATGATAGAGATGATCTTACCAGGGTAAGATCATGGCTACCATCATTCAGAAGAATGAATCCTTAAGAGCCATCAAAGGCAAACCTCAGACTAAGAGTGAGTCTAAGTCTGAGGTTATGATGGCTAATGCCAAGTCTAGACCAAGAAGTAAGAATAAAATGTTTAATAAAACTGCCCAAAACAATAACAATCCACCTGCCAACAATCTTGCTGGTAGGAGCTAAGAATACTTGTCTAGGAAATGTACATATTGTGGGAGAGTGGGTCATCTTTTCACTGCTTGTTTTAAAAGAAAAATGAACAGAAGGAAAAGAATGCTAAGGAAAACTAGAATGGACATTCTAATGTGCTTGAGAGAAATCCTCAATATGCTAATGAATTGCTTGTTTGTTCTAATTCTAATGATCATTCTGGTTGGATATTAGATTCTGGGTGTACCATCCATGCTTCACATGATAAAAATGTTTTTTCATCTATTCATCTTGTAAATGGTGGTGAAGTTATGTTAGGTGATCATATTGTCCTTAAAATTAAGGGAATTGAGAATGTGCCTATTAAAATGCATGTTGGTGTGACTAGAGTTCTTAGAAATGTGAAATGAGTGCCAAACTTAAGGAGGAATTTACTGTCTGAATATGAATTGTGTAAACTTGGCTGCCATATTGTGACTTATAAAGGTATTAGGGAAGTTTCTAGGGATGGTAAGGTCCTTATCAGAGGAGTTAACATGGGAGGCTTGTATCATGTGATGACCTCTCCTGAAATCAATTTTTCCCAACCTAAAGGCAAGTTTGATATTAAAACTGAGATCTGGCATGCTAGACTTGGTCACATTGGCAACAAAAGTATACATTATTTGCATAAGAATGACTTGATTGACTATGTGTCTTCTCACTTGTCTTTCTGCGAAACTTGCATCTTTGGGACGAAATCTTCCCACGGTTTTAAGAGATCCTCATTTACTATCAATAAACCCCTTGATTCACTCAGATTTATAGGGTCTTGCCCAAGTTCAAACCATAGGTGGTAGGAACTATTTTCTTTCATTGATTGACCATTATTCTAGGAAAGTTTGGATCTACCTGCTTAAAATTAAAGATGAAGCTTTTGCGAACTTTAAGGCATGGAAAACCATGGTAGAAAGGCAATCTAAGCTTAAATTGAAATGCCTAAGGACAGACAATGGACTAGAGTTTTGTAATAAAGCCTTTGATGACTTTTGTGTTGAACATGGCATTAAAAAACATCATACAGTTCCAGGCACTCCTCAACAGAATGACACAGCAGAGAGGATGAACAGAACCTTGCTTGAAAAGGCAATGTGTATGCTCATCAGCTCTGGCTTGAAGACATCTCTTTGGGGAGAAGCAGTCACTTCTGCTGCCTACCTAAATAACAGATCCCCTTCATCTGTTATTGGGTTTAAAACTCCACAAGAAATATTGACTGGAAAACCTCCTAAATTAGATCACCGAAAGCCCTTAGGTTGTTCTACTTTTGCTAAGGTTTCCCAGGGGAAACTTAAACCAAGGACTATCAAATGCGTGATGCTTGGTTACCCTGAAGGTGTTAAGGGGTACAAACTGCTTGAAATTGTGCCTAGTGGTTATAAAGTTTTGACTGCCATTTCTGTCACCTTCAATGAGCATGATTTCTACTTCAAGAACAAGGCCACTAATGAAACTAACCCACAAGGCACACCTATACTAGTGTGACCAATTTTCTGCCTGCCCGTTTCTATGATGAGCAGGGCACTTCTCAAGGTGGGGAACAAAGTGATGAAGAAGAGTTTGATATGTGACTCTTTAATGAGGATGATGGACCAGCAGATGAGGATGATCATGGCTCCACTGATCTTGAAGGTAACTCACAAACTCACCAATCAGATGGGGGAGATCAAGTAAGCTCACATGACCCTACTACTAATTTACATTAAGAAAATATTGAGGTAACAGTGGATGGTGTTCAGGGTGTCCCTGCACCTATTATTGATGATGTTGTGAGTTCTCAGGGTGTCCCTGCTCACATTGATGTGCCTAATGTTAATGTTAGGGACTATGTGTTAGTTAGGGATAGAGAACCTAGGAATAGAATCCAAAACAGAAGATATGCGAACTTTGCTGTTGATGTTGATTCTATTTACACTGATTTTACTGAATGTGATAGTCATGTTGGGCATGTTGGGCATGTTGGTATTGTTGAGTTTGCTTTCCTTGCTGCTGATCTTGTCAAACAAAATGTGCCTGAAACTTTCAATCAAGCTATTAATGGTGCTAATGCAACTGAATGGTGGAAGTCTATGCATGATAAAATTGACTCTATGAAACAAAATGGTACTTGAGAATTAGTCCCCAACCCTGGTGAAGGCTAGAGTCATCAACTGTAAATGGATCTATAAACTAAAAGATGGCTTAAAACCAACTTATCCTCCAAGGTTTAAGTCAAGGCTGGTTGCAAAAAGTTTTTCACAAAAGGAGGGAATTGATTATAATGACATTTTTGCTCCTATTATTAAATATAAGACATTGAGACTTATGATTGCTATGACTGTTGTTTTTTACTGGTATTTGGAACAAATGGATGTTAAAACAACTTTTCTTCATGGTGACTTAGAGGGAAAAAATTCATGAGCCATACTATTGGTTTTATTGATAAAAAAACATCCATATTATGTTTGTTTTTGAAAAAATCTATTTATGGCCTAAAACTAGCACCTAGGCAATGAAGTAAGAAATTTGATGCTTGCATATTTAGCTTACATTTCACAATGAGTAAATATGATACTAACTTGTACTTGAAAAATGTTAATGCTAAATTCCATTTGTATGTGTTACTCTATGTGGATGACATATTGATGATTAGTGAGGATAAAACTGCCATTGCTAAGATTAAAGGAGACTTAAGTGTTCAATTTGACATGAAGGATTTAGGCCATGCTAAAAAGATTTTGGGTGTAAATATCCTTAGGGACAAACAGACTAAAACAATTTATCTTTTCCAATCTGATTATTTGAGTAAAGTGGTTGACAAGTTTGGTATGAAAAATTCAAAACCAGTAAGTGTCCCATTAGGAGGGCACCTTGAACTGACTAAGGTTGATTATCCTGTAACTGACCAAGATAAAATTAAAATGAGCAAATTCTCATATGATGTTGCTGTAGGATCTGTTATGTATGCAATGCTTTACATTAGACCTAATCTTGCTTTCTCTATTAGTGTCTTGAGTAGATTTATGTCTAATCAAGGGGAAAAACACTGGTTGGGAATGAAATACTTGCTGAAATACTTGTCTGCTATTGTTAAACTATGTTTGGTCTTTGCTGATTTTGATTCACAACATGATATAGTTGGGTATGTTGATTCAGATTATGCTAGTACAAAGACAATAGAAAATCTACTACTTCTTTCTTTTTCACATGGGCTGGTAATTGCATTAGTTAGAAGTCCCAGTTGTAGTCACTTGTTGCTCTCTTCTCAACTAAGGCTGAGTACATTGCTGCAAATGAGGCTATTACGGAAGCAATATGGCTTAAGGGAATTGTAAAGGAAATTTAGGGTAGATCTTGTGTGCCTATCTTGCATATGGATAGTCAAAGTGCTTTGTATTTGTGTAAGAATCCAGTATACCATGAGAGAACTAAACATATAGATGTTAGGTTCCATTTTATCAGAGATATGGTTGAATCAAAGAAGATTATTATCAAGAAGATTTTGGGAGAGATTAACCCTGTAGATTTTGGCACCAAGATAGTACCTAGTGACAGGTTTTTATTTTGCAGGAAGAACCTGCATATCCTTGAGGTTCCTTAAGGGTATGAGGCTGAGCCAATGATGGCTGGATGAGGCATCGCTTGATGTTCCACATAATAAGTCCCTAAAAGAGTTCTTGCACAAAGTAGGATTATGAGGGCAAATTGTGAGGACTTTAATCCTCCATTTGTGCCCTTATATAGGTTAGTCACCAAGCCAATGAGTCCTAGACTAGGATGATGTCCCTTAGAGGATTCTGTATAGAGTTTTTAGGCTTGCATGATCAGCCATGAAGACAAGAAGAAGCAGCTGATCAAGCTTGGTGAAGATGCAGAAGCTGGGTTTGGGGCTGAGCAGCTAAGAGCCAAAATGTTGTTTTTGGACAAGCGCGAAGACGGATCGAGTTCGAGACTGCGACGTCGTTTCATTCGTCTCCTTCAACTGAAAATAAGCTCGCCAGAATTAGGGATTGGGGCACCGATTGATTTTGAAATACCAGAGAGAAATTGGAGCGCATCTTGGAGCGATCGTAATCGAGAGCTAGTTCGTGAAGTTTGACTCATCAAGGCGCACTCCGAAGCATTTCTATTACAGCTCGGGATTCACTGATTGGCCAAAGCGTGACTGCGACTTGGAGAGGATGGTGCTCGCCTCGTCTTGTCCAGGGAAGTATCAGTTACTTCATTCGTTAGTGTCTATAGTCTCAATTAGGTTTTGGGTTTGGTCATTGGCTTATTGGCTTGGTTAGGGCTATTGTAATTGTGCAAACTCTTTTGGGATTATAGTGAAACGTTGGGCGAGCCTCCCCGATCTGAGGCTCCAGGCAGTAGGGTTTACCTGAAGCTTGTAAAACGTCTTGGTGTTCTTTACTCTTAATCTCATTACAAGAATTTGCTCAATTGAACAATACCTAAACTTGACCTAAAATTGACTAATTTGGGAATTGGATTAAGGGAACTTGAGTACAATACATGGGAGTACTAAGTTTTTTTTTTGGATAGTGAGTTTTTACATCTCATAAAACTCAATTATCATATAACTATATCTCAATTATATTACATGAAAATTTTATTGGGTATATGTGAACTTAGACTCTTAGATAGTGGGAGTCCTAAGTTGATTACGTTAATTTTGATTAGAATGTCGATTTCATTAATAACATTGTGAAATTGAAATTCAAACTTTGAACACTGTAGTATGTTTTTATACTCTCCATATGGGGCAAATAAAAAAATTTATAAAAGAGATGAACGAATGTTCCTCGAAACACATACATGCTGCCAACTTGCATATATCTTTATACCAACACTTATGCGTAAACACTTTTAAAGAAAAAATAAATAAAATGAAGTTGACTGTAATTTAATAGTAAAACATATTAAATTGAAACTTAAATTCAAAAGATCAACTTATGAAGTTAAGTTTGGACGTAAAACCTTAATAAATGAGTTGGTAGAGTTGGAACATATAATTAAAGTTGGCTTGAGTTTGAATCTTATGGGTGGAAGTTTTTTTCCCAAAAAAAATCACGAGTTGCTTAGAGCGTTTTACAATTAGGATGCCTAGAAACGATGGCTTACAAAATATTTACATGAATAAATTGGGAAATTTCTGACATATTGAATATAATTGGAATCTAATCTTCAATTTTAATTATTTTCGATTTTAAGTATTTTGGAGAATAATCCGAAAAAGAAAAAAGAAAAAAGAAAGGTGTAGTATTAGGTGATTGAAAATACAAAGACAAAATCCCCCCTTTGCTAGTGCTACAAAACAACACAAGGGTAGCAGTACCAGGAGTAAAATAAGAAGACGAAGAAGCCAGCGGTTGTATTGAGCGCTTGGCTAGGCTACGGGTGAAGCTTGTTGTTGCTTCATCATGCGGCTGAAATCCTGGAAGCAGACATATCCATCCTTATTGACGTCAACCTCGGCAATCATCCTCCTGCACTCGCTCAGAGTGCACTTTGGGTCCCCCAGCTTCGTGAGCCCATCCAGGAGCTCCTCCGCCGTGATCCTCCCGTCTAGGTTAACGTCGAAAAAGTCGAAGGCATCTCTCAGCTCGGATGCCCTGGCCGGCTTCCCGAACGCCTCGTATCTGATGGCCCCGAACTCCTCCAGGCTTATGCAGCCGTCGCCGTCGCTGTCCAGTTCGGTGAGCATGGTAACCACCTCCTCCTTGGTAGGGGGAGGGCCGGAGCAGGCGACCCGGCTAAGGATGAGCTCCAGCTCGGCTATGGAGATCTTTCCGTCCCCGTCCCGATCTATGAGGTTGAAGGCGTGGAGGAGGAGGGAAGCTGATGAATAATCAGAGTCTTCGTCGGGGAGGACGGTCTGCGGGGTGACCATGCCGCCGTTTTGAGCAGATGATGCATCTGACGATGAGGATGAGGAGGAATAAGATGGGTCGGAACGGGATAGTCTTCGGCCAAGCGACTTGTCGTCGTTTTTTTTGTTGGATCTGGACGATGAGAAGAGTCGCTTGGGGTTGATGTTGCTGATTAGAGTCTCGTACTTGACCATTGTAGTATGTGTTCTAGTAAAAGTCTCTCTACGTACTACAACCACCACCAGGTTTATTATGAACTGGGGATGTATGTTGAAAGCTGGAAACAAGAAAATAAACAAACTGGGTGGACGGCAGGCAAGATTGAAAAATGATGATCAACAACAAAACAAAGTTTGATTGGTAAGGGAAAGAAGGAGGAAGGAAAGAGGGTATTAAATGGCCTCCCGCACCTTCCTGGAAATTTCCTACGAGCTTTTTCAGGAACGACTTTATTATACACCTTCCTGCAAATTTTAATTAACTAATACTTGCCAGTTGCCACTTTGTTTATTATCTATTCCCACCCACCCAACTAGGCCTGGGCTCGGGTCGGTTCGGGCCGAATTTTTGCGAAAACCAACCCGAAACCTGAAAATTCGGTTCAGTTCGGGTTCGGGCTATTTTAAAGCAAAAACCGACTAAAGCCCAAAAATTCGGTTCGGTTCGGGTTTTTTCGGGCTTTTTTTTTTGTTGTTTTTCGGTCTTTTTCGGGCTTTTTTCGACATTCGGTTCGGTTCGGGCTTTTGGGCCAAGAAAAATTCAAAACCGAGACCGAACCGAATCTCACCAATCGATTCGGGTTTTTTTCGGTTCGGTTTTTGGTCCGATGAAAACCGAATCGTTCGGACTTTTTCGGGTCAGGTCGGTTGGG
Source organism: Rhodiola kirilowii (assembly GCA_033675215.1). Lineage (NCBI taxonomy): Eukaryota > Viridiplantae > Streptophyta > Magnoliopsida > Saxifragales > Crassulaceae > Rhodiola > Rhodiola kirilowii. The sequence goes on from CM066199.1 coordinate 255,029, forward strand.
TTTTTTGGGTTTCTGGTTTTTCGCCCACCCCTACACCCAACCATCATTATTCTTTCTCTTTTTCAATTGTGCTTTAAAAAATTAGGAGGAGAACAAACAAATGGAAACCACGTCATTCTAAAATGAGAATTATGGATTTTTTTTTTTAAATGATGGAAAAATATTTTACTTTCCTTACAACATTTATGTATATAAATTTACTCGAAAAAAAGATTATAATTTTGTTCATCCAAATATGATGCAATATAACTTATATAAGTTTCCAAATATGAATTTCATGTCAAAACTCAAAATTCCAAGGACGCAAGTAAATTTTTTTCTTCTATACTAATACAATCTTACAAGTCTTGCTTACAACCGTTCTTAAACTGTCCGTTTTTTATACACAAAGAGAGTTGCATAATAACATTTTATATATTAGAAGTTATAATAAAATTCCTACTAACTTTTATTACAAAGCTTGATCGATTCCAAAAGCTTATTGTGTTTTCTCTATTCCCCTCTTGTCGTAGGAGAAGGGACATATCTCTCAATACGTCCATATATAGAATTGCATGCATAATGGGTCATTACGGCAGGTTTGGATGAAGGCAAGTGGTTGTCACTCGTCTTCGTAATTATTATGATTATGGTAACCCTAGTTGTGTTATGAATGATTATTGGGACCATTTTGTTGTGTAAGTCCAGTCCATATGCCCATTTAAGTATGCAGGTGTTTCTGGGTAAGTGTCTTTAAGCTTTTGCTGGTTTTGTGAGAAGCACAAAATGATGTCCTTTTCACCGAGCGGCAAGTTCAGTGTTTGTAGTTTCCCCGAAGCTGTGTCGTTTCGTCCAAAACGAGAGTCCGGAGTTTAATAGAACGTCAGCATTTTATTAAAGCGTGGAAGTTCGTTACAACATGGGCGATGGCGTTTGAAGTGTAATGGTCACGAGCGAACTGCGTCGTTTTGAAGCAGATGCAACTCGACTTAAAAGGCTCCAGATTTGGGGGTTACGGCACCATTTGAAATTCCAATTGAGCGAGACACTGCGAGAGCGATCAAGAAGCGATTCGGCCAAATTGGAAGCTCTACGGCGACGCTGCAAGTCTGACGTCTACGGTGGTGATGATTCAGTGGTTCAACTCCTATTGCGGAGAGTGGAACAACTAGATTCAACCAGTAGGACTAAACAGCTCGGTTTCAGTTCTGGGCGAGACTACGGATTCTCAGGGAAGTACTGCAACTCGTTGCTTGGATTGTGTTTCGTGTTTTGTTGTATTGGACTGGATTAATTGCTGTTGTAATTTGGTTATTTGCTTGAGTCAAGCAATAATTTGTATAACCTAAACATTTGGTCCTCAATCAATAATAAGAAAAGGTTTAACTAGCATAATTCATTGTCATCGATCTCTACAGTAATGTTAGATATTTTCACAAACTTTAATGGACAAATGTTTAATTATCAAACTACATGAAGAAAAAAAAGTTGAACAATAAATTATTAAATTGTATTTACTTGGTGTAATACAATTTTAAGTTCTTGCCGTTAGACTATTATTCATTGACACTAATCGATAACCAATAAATGTATTTAGATGAGCGATGGAATAAAGTGTAATGAACAATAAAGCTGTTTGGATGAACAATATTGGTTTTTATTTTTTAATATTTAGTTGAAAAGATTTTTTGGGTACTATTGTTGTTTATCCAACACTTTGATTGTCTCTTCACACAAAAAAACACTTTGATTGTTCATATTGATAGAATTCAATGTTCATCCGAATAGATTCATTGCGCATCCTATTATATTCACTGTTGATCCGTTGTTTCTTGATCGATTGGTGATCGAATTTATACATTAAGACGCCGTTTTTTTGAGCTTTATTGTACTGGAATTTTGTTGTACTTAACTTAATTAAACTGTATCGAGTTTAATTTAACTGTACTGAACTTAATTAAACTGTATCGAGTTTAACTTAACTGTACTGAACTTAATTAAACTGTATCGAGTTTAATTTAACTGTACTGAACTTAATTAAACTGTATCGAGTTTAATTTAACTGTACTGAACTTAATTTAACTGTACTAAACTTAACTTAACTGTATCGAATTTAATTTAACTTAATTATGTTAATATTTTATTTTTAAAATCTAAGTATATTTTAAAATATATTTTTATGATTATATTTTTTTAATGCATTTTATGATTATATTTAGAAACTATAAAGTATATCTCTCAACAAACAAAAAAGAAACTATAAAGTATAATATCGTGTAATGCATTGCACGCGAGCCCTAGACATCTTTCAAAATTCAAACCCAATTTCACAAGGTTACAACTTACGCGACAAGCGACAAGGCAAGGAGAAACGAAGAAATCGCCGCTCCACGCACACGTGCATAGTTTTTCAATACCCATTTTAGCTAATGAGACCGTGCTGGGAAGAGCTGATTCAAATTTATTTGATAACCAGCGAAAAGTGCAGATGAATCAAGAACGCAACATGATAGCGTTTCAAATTATTCAGGATTTTTCAGATGATGGAGTGGAAATGGATGAAGATGATGATATGTAAATGTTTCCATTTGTATTGTACTTGAATGTCATTGTACGTTTCTATGTAAAATATATATTGTATTCATATGTTTATTTCCCCATGTTCTTTAAATTCATATGAAGTGCAACAAAGTTTACTTCCATTTTAAAACGTATGTAATAGTTCCCAAAGAAGTGTGGATACAAATTTATAAATAAAAAAAAGTTTTGAATAATAGGGTTGAAAACTATAAAATTTGAATTGTCTTGAAAAAATTATATTACATTTATAAATTAAATTTAATTTAAAGTATATTTAACTATACAAAACTTATTAAAAAAACTGTACTAAACTTAATTAAACTGTACAGAACTTAATTAAACTGTATCGAGTTTAATTTAACTGTACTGAACTTAATTAAACTGTATCGAGTTTAATTTAACTGTACTGAACTTAATTAAACTGTATCGAGTTTAATTTATCTGTACTGAACTTAATTAAACTGTATTGAACTTTATTTAACTGTACTGAACTTAATAAAACTGTATCGAAGCTCAAAAGAACGGCCCCTTTGTCTGAATCTTCTTAAAGTTAATAAGTGACTATTGATGATGATCGTATGAGAAAAATAAAATAAAACTTTTATTTAATCAAGAAAATCGAATTGATAGTTTATGATTATGAAGTGTTCTAGCAATGAAGGACTTTAGTGTAATTTTACTTTTATTTTATGGAATATATAAGCATAAAACTTTACTCTTCTTTTTTTATAAACGGCAAGTAGCGCAAATATAAAGGTGATACAGAGGACTTGAAAGCTGGGAAATAAGCAAGCGTGATTAAATAACTACTCTTAACTATGTGGGCCTACCATCTTGAAAATCATAGCATCGAAAAAGCAAGAAACACACATAATAACGAATACGAAAAACACAATAACAGCCTGTATCGAAGTCAGGCATACTCAAGTGCAGCTCACAAAGACCAAAGTTGATGCCAACACACAGTCTGTCCCGGCGAAGAACAAGATGACGACCACAAAACAACAGTGTGACAATGTCGACTGAAAACGACTCCCTTAAACGATCAACACTTAGAGAGAGAAACCTCGTCACATAATTATATGTACAGATTCATATATGTACATTCCCCCTCACCCCCTCCTCTCCCTCCAACCTCTAATCAACTGAAAACCAGTGGATGAAACGATTGAAGGAACCCCCAAAACTCCCATCAAATGTCAAGTGGTGGATGAAGCGGAAAAGCACCTCCAAACTTGCATCTACAGTCAAACGGTTGGTGAAGCAGAAGAAGAAGCGGATGGAGAGGGATGAAGGATGGGATGGTGGATGTGAAGCGGCGGGAAAGGAGATGAAGGCGGTGGAGGCCGGAAGAGAGATGTGAGAGCTTTTTACATAAAACTTTACTCTTAACTTAGTAATATTTTATCCTTCAAAAAAAAACTTAGTAATATTTTATGTATTATTTGAACACTAAAAGACAAGTACTTATTGCAGCTAGATTTATTAGTGAGGAATTTATATCTTAAATCCGGAGTTCGAGTCTGACCGGACCAACGACGATTTATTAGTGAGGAATCTATATCTTAAATCCGGAATCTTGGTTGTTCATTTTTCATTGAGTAATATATTAACAAAAGGCTTCCTCTCAAGGAAGAAGAATGGAGTATAAATTTGTTTTTGATGGGAAAACCAATAACATTTAAAAATAACAGAATACAAGATACAACATAAAACAATCAAAACCCTGCTTCACGTCTGTGATCTCTAACAATAACAGAAGAAAGAAAGCTTGGAATAGCATCCAAAGATCTCCAGCTCCATATTCTTCTTCCCTCGCCTTCGCTGCTAACTGGTCTGCTCTTCTCTGAAGACATGCTCCAGCTTACACTCTTGCAAAGCTTCCATCATTCTACAACACTCCTTCAGCCAGCTGCAATTATCTTTTGCCAGGATATATGCTTTGGTCAGCAACGCTTCAATTATCAGATGAAAATGTAACCTTCCTCAACCCTTTCTTCATCCCTAACTTCATAGTTTTGCCTTTAACCTCCTTAATACTATTCTGTCCCTATAGGAAACTAGCAGGAGCAGCCACAAACATGACATTACCCCAATATCTTGTATTTGGCCTTGAGATTCTAGTTTCCTATTGGGACAGAATAGTATTAAGGCTCTTCTCTACGGCTCCAATGCTGCTTTTTTGGACACATAATCAAATGAACCATCACCCCAATATCTTGTATTTGGCCTTGAGATTTTAGTTGCGGTGGGTTGTATTATATGGGCTTTTGAAAGGCCTTTTATTTGACGGTATTTTGCTTAGCCCAAAACTGCTTGTCTTTTAATGCATGAATGGAGAAGACTTTATGTAAGCAGGATCCGGTCAATGAATGTCAAATGTTAATAGACAGTTAAAGTAAAAGAGATAAGTGCAGTGAATACTTGTGAATTTGTGATTATCCCCATCCAAAAAAAGAAAAGAAACAATCTTCTTGCTTAACTTTGTGCCCAATCTGGATCTGTCCAACGTAATGGTCTTGATCCGGGGAGCGGTAGAGTAGAATTAGGGGTGGGCAAAAATCATTTCGAATTTAAAAATTGTTCGTATCGCACCGTAAAAGTGTGTTTGGTTAACAATACCATTTATTTATTTATTTTTGATTATGAGAAGTGCCAATACAGGAAATAAACTGTTGGATATTTCTATGTATCTGAATATACTTAGTAATTTAATTGGTACTGAAACAGAGAGCGTGCTTTGATGAATAGAGTAACAGAACATATACATAAACTCATGCAGCAATAAAATTAACTAACAGCAAGTTACTTGAGAACAAAGCTGATCAGAAAATAAAATAGCAGCAATAAAATTGAAGCAGCTTGACTGAAAACTAGACTGATTATACATAAGCAGCAGTAAGCACATGTGACTATCAGGCTGAAACTAAGCACAGAATATGAATCACAGCATATGAATATGAGCGACAGAATATGAGTCTGAAAGTAAACACAGGACATTGCGAGATGTCTAAAGTAATAGGACAGCAAACCGAGATGTTGATTCAGTCACGTCGATGACGCTGTCTTTAAAGTTGTATTGCCTCCCTTAGGTGCTGGGTCTGATGGCAACGAGCTTCCCAGGATGAAAGAATCACAGCAAGCGCTTGAGCACCGTCGCCTTGCTGTACGAACTTATTCAACCTTTCACTATCACCGATTGAAAAGGAAAAAGAGTCGAGATTCAGGGGTTTGTTTTCTGTGTGTATTTTTCGTGTGTTTAGTGAAACACCAAACATCAATTTATAAGACATGTTTGGAACCACCCAAACCACCCATGATGCCATGATCTCCACCTTCCCACTACGTGAAAGACTTAGTCAAACTTTGACTAGATTTACACATATTCCAACAATCACCCACATGAAGAAAATCGAGTGGTGAAAACGATAAAACAATAATCCTCGATAATCAAACTCGACTCAATGTGGTGATAGCTTCTACGGTTAATATCTGCACAGGATAGGTAGGTTACCCCCTTGAACCTTCCCTTGGGATAACATGATCTCTTTACTGACTATTCAGTAGACGTGATTGTCTTTGAACTGTTCATCTTATACTGTAAACGAAATCATGTTCCCACAGATATTATCCTGATCTTATTCTGTTCTTACTGGTGGGCTCATTTTGGTCATGACACCCCTTTCCTGGTTCTGCAAGAGTTTCTAAAGAATTAAGCCCTTTGAATTCTCCTTTGAAGCGACCCCACTTCTCTCTCACATAGGTGATTCTTTCAAATAATCCCGCGTTACCCATTTGAATCTCACTATTCAAATTACTAGAATCATTAAAAGCTCTAAGCTTAGCCTCGTGCGGGAGTCACTGTTTATCAGGGAATAGGACTGAGGTGTTACCCCCACAGTGACCTCGCAGTCTTAGCAGTTAGGTGGTCCCTTTGAACCAAGTTCTTGTGATCTCCAGTCATCATGGTAGGGTTTTCTGTTGCCTCAACTTTATTTCCAAAAGGGCTTAAGCCTATATTTTGACATTAACAATCAAAAGGCTTCAGACCCATTCCCTTGGACAACTTCTCTATTAGGTCCTTACTTAACCCTTTGGTTAGCGGATCCGCGTTATTCTCTTTGGACTTCATTTAGTCAATATGACTCAGGTGCAGAGAAGTTGTTTAATGATTTTGTGTCCTCGATGTATACGTCGAGACTAACCATCATACATAATAATATGTGCCCCAGAAATCGATGATTGATTCTCACAATGTAAACACATTATTGGCACATGTTTTGTCCTTTTAGGAATATCCTCCTCTATATTCATTAACCACTAAACTTCTTCGCCACATTTATCTAGTGTGACGAACTCAGCCTCCAAAATGGATTTGGTTCTCGCAATTTGTTTGAGGATTTCCAAGACACATTTGCCTCTCCCACAGTGAACCCATAGCCACTCGTGGCCTAAAGTCATTGAATCCTCAATGACCTCCAAATGTCTGGTATAGTGTAGACTATATATACTTACGAGTAAATCGTAGGTATTTTAGTACTCTCACGATAGCCTTCCAGTGTGCACTTCCTGGATTCCTCGTGTGTCTCGCTAGTCTACTCACAGTGTAAGTGCATTGTCTGATATAGTACAATTCATCAAGTACATTAGACTGCTTATCACTCTGACATATTCCACTTGGGAGATGCATTCACGTTTATTCTTAGACATGTGTTGATTCACATCAACAGGGATTCTAGACAGTCATGGACTGTCTTCTTCAAATTTGTCTAAGAGTTTCTCAACGTAGTGTGACTGACTTAATACAAGTCCCTCTAACCTTCGTGTAATTTTAATGCTTAAAATTACTTCGGCAAGTCTTAAAGCCTTCACATCAAACTTCCAGTTCAATAATGACTTGGTGGACTTAGTGTATTCTCATTATTTCCCGCAATGAAAATGTCATCACCATTAAGACACAAAGTCACGTATCCGTGTTCAATGTTCTTAATGTATACACATTTGTCACACTTGTTGAACTTAAAGCCATTAGACATCATTACATTGTCTAATTTCAACCGTCACTGCTTTGGCGCTTGCTTCAGGCTATTGAGAGATTCACAACCTTTGTTCTATTGCCCAGCAATAACAATTAAACCCTCAGATTGTTCAGTGTAAATCTCTTCCTCAACTTTCCATTGAGAAAAATGTATTTACCTCCATCTAGTAAATTTTCAGATTGCGCAAAGCAATAATGACCACAATCCTTGATGTTATTCTCGTCACTAGAGAATAAGTATCAGACTAGTATAGTATAGACCTTTCTTTAATCTATACTCTCTTATTACAAGTCTCGTCTTGTATATTGAAATGCAGATTCATCTGCATTCATCTTCCTCTTGAAGATCCACTTTGAACCATGTGGTTTACATCCAGGAGGTAGGTCAACCAACTCTCAAGTATGGTTCTCAAGGATGGAGTCTCAATCGCATCTTATGGCTTCTTTCATAAGAGACTCTCTCACTGACTGCCAACCTCTTTCTACATTTGAGGTTCAGTCTCAAGCATAGGTTAGAAAATCAAGTCCATATGATTTATCTATCCTTCCTGGCTTAATTTCTCCGAATTGATCTCATGTTCAGGTTCTTCCTCATCCTCTTGGGACCAATGGCCATTACCATATGTAGGCACCCCCACACTTGCAAGTATTTATGGGAATTCGTCGTTCCCCTAAATGTCATATAAAGAGACTTATACTTCTTGCGAGGTATCTTACCCAAAAGATACTTCGCTGATGGCTCCCCCCACATTCGTTGGGTTAACCCGGAGCTTACCATCATCACATTCATCATCTCTTTCGAATGCAACTTTTCCATTTCGAAACATGTTCGACTAAAGAGAGTACAGTATAATAGAGTGATCATGCTCACTTTCAATATCACTTTTCTCAACTCATCAAGTTGGTACTCGACCTCTGAAATTGATATTCAACTTCACATGACATGTATTTCCTCAACTGTCACAGCTTTGCTATTAAGCAAATATTTATAACAATATTTTGTACTATCAATGAAAGTCACAAATACTTGTTATCACCCCATATTTCAAATCACATAACTTATTATGGATTAACTCAAGGGATTTCACACTTTCAACACTATGAAAGGATTTACTATTACATTTGCTTCAATGCAAATTTACATTTGTGCTTTTAAATTGACATTTGGATACACAATCCAACTTCGTCAAGCACTACGGCGGACAATTATGTCACTCAATCGTGTGAAACTATACCCGCATGTATATTCCTGAAACTAGACTCGCAAGTCTATTTCTAGTCATAGCCATCATCTAAATGGTGTGACTGTGACACACATCAGTGTTGCCCTCTACACTGGAGCCATTAAAATCCACTTAGGATTTCATCTTCAGTGAAGCATATATGATGGCAACAACTCCATTGTGCCTGTCAAGGGCGGCTCGATCCCATCAATTGCTCATCTGAGCCCAATTTTGGATCAACACATTCAGCATGAAGACCCATTTGAGTCACCACTGCCTGCCATCATCATCCTGGCAGCGAGCATCATCTGCTCATGATAGTCGTGGCTCCATCTCATTCTCTGACTGCGGTCGGTTGTATCAAATGAAATTGAGTCATTCTCTGACTCAGCCAATCACTTTCAACGCCTCAATTGCCTTTCTTGCCGAGAAGCTCCACCACATCTCCAGTCGATCTTCGCCAGTAAGGAGCTCGGCATCATCGTCACCGGTCACTATCTTGATGGCAACTCAGCGCAACAGCAACCGGCCATTCACAACCCTTGTGAATGGCCCTCATCGGAATGTCCATGGAATCCGGCCAATGCTTGCAGCGCCACTCGCCACAGTCTTCGCTCGGCGTCATCATCCTCACTCACGCCTCTTCGAGCCCAATCTTTTCGGCCTCTGCCTGCACAAACAATGGAATCAGATTTCATTGAATCAATTGAAAATCAATTGAACCAAAACCCATTTTAGGGTTTCGTCACAATGAAAAACGTTTGCCAGCTACTGTGAGGCATTCTTCATCTCTCCGCAGCATCATTTAAGAAATTTGCAGCATCATCCGCTTTGTCCTTTGACGGCTCAATCGGCATCCATCAGCACGATAAAAGCTGTCAAAACATCATCTCGTGATTCGGACTCATCCACTTTTGCTGGCTTTGACATGTTCGGATCGCCGATTGAGATTTGAGAACCCCATTTCGTCGCCTTCTCAATACGCCACCAAGACACATACTTGTGCGAATATTGTAGCAATGTTTCAATGTCTTCAACCTGATGGGCCGAGACCAATCTAAATGAATGATCCAAAACACTGATATGTTAGTAGTCAATAAACTAATAGGCTAACAGAATTCATAATGGGCTACACAAATCATAAACCCAAAGCATTATGGTTTTATCTCAACGCCAGGAAAATCAGTCGGTGATTCCTGATTCGTCCAACGCCCCATTTATGATTCCAAAACACTTGAATCTTGAAGTAATTCAGATGAACCCAAACTCGTTCATTTCAACTAGTGCAGCTTTTCCATTGAACCAACCCGAACGAATAATCAGATCGGTTCATTCGGAACCGGACCGAACCAATCAAGCTTCAACAGCGAATCCAATTAGGGTTTCCCTTCACTATTGGTGCCGCCAGCAACCTCTTCAAAGCGAAACTGACTTTTTCTGGTCCACTACTCCACTACCATGTAACTGTTACAGACAATTTCCGGCCTGTTCTTTTTCCGCCAACATCTATTTTCTTTGGTCTCTATTAAAGAAAGCAATCCTCTTGCCACGTTCGCCATACTTGCCTAAACCGCCGGGGTCATGCAGAAAACCATTGCGAACCGCTCGCAACTGTCGACAACCGCTCCGCAAATATGTCGTCTCCAACCGTCACGTCTGCACAACCTCAACTTTGACGGTGGTTTCTTTGACGATGTTCGCCAAATCGGAGAAGCTTTCTTCATAAAAACCGACCGATCTTTGCGCTGCCAACTGCAGCAGCACACCATACATCTCGTCGCCCTCTACTTTGTCGCTTTCCGGTTCATCGGAACAAGTAGTTGTAGCCGATGACTGCATCAGAGGCTTTGTTGACGAGCTTCACACGCCCATGTTATCACAGGATTCGACCTAGATCCGAACTCAAGTTTGTTCCAACGTCATCTTTCCTGACTGAGAAATCACTTTCAGTGCTTCTCCAAATTACTGCATATCAGCCGTTAGAGAACTAGCACAGTGGACAAATGACTGAATTCAAGATAAGAGATCACAAATTATTAGTGAGCTAATCAGACTCGATCATTATCTAGTCTAGCTCCCATGGCTTTGTTGGTTTGATCTTTCCGACAATCCATGTGTCTTCCCACAACACTCATCTGATCTGTATCTTTCTATCACATGTCTATAAACATCAAGTTTTGGTTAGCAACTTCAAAAGATATTCAGAACATAATACAGCTTTAAGATTGTTGGATATTTGAATATTTCTATGTATCTGAATATACTTAGTAATTTAATTGGTACTGAAACAGAGAGCATGCTTTGATGAATATAGTAACAGAACATATACATAAACTCATGCAGCAATAAAATTAACTAACAGCAAGTTACTTGAGAACAAAGCTGATCAGAAAATAAAATAGCAGCAATAAAATTGAAGCAGCTTGACTGAAAACTAGACTGATTATACATAAGCAGCAGTAAGCACATGTGACTATCAGGCTGAAACTAAGCACAGAATATGAATCACAGCATATGAATATGAGCGACAGAATATGAGTCTGAAAGTAAACACAGGACATTGCGAGATGTCTAAAGTAATAGGACAGCAAACCGAGATGTTGATTCAGTCACGTCGATGACGCTGTCCTTAAAGCTGTATTGCCTCCCTTAGGTGCTGGGTCTGATGGCAACGAGCTTCCCAGGATGAAAGAATCACAGCAAACGCTTGAGCACCGTCGCCTTGCTGTACAAACTTACTCAACCTTTCACTATCACCGATTGAAAAGGAAAAAGAGTCGAGATTCGGGGGTTTGTTTTCTGTGTGTATTTTTCGTGTGTTTAGTGAAACACCAAACATCAATTTATAGGACAGGTTTGGAACCACCCAAACCACCCATGATGCCATGATCTCCACCTTCACACTACGTGAAAGACTTAGTCAAACTTTGACTAGATTTTCTTTACACATATTCCAACAATGCCCCCGAAGGGGCACCTCTCCAAAAAAGGGCACGACCAAACAAACCGTTCTGGTCGGCCGACCTCGGTGGCGGACACTACATAAACGGATGACGCACCGTCGTGCCTTTGATACTAAAAATCTAAAACAACTCAGACCGAAAACCCGGCTGAGAGAAACTAAACTACCCAAACTAAACTACCTAACTAAACTACACCTACCACTAAAGCTAATCTAAAACCGGCGACAAACCAGCCAAAAAGTCACCACCGCAAGCGGTGCAGGGAGCAACCAGGAGACCAAAAAACCACCGAACCCACCAGCAGCCGCAACGTCATCATCATCTACCAACCACCAACCCAGCCGACGCCACCAGACGACTCCGCCCCAAGCACACGACACCACCACCAAACCGAGCCGACGTCGACCGCCCTCCCACAGCAGACAACGCCGACGAAGTGAAGCAAAGAGGGGCCGATGGAGGAGCGACATACGGCTGCAGAGAAAGCAACCCAAAAAGAGGCCTCCACCGGATGCTCAACCCTCGTCGGCAGTGGATCTGAGCAGCACGCCAAAGGTTTCCTCGAGTCTTCTACAAGCTTCTTTCTCTCTCTTGAAATGCGTTTTCTGTATGAAAGTGGTTAACAATACCATTTATAACGGTGTGGAAGTGATTCCTTATATCAAAACCACCCGTTTTAAACCGCACTTCATATATAATAAAATAATTAAAAATTCAAAGTTATTATTAAATTAATCATAATAATTGAAGGCCTCAGTGCAATTTAAAACTAAGTGGTAATAACACAAATGTAAATTTAATTTTCTCGTTCTGTCGTTGGTTCTTTGGAACAGCTACAACATATCGTCTTCTTCCCCAACCGGCCAAGCCACGTGATTCTCGATTGTTATTAGTTTTGTCTTATCTTCGTTCTTGATTTTTGGAATACGTAAGTATTTTAGTAAAAAAAATTATTGGATTTTGTAAATTTTGAAAATCATTTTTAAACCAAACCGCACCACAACACAACAAATAAAATAGTGCGATGCATATTTAATTTTATCGTTTCTAATGCGATTTACAAAATTTAAGAATCAATTTATATGGTGCGATTACGAAATTTTCTCTTACACGGCAGGGCGCTGTGCCCACCCCTAAATATAATGGTTGTTGATAAAATGAAAGAAAGACTTCCCAGACTGTCTGCGTACCAAGTCAAGCCAGTCACAGTGTCGGCCAATAAATACATTTTCATCTAACTATGGCCACCCTCAACCTGTCTGTCACAAGCAGCATCTTAAGACTCCATCATCAAAGTCCAACCACAAAACACGCTTTCTTTCCTTCTTCTTCTTCAAAAAAAAAATTATTAATGAAATTAATAATATCTTAGATGGGGCCAGTGAAGAGCAAGGAATTCAATTCGTTTCTATTCCAGCTTGCAAAACCGATATGGTGTTGCTCTTATTTGCGTATCATACGAAATCGATCATCAAATCGATTGGGAATCGAAACCAGTGTCATTAATCGACGGTCCTATTGAAACTGGCACCGGAGTTGGCTTGGCTCAATGGGCGTCTCTAACCGACCAACCACGACGATAGCTCAGCACAAAATCAACCAGCAGCAGCACAGATCTCACCATAACTCGGTTTCATCGGCTGATACCTCCTGGTCAGTTTCTGTTATTCAAAATGACTTGTCCTCTACTTCTAGCTATGCTAAACCTACAAACCCCTCTACCAAAAAAAGGCTGACCAATTCAAGGTCAATCATCAAGCGTCGTCTAGGTCAAAGACCAGCAACAGCAAGAGATCGCCCTCCTGCACCTCCATCTGTATCTGAATCGCACCACCTCCTCACGCCACAATCCAATTACCATCACAAGGACCAGCAAGGCGGCTCATCTTCAGGTATCAATATTGCTAGAAGTAGGAAGAAGCTCTCGAAGTCAGCTAGTTTTATAAGGCCGGTTGGGGTTAGGACTAGGTTGAAAAACACAAAACCCAAGTTACTTGAGGTTGTCGATAATCAATCTCAAGACTCAAGTCTCAGTAAAGCAACTTGTTCTTCTAAATTCAAAAGTACAGTGTTCCCTGATGGATTTGAGCCCCAGCTTCTAGAAGCTACAGCACCTGGAAATCACCTATCATCTAACAATCACAACAAGATCTGTCCTTATACATATTGTTCCCTTCACGGAGTAGGCCCTTCTCAGGGTCCTCGCCTGAAGCGCTTTGGGTCAGTTAGGAGACGAGCATCCAGGACCTACAACTACAAGGGCATCAAACCCAAAGTAAGCCTTGGCCAGCTGCCATCTCAGGTTGCCAGGGATGAACACATTCCGTCAAATACCACTCGGTTAATTCCAAATAAAAACATTCAAATGGAAAATGCAATGCAAGGGTACCCCAGGAGTATGAACCAACACCACCTGCTCGAGGACGATCATTCAAATTGCTTCTCACAAATTTCAGAGGTGCCACAGATTACTAAAGATGAGACATATGAAGAATATAAGCTCAGCAATATGTCTACATCTCATGTAACAGATAAGTCGAGAGAGGAAAATGAAAAAACCTCAAGGGTTTGGCGTTTGATATATCACAGTATGTTATCAGCTAAGTATCGATCCGAGCTATATCCTGGCGTAAATACAGATAGCCAAGTACAAGGCATTGCTACACCTGCTCAGGCAAACACTTTGGAAGTCGAAAGCACAGAAACGCTCACAGCCACCCATACAGTCGAGCGCTCTCAGATGGAGGCCGTTAAGCTTGTGGAAGACGCAATTGATGAATTATTCCTTCCAGAAGTCGAAGAGCAGTTATCAAATAATCAAACCATAATTAGCAGCGGGGCATCAGAAGTAGATCTTAACAACAGCAAACTACATGATATAACTTGCATGGTCAAACATTGTCCATTAGACAGTGTCAAGGGAATGGAGCCATTTTCTAAAGTGGGGAGTGAATCCATTTCTAAGAACTGGAGCAGGTTGAAAAAAGTAGTACTTCTAAAAAGATTCGTTAAGGCATTAGACAAACTACATGAACTCAAATTTAAAGAGCATCAAATCCTGAATGTGGAGGCCAATCCTGAAATGGAGAAAGTCAGTCTGAGGCATCAAACTACAGATGAAAAGAGACTTGCAGATGAGTGGATGCTGGATTATGCACTTAGGCAGGCTGTGGCCAAATTAACTCCTGCACGGAGGAAGAAAGTGGAACTCCTAATAGAAGCCTTTGAGACTGTCATTCCATTATCAAAAACTGAAACTCCACAAAGCCATAACCAGTCGCTTTCCACCTATACAGTATCATCTGGTCATTTTTCCACTGAAAAAACTCATCCGTCATCTGTTCCATTCAAAGAAGTCGATCGAGAGGGTATTACCATAACAAAAGATCCAGAGCATACTGGTCTGGAGCTTTCTTTAGTCTTGACGAAAGATGCTCTCAACTTGGGAAGGGAGGCTGGCTCTGTATTGTTCCAATGTCACCCACCATTACATATCGTCAGTTCCTCAAAGCATAAAGTAACAGAGGTGACTACAGGTATTCTTGACAAATATTGAGCTTTTTTATAAATAAGTTATATTTTCTTTTTTGATTGATGGATTTATTACAAGCCGATACTTGACAAATATTTAGCAAATTCCCAAAATTTTCATAAACTTGAGCTCAGAATGTCGAGCTTACCTGACCAATCTTCTATAGGACTATCAGGCCACTATGATGATGGGCGTATGGAGCATATAGAAATGAAGAGCATTGCATCCTCAGTTTGTTCATGTGATTCAATATGCGACAAATCTGACGCATGCAAGATGACTGCGATTGCTTATGATTTAAACCATGAAACTGTGCAAGAGTCACCTTTACTGAGCGCTTCTGGGAAGCAAACAGAATTTGATGCTCGGTTGGATAACCAGAAGTATTTTAAGATGTGGGGCATGATATATAATCATGTGGTGTCAGGTAGTGCAGCCAAAATTGGTAGCGAGCTTCATATAATTGACTCAGTTGCCAGTAGAGAAGCAATGGACTCGAAATTAGAAGCTGTCAAGCTAGTGGAAGATGCCTTGGATGAGATGAATCTCCCAGAATATCAAGACCCATCATCAGATGATCAATCACTCACTAGTGACCAAGATCACCTAGAGAGGGTGGATACCAAAAGCAGAGATTCTGAAATCTCAACTCCCAAGGATTCTGTTAGTTTTTACTTCAAAGACATGAATCATATGAAAGCTAAAACCCCTGTTGAATTATGTAGGAAAGCTGACGTTGCCACTCATACACAGCAACCTCACATAACAGATAAGAGGGTAAGCAAAACCAATAGGCTGAGGTCTAATGGCTGGAGTAATCTCAAGAAATTCATTTTACTCAAGCGGTTTATCAGAGCATTGGACAAATTGAAGAAATTCAACCCAAGGGAGCCAGAAAATCTGTGCCTAGAACCTGATCAAGAACTGGAAAAGTTTAGCCTAAAACGTCAAACCACAGCTGACAGGTTGGCCGCTGACCAGTGGATGATTGACCATGCGATTCAACAAGTTGTTGCTAGATTAACCCCAGCCCGGAAAAGAAGAGTTGAATTGCTTGTTGAAGCTTTTGAAACAGTTGAGGCGGTTCTTCCGTTGTCAAATACCAAGATGCCACTGAAGCATAATTCGCCATCTGCTGCTTATACAACACACTTCTAGTCCAATGGGAGACTAGGTCCGAAGGTACTAATTTTGACTATCAGTGCTATGTATCATTGCATAATATACAATTATACAGCCATTGCTCCTAAACAATATACACTGCTAACTATTGTGCCTCAGAACCCTTGTAAGACTCATATGGTTTGTTCAATAATTCAACTAAAGATACACTGAAGGCCACTCAAAATTGGTCTAATGCAAGTTAGATGGAGAAGTTGGATTTCATTTGGACAACCCTGACCATAATTGCTTGCTTCAATATTAGGAACTGGATGGAAGATATATAACATCATATAAGCTGGCTACAAGAAATGGGACTGTGACCAGAAAGCGAGAGAAGGTATAGAAGATACTGTTCCCTTATCATTTTAGCAGAGCGAGTATATATTCTGCAGCTGGTGTTTGTGTTTGCAAATAGAATATAGATGCAGTCTTTCAAGGGTTAATTTGTCCTTGGGGTTTCTGATTACTATGGTGTTAATCTTTTTTAAGTCTCTGTTTAATCATTTAGTAATAAAATAATCAACATGAGACCTCAAAATCATAAACGTTCCAATACTTTCAAGTTTTAACTCATTAGGCCAATATTTGGCTCTAAAATGAAGTTCTGACTAATAAAGCATAAAATTCATCTGAAATTTATATTTTGCGCATCCATGGCCTATATTTTTTTTCTGCCACCTTACAGTCAAGAACCTGTGCCAGTTCTCTTGACACATATATTGTACAGAAAAGAAAAGGCATAATTTGTGTCTAGATGTAAAATTAAACTCATGTTTACGATACCTTGCACTCTAGCTCTGTCTAAAGGTTAGTTTGGACTTATAGTTGAAGTGTTATTAATGTATGGTCATGGGCCTATGGACCACTGACATGTGGTGGTAAAGTTAGCATACCACCTTGCCTTTCAATTAGAGCATATATGTATGGATATGAACGAGTGCTGGGTCAGTTGGATTCAAATAGTTATCCACCATTCCAATTCTCCTTTATGTTTACCAACTGGTCCTTGGGACCAACCAACCCCAGCTCATAAAGACTAGCACTCTAGGCCGGAAGTTTAAACTTTGAAGTTCAATCTATTATCATCATCGCATACCTGCCTGAGCAGAGAGAGCACTTGTCTTCCATTCCATTTTCTGCTACCCACAGCAAAATGCAGGCAGGCCAGACCGTCATCCTGGAGCCACTCACCCTCTCCTCTGTCCTGACTTCTTCAAAACCAGTCAGTTAGCAACACTTGTTCAATTTCCTAACTTGCACATTCTTTTTTTTTATGGATAACTTGCACATTCTTTAACTAGAAAATATATGCTCGTGTCTCTTCATGGTAGAATTATTATTTTTAAATGCTGCAGAGCTTTATAACTTCATTGACAAAGATAGTCGGCACTCTTGGACCTAAGTCATGCACTGTAGAAACCATCGAGGCATGCCTGAAAGCAGGGATGTCAGGTAAATTCTTCACTTCACAAAAACAGTTTCATCTTCAACTATTAATATCACTTTTACAAGTTTCTTTTATCTATGGGGTTCATTGGCAGTGGCACGCTTTGATTTCTCATGGTTAGACGGCGAATACCACCAGAAAACACTTGACAATTTAAGGGTAGCTGTGAAGAAGTCAGGGAAGCTCTGTGCTGTAATGTGTTTTCTTGTGGAGAATCACTCACCATATACGTAAATGGAGAAAAATATCTTGTATGTTTACTTATGTTTTCAACAACAGGTCATGCTTGATACAATGGGCCCGCAACTTCATGTCACCAACAATACTGGATATCCTATTGAGCTCAGGGCAGAACAACTCTTGACAATCACCCCAGATATGGCTATACAACCATCCTCACACATTTTACCTGTCAGATATGACGGACTTGCCAATGTATGTATGTATGTATAAGTTGATGTAGTAGTACTAGTAATCTACTCTGCATGCATATTTGAGTATTGTCATTGCTGCCTTTGCGTGCATATTTGAGTGATCCAAGATTAAACTAGTGCAGTATTAAATCTAAGAAGTAAGAGTAGTGTTACTTCTGTGAGCCAGGCTGTCAAGAAGGGAGATAGCATCTTTCTCGGTCAATACCTTTTCACTGGGAGCGAAAACACATCTGTTTGGCTTGAGGTGATGTTCATAATGCTTTCTTGACAGTACACACTGCTGCAACAGCACATGGTCACCCTTACCTTCTTGGATCTTTTTCATTATTTGTTCAGGTTGTGGAAACAAGAGGCTCAGCTGTCATTTGTTTAGTGAAGAACACCGCAGTTCTTTCCGGGGTCATCATTACCATCCATGTCTCTCAAGTTCGTATTGATTTGCCAACTTTGAGTGACACTGATAAACAGGTATCTCTAAGTGCCCAGCAATACAAGATGCAGTCACATAATTCAACCTCAGAGACTCATAACAGATATTTTTTCTTTGAACCTGTAATTTATAATGTATTTAAAGGTAATATGCGATTGGGGAGCTCGCAACAATACCAGCTTTATTTCACTTTCACATACGAGACACGGTGAAGATGTTCAAGAGGTCAATTTTCTTTATCCATTTCAGTTTTTTCTTTGTGTTTGTCAGCTTTTATTAGTGTATATAATGCCATTTATCCAAACTGTGATAGCACTGAGGGTCTGTATTTCTCTTATGCAGCTGAGAGCCTTTCTAAAAGCTAACAAACTTGAAGAGATCCAAATAATTGCCAAAATTGAAAATTTTGAGGTGATTTAAATACTTATAAGACACTGGAACATTTTGTTTAAGATTTTCTGGAAGGCAAGGTAGCTTGAGTGATACTTGCATCTTCATTTGTTGTGACACCACCTTCTCAGGGTTTGAAACACTTTGATAGCATCCTTAATGAAGCAGATGGCATCATTCTTGGTCGTGGGAATTTAGGCATAGACCTGCCCCCAGAAAAGGTTGTAATAGTCATTCTTCTTTGATTTTTTTTTAAATGGCCACCCAAATAAATTGTGGTTAGTTACAGTTTACACTTGTATAATATTGAATTTTGCAGTAACAGCTGAACATATTAGTATATTTTGACTTAACTCGTGAAACTGACTGCTGAGTTTTATGCAGGTCTTTTTGTTTCAAAAATCTGCTATATACAAGTGTAACATGGTAGGAAAATCTGTAATGGTATCTCGAGTTATGGATAGTATGACAGAGAATCTACGACCAACACGTGCTGAAGCCACAGATATCGCCAATGCTGTTCTTGATGGTTTCTAATTTAAATTTGGTTTTTGTTTTTCTTTCCTTAAAGTGACTTTTACTTGTGGCTACAATTTAACACACACACTTGTTGTGGCTGATCTTGTCTTATGTGGTAGGGACGGATGGTATATTGTTAGGTGCTGAAACATTCAGGGGACAATATCCTGTTGAAGCCATAACAACTGTTGGGAAAATTTGTGCTGAAGTGAGTTATTGTCTTCCTTATATTATAACTGATTGGAAGCATATATGGTTGTAAGGAATATTATGATCACCGACTGACTATATATGTTTGCTATGTGCTACATACAATTTGCTCACTGTGCTGGTTGCTTTGGAAATATTACAGGCTGAGAAAGTGTACAATCAGGTTGGCCACTATAGAAGACTTGTTAGTTCTGTTCTAGAGTCCATGACACATGCAGAAGCAGTTGCTTCATCTGCGGTAATATCATCATATCCTAATGTCGTTGGTTCAAACATATTTGTACATGTCATCAGAATAATGACCATTCTCATGAGTATAATTGAGCAGGTGCGTGTTGCTGCAAAAGTCAAAGCTACAATGCTGATTGTGTTCACATCGTCAGGCAGAGCTGCAAGGTATCGTAATTACATAACCCAAATTCGAGCCGAAAGATATACAAATTCAGTTGACTAAACCTCTTTTCTTTTTTTTTTCATTGGTTATATTGGTATAAGATTAATAGCAAAATATAGGCCAGTGCTGCCAGTGTTTGCAGTTGTAATTCCTAGCCTCAGCACAAATTCATTAAAGTGGACATTCAATGGAACTTTACAGGTATTGCATTCATAGCTAAAGGATGATACTTATATTATCTTGAAAGCTGTACAATTTGTAAGCAATATCAATTTCAGGCAAGGCAATTACTTGGTGTCAGGGGAGTGTACCCAATATTAGCAAGCCCGAATGGAGTAAGTATCATGTGTTATCTTTGGTTTGATGCAAGAACATAATAGAAT
The DNA here is from genome assembly GCA_033675215.1 of Rhodiola kirilowii. Lineage (NCBI taxonomy): Eukaryota > Viridiplantae > Streptophyta > Magnoliopsida > Saxifragales > Crassulaceae > Rhodiola > Rhodiola kirilowii. The sequence continues at coordinate 275,715 of CM066199.1, forward strand.
TCAAGTCATTCTTTTTTTAGTTGATGTGCGTGTTATGTCGGTTACAGGGAACAACAGGCGGCTACAGTGAGGAGTTTGGCCTCAAAGTTGCGCTGGAACATGCTAATTCAGTTGGTCTTCTCCAGCTGAATGACAAAGTGGTCATCTTTCAAAAAATAAGAGACTCGTTTGTTGTTAAAGTGCATGAATATACGTATTTAGGAACGGGTTAGTTGGTCGTACGTACCTGATCACAAACATGGAAAACATACTGCATTTATGATTCTTCTGAAATACCCTTCTAGTTTCCACTTACTTTGCAGAGTAGGCCACAAATCGGTCAGATTATTCAAGAAGCCTCTTTTTAGATGTCATTATATTTCAGTCTTGCTCAAAAAAATAAAAATATTTCACAGTCAAACTCTGCCATTAAGCAGATGTCATTATATGGATAAATTTCCAAAATACTCAAAATTGGATATTGAGTTTTCATTCTATTTAATATCTCAAATCGATTTCCCTTTTTACTCAATTTTCTAAATTGTTTTAAATATAAAACGCTCTTCTCAACCGAAATTGAGGCTGGGTGGCTTTTTAGAGTAAAAAAAGAAAGGAAAAAAAAAAACAAAAACTAATATGATGTCTGATAAGCTTAACACGCTGTGAATAACAGCATTTTAAAAAAAATCTTCGACCAAGCTTCTTCATCCAACATCTTATCAGTGGCAAAATCAACAACCACCAGCCACATCTTCGCAAACTTGGTCCGTGGAAACGCCAGGCCCTCCATCTTCCCCCTCAGACTTACTGGTACGAATTTTCCCTCGCTTCACTCTCAAATTCACCTTCAACCACCAGCTGCATCCTCCACACTTACACCACTGTCTTATACGGCTTCTCCGCCAAGCCCTCATCCTACGAGGCTCTCAAGCTCGAGTCCTTACGCGGCGTCGTTTCAGTCATCCCCGAGCAAGTCCGCCATCTCCGCACTACCCGCTCCCGGCAATTTCTCGGATTCAAAACCAGCGATAGCGCTCAATTGCCCAGCGGAGTTTCCGGATCGATGCTTATTCTGACGTCTGACCTAAGCCGCTCTTTGTAAAGCCGTCTTATGTGATTATATTTTTCGTGACTGACTCGATGTTAGGTATGTAAAAAAGAGATACGTTTTAAGTATATTTAAGACGATGTTGACGTCCACGACAATATTTGGCCTCTTGCACAATGATTCACGTTCAGTTCATCTTATTTAATTGATATAAGTCACGTTCAGTGCAATCACTTTTACTTGAATGCACGCAGAAATTGGACATAGTGTGCAGTCCAGGGAATGCACGTACTAATGCACGAAATCTACATAATGACGACGGAAATCCACCCACGATATGTAATAGTAATACTAATGTATAGAATGTTGCACGTAATGCATTTTGGTTCATTATGTGTTTAATACATTTTGAAGCAAAATGCATCGCTTCAAGCTGATCCGTCTACGAGATTCGAATTGCCACACGGAAGTTCTAGTTTTGGTTAATTTGACATTGATAACTCACTCAATTTGTGTAAGGATTGGGGTAAACCAAGGGTTCTATGAGTTACCTCTTGAACACTTTTGTATATTTTTGCTCAATCTAATAAAACTAATAATTGACTTAAAGATTCCGCTCTGATTCCAATTGATAATGCCTGTTGAAATTTATAACCATATAGAATTACTCCCTATATTGACTTCAAAAGCTTAACATTGAGAGTTATGGTTTGGTAATCCAATATAAGCAAGTAATTCTTCTCCTCACTTTGCAACTCCCATGTACATGTTAAATCGGGTTCCAACCCACCAAAGATTGAGGTATCTTCACTGAGCACTTCATCAAGGACATTCCCGCACGTTTCCCACATCCATTACACTTTGCCCGGATCGTAACATGGGCTTTGATACCTAGGAATTACCTCCCATATTGACTAAAAAGCTAAGGCTTGAGAGTCGTGGTTTGGTAGTCCAATTTAAGCTAGCAATTCTTCTCTTCACTTAGCAATAAGGGACAATTTCTTCAAGTGCACAATTCCAACAGTATCAACTATCAAGACGTCCCATAGCAATCACAAACTCAAAAGTACTTATAGAAAGGTTTCGGAAAATAAAAATATATATCTAAGAAGATGTGAGGGTTTTCTAATCTTCCTTTGTGCTCCTATGGGATAGGTCAACAAGCCAATGAGTCCTACACTAGGTTGTCGTCTCTTAAAGGATTCTGTATATATTTTCTAAGGTTGCAGGTTGAGCAAAGGAAGCCAGTTGAAGCAGCTGATTGATCGTTTGCAATTTAGTGGAAATATTCGAATAAGAATTCAAAAACTTAAGCTAAGTCACGTCAATCAAAACATTTGTAATGACTAGGGTGAACCGAGGTCGAACTCAAAAGATAGGTGATTAAACTAATGGTGCTAAAAGTGAGATTAGAATGTCTATTGTTTGGGGGGTCTATTTTTCAATCCAAAATGAGAATAAACTTGCAAAAAGGGTTAACTTCCAATTAAAAGATGACTAGGGATTACTTCACCACCAAGACAATTATTGTGACAATGGAATGATATACCAATGATGAAATCACATGCACACGTATAGAATTTAGCTCATGCAACATTAATACTAGGTTCAACTCGCGCTACAACCTATTATCAAGAGGTTACATCTCGCATAGCACCTCACACTCGCGCTCTATTGGCACTATAGAACATGAATTTCTAGCCTCACACTCGCGCGCTATTGGCTAAATAAACATGTTCTTGTTAAATCCAAGCAATTCTCATTAGGTTAATGAATTATTCAACTAACTCAAAAGTCCTAATGGTTCTTCATTTAGTCCATTGAATTCATGTTGATCAACGTGAGCTACATCAAACATGAGTTCAAGCAAAGTTCCTATTGAGGACATTTAACAAACACCTTATGGGTAACTTGAAACAATAAGTTCAAATGGAGAAGATTCATATGCAAACTCAATCATCATTAGCATCTAAAGTGTTCACAATGTCACAACATGTCTAGGGGATCCATAATCCCCAATCAAGGTCACTACTCACTCATAGTGAGTTTACAAACAAAATCCACAATAGAAGTGCAAACAACCATGTAGAAAGTAGAGTTTAGAATTTCAAAACCAATATGGAGATTCAATAGCACTAGATGATTCAATCTTCTTGTTGTTGATGACTCCAAAATCTCTGCTCAAAGCCTCCCAAAATCGCCCAAAAGTCTTCCCCTTTGGTCCAAAACCCTTGCTTTCTATTTATAGATTCGGTTGAAATCTGGGTGCAGAAATCTTAGTTTTTCATCCAGTTGGTCGACTGGCGGGAGCAGGTTTTCCCAGTCGGTCGACTGGGATATGCAAGATCTGATGAGCTGCTGAGGTTTAATCAACTCGACCGACTGGAGTCTCAGTCGACCAACTGGGGCCTTTTTGGTGGCCTTCCCGTCCGAATTTGGTCTTAGCTTCAACTACAGAGTTGTAGCCCTTTGAAATACCTTTCCAATAAGCTAAAGATCAGCCAAATCGGACATCGGATCCGCCCTATAGGTCCATAACAAGCTGCAAATGTCAATATGCTCGGTATTGCCTCGAAACACCATATTTTGCTCCGAAACTGCTCGGTTTTGCTCCAAAATGCTACTCACTTGTGTTCTCAGCTTAAACTCTGTAATTTGCCTGAAATGAACCACAAAGCATCAAATAGAAAGTGAAATCGTAATAGAACGAACGAAACAATAAGCAAAGAGGTCGCCTAAAATGCATATATTTTAGCGCTATCAAATCACCCCACACTTAACGTTTGGTCGTCCCGAGCAAACTAATCATAGAGATCAACAACAATAATGCATTTTGCTCACTCATCATTGGTTCGAAGAAATCTCCATACGGTCATGAAAACTAACTAAAAATACTAAGAAACAAATCTACTTCTAACTAACCACTTTCGTAGGTAACACGAGTGCATTTAGCGAATGCACCAAGCCTTTAAACCCCTAGGCTACCCTAGTGGAGGAGTTGTAGTCTCCTGAGAGTTTTCAGACACGGGAATACTCACAAATCCCACAAAGAGAACAACCATCCAATTAGGCATTTTAAGTTCACAATTGTCAAAGTACTAGGCAAGGTGTTTTTCATGAAGTTCACAATGTATTCAACTAGAGATGTGCATTTCAATCACTACATGAAACCTCTTCAAATCCTTGTGGAAATTCATGAATTAGGACATTCAAGCAAATCAAAGCAAAGACTAATAAATCTTTAATCAAGGATTCTAGTCATTTTCTATGTTAGTGACTTCGAGAAAACAATCTAATAGTCGCAAAGAAATCTTGTTGGCTCACTCACAAATGCTAGCAAGGAGGCTAGTCCATTGGCTTGTGAGCTTTGAACTCATTCTCAAGCCTAGGACGCAAAGGTCACTTAGTCATAAGAGAAGAGGAGTTCCAACATTATATTTTTTTGTAAATACTTGCAAGTCACATCATGCCTAAGTATAAAAGAATACGAGGTTCGTCCCCTAGTGAATTCTTGCTAAGAAGTATCAGTTGTCTCATTGGTTTTCATGCTAGAGAATGGCGGGATAGCCGATTGTCAAGTCTAAATGCAACTTTAAGGGGGAAGAATGGCCTTTGGCCGTACTAAGCACTTTCGAGGGGGAACTTACCTTCCTAACCCTCGGCGCTTAGTACATACTTCTTTAAATTCACATCCTAATGGTGATCAATCATAAGGAAGGAATTCGGGGCTTATTTCACAATTTTTTTTCTCTTTTCTTTCGTTTCTCCTTTTTTTCCTTTTTTTTCTTTGCCCCTTTTTTTTATTGACCCCACACTTAGAACTTTGACAAAGGGCTAAGTGTTAAAAAATGGAGCACGACAAACCAACAAGACAAATTCACAAGATAAGCAAGGTCACTAAGGTCACCTAAAGGCAATCGTGGCATGCAAGAGTTTCAAAATTATAAATTATTTCAATTTTATGCTTTCAAAGATCAACTCTTTAGTCTCAATGAGAAAAAGCTTAGAATAAAAGATAAAGAAGTGCTAGTAGATGCTTTGATCCTCAAGAATGAACGGCAACAATCCAATCCATTAGTCATCTAAAGGCTCAATCAAGTGAAAGCATGCACGACTAGTTGAATTAGGAATGAGATTTTTCGAAAATGTGTCCTTGCCTAGACTTTTTGTTTTCATTAATATTTCAAATTTTTTGGATGAATTGCATAGTAGTGCGAGTGTTTTCCCTTAAACATACAAGTTGATTGGATTCCACACATTAAAGCATATCAAGCAAGCACAAACATCTCATGTAGTCAAGATATGTCAAAATATAGGCACCCCACACTTATGTCCTATCAAGGCATCAAGTTAACCAAGCACATGTTAAGAAATCATCAAATATAGGCATTCACACATGCATAGTTCACATCCTCAAATTCTTGCACGAAACAAATAGAAATCCAATCAAAATAGGTATACTCAAAGATCGGGAGAGAAAACACTCACAAGCCTAGTTTAACGTCTTGGCTAAGACGGAGCCGATTCTCCTCTTGGGAGATAAGAAGCACACTTGAGGAGTCTTTTGCTAAGATCCCTCCTCAAGCGGGGCCTTGCACTTGATCGTGTCAAACCACCTTCAAATCCCATTTGAATTTCCTCCCATCAAGCCTACAATGGACTTTCCTTTGGGAGCATGACCCCTTCAAGTATGAAAATCCCTTAAAAATCAAGGGGCCATGGGAGCTTTTTTCAAATAATCTTTGAAAGTAAGGCAAGAAGCTCCAAAACTTGTCTCGAGACTTCATAATGAAGAAAGGGTCTTCAAAATTTGTCTCGAGCTTGATGGGTACACCCTCCTTTAATTTTTTTATGATGTCCTTGGGTGCCCATTCCTCAATATCCCTTAGTAGACTTGTGTCTTCTTGCAAGCGAGGTTGGTCTTTAGTCTCTTCCATGAAAACCTCAACAAAGTCTCTATACCCTTGAAGTTCTTGTGGCTCAATATCCTCTTCCTTTAATCCATCCTCAACAAGAATTTGGGATTCATATTTCGGCTCTTCTATAGCGGGAGGGGTGAGTTCTTCTTCATCAATAAAAGGTATTTCCTCTATGTAAGAGGCATCATCATTGAATAATTCCTCATCGGAGAGCGCCAAATAGACGCCGAGCTCTTGTGTGTTCTCATCTAAATGATCTTGAGATGTGCTAGTGGTGAAGGATGCTTCACTTTTGCATTCCATCTCTTCTTCGTTTCAAGATTCACCATCTCTTTGGTTGTAATGAGTTGCGGTGCCGACTCTCCAAAATTCATCCTCCCTTTATTGGTCCCATTCTTCCCTTGAGACATTAGATTCAAGGACTTCTTCTTCGGGTACCTCCTCTTCCTCATCCAAGTTTTCGTTTTCCATTGCTTGTTGCCCCAATTCGCTTTCCAAAACTTGGTGTTGAGCATCCATCTCCCCCAATTTAGCATTTTCTCTTTTTAACCCATGGTTTTGAGCCTTCAATATTTTCAATTGAGCGTCCATCTTCTCTTGGTTTTCAAGGAATGTGGCAAACATGGCTTCAAAATCGGAGGGCTCATTTGACGGTTGAGGAGGTTGAGGGTAGGAGTGTTCAATTTCAAAACATTAACTATCATTCCAATTTTGAGTGTAGGTAGGTGATGGATTCCAAGAGTTTTCCCAATAGCCGTTTGGTTGCTCCTCTTCTTGGTCATCCCCATCCAAATTATAACGATTAGTTTGATAGTCATGCTCTTGGTAATTCCAATATGGTTGCTCCTCCTCTTGATAATATCCCTCATTAGAGAAGACTTGTCGGTTTTGGTTGTTCATCCAATAGTCTTCACCATGGGCATTCGGTTGATCCACATAGTCTTTGTCATTTCTCATTTTAGACACCACCCAAGCATTAACCATGCTCATCATACTATCAATTTTCTTGTCTAAATCACTGAATTGATCTTTTATCGCATAATTGGAGAAATTCTCTTCATAATAATCTTCATCGTGCATGACTTGTTGGTTATAGTGATCCATCCTCGCAAAACAATATTAACGAAGTTAGTAAGGGATATGGGAGAAAAAGAAGAATATACAAGCATAAGAGAAAGAAAAATATTTACAAGAATAGACAAACTAAACAATCTATTAGCACCTAGTTGATTAACCTATCCCCGGCAACAGCGCCATTTGATCTGTTGGAATTTAGCGGAAATATTCGAATAAGAATTCAAAAACTTATGCTAAGTCACGTCAATCAAAACATTTGTAATGACTCGGGTGAACCGAGGTCGAACCCAAAAGATAGGTGATTAAACTAATGGTGCTAAAAGTGAGATTAGAATGTCTATTGTTTGGAGGGTCTATTTTTCAATCCAAAATGAGAATAAACTTGCAAAAAGGGTTAACTTCCAATTAAAAGATGACTAGGGATTACTTCACCACCAAGACAATTATTGTGACAATGGAATGATATACCAATGATGAAATCACATGCACACGTATAGAGTTTAGCTCATGCAACATTAATACTAGGTTCAACTCGCGCTGCAACCTATTATCAAGAGGTTACATCTCGCATAGCACCTCACACTCGCGCTCTATTGGCACTATAGAACATGAATTTCTAGCCTCACACTCGCGCTCTATTGGCTAAATAAACATGTTCTTGTTAAATCCAAGCAATTCTCATTAGGTTAATGAATTATCCAACTAACTAAAAAGTCCTAATGGTTCTTCATTTAGTCCATTGAATTCATGTTGATCAACGTGAGCTACATCAAACATGAGTTCAAGCAAAGTTCCCATTGAGGACATTTAACAAACACCTTATGGGTAACTTGAAACAATAAGTTCAAATGGAGAAGATTCATATGCAAACTCAATCATCATTAGCATCTAAAGTGTTCACAATGTCACAACATGTCTAGGGGATCCATAATCCCCAATCAAGGTCACTACTCACTCATAGTGAGTTTACAAACAAAATCCACAATAGAAGTGCAAACAACCATGTAGAAAGTAGAGTTTAGAATTTCAAAACCAATATGGAGATTCAATAGCACTAGATGATTCAATCTTCTTGTTGTTGATGACTCCAAAATCTCTGCTCAAAGCCTCCCAAAATCGCCCAAAAGTCTTCCCCTTTGGTCCAAAACCCTTGCTTTCTATTTATAGATTCGGTTGAAATCTGGGTGCAGAAATCTGAGTTTTTCATCCAGTTGGTCGACTGGCGGGAGCAGGTTTTCCCAGTCGGTCGACTGGGATATGCAAGATCTGATGAGCTGCTGAGGTTTAATCAACTCGACCGACTGGAGTCTCAGTCGACCAACTGGGGCCTTTTTGGTGGCCTTCCCGTCCGAATTTGGTCTTAGCTTCAACTACAGAGTTGTAGCCCTTTGAAATACCTTTCCAATAAGCTAAAGATCAGCCAAATCGGACATCGGATCCGCCCTATAGGTCCATAACAAGCTGCAAATGTCAATATGCTCGGTATTGCCTCGAAACACCATATTTTGCTCCGAAACTGCTCGGTTTTGCTCCAAAATGCTACTCACTTGTGTTCTCAGCTTAAACTCTGTAATTTTCCTGAAATGAACCACAAAGCATCAAATAGCAAGTGAAATCGTAATAGAACGAACGAAACAATAAGCATAGAGATCGCCTAAAATGCATAAATTTTAGCGCTATCACTGATCAAGCTTGATAAGATGCAGAAGCCGGGATTGGGACTGAGCTGCTGGAGAGCCAAACGGTGGTGTTTTAGCTTGGAGGCCAAGTCAGTTATTTCTGTTGGAGGGGAAGCTGCGTCGTTTTGACGAAAGCGTTTAAAGTCCAGAGTTGCTCAAAGCGTGACGTTTCATTAAGTCCTCTTAATTGGAACGTTGTAGTTTGGATGAGCGCGAAGCTGAATTCGGTTTGGACGATACGCAGTGTTTAGTTTGTCTTCTTCAGCTGGATATAAAGTTCAGGCAAATTGGGAATTAGGGCACTGATTCAAAATCGATTTTCAGAGAGCAATTGAAGAGATTCTTGGAGCAATTCGGTTCGTGAACTACTGCGAGTGATTCGACTAATTGATAGGAACATCGGAGCGCAGCAATTGCTGTCCGTGGAGCGCCATTCTTTGCCAAGCCGTGACTGCGTCTTGGTGCTGCAGCGAGTCACATGACCTCAGCCGCGCGTGGTGGTTCCTGCATCTTCTCAGCCAGTGAAGTTTTAGTTTCTTCTTGTCCTCGTGTCCATAGTCTCAGTTTAGTCATTAGTCGAATTTATTGGCTCATTGGCTTGTTTAGGAAACTTGTAATTGTGTAAACTCTTTGGGGATTATAGTGGAACGTTGGGCGAGCCTCCCTGATCTGAGGCTCCAAGCAGTAGGGTTTACCCGAAGCTTGTAAAATGTCGTGATGTTCTTACTTTCAGTTCCTTACAAGAATTTGCCCAATTGAACAATTCCCAAACTTGACCTAATTTGACTAATTGAGGTAATTGGATTAAGGGAACTTGAATATAATACATTACAACGTGGTATCAGAGCTGATTAGGGCTAATCTTAGTGTTTAAACATCCATAACTTTGGTTGCTTACACTTAAGATAGTCTTCTTGTGAATTTGGACTTTTTTGGGTCCTTCACTTCTTCTCTTATTCTACTATTACTCTGAAACGCCTAACTTGGTGTTCTATGCTCTTTTTGACCCAGGAAATCATAACTGAACCAGTCAGGATGACTCCCTTTGATGGTTCCACTGATTTCACTATGTGGAGGGTTAAAATGAAGACTGTCCTCATCAAGGAAATATGTTGTCTCAGAAGATTGGCCTGAAGGAGCCACTGGCAGACATAAGAGAAAGCTTGAAGACTTAGCCCACTCAAAGATCATGCTCAGACTCTCTGATGATGTGGCCAGGCAAGTGGTTAGTCCCACCCTTCCTAAACCTTTATGGAATGCCTTAGAGTCTATCTTCCTTGCTAAGTCCTTGCCTAATAGGATATCTCTTTTGTGTAAAATGTTTACTTACAAAATGAATACAAATATGACTTTGCAAGAAAACCTTGACATTTTTCTGAAAATGACCCAAGAACTAAAAAGATGTGATGATGAGATTAAACAAACACATTAAACTGTCATTTTATTAAAATCATTTTACCCCCTCTGTTTGAAACTCTTAAGGATGTTATCCAATATGATAGACATGATCTTACCACATGGCTGTCATCATTCAGAAGAATGAGTCCTTAAGGGTCTTCAAAGGTAAACATCAGACTAAGAGTGAGTCTAAGTCTAAGGTCATGATGGCTAATGCCAAGTCTAGACCAAGGAGTAAGAATAATAAGTTTGATAAAACTCCCCAAATCAATAATAATCCACCGGCCAACAATCTTGCTGGTAGGAGCCAAGAATACTTGTCTAAAAAGTGTACATATTGTGGGAGAGTGGGTCATCTTGTCACTGCATGCCTTAAAAAGAAAAATGAACAAAAGGAAAAGAATACTAAGGAAAATCAGAATGGATATTCAAATGTGCTTGAGGGAAATCCTCAATATGCTAATGAATTGCTTGTTTGTTCTGATTCTATTGATCATTCTGGTTGGATTTTAGACTCAGGCTGTACCATACATGCTTCACATGATAAAAATGTTTTTTCATCTATTCAGCTTGTAAATGGTGGTGAAGTTATGTTAGGTGATCATACTGTCCTTAAAATTAAGGGAATTGGGAATGTGCCTATTAAAATGCATGATGGTGTGACTAGAGTTCTTAAAAATGTGAAATGTGTGCCAAACTTAAGGAGGAATTTACTGTCTGAATTTGAATTTGAATTTGATAAACTTGGCTGCCATATTGTGACCTATAAAGGTATTGGGAAAGTTTCTAGGGATGGGAAGGTCCTTATCAGAGGAGTTAACATGGGAGGCTTGTATCATGTGATCACCTCTCCTGAAATCAATTTTTCCCAACCCAAAGACAAGTCTGATATTAAAATTGAGATCTGGCATGTTAGACTAGGTTACATTGGCAACAAAGGTTTACATTATTTGCATAAGAATGGCTTGATTGAATGTGTGCCTTCTAACTTGTCTTTCTGTGAAACCTGCATCTTTGGGAAGAAATCTTCCAATAGTTTTAAGAGATCTTCATTTATTGTCAATAAACCCCTTGAATATGTTCCTCAGATTTTTGGGGCCATGCCCAAGTTCAAACCATATGTGGTAGGAACTATTTTCTGTCATTGATTAATCACTATTCTAGAAAAGTTTGGATCTATATGCTTAAAACTAAAGATGAAGCTTTTGCAAACTTTAAGGCATGGAAAATTATGGCAGAAAGTCAATCTGACCTAAAACTAAAATGCTTAAGAAGAGATAATGGACTGGAATTTTGTAATAAAACCTTTGATGACTTTTGTGTTGAACATGACATTAAAAGACATCACACAGTTCCTGGTACTCCCCAACAGAATGGTACATTTGAGAGGATGAACAGAACCTTGCTTAAAAAGGCAAGGTGTATGCTCATCAGTTCTGGTTTGAAGCCATCTCTTTAAGGAGAAGCTGTAACTACTGCTGCCTATCTGATTAACAGATCCCCTTCATCTGTTATTGGCTTTAAAACTTCACAAGAAATGTGGATTGGAAAACATCCTAAATTAGATCACCTAAGGCCCTTTGGTTGATCTGCTTATGTTAAGATTTCCCAAGGGAAACTTAAGTCAAGGGCTGTCAAATGTGTGATGTTTGGTTACCCTGAAGGTGTTAAGGGGTACAAACTGCTTGAAATTGTACCTGGTGGTTATAAAGTTTTGACTGCCATTTCTGTCACCTTCAATGATCATGATTTCTACTTCAAGAACAAGGCCACTAATGAAACTAACCCACAAGGCACACTTACTAGTGTGACCTATTTTCTGCCTGCCAGTTTCTATGATGAGCGGGGTACTTCTCAAGGTGGGGAACAAGCTCATGAAGAGGAGTTTGATCTGGGACTCTTCATTGAGGATGATGGACCAGGCTGACCAGCAGATGATGATGGCTCCATTGAGCTTGAAGGTAACTCACAAACTCACCAATCAGGTGGGGAAGATCAAGTAAACCCACATGACTCTACTACTAATTTACATTCAGAAAATATTGAGGCAACAGTGGATGGTGTTCAGGGTGTCTCTGCACCTGTTATTGATGTTATTGCTGATGTTGTTAGTTCTCAGGGTGTCCCTGCTCACATTGATGTGCCTAATGTTAATGTTAGGGACTATGTGTTAGTTAGGGATAGAGAAGCTAAGAATAGAATCCAAAACAGAAGATATGCAAACATTACAGCTGATGTTGATTCTATTTACACTGATTTTACTGAATGTGATAGTCATGTTGGGCATGCTGGTATTATTGAGTTTGCTTTCCTTGCTGCTGATCTTGTCAAACAAAATGAGCCTGAAACTTTCAATCAATCTATTAATGGTGTTAATGCAACTGAATGGTAGAAGTCTATGCATGATGAAATTGACTCTATGAAACAAAATGGTACTTGGGAATTATTCCTCAAACCCCTTAAGGCTAGAGTCATCAACTGTAAATAGATCTATAAACTAAAAGATGGCTTAAAACCAACTGATCCTCCAAGGTTTAAGTCAAGGTTGGTTGTAAAGGTTTTTCACAAAACGAGGGAATTGATTATAACGACATTTTTGCTCCTGTTGTTAAATATAAGACCTTGAGACTTATGATTGTTATGACTGCTGTTTTTGACTGGTATTTGGAACAAATGGATGTTAAAACAGCTTTTCTTCATGGTGACTTAGAAGAAGAAAAATTTCATTAGCCAGCCTATTGGTTTTATTGATAAAAACATCCAGATTATGTTTGTTTTCCAAAAAAATCTATTTATGGCCTAACACAGTCACCTAGGCAATGGAACAAGAAATTTGATGCTTGCATGATTAGCTTACATTTCACAAGGAGTAAATATGATACTTGCTTGTACTTTAAAAATGTAAATGCTAAATTCTCTGTGTATGTGTTCCTCTATGTGGATGACATATTGATGATTAGTGGGGATAAATCTGCCATTGCTAAGATTAAAGGAGACTTAAGTGTTCATTTTGACATGAAGGATTTAGGCCATGCTAAGAAGATTTTGGGTGTAAATATCCTTGGGACAAACAGACTAAAACAATTTATCTCTCCCAATCTGATTATTTGAGTAAAGTGGTTGATAAGTTTGGTATGAAGAATTCAAAACCAGTTAGTGTCCCATTAGGAGAGCACCTTGAACTGACTACGGTTGATTGCCCTGTAACTGACCAAGACAAACTTAAAATGAGCAAAATCCCATATCATTTTGATGTAGGATCTGTTATGCATGCAATTGTTTGCACTTGACCTGATCTTGCTTTCTCTATTAGTATCTTGAGTAGATGTATGTCTAATCCAGGGGAAAAACACTGGCTGAAAACGAAATACTTGTCTGCTATTGTTAAACTTGGGTTGGTCTTTGCTGACTTTGATTCACGACATGATATAGTTGGATATGTTGATTCAGACTATGATAGTAACAAAGACAATAGAAAATTTACTACTTTCTTTTTCACATGGGCTGATAATTGCATTAGTTGGAAGTCCCAGTTGCAGTCAATTGTTGCTCTCTACTCAACTGAGGCAGAGTACATTGCTGCAACTGAGGCTGTGAAGGAAGCAATATGGCTTAAGGGAATTGTAAAGGAAATTCAGGGTAGATCTTGTGTGCCTATCTTGCATATGGATAGTCAAAGTGCTTTGTATTTGTGTAAGGATCTAGTATATCATGAGAGAACTAAACATATAGATGTTAGGTTCCATTTTATCAGAGATATGGTTGAATCAAAGGAGATTATTATTAAGTAGATTTTGGGAGAGATTAACCCTGCAGATTTTGGCACCAAGATAGTGCCTAGTGACAAGTTTTTGTTTTACAAGAAGAGCCTGCATATCCTTGAGGTTCTTTAAGGGTATGAGGCAGAGCCAATGATGGTTGGGATGAGGTCTCGTACAATGTTCCACAAAGTTGAGCCCTAAAAGAGTTCTTCCACAAGTAGGATTAGGAGGGCAAATTGTGAGGGTTTTCTAATCCTTCTTTGTGCTCCTATAGGATAGGTCAACAAGCCAATGATTCCTAGATTAGGTTGTTGTCCCTTAGAAGATTTTGTATAGATTTTTTAAGATTGCAAGTTGAGCAAAGGAAGCCAGTTGAAGCAGCTGATCAAGCTTGATGAGATGCAGAAGCTGAGATTGGGACTGAGCTGCTGGAGAGCCAAACGGTGGCGTTTTGTCTTGGAGGCAAAGTGAGTTATTTCTGTTGGAATGGAAGCTGCGTCATTTTGACTAAAGCGTTTAAAGTCCGGAATTGCTCAAAGCGCGGCTTTCATTAAGTCCTCTTAATTGGAACACTGTCGTTTGGACGAGCGCGAAGCCAAACTCGGTTTGGACGATACGCAGCGTTTAGTTCGTCTTCTTCAGCTGGATATAAAGCTTAGACAAATTGGGAATTAGGGCACTGATTCGAAATCGATTTTCAGAGAGCAATTGAAGAGATTCTTGGAGCAATTCGGTTTGCGAGCTACTGCGAGTGATTCGACTGATTGAGAGGAACATCGGAGCGCAACAATTGCTGTCTGCGGAGCGCCGTTCTTTGCCGAGCCGTGACTGCGTCTTGGAGCTGCGGAGAGTCAACTGACCTCAGTTGTGCGGGGTGGTTCATGCGTCTTCTCAGCTAGGGAAGTTTTAGTTTCTTCTCGTCCTCGTGTCCATAGTCTCAGATTAGTCATTAGTCGAGTTTATTGGCTCATTGGCTTGTTTAGGAAACTTGTAATTGTGCAAACTCTTTGGGGATTATAGTAGAACGTTGGGCGAGCCTTCCCGATCTGAGGCTCCAAGCAGTAGGGTTTAGTTTGTAAAACGTCTTGATGTTCTTACTTTCAGTTCCTTACAAGAATTTGCTCAATTGAACAATTCTCAAACTTGACCTAATTTAACTAAAATTGGGGTAATTAGATTAAGGGAACTTAAATATAATATATTACAGAACAAAATCTCGCAAGTCAGCGGACCGTCTCAACTACTGGGAAATCAAAGAAGCAGAGAACGCGCACCAACATTAATTCATTCATATGCACTCTTAGTATCCTACAGAATATACTTATATAATACGTATATTTTACAGTATTTAATGATCCATCATGTTACTCGTTCCTATTCTCCTTGTTAATCAAACAGCAACCACTCCTGTGATTGAATGAATCAGTCAGCCGTAATCATAAGATCGTGAGTAGGTCTAGGTCATCTTTACACTATCAAAAGTGAAGCTATGAATCTTCACATTTTCATTTCATCTTTAAATTAAAGAGAAGTACAATTTAGACCTCTAAACTATCACCTAATTCTAATAAGTATGTTTAAATAATAAAGGTTTCAAAAGAATGCGAACTTTGATTTATTTTTTCAATGAAGGGATATGGTCAAACCACATTCAAAGATTTTAACAACACTTAATTCCATAAATGTGCACATTCTCGTTGACATTAACGGCCTTGCTAATGTTTGTAGGATGATTTGATCCAAAAACTTACAATGGCCTATATAGATCCACTAAATGGCGGGAAATTAGTTGAGCGCTCATCAATACCAACAAATGATCAAGTGAAACCAAAATTACATCATTCATCAGTTAAAAAAAACTAAAAGCCACAAAAAATAAAAAAAAAAGACAATACTCCTAACAGCTACATAAACTTCAGCTTTGATCTTTCCTCCAGAAACATAAAATGGCATCCTCTGCTATTAGCATTAAGTCTAGATCTCCCATCTCAATCCCATGCTGTTCCGATGATGAGTTAGTTAAGCGGCACCTAAAAGAATGTTGGATTCTTGGAGGACCCACAAAAGATGCCTATCACTAAACAAAATGTACAACTCTCCACCCATGTCTTCCTGTCAATTCCCCCGATGATGAACCTCCATCAAATTCTGGCCACTTTCAGAGTCCCAGCAAGATGTAGTAAACTAATGTAATGGGAAGAGCAATCAGCATACCAAATATCACCCTGTAAACATAACAAGACATACCCAAACCAGCTGATATGTTAGCAAAAATATTCAAAATCATGTGATGTACAGATAGATAGTGGTGAAGCTCCTCCTTACCCAGTGCTGAGAATACCAGGATGGACATTGTATTCCTTGGCAAACACAAAGGGAACAATCCCTTGAGGAAGAGCAGCCTGCGCAGTATATATTAGATTGGTTTAATCTCAATCAGCATTCCATCCTTCCTTATCTCCTCCCTTCAATTATGTAATATTACTGTACCTGAACTATAGCTATATGCAGCAGGGTTCCCCGAAGGCCAACAAGAATTGAAGCAACTGCCATTACTGCTGGGCCAGTAATGAACCTAATGGCCATAGAAAATGTGGCAACACTGTTTCCACACGCTATCATCCTAGGCTGTAAGGCCATGAAAAACCCTACAATGAAAGAGACAAACTGTTACCATCCATTTCAGACTAAGGTCCTGAATGAGAATTTTGTAACATACCGAGACTGAACATTGCCATGCCTAAGCCAGTGTCTGACAAGATGGAAATGGACTTGTATATTATATCAGGCATCTTAATGTTCCACCTATGGAAAAATAAAATAAACTTGTTCAAACATGGAATCAATTACTTATAACAATACAATAACCAGCTTCTTGCTGATATTAAGAAAAGCTGTACTGTATCCCACCTGAAAGAGACCAACGCCCAAGTTAGTCCAATAAGGCTGGAGTAAGTATTGGGATTTCTAATCAGCTTGCGCCAGACCATGATTAAAATAAGCCTGGTGACAACGCTAGCAGGTGGCATTGAGGTTGCCTTTGCCTCAGCAACTGTGCAACTTTTAGGATGGAGTTCAGTGGTAGAGCTTGAACCTAGCTTACACAGTGTGGGTTCACCCCCATTTGCAGCCTGTCTGTTAGCGAAACTGAACTCATCTCGCCCGAATTCATCATACTCTGATATCAAACAATAAACTCACATATAAAAACATGACAAGCAATGTACTAGTACATCATAAACATCCTTACATATAACTAATCAATCACGAGACAAGCATTCCCAATCACTGCCTTCATTTTTTTTTAAAGGGGATTATTGGGTTTCACTTCTACCACGGGTGTCTCGAACCCGAGATCATTGGAAGCAGGTAAGTGAGTGCCTTCATTGTCCTCAAAGATGTCATTAGATAACAAAGGCATCATAATAACCAACGGCAACCAACATCATAAAAGAGTATTATAAAACAACAACAACGACAAAAACAAGTTCATGGTCATAAAAACAGAGAATATATACAGATTTCAAAACCTAAACACAACATAAATCCAACCGAAGAATATTTAAAAAGAAAAAGGAAAAATAAATGTACAAATTGTATATTTATGTAGAGCAAAATAAGTAGTACCTTTCGGATGAGGTCCGATGTCATTGCCATAATCAGCACCGCCTCTGAACACATGGATACCGCCTTCAGAGACTGGAGAAGCACTGGAACTCCAAACAAACATATGCAAGTCCTTGGCACCATCACCCTTGTTCTTATTCTTCTTAGCAACGGCCGGTGAGAATATTCCAGCGTTGGGTGGCGCCGGGTAAGCGGCTCTAACACCGCTTTCCTCATCGAAACTCAGCGCATAGTTTGAATGCCTTGGGCTCGTATTCTTCCCATTAGGCAATGAGTATAAATCAGTGTGGTTAAAGCTAGAGCCCCTTGGCGTGGCGTTCCGGGAAGATTGGAGGGAATAGATTTCGACGTTGGTTAGATTTGACGGCCTGGGGGTGAGCGAGAGGCCTGAATGAGGGCCGTTGTTTGATTTCCTGGAATAGATTTCAGACCTGGAGCTCGTCGATTTTCTTACAGTGACGTGAAGCTTTCCGTCATCACCAACCTCAGCTTGTGTTTCGAGTGGCTCTTTCCCATCCAGCGACAGGATATCAGAATCGACTTTGAAGGAGATAATTGAGGCAGCGGTTTCTGGAAACTGCTCGCTAATCAGGAGCCTGGCGCCTCTGTACTCGAATAGAAACAGCATGAGAGTGTACCAGATGATGCACTGTAGAACGACGATTTGGACCATGAGCGTGCCGGAGTCGTCGCCGTACATGCCCTTGAGCAACGGGATGCCCATGACGAGAGTGTTGGGAAGTGTCGATAGTGAAAACAGCGTGATGGACCACTCGAGTGAGCCTCTGGCGCTGATGCGGGACCAGACGGCTAGCAATGCCAGAATGATGAGTTTCTGAAGCGTATCAGCGGCTATGAAGCGTAAGTTCATGCTGTAGGGATCGTTTCTGGAGATGAAGTGGAAGGAGAGGAGTGGGACGGCGAAGAGGGCGACGAAGCGGTTGATCCCGGAGCACTGATCGGGAGTGAATATCTTCCACCATTTAACAGAGCCATACGCTAGGATCATCGCAACGTACAGAGGCACCACGGCTGTCATGACATGGTAAAAGTCCGTCAAGGAGATCATACTTGCAAATCAAATTACCCCCAGAAAACAAATATGTTGAATGAAAGGCCAGCAGCGGAATGGATGAAGCGGGGAAGATGGAGATCTGTATTTATTGGGATTTCGATTAAATGGCAGACAAAGAAGCTGCGCTATCAGACTGTGTTTTGCTTTGCTTTCTACTTTCTAGGACACTAGACTAAAGAGAGAGAGAGAGAGTGAGAAAGAGCAAAAAGGGCCCCCTTTCATTTCATTTCGTATCATTTCAGAGGGTTTAGGGGTTTGGGTTGGGAGGTGAGAAAGTGAGGAAGCATGCGCAGACAGAGTTGAATATAACTAATTATTTTGTTACCATTATATTATTGTTTTTGTGATTGATTTCAGGTTGTATTAATCTAAAGAACGGTGGTAACGAATACTCGTAATAATTAGGGTAAATTAAATTTATAACGATTCGTACCGATCTTCCCGGTCGAGTCTGATTTCAGTTAATCAGATGAAAGGGATTTGAGAGCATTGAATTTTTTATGATTCCCTCAAGTCTACTTCCCAATATTTCCATTTCTTGACCAGTAAAGTAAAAGATAAACATGGCGTGTCTATGAACACACGCATACTCAGACAAACAGATTATTAATTATGATCAATCAAACTCGATACTGATGCCGGCCTTCTTTTGCTTCCCGGATTTTTATTTTTTATTTTTACGTATAGAAAACTGGAGCCTTCTTTTTCTATTCAAATTCAAAGAATCAAAACATCATTATTGGACATGCACATATGACATAACCGTATCAGATGTTTATTACATAAACTATTGCTGAATCGAAGTGGGAGATGGACATTATCACTATTAGTGAATTATGATGGATATTGTACTAGTGTATGTTTTGGACTTGCTGCCAACTCTACGGTTTATTTTAGTGTGGGAGATGGCATTTGTCTGTGTCAACTGTTCTTTTGTGTCACTTGCCTCGCCATTTAGATTTTAGAGCATTCTCTATCATGATTTTTTTGCTCATTAGATTTGATCAAAGATTGACTAAAAAAACATCAGAATGACCAACCCAAAAAAAAAAAATCACAAGATGATCCAAAAAAATTTATCAACAACATGTAATATTTAAAAGAAATTCAAATTAAATTCTGATATTGTAACTCATTTATATTGAAAATTAAAGGATCAAAAATAAAATAGAAAATCATAACATTCATAATTTTTGGAGCTCTACAAACAGACATTCATATTGGCATATTTTGATGTACGTTAAAATAATTTAACTTTTCCAATGGTAAAGTTATATGGATATGAGAGATGAGTGATGTTAGTCATGAGGGAGGTGTTCATGACCAAATTGTTGATCATGAATTATGACTAAATAAGAGATAAAGTAGATGAGATAGATTAATGACAAGTGTTTTTTTTAATGATGGTGGGGGATGTTTTTAGGAGAGCAACTATGACTATGACCCGGTTCTGGTTAATATGATCATACGTGTAGGGATACATTCTTAATTAAGGGTTAGGTTTCGTTAAGAAGTGTACTTTTGGTGAGAAATAAGAAATAATCTCATCCATTCATTTTTATCATCAATGACTAGGATTAATTTACATAATACGTAACTTTTCAAAGGATAATCCATAGCAGTATGTATATAAGAGCTACAGATTATCCTTTGAAAAGCTACGAATTATGTAATGATACGGATTATTCTTTGAAAAGCTACATATTATGTAAATTAATCCTAGCCATTGATGACAAAGATGAATTGACGAGATTACTTCTTATTTCTCACCAAAAATATCACTTCTCACCTGATCTTTTTCCTCTTAATTAAATCACACAAACGGATCTTATATAAACAGAGTCAACGCAACAGAGTAAGAGTCGTTCAAATCTAATTCCAATGTAAAACATATGTTGTTGGTCGGTCTGGTCATAATAAGATAAAAGTATATATATGACAAAGTCAAGGTTAGGCGTCCAAAGGAAGGTTTAGGTTAGGAGGCTTTGCCTAACTCAAATGCTGGTTGAATAGAAGCATGTTATTTCTTTAAGTTTAGGTAAAGAGTCCACTTCATGCCTAGCTTCACTTCAGCTCACTATACAAAATTCAACCAAGTTTGAATTGAAAACATATTATGTGAAAATGAAACATGCTGAATGGAATAGAATTACATGGTACATTACTTTACTAGTGCCTGCCTAGTGGAGAAGGAAAAGGACAAGAGCTGGCAAACGGAAGAAAAAGGAAGTGAGGGAATAAAAACAGAGCAGTAGAGTAGACAAAAGCTGTTCATGTAAAGAAAGTACCCCCAGCGGGGGCCGGGGAGGAATCATGATTTGCATTGCATCAAGCATATGCAGCAGCCAGCAAGCAGCATCTATCTGCGCCTGGCGAATGCCTGCATGAAATCTGCATCCCATGCCACCTCCTTTTCCTTCTTTTTTTTTGTCTCCTCTCCACGCTGCATTTTCTTCCTGCTGATTTGTTTCTCAGCGCTTACATTACATCATTCCCTCGAAATACAACTGGCATATTTGTCCTTTTATCATCGCTGCATTTCATTTTTCAATTCTGCCATCAACAAGCTATTTAGTCTACTTCACATTTTTTTATTATTATTGAAAATGATTCTTTTTGGATTTCAAATTGCCCAAATGATACATGTCAGTTTGATCTTTCAAAAATGGTCTGTTTTTAATAAAACCGGATTCCCGGGAATAGGTTTTTGCCAGTTTCTCAAACACCGATTCCTGAAAAATCGGTTTTATGTGAATTTTTTTTTCACCCGGCATCCACGTACACTTAAAATCCACGTTCGTCCACCTGTCATTTTTTACAAAAACCGGATCCCCGGAATCCGGTTTTATAATTTTTCACATAAAACCGGTTTCTCAGGAACCGGTGTTTGAGAAAATGGTAAAAACCGATTTCCGGAAATCCAATCTTCTTAAAAATAGGTCATTTTTGAAAAAGCAAATTTACATGGATCATTTGGACGAATTTGAAACCCAAAAAAAGTCATTTTCAATAAAAACAAACTCCTACTTCACTACCTGCAACCTTTATTCATTAATTAATTAGCAAAATGAAACACCTTTAACAATGGGTTGAAACCTAAGTACGTATATTAGTAGCCGCTGCTGCCTGCTAGCCATCTATAACAATCATATTAATTACCCCCCTCCATTCCTATCTTCCTGTATACTGGAATGAGCCCAACCCTAGTCTTTTTGTTCACCCTCTTACAAATGAACTCAATTTTAGGCGGCGCCGTCCTATAAACAGACATAGCATTCTACATCGGACTGCCTTGATTGATTATTAAGGCCGTCATTAATGATAACAACCAGTCACTCGACTAATGTTCAACTTCAACCCATCTCTGTCTCTTCTTACAAAGCTGCTTCCTGTTCCATGCACACTTGTGAGTAACATGCCTAACAAAGCACCGCTCAAATGAATTCATCTACGCCTACGGCATTAGTTCTGGGCCAAAATAATCCCTATGATGTCAAGAGTCTGGTCTTAGTCCAAGTCCGGCTCTAGTCTTATGCAATCTCTATTATGGTCCGATCTGAAAGGATTAAGATCTGATTAAGGCTTCGATTATTTGGTCCAATCCGAAATACGAGATCGATTTAAAATATTATATTTATTAATTTAAGGACGTTCCTGATATAAAACTAATGTATTTTTTCACATCCATTAAATCTCACAAGTCGAAACTAATAGTATTTGCGCTTAAAGAGTTATTTGTCGATTAATTAGTTATTCATTTAGAGCCGAAATTTGCCCGAGCCCGACCATAGCCCGAAAAGCCCTATGAAACGAAGGGTCAATAACGATTTAGGGCTGATGAATTTTCTCAGGGCGCGACCCGACCTGGCCCTAATGTGTAAAGGGCTAGGGCTCGCCAAAAGCCCTACTTGACCCGGCACGCCCCTTTTCCGACCCCTAAATTCAAACTGGTAAATTCATTAATCCTCCCTCACATACATCTACGCATCAAATACTCTTGTAATCTATCTAAAGGGGAGCGCTCGATTGAGAATCTTTAAAAAGTTGAGAACATGAGAATTCAAATCTTACCATTAGATTATGATGCATTTTTGAATCTGCATGTGACACATGTTCAAGAAGCAAAGTAAAAAAATGTGGCCTTGACTTTGCATTAAATGCATCTTGCAAAATACGCATGGGACACGTGTCACCACCAAAATGCATCTTAGAAAATGCATCTTGCATTTTAGAAGGTGGAGATTGAAATTTTAAGTTTTCGAAATTTAAAAAGATTCTCACAGACAGCGCTCCTCTCTATCTAAAAAAGTCAAAAAAAAATTCTTTACTTTTTATCTTCCACCAAAATTACAGAACATGCAAAGATCAAATCTATTTTATTTTATTTTGTAGAATTTTAACCTCTTTAATCTTTTGATCCAATAGTGAAATGTGAAGCCAAAAAATGTTGGATCCAATAAATAAGGAAAATTTTCAAAATACTTTTTTTTGATGGTGGTACATTTGTTACTATGTTAGCAATTGTTAGGGCGGTTAATGAGGATCGAACCCAGCGGCTTAAGCATCGTAAATATAGATTGGTTCAAAATACTTAAAATTCGATATTGAGTTCTTTTTTACTCAATATCTAGATTGGTTTCTTTTTTTTATTCATTTTTTCTAAGATGTCGTTGATAATAGCGGCTTAAGCATCGTAAATATAAGATGCTCCTATCAACAACGGCTTAAGCCTGATGTCTCCTTTTCAACAAAAATAACGGTGAATCATAAAAAAAAGTCACATAAACCTAAGACGATGTTGAGAGGAGCATTTTAGGTCAGAATGAGCTTCCAATTGAGAACCTTGAACCCCCTCTCCATTCGTCGATTCATCGTCACAATCCTCGGATTGAATCCCACGTCGCCGATTGGACCTCCCATTGAATCAATTCCACAATCCAATTTGGAAGAATAACGGAACAACTTTCTCAAGGTGAAGGTGAATCCAATGGAGTATCTAACAACCCAAGTCATTTGTTCATATATAGGGTTTCCTTTTTGAATCGCAACAGATATTGGAAAATAAATCAATGAATCTTACATGCACTGGTTACAAGTTTGTTGTTCCTGCATATGACATAGTTTTTGACAAAACATCTTTAGAGTGTTCAAGCAGAAGTCAAGGAGCTGTTGAAGATTGAAACTCGAATACTGCACAGAACTGAAGAACGGAAGTTTCCTAAATTCGGGATTTCTAAATATCAAAGATATCAAGAGTTGGAGTCGGTTTATAAGAAGATCGGGATTGAATATTCAGGAGAATATCAACAAAATCAGTTGAAGATCTTCAGCATGCCGTGACTAGGAAGAAAGATATTCGGGAGGATTATCTAGAGATTATTTAGGAATATTTCCTAAATATTTGATAGAGTATCTCGAACTGAATTGGGAAACTGCCGAAGGATATAAATACACGGTTAGGTTTTCCTAATTAGTATTCGCTTTTGGAGAAGAAAAACACACGAGAGATTTTTAAGAAGAGCAGGAGGAGTGACAGTCGACTAGGTTTTTCACATCAGAAAATCAACGGCGCTGAGACAGGCTGTTCAGTGTGCTGATCAGACTTGTCCGTGTAACCAACAGCTGCACACACCCCCACTGAGATCATGCATTCGGGAGAAGGCGTCTGAACTTCGGGAGAGGTTCAAGCAATGTTTGGGAGGGAGTCTCGAACTCAGGGGATCAAGGGGCAGCTGAGATCGCAAATCAAGGAGAATAAGTGTTTAGGCTAGGCGATTACATTCGGGAGATTGTAAGAGTAATATGTTCAAGGATCACTCACTGCACTATTTTAAGAGCATATGCATCACTGCTTTATGAGGAGCAGCTGCAAGGAGGTGTTGTCATTAATTATTTCAAACCATAAGACCCCAAATTTTGATTAATATGAAATATTTAGCACAGATTAATCTTCACTTATGCAACCAGGGTGGTGGCACCAATTTTGTGAGATTTTTCAGAAGTAGAGAAATGTATAGATGATTTTAGATCTGATCAAGATGTCTTGCTAGAGCTTTAGAAAATCAATATATATGTGTATCGTTTGACACACAAAAATAAAACTTGGATTAAATAGAGTATTTTTTGATGCGGGTGAAATAGAGTATTGTTTGAACAAAATTGTTTGACACAAAATAATTTGGATTGAATAGAGTTTGACGGGAAAATATTTGATAACCAGTGATGGATTGATTGAGAAATAAATAAATCATAACTTGGAAAAAAATTTTGATTTTAATCAGATTTTTTATATATATAAATGTTGTTTAATTGATTAAGATATAGGATGACAACCACAATAAAAAATATATATAATGACAAACACCAAAACATGACCGGCGCTTCACAAGTAAAGAGATGATAAAGATGTTTTGTAGAGCATTAAAAGATCAATTTATGTGTACTAGATGATAGAACTTTAGTAATATGCATTGTAATGTTCTGAATTATTATATCCATTATCAAAAATAATATGATAATACAAGCAAGAATATAACGACTATTTTGATTGAAACAACTTTCTAGGGCCCACCCATTTCCTAATCTCAAATTCACCAGCTCATTACACTTGTTAATTTAATACCCCATTTTAATTAGATTCTAAGTGAGTACATATCTGAATTGTTCTCAATGCAAAATGCTAACACATTTCGAATTTCTGAATTTATTATCTTTCTTTAATGCAAATTTCAATTTGAAACAAAAAAAAAAAAGTAGGAAGAAAATGGTAGACAGGTAATTGAAGACGATAAAAGTTCTCAGAAGCAGCATTAGAAAATCCGAAGTCCGAACATCTCTTCTCCCTCCCCCACCATCGCTAACATTGTCAATCTCTATACAACTACGAGGAGAGGATAGCGGCCGTCGTTCACGATCTCATCGCTTGAACCTAAAGGTCAGATTTTTATCATCAGTTGTCCTGATTGACTTCATCAATTTGACGACTTGGGACGTTGATTGGGTGATTTGGAGAACTAGGTGTTCCTCGGATTTGTGTGAAAATGAAGGAAGACGAGTCCAATTGGTTCTTGCGATGGGACGAGCAGCTCCCGTCGCCTGAAGAGCTGATGCCTTTGTCACAAACCCTAATCACGCCTCATCTCGCTCATGTCTTTGACCTCCACAACCCCAACGGGACCAATTTGCAGTCAACCCCTCCTTCAGCTCTCACGCCCTCAAGCATCGCGCTTCCTAGTTCGTCCGAGTTTGATAATTCAGGTGATTTGGGATCAGGGGCAGGTGGGGATGAGCAAGCGAGGACTTTGAAGCGGCCAAGGCTGGTCTGGACTCCACAACTGCATAAGCGATTTGTGGATGCGGTGGCTCATCTTGGGATTAAGAATGCTGTGCCTAAAACTATAATGCAGTTGATGAGTGTTGATGGATTGACTAGAGAAAATGTTGCTAGTCATTTGCAAAAGTACAGGCTTTATTTGAAGAGGATGCAAGGACACTCTAATGGTGGTGGATTGGCTTCATCTGACCCTGCTATTGATCACTTGTTTGCTAGTTCACCGGTTCCGGCTCATTTCTTGCATCCTGGTAGACCTGGTCAGGATCACTTTGTGCCTTTTGTTGCCCCACCTCAGGCGGCTAGGCCGATTTGGGTTACTCATCCACAGCTGCAGCAGCAATTTCATCAGCAGAGACAACTGGGTCATTTTGGATCTCCACCTGATAATGGGCAGTTTGAGCATTCGTTTATGGCTAGACAGGCGCAGCAGTCTGTGCACAGGATGGGAGCCCCTCATCCCTCTTATGGGGAAGATGTAGAGTCTGGTGCAACAAACGGTGGGAAAAAGGTTCTCACATTGTTTCCAACTGGAGACGATTGAATATAATCCGGTAATTGTTATTGCCGTTGTCTTTAGCTTTTAAATCACTTCAGCTTTTACCCAAATTAACCATTTTATCATCGGTGTGTTATTTTCCTTTCCAAATGAAGATATAGGACTAGAAAACACCTTTGGTTTGCAGAAATGTAATGGTTAACTTTTGTGCTCTAAAGATTCTTGCATTTGTAGGTGTTTGTTAATTCAGATCTGTTTTCTGTCCAGCTTTATGAGGCTCTCTCTGTGGCTTTGTGTTGTTTTGTACAAGATTTTCAATCGGAAAAAGTAAATAATGAAGATATAGGTCTGTGTTATTTGGTTTATGATGGGCATTTAGAACAAAAGAAATCAGATAATGGGATTTTACTCCTTAACACATGGTTCAGCAAAACCATTATAACACTCATGCTGCATTTTAAGTCTTTGCGGCAAGTTTTTGTAAAGTATTAACTGATAAATCGTGATATAACTATGCGCAGCATTTTTTATTTGTAGGCATATCATCGGAGAGTCTTACATTGGAGACAGTCAAGAGAGACTATAATTGAAAAGGTTCTCTGCTTTTATGTTGTGGGATTCCCTTTTTTGTGATAATAGATGCAGATTAACTCGAAAATCATCTGCATTAAGCTGGATATTCGTGATACTTAGTGAAGTCAGGTCTTTATATCAATAGCTTGGATGCATACAATACAATAAGCTGGACTGTATGTGACTAACACTTTACTGTTGGCGTAACTGAAACTATTACAATTTCCTTTCATTCGGGTTGAGTTCCAGTTGTTGTAAATGTGTGTTTCAAATCAGAAACTGCTGCCTATTTCGATGGGCCATTTCAATAGAATAGAGATCGTTGACATGTTATTAACATTGATCTTAAATAATCTGCATATACATCATATATCTGTTTCCTTACTGTTGTCGATGGATCAAATATTGTAAATGCAACTCATAAGAAGTAATTAGTAATGTGCGTTTATAATGGCCTCCCAAGTGACTATTCTCCATGCTGATTTTTGTAACCAGTACCGAAGGTCTCCATGCAAATGACCATTTTGAAAGCTGATGATGGGTCTTCGTAAAAACCTCCTGGCTGATCTTTGCCGTTCTAAGATAATAAAGTGCCTGTTATCTGCCTTGGGACATTTTCTGTGCTCATATGTTCCTTTATATTTCTGCGCAACTGTGAAACCACTGGTTCTGACAAGTTTTATTTGTTAAGTAGAGATATAGTAAGAAACTTCTACCAGATGGGATCTGGTTTCAGATCTTTAAAGCATATTATTCCAAGCATGATACAAAGTAGATCGATACATACAACAGTAGGTGTCAAACTATTAAAGAGCGGTGGTGCAATTACCTGACTCATAGTTAAAAGATCAAGGTTGGAGTCCCATAATCATATATTTAACGGTATGAGTTTGGGATTGTTCAATCCTTAATAAAATTTTATTTTCAAAAATACTAAGAAACATATTTCATTACAATAGAAATCGGTCATGACGTTTCCCAGCTATAATCAAAACTTTCTAGTGTGGAGTTTTCATGCATGATTGTGTCTGGTTTTGTTGATCCCAAGTGTCAGACAATATATCGGATATCTAGAACAAAATGAGGGCCTACTGTCTTATTCTATTTTCTTGTTTGATTGTGGTTTACATCCAACAAATTAAGGCATGCATAGATAGGTTTCGGATACATTTATGAGCACCACCTTGTTACAAGAAAAATGTTCTACTAAGATAAGTGTTCTATTAAACTCAAGGGATGTGGTTCAGGTGAGAAATACATATATGGTGAGAACTAAGAAATTATAATAGCCGTCACATTAAACTATTAAACGATTTAGATTAATCTATAATTCGTAATTGTTTATCTAATTAATACGTGTTTGAGGGCAAAATAGGCATTGAAAATAAAATCTAATTTGCAATCCCGCATTTGTCTCGCGGAAATCACTAACCCATATTGAAAGCGACCAGATTGAAAACAAAAACTAAACCGCAACGCAGATTGAAAGCGACCCACTGCTCACGAATCGATAGACGGCAACCACAGCGCAAACCCTAATTTTCGACGAACGAAGGCGATGGCTTACTGAACGACGACACTGATTAATGGCGGACGAAGGGACACAGCCGAAGAAATCAACACATGTTTACGGTACGAAAAAGCAACTCATTCTTGGTTTTACGCATGCAGTGGTGTTAAATTCTAATTGTCTACGAATATTGTGGTTGCTACCGGAATAGATTTGGCGACTATACGCCTTCTAGGGTTTTCGGGCTACAGATTTCTAATTACCGTTTGGGTTGCGAATGTTGTTTCTGCTTTCGATTGATATATATTCAAGGAACTTCGGGCTTAAATGTGAAACCTTTGCAGTTGTATCGTATATCGGTATGAGATGATACGCATTTAGCGCGATTTTGAAACATGAAAGGATACGCATTTATTATTAAATGTTACGCATTTCACAGTAAGTCGTTGAAGATTGAAGCCTTTGCAGTTGGGACAGCAATTGTTACATTATTTGAAGATTGATAAAATTTACTGTGAAATGCGTAACATTTAATAATAAATGTGTAGCCTTTCATGTTTCAAAAATCGCTCTAAATGCGTATCATCTCATACCGATATATGTTACCCAATGTGATGTTAGCAATTATTCTTAACTGAGCAGTCTGTGTTATTTGTACATTGGTAATTGTTCTTAAATTGCGTAGAAGAATAAACAAAATGCGAGTCACTTGCTGTCTACGCGTCGTGTTGGTGTCAGTCGCCAGGTATATCCATCACGCATTACTTGTCTATTGAATCAATGTGGCTGCGCGTAGCAAATCAAACTCTCAAATCTCAATTTACTTATTTTTTCTGAAAGTTCATTTTTCTTCTGTTGATCAACGTGATGAGTTAGGATAATTTAGGTTTGGTGTGAACTGTGTAGTACTGATTGTGTTGCTTAGGTGATGAAGGATCTGAAATTGCCGCTTTAAGTGAAGCAAACTGGATTGGATATTCAGCTGTCTTTATTTCTCTTGCTCGTTACAGTACTTAAGTTTTGCGTCAGGTGAAGTTCTGTTACCTAGATGTTAATTTGGTGATGTGCCAAGGATTTCAGGAACCTTTTATGCAGTTGCTAATTATTTTTTATTTTTTCAGTTGCTAATGGAAACTGCGTAAGTTTTAATGGAAACTGCGTAAGTTTTAATGGAAACTGCGTTTAATATTACTGTGTTTGAGCAACTTTCAAACAGGAAAGGCTACGCATTTATTATATAATGTCACGCATTTTACAATAGTATATGCCACTATTCTGTTAATGTAACAATGGTGGTTCCAAACCTAGGAAATCTAAAAACCCTGGAATATCTGATCGATTATGTAACTAATTTTGTATTTCGATTGATTCTGAAATACATAAGATTTAAAAGTAACTGCGTATAGTCCTTGAAATGCGTAAGATTTAGTAGAAACTGCGTTTAATATTACTGTGTTAGTCAATCACGTTAGTAAAAATTTAATAATAGTTGATGCTTCCCCGAACAAAAGAGGAGCTGCAGAGCATCTGGAAAACAGTTGGAGATTTCTGCATCTCTATCACAAAGCAGCAGATTATTCGTTTCGACCAGCAGCACAGCGAGCTCCAAAGCAGTAAAATTTTTCCAGGGCTTTCTTCTTTTCAACCCATCTTCATCAAACGTCATAACTTTATACGACTAAAAAAAATCTGCTGTTCATCTGATTTATGGATCTCTTGATTTTGGTTACATTTCACAATTTTCACTATTCTGCCAAATTCTGCAAAATCATTTCCTTCTAAAAAAGCTTTAGGTTTCGAATGTTATTTAAATTAGTAACATTGTCCTTTCGAAATTTACAGATAAAAAAACTTCTTGGATTACCAGACATCTTTGATTTAGAAGCAAGCTGAAGAAAAAAGCGCATTGGTTGTGGCCTGGCGCGGTAAAGAGATATTAAAGGCAGAAGAAATATGTGCAAAGTTCCGTGCTACTAGACAAATTCCGAAAGACTTATTGGCTGCTTCTGAAACTTGTTGCCTTGAGATCTCTTCCACTGTGTGATTTCTGTCTGTTAATTGTATCGGAATATATACTTTGTAAATATTTTATTCAAATTTGTAAGGGCTATTGTGTGTGTCTGATTAATCTCAGAACATTTTATTGCTGCAAAACCTTTTATATGAAAATGGATTATTTCTTATTTTTGTATGGACTCTTTGAGATGAGGCAATAATTGGATTTTAATAATCCTAAACATTGTACTGCTAGTGCTGTATTGAAAATCTTCTTGAATTGATGAGAAATTTTCAACATATATACTGTCCACACTGAATACAGCATTGGATACAAAAAGTGCAGGCTCGACATGTTTGAGATGCATTGCTCCCTTGGCAATCTTTGATGGGGCAGTCATGTACCCAGGTACATTTAGCTACATGGTAAACAGGAAATAACAAAATCAGTAGTCATGATTTGAAGCAGCAGTGAATGTTACGAATGATTCAATTACTATGAATATTATCCTACGCATTTTGATTCAATTACTACGAATATTGTGATTCCCGGTAAAATGCGTAAGATTTAAAGTAAAATGTGTAAGATTTACAGAAAAATGCGTAAGATACCCGGTAAAATGCGTCAGATTCCCATAAATGCGTATGATTCCCATGAAATCCGTAGCCTTAAACTTAAACAAAATGGTATATAAAGTTCCATAAACATAAACGAAATGTGTTTGCCTCCTATGATTCTGGTCAGAAGACGATGTACCATGACTGGACTAATCACAATTTTGACAAAGCGAAATTTTTCCTCGACGCATCTAGCAAGTGCAAGCTGAGCATTACATCTTTCACACAGCAATGCCCTTGAATGTCTTTTACCGAGGGCATTGGCAGAATGAACACTCTGATCGCATGATAAGCACAAGCATGCATCATCCAATATGCAGTATACCATGGATCTTTGATCTCCACAAAAGTCACATAAATAATCCATACTCGAAAAATCATATACCAATACTTTCAGCGCCTAGTCGATAACTTCAGTATTGAAAAACCATCTCTTTTATTGCTGGACAATACATTAAAACCTGCGAAAGGAAAGCAAAATACTTCAACAATTTGGTTCTACAAAACTGCATGTTTTCACAAATATGATAAAAATCAAAATCAGTAAATCACAGAAAATGAATCAAAATGATGACAGTCACAATCCAGTTTTATGGCACAATCACAAACATGTTCAACTTTCCTCTCAAAATCAACTTTCCTCACAAACAGTTGTATCCGCAAACAACGCACACCGATTACGTAAAGGAATAATCGGTTTCAAACGATGATCATCGGTGAGAATCAAATCAAACATTAAAATTTCGCATCCTCTCAAAATCAAATAAAAAAACTGCACATCCTCTCAAAATTAAAATCAAAATCAAAAATTAAATTACCAGCAGATTGTGAAGAACCCCAATTTCCAAAAGCGGGCTGGGAAAAAGAGGAAACAGCCTCCATCTTTCATCACTATATCTTCTTTTCCCTCACCAATTTCCGATACCTCCTTCTCCCAATCAATTACCGCCGAAACATGACTCTCCCAATTTAGGGTTTCCGACACCCCTTCGATTTCACCCGACAACACTTCGTTTTAAAATTCACAAAATTGAAAAACTGCGAATCGAAGCTGGTATGGGGTGTGATTGAAAACTGAAGAAATTACGGAAAGATTAGAAACGAGATTGAAGAGTGAAGACGAATGCGAGTGCTGGACTTCGACTTTCCAAAAAAAAAAATGAAACGAGGATAGAGAAATGAACGAACGTCTGCGAGAAATAGGGATTAATTATAATTAGAATAAATCAAAAGACAAATATATCCTCATCAACGTATTTATTCAGCAAATAAATGAAAATATATTGGTAAAATCATATCCGTTAGATGATAAATCGGACGGTTACTATAATTTCTTATTTTTCATCAAAACTGTCATTTCTCATATGATCCTAACTCTAAACTCAAGTACCATCTTGTTGGCTCACTTTTCAAACAAAACTAATTGTATATTTGGATCGTACAAAACATTTATAAAAAATTCATGAAATATAGCACATAAAATTTTATATTAGATCATTGAAAAAATGCCAAAGAGGGGTATGAACTATCACCTATCGACAAATCACGGTCAAAACTATAGAAAATGACAATTAATGGGCGATTTCAAAAAAAATTATTTGGCATATAACAATTAAATTGCATATAAAATTTAGGGCATCAATTAAGTATTGAAATTGCCAACTATGTGTTGAAATTGCTACTTAGTTGTTATATGCCAATTAAAAAGATTTTAAAAGTGCCTTTTAATTATCATTTTATATATCTGACCGTGATTTGTCAATAGATGATAATTCATACCCCATCTTTATCATTTTCCCTAGATCATTTTGTTTTCCATAACAAACCAAATATGAAATGACATTAACCTCTAAAATTTCTTTCCATCCCAATTTTTTTCATAAACGGATGCCTAAACAAATCAAAGTTTACCCTAGTATACTTTTTCTACTTGTATGAAATTTGCAAATGAAATATAAATTTGGGCCAACTCTCATATGCAACTTCCCCACCATTATTTTATTTCAATCAGTTACCTAAGATAAAGACGAGTGGGAAGCAGATGAGAATTGAGATGATCCACCCTTGTCCTAAAAATATTATGTATTATTCTTCCGATTGGATTATGAAAAATATATATGGTTGGCAGAAAATAAATCGAAAAATAAATGAAAAAATGATATTTTTTTTTTCATGGAAAGTGCTAAGGATAAGGTAGTATTAGATCATTTTATTTTATTTAGATTTTTCATGCTAAATCAGACATGAAATTAACTAAATTTTCCTCCGATTTTTTTTCCATCCCAAAAACTCTCCATATGAATCCAAGAGGGCATTAGTGGGTTCCGACCCTCTGCAAAGTGATTATTTTCAGCCCATATATGTGAATAGCACTCTACCCTACCATCCACATGATGATGCCAACTTGATCTGCATCCACATTATCGAATCCCAAGCTCCCCCTCATTGCTTGCTTTGATGGATCGTTAGGTTAGCCAACTATATGAGGGAGATCCCAGAGTGGTATCCCTCAGACAGATGGCAGCGGAAAATAACTCTCGTACATGAAATACAAGACAGAATGTAAATGCTCACGATTTAGAGTGGAAACCTTACTGCAACCTTTGCAGCAGGATAAAAACCACTTGCCTTCTGGACAGTTCCAGAAGGGCTTCAAGATCCGTATTATTGACAAAGGAATATGCTTGTAGTTTGTTACACTTGTCTCACACAGTGACAGCTAACAAGACTACTCAATTCGAAGAGTCAACTAATACGATCGCCTTGCTTGCACACAGCAGCACCTTGTCAGCTCCGGATTTGAACTCTCTTTAATCTCCGATCGCTATTGCCAAAAAGCCGAGCTCCACAATGAAGACTCTTCTTCTTTTTATAGTGTCTTCAAGTCGGCAGGGTATGTCTCCATCTCAGATCCGTTCGCTATCTCTAAGATGTGATATGGTTAAGATATTTCCATATCTTAACTACATCACATATTCGCCTTCCAAATGTGGCTTCGATAATCCTGTCGTATATACTTAAATCTCCTCATGTATATATTTGAATTAATGATCTTAATCAAATATCACACGCATATATTCTTGTATCTTCAATGCATATTTCCGTGTATCTTTTCCCAGATCCGATCTGGTCATAAGTCGGTTTGTCTCTCACATGGAATACACCTCTCTCGTCGCTTTGCTCTCTCTCAGAGATGTCCAGTGAGCTTACCTGTCAGACAGTGATTTCTGCATACTCAAGTGGATTATTAGTTAAGTGTTTGTTATCATCAAAACACAAGGGTCCAACAAATTTCCCCTTTTTGATGATGACAAACACTTCTTCACAGATAAGAAATCACACACATCAGTGATACGAAATTCACGTCTACATTCCCTTTGGTCAGCTAGCTACTTCAGAGTTGTTTCACTAAAATTTCTACTTAAGGTCTAGCTAGCATAGTTCCCCCTCAGATAGACATCCGCTTAAATTTCGGTACTGATTTTCCCCCTTAGTGTATGCACATAGTTCTTCCCCCTTTTGGCATCATCAAAAAGATATGCAAATAAGAACACAGAGTAATGGAAAATTAACATTTCATTCATGCCTGCAAGATAGAAGCGTGTCATGCAGACACCATACATGCGGCAGAGAATTCAAAAAGCATAGAGAGTTTAAACATGAAATTAAAAAAAAGTTCAAAAAGAGGGGGGGGCTAATGTGGGTGGAGATAGCAAGGAGGGGGGGATCCATGAGACAGTGCAGACTAAGGCACAATCGTGAACGAGTCCTTCATCTGGTTCATAATCTCTGTGGCAAGGTCCTTCATCTGCCCTGAGAAATCCTGGACGGCCACAGACATTGCCCCCGAGTCAACAGTTATTGCTAGCTCCAGTTCAATCACCCTCTGCTTTACGAGCTGCAATCCAGACTTCACCTCAACCAGCTCAGATTTGACCTCTTTTAGCTCTGCACGAAGCACCGTCAGCAGAGCCAGCACCTCACTTAACCCCTCAGAGGGGGTTGCCTCAGCACCACTGACAGGAGCAGCAACGTTTATAGGAGTCACATCCTTGACCTCCTCATCCTCATCTTCCTCTGCCACAGCTTCCTCCGTCACAGCAGGAACTGTCCACCCAACTCCCTCAGAGTATTCCAACCCCAGCTTGGTAATGTGATCATCACACAGTGCATACGAAAGCACTCTCTCCGACTCCGGTTGATAAACATCCCAGTACACCAGTATCTCCTTCACAAACCCTGGATAGGGTAATCCATTAGACGGATTGTTGCTGTTATTTTCCATATACTTCATCACCTGAAAGGCCAAATTCACTGGCCGTTTCTGCAAAATTTTGTCGACCAGCAGCAGATCCTGGAAGGTGACCAGATTATGTTTGGCCCGTCTCGGGGAGATCTTTGATACAAGGATCCTGTGAAGAATCCGAGGGAGTACGTCCATGTGAGTGTTTTCCCTCTGGCCCTTTGCCGTGACATCTAGCCCCAGTCGTTCAAACACCTCTGCCTTGGCCACAGTTCCTGGCCACGTCCCTTTGGAGTAGGTGGCATACCCGCCTTTCGGTACCCCTAGGACAGTGGCCAGCTCCCTCATGCTGACTGAGTACGACTCACCACCGATGACAGCCAACAACTCCCAGTTTCCTTTTCCTTTCTCCACAACCTTCAGTTTGGAATAGAACTCCCTCAATAATTTTTCATCCACAATAACAAGTTTTCTAAACAGCACGCCCCATCCTTGAGCCTCCAGTAGATCAACAACCACTCCCAACCTTTTCTCCAGCAGCCATTCATTGTTCAACACCAACTCATGAACGAACCCCTTCCCGGCTTCCTCCGACTGTTCTGCGCTTCCATCCGACTCAGCCTCACCTTCAACTGGTAGGACGGAGGACGAAGCAGTTCTCTGACTTTTTTGAGCGGATGGAGTGGCGATCGTTCTCGGACGTTTGCCCGCTGATCTAGTAGCCACCGAGGTTTCCTTTTTCACCTGGCGCTGAGAGGAAGAGTCCGCTCGCAGAGTTTCCAAGCGTTCCTCGAATCGGACCACTTCATTGGCCACAGTAGAGTCAGTCGGACCAGAGCCAGTTGGCGTGACCGACTGGAGAATGGTTTCCAGGTTTTGAGGGTTAACTCCACTTGCAATCAGCTTAGCAGCCATGGCGGCGGCTTCAGCGGGAGAGAGATTCGACTTAGGGTTTGAAGACGCCATGGACTTAGGGTTTCGAAACTTCAGAACTTTCGTGAGAGAGAAGACAAAGTCTGAGAGTGGTGTGGGAACAGTACGCTCTCCTTTCTCTTCTTATACCGCAACAAACCCTAGCGTCCAAACAACACTGTCCTTTGTTCGAAACGTCGCCTCCTCTCAATAAATAAACCGCCTTCAATTTTACAATTTCCACCTTTTCTTCCCTTCCAAAAACGGTTCAGCAATAACCCCTTGCCAAAATCAAATCAGACTGAAAGGGCATGCTCCAATAGACAGGGGAACGACACGTGTCATCTGAAATAAACGTGTCTCCTCCTAAAGGCAACCGACGCGACAATACCCTGCTGCAGAAAACTGTTCACCTTTCAATTCAACTTTACGTCTTCCCAACGCCAAGACATCTTTATCGAAGGATGAATAACTGCCCATCTTCACATCTGTCACAGAGGTTGTTTCCCAGTCGAAGGTGATCTATCCACGGTGATAGCTCAATCTTACTGTCTCATGGGTACACAAGGTTTTGGTATGATGTGCTAATTTACCCAAATGGTACAAATAACATCACACCCAATCAAGAAGAAATTAATATCATCCAAACAAATCATATTGGTTTCATACCTCATGTGGAGTGACTTCCAGAAAAGGTAGTGCATCAACGGGCTCATAGGAGCGTTCCACACGAGGATAGGCTAAGGTTGGTCTAGAGTACCTCCTTGGTTTATATTGTGGGATCAAATATGGAGGTCTCTTTTGGGCAGAAAGGAATCATAATTTCATGCTTTTTGGTACCTAATGCAGTCATCAATCTCATAGCAAGCATGCATGAGTACATTATGAACACAGCCTACTTTTTTACTAGCACAGAACATCCATGTTAGACTCTCCATCAGACGTGACTTATATGCATCTAGTCTAGCCAATCACTGAGGGAGTAACAATTGGTCATAGCTTTAAGGGAGAGAAACCATACCTAGTTCCAGCCTCAGCTTCTCGTAGGGTTCTTTGTGCAAAGCTTTTGTGAATATGTCTGCAATCTGTTCCTCAGTTCTGCAATATTCCATCTCAATTGTTCCCTTTTCTACACAGTCACGCAGAAAGTGATACC
Organism: Rhodiola kirilowii; assembly: GCA_033675215.1. NCBI lineage: Eukaryota > Viridiplantae > Streptophyta > Magnoliopsida > Saxifragales > Crassulaceae > Rhodiola > Rhodiola kirilowii. The sequence goes on from CM066199.1 coordinate 313,114, forward strand.
GAATTTCTATATGTTTGGTACGAGAGAACTGTACTGGATTTTTAGAGATGTTAATAGCACTAGTGTTATCACACAATATTTTAGCACGATTTGTAACAACACCATAATCACTTAGCTGTTGCCTGATCCACAGCAGCTGCGCACAGCAAGCAACGGCGGCGATGTATTCCGCCTCAGCGGTGGACAGCGCAATCGAGGACTGCTTCTTTGAAGCCAAAGAGATGAGGCATGGTCCTAGATATTGAGCCATCCCTGATGTGGACTTCCTGTCTATCTTGCACCCAGCATAGTCAGCATCGGTGTATGCCTCCAGGCGAAGATCTCCTCCCCTCGGATAGAGCAAGCATAGGTCATCTGTTCCCTTCAGATATCTTAATATCCTCTTCACTGCTTTCACGTGGGTTTCTCTAGGATCAGCCTGAAACCTAGCACACAGACAGACACTAAATAAGATATCAGGTCTGCTAGCAGTGAGATATAACAGTGAACCGATCATTCCCCTGTACAGAGTTGGATCCACTCGAGGTGAGGACTCATCCTTTGCCAGGGTGTCGTTCGGGGACATTGGTGTGGCACACGTCTTGGCAGATTCCATCCCAAACTTCTTCAGAATCTCCTTGACATACTTCTGCTGATGGATTCTGGTACCTTCCTCTCCTTGAGCGACTTGAAGTCCTAGAAAGTACTTGAGTTCCCCTACCATGCTCATCTCGAACTCACTCGACATCAGATCTGTAAACTTCTTGACAAGTTTAGGGTTAGTCGAACCAAATATGATATCATCTACATATACCTGAACAACCAGAGTGTCTTTCCCTTCCTTCAGAAGGAAGAGGGTTTTGTCCACCTCTCCTCTGACGTAACTGTGGGATAGCAGAAACTGTGACAGTCTCTCATACCAGGTGCGAGGTGCCTGCTTCAGCCCATATAGTGCCTTGTCAAGGATGTAGACATGATCAGGGTGAGTGAGATCCTCAAACCCTGGTGTCTGGCTCACATACACTTCTTCCTTCAGGACTCCGTTCAGGAAGGCTGTTTTTACGTCCATCTGCTGCAGAGTAAAACCATGGTAAGTCGAATAAGCAATTAGTAGTCTGATTGCTTCTAACCTTGCGACTGGGGCGAATGTCTCGTCGTAGTCTATCCCCTCTTGTTGGTTGTATCCTTTGACAACAAGGCGGGCTTTGTTTCTTCCAACCACTCCCTTGTCGTCCATCTTGTTTCTGAAGACCCACTTTGTTCCTATCACATTCTTGTCTTCAGGCCTGGGAACCAGTCGCCACACTTTGTTTCTTTCAAACTGATGCAGTTCCTCTTGCATGGCATTGACCCATTCTGGATCCTTCAGCGCATCAGCAACCGTCTTTGGTTCTGCAAGAGAGACAAAAGAGGCGAATCCACAGAAATGACATAGTTCATCTAAATTTACCTGGTTCTGCGATGAGTAACATTGGTAGTCCCTTGTCCAGGATGGGGGCTGAGTAACTCTCCCACTCCTTGTGGTTCTGGGTTCTTCTGCGGTCCCTGCCGGAGGAGGGTTATTCGCAGTCACTTCCTCATTGGGGGGGGGGTCTGCGTTAACCTCTATTATTTATGCTTCTGGACCCTGCTCTTCAGCTAATATCTCTGTTTGTGGAGCTTCGGCTGGTTCAGCAGGTTCTTGGGCAGCAGTCTGAACGACCTCTGGAGCTGGCTCTGCAGTCTCGTTTTGGGCAGGTACCCAGTCGGGATCAGACCTGTCAGTAAGCTGGAGTTCTCCATCATCCTGTGAGGAGGGATCTTTCACAAGGTGTCCAGTCATAGCGCGCTCATCAAAGGTTACGTGAATGCTTTCCTCCACCCGTTCCAACCTCAGGTTGTAGACCTTGTATGCTCTGCTATGGCTTGGGTATCCTACGAACACGCCTTCATCGCTCCTTGGATCGAACTTTCCCAGATTTTCCTTTCCGTTGTTGTGTAGGTAGCACCTGCAACCAAACACTTTCAAATGAGCAATGTTAGGCTTTCTTCCTCGTAGTAGCTCGTAAGGTGTTTTTCCTATCAGAAAGCGTAGGGATGCTCGGTTCAGTATGTAGCTGGCGGCATGTACTGCCTCGGCCCAGAATCCCTTGGGAACACCACTGGCAATCAGCATTGTCCTTGACATGTCTTCCAGTGTCCTGTTCTTTCTCTCTACCACACCATTCTGATGAGGAGTCCGTGGTGCTGAGAAATTGTGATCTATCCCAGCTGTCCTGCACAGGGAGATAAACTGGGAGTTTCGAAACTCGGTTTCGTTGTCAGTCCGAATAGATACTAATTTCTTACTCAATTTGTTTTCAATTAGCTTCAGCCATGACACAAACTCAGAGAACGTTTCATCTTTAGAGCTCAGAAAGATGGTCCAAGTATATCTGGAATAGTCATCCACGATGACTAATATATACCTGTTGCCTCCACGACTGACGACGTTGACTGGACCGCATAGATCCATGTGAATCATGTCCAGAGGAGCTGAAGTACTCACTGATTGTTTTGACTTGAACGAAGTACGTACCTGCTTGCCTGTGGCACAGGCGTTGCATATCTGATCAAACGAGCTTTCCACTTTTGGTAAACCAACCACCAAATCATTTTGATGGAGTTTATGAATCAGCCTCGTGCTTGCATGTCCAAATCTTTTGTGCCACAGCAATGTGTCGTCAGTGATGCTTGACAGACACAGCTCCCCGCCTGGAACGAATTCTGGGTCCACTGTATATATCTGATTCTCCCGGACACCTCGAAGAATTATTTTCCCTGTCTCAATGCACTTCACAACACAGTCGTTAGAGTTAAATATCACTTGGTTTCTTCCATGTTGACACAATTGTGATATGCTCAATAAGTTGTATCTCAAATTTTCAACCAGACTTACTTGTCGAATTTTAATGGTTTCTGAAATTCTTACCTCTCCAGTAGCTACTACCTTACCTGAGCTCTTGTTTCCGAAGATAATGTTGTCTCCGGAGTAGGCTTGGAGTGAGATGAACCATCCTGGATCTCCCGTCATGTGTTTGGAGCATCCACTGTCCAGATACCATGGCTTGCTCCTCACTCCATCCTGCAAAAAGAGAGGTCAGTTTTTACGAACCCAGACAAGCTTGGGCTTACTGGGCTTTGGGACAGTTTTAGCAGCAGAAAGGAACTTCGAGGGACGAGAATCATTTTCATCAGTGAGATTGATTTTCATCCTGGGGGTTCTTCTGGGTCGTCCGTGGATGGCTGTGTCATGGTGTGATCGAACCCATTCCGGTCTGTTATTTCTTCTTTGAGGAGAAGCCTTTCTCCTAGGGATAGGGGCGGTTCCGGCCTTTCTCTGACGGCTGTGATTCTTTTCGTTGACTTCTTTCCATTTCTCACAGTCGGCCCTGTAATGACCGGAGTGACCGCAGTGCCAGCAGACACGGTAGTAGAGTGTACCAGTTTTCTTGTGTTTCTCTACGTGTGCTGGTATCCTTCTCTGTGCCTGAGGGTCGATGGAGAGGGTTTGACGATTGGAACTCATCCTTGTCCATATTTCAAAAGCCTTCCCAGCTTTGAAAGGTCCAGAGTCTCTGTCATGGAGATAACTGTCCTGAGGAGATGAGGCTGCTCTTCCCGATTGTCTTGTGGGTTCCATCTTTCTCTGCTGATGGGAGCCCTCTCCGATTTCAGTCATTGGTCCCTTTCCTTTGGCAATCCTTCTGTTTGCTCCCTCTTCATCAGTTTCTTCCATATACCCAAGTCCGGGTCTGGCAAACCTTCTTTTGTAGTCTTGTTCTACCTCCTCGACCTTTTTGGCTTCTAGTTCTCTAAGCCAGACCTTCTTTCTCTCCGATTCCTTTTGTCTGAGATCTGCAACAGTCTGACGGAGCTCCTCGTTGTCCAACTGGAATCTATCTGATTCTGCAATTGATCGTACCTTCCTGGTATCGTCAACTCTCAAGCTCCTCAGTCTATCACTTAGATCACTGATCTGTATATCCCTTTTTTCACAGGTGGGGCATTTGCAAATGTGCTCCTCCATTTCTCTCTCGAGTTGCATAGCTTTGGTTGACCAGAGACGGTTGTTCTCCATGTCATCTTCATGTTCATCTTTCATGACCTCAATCTGTTCCTTGAGGCTAGTGATCTTCTTTAACAATTCGGCGATAGTTTCTGCAAAGTCAGATTCACTGAATACTTGATCTATGAAAGAGTCAGATTCATTTACCTCATCGTTTGCAGAATTCGCCATCAGACATGGCTCCTTGACTTGCTTTCTATCGCTTTGTTCCTCATCAGAGTCACTCCATGCTGCAAACATGGCATGAGCTTCCTTTGGGGCAGGTGGTTCCCCCTTCTTCTTGCTGTAGCAGTCTTTAGCGAGATGTCCCTTTTTCTGGCAGTGATAGCAGGTTCTTTCTTCCTTTGGTCCAGCCTTTGTCTTGTCTTCCTCTGAGGAGGATCCCTTGCTCCACCTTTGACTGTTTCATCCTCCGCCAGAGTTACCTCTGTTCTGTGTTCTGCCTGTGTTCGCCATCTTGAAAGCCCTTGAGAGAAGTGCTATCTCCTCGTCCTCTCCTTTAGATGGCAGGCTTACTTGAGCTATGTCTAAGGCCTTCTCAACTTTAAGCGCTATAGCCTGAGATTTTCCAGCTTGTCTCCGGGCCATTTTCCTCTCGGCTATTCCAGCTTGGCTTAGCAAATTCGCCACGAGCTCTTCCAGAGTGATATCTTTGATCCCCTTCTGAGCTTGGAGAGCAGTAGTCACTGTGTCCCATCTGGAGCAGATAGCTTGCATAAACTGATGAGTTACTTTCCACTGAGGGAGTACCTCATCCAGGGAGTTCAGCTGCGCGACGATGACTTGAAATCTGGTGTAGAAGTCATCCAGAGATTCGTCCTTGCGCTGTTCGACAGATTCGTAATCCTTTGTGGCAGCTAGGATTTTGTTCCTTTTGATGTCCTCGTTTCCCTCGTACAGTCGAGCAAGTCCATCCCACTGCTCCTTTGCAGTTTTGTACACAGCCATCTTCACTTGGTCTCCTGGGGAGAGGGCCATGTTAAGAACCTTTTTGGCCCTGGCATTCTGCTGGAGAGCTTTGTAGTCATCATCTGTGTATTCGTCTTTCTCCTTCTCTTTTGGTTTGTTAGGATCTGTCACATCCAGAATAGGGAAGTTACCCTTTTCAAACACTCGCCACAGCTTCCCATCCAGGGAACAGACATGGGCTTCGAACTGGTCCTTCCACCAGTCATACTCTCCCGGACTGAGCACCGGCGGCTTCCAGAACGAATCGCTTCCGTTAGACATGATATCCTGCAAAGGCTAACACACAATCTAGAGCTTTTCGGCTCTGATACCAATTGACGGATCGTTAGGTTAGCCAACTATATGAGGGAGATCCCAGAGTGGTATCCCTCAGACAGATGGCAGCGAAAAATAACTCTCGTACAGGAAATACAAGACAGAATGTAAATGCTCACGATTTAGAGTGGAAACCTTACTGCAACCTTTGCAGCAGGATAAAAACCACTTGCCTTCTGGACAGTTCCAGAAGGGCTTCAAGATCCGTATTATTGACAAAGGAATATGCTTGCAGTTTGTTACACTTGTCTCACACAGTGACAGCTAACAAGACTACTCAATTCGAAGAGTCAACTAATACGATCGCCTTGCTTGCACACAGCAGCACCTTGTCAGCTCCGGATTTGAACTCTCTTCAATCTCCGATCGCTATTGCCAAAAAGCCGAGCTCCACAATGAAGACTCTTCTTCTTTTTATAGTGTCTTCAAGTCGGCAGGGTATGTCTCCATCTCAGATCCGTTCGCTATCTCTAAGATGTGATATGATTAAGATATTTCCATATCTTAACTACATCACATATTCGCCTTCCAAATGTGGCTTCGATATTCCTGTCGTATATACTTAAATCTCCTCATGTATATATTTGAATTAATGATCTTAATCAAATATCACACGCATATATTCTTGTATCTTCAATGCATATTTCCGTGTATCTTTTCCCAGATCCGATCTGGTCATAAGTCGGTTTGTCTCTCACATGGAATACACCTCTCTCGTCGCTTTGCTCTCTCTCAGAGATGTCCAGTGAGCTTACCTGTCAGACAGTGATTTCTGCATACTCAAGTGGATTATTAGTTAAGTGTTTGTTATCATCAAAACACAAGGGTCCAACATGCTTGCACCACGCTCAACTCAGAGAAACGGACTCGGATCTAGTACAGTGCATCATTTTGCTGCGAGAGGTAAAACGACGTCATTTCAATCAAAACAATGTCGTTGTGTTATTTTTAGAAAACCAAAACGACATCGTATTGATCAAAACAACGCCGTTTTCCACTCGCATCAAATTGCTGCGCTGCACTGAATCTTTTTCCTTAGTGAAACATGTTGAGATGAAGTGTCATCCACAAAATAACTAATATATATACTATAAGTTAGATCGATAGATATATAGAGGAGCGCTCAAATACATCTATCATTATTTGATGTATTCATGAATTTTTATAAGAAACCCATAAGTAATGATATGATCCAACGGTCCGAAAAGTATAAAACCTACTTTTTAAATTAAATCTAAACATTTGGATTAAATTATCTAAATGTACAAAATGAAATTCATAAATACATCACTATTTGACGGCTTCCAGATTTCGCCGCCGTTAAATGTGTGACACATTATTATTGTGCATGAAGGGAGTACTAGACTAGTTTTTTTTTGATGGGGTGTTACCTTTTTAGGTATTAGGGGATTTGAGGATTTGAATTCGGACACTTTTTGTGTCGGATAGGAGCGCCAACCATTGGGTCACTCCACTCCGCGCTGGAGTACTACACTAGTTGAGTGAATTAATTTATCATAAAATATGGCGCGCGGATGGGACCCGCGGGGACACTAAGAGCACCTCCAATGCATGCCCACTTCTTGCATTGGGCCGCGTGAAGTGGAAGTGGCCAGCTTTGAAAGTGGACATTTGCATTGCATGGAACTTGACACAAGTGGCCAAGGCCATCAAGGTGGGCCCGCCCACTTCACCCAAAAATCTGATTATTACATTTTTTAACATTATTTAACTAATCTAAAATTAATTATATAATACCATTTAATTACAAATTTAATAAAATAAGAATAAAATGGGTCCTACAAAATATGGAAAGTGGACTGTAGCATTTGATGAAACTGACTACTTTTTTCTTTTGCACACTTCCAGCTGAATTACATATTGTGGGGCTTAAAAATAGTAGAAAGTGGGCATTAGCATTAGAGTTGCTCTAATAGTTATGGGGTACAACACTTTGGAGCCAGACCTGTCCACAACAAAATGAGGTACTACAAAGGTGTTGGGGGGAGCAGTGTTAGTATAAAGATATCTTATATGATTTATTAATGTGTTTATGGACGATGAATAGATTCCCATTTTTGAATGTTAGAATCTCTTTACTTTTTTATCAACAAAAAAAAAAGAATCTCTTTACTTGTGGTGCTCAACCAAACCCCTTAAGAGATGAACTGCAACAAAAAGACAGAAGATATCCATAGCAAATAAATCCCAGTTACTACTAAATCCGTTGAGTAGGTTCCTTTGTTCTTCGTGAATAATATTTTTATGCCATGAATTTATCAATCCTCTCGTAAGTTATGTACAAATTTGCCATTTTGTAAATAAAGCAAGGTCTGCAAAAGGGCGTTTTGTTCATGATTTTAGGTATTTAAAATGTTATTTGTACTGATCAAATTTTGAAGTAGTTTAAACCCCCAAAAAAAAAAGATGAGTAAAGATGTGGGCCTTCATCTGTAACATCGATCCTATGTGAAAATTGACTCCAAAGTTAAGCGGAGAATGGTAAGATAATATAGAGAAAACAAAAAGATAGGAAATTCTGGTTAATTAGAACTAATTTGTCATTTATCAAGTTCCATGTACTTTGATTTGTAGTATCGTCATTACTGATCAGTCATCAGTGGGAATATATATATATATATGGGCGTTCAAATGTTATGTGTTGTTAGAGTGTTATGTGTTATACGATTCTGATTGGTTGATGAGTTTCAAGGAACCAATCAGAAGCGAGGAACACGGGCACTACGGTGCACCCTCAAAGCACGGGGGTTGGATTTGTGAGGGTGCACCGTAGTGTCCGTGTTCCTTGCTTCTGATTGGTTTCTTGAAACTCATCAACCAATCAGAATCGAGATAACACATAACACTCTAAGAGTGTTATAACATTTGAACGTCCGTCTATATATATATATATATATATATATATATATATATATATATATATATATATATGGAGAGTGTTCGGTTGAGAACCCTTAAAATTCGAGAACTTGAGAATTCAAATCTCATCATTAGAACATGATGCATCTTTGAATTTGCATGTGACACATGTCCAAAAAGCTAAATCAAAAAAGTGGTTTTGACTTTGCATTAAATGGATCTTGGAAAATGCACATGGGACACGTGTCAACACCAAAATGCAAAATTGCATTTTGGAGTTGAAGATTGAGATCTCAAGTTCTCGAAATTTAAAAGAATTCTCATTTGAACGCTCCTCTACTATATATTAATTTCTTCTCATCCAAAATCTTAAAGTTGATTCTCATAAGATCCAACTATATAAATGTGTCGATGTTTCATTATGGGATATGAACGACCTTCGTTCGATTCCTGCTTAATTCATTAAACTCTCATAACTTGTTTTATTCTCCTACTTACCTAGCAGCTGTAAATTTATCGAGGTAATCTAGAATAATTGGATTGGAGGCGTGGTCAAATTGCCGCATCCAAGCGTGGAATGTGACGACGACGAGGACGATCATGTTCATATATAATGGATCGGACAATATATATGCAGTGTTTTTATAATGGACCACATATCTTCAGATATAATATATATATATATATATGGATGTTCAAATGTTACACCTCCAGTCAATCAGATTGTGCCACGTAAGCTATTATTCATGGCACATGCAAGTCACATGTCCACTACCCCATGCTTTTGAGGTGGCGCCACTCACAACGTGCCACGTGGTACAACTCAACCAATCTCATTCACATAACACATAACACTCTAAGCACATATAATATTTGAACACCTCCTATATATATATGATTAATGTATGTAAACTGATCTATGTACTTACTAGTTATTGTTAGTGATGTCTGATGTGGTGGGAGTGGGACGCATATATGCATAAGCATCCATTACAATTAAGTTAGGCTCGAGCAAAGTTAAATTAAAGTTCATAGCGCTTTCTTCCATCCACTAAATCGATTAGAACCCTACTTTTCTTCCATATCCACTAACTCTCCTTTTTGATATATATCAAAGTGCCACTGTCTTATATACCACATATAACAGCATCTATTATTTCTTTACTAGTATAACACATTAGTATTTAGTACCATAACAAAATAAGAACAAATTATAAAAAAAGAGGAATTCAATCTTTATTACAACTGCAAGGTCTCTTGATGAGCTAGCTAGATGTATTAGAGTGGTAATGTACAAATGTCATACAAACAAACTTATATAAAATGATGACAAATATTTTGGTTACGTTCCCCTTTTTGTTTTTCTTTTTTAATCTCTCTTACCATCTTCCGGGAATGGTATTCTGAATATTGAGAGAGATTATTAGTATTTGTTTAGGTATAAAACTTGTTTGGTAAAGAGGGCATGCAGGTATATAAACAGAAGGCAAAAGTCCTATGAGGTTAGTTGATAGCAGAGCACTAACACTAAGTAAAAAAAAAGCAGCAATACATGTGGTGGAACTGAAGCTACTGGATTGGGAATAATATACCCTTAATTTAATATGTATATGTATTGGGGGTTCATGCATTTTATTCATAGAATCTCACACGATAAAAACACTCTCAGTGCACACCAAACGTAAATAATATATGTGCTCGCATGGGGGTTGTTTCATAAATCAGATCATTTCTTCCTCGAAGATTTGTTTCTCCACAATTGCTTATGCTTTTGATCACATCTGAGGCGTGTTTTAGTTGTATGCATGTTGTAAATTTATATACACAATAATGACATCCATTAAATAATGTTTGGGACGTTCCGTTGGATCACCAGATTTGTCTCTCCATCAGCTGTCGATCTCCCCCTTTTGTACAAGAAGTGTGCAAAATACGTTCAGTTCAGTGTACGCGTATTACATTTTTTGCACGTAAAGTACTACAACACATTTTTGTCGACGTTGTTTTGCACAAAAGTCACGAGCACTACACGACAAAATACGCTATGCTAATGCTACCGTACTTTTATGTGTAAACGCGCACATTGAACAGGTTTTGCACTTCTCGCAAAAAAAAAAAGAATCCACGTAACGACACTAATGAAGAGATCCATTTGAGTTCTCCTTCATATACTTTTAAATAAGAAGATACCAGTAGGAAAAAAGATACTCCTAGTATTAGTATATATATAGAAATGATATTTTTTTTTTTTAAAAGGTGATGTATATGTGCGTTGTATTACTACCAGGATGACAAAATGATCAGTTATAAACACCAAGCATAAATCATGGCCCTATAAATACAATGCTGCGTTGCAAAAGCAACACTCATCAGGAAACACACAAACATCTAAATTTTGTCGTGTTCATCCTCGCATCCTTCTCTCTCTCTCTCTCTTGTCCAGGCCTCTTCATTTCCACTTTTCTCCGAACAAAAAACTAATATCGTCATTCGAAAACAAATCCAGTAGAGTGATATATATTATAATGGCATCCTTGTTTGAGAGATGCAAGCCTTACATTGCCATGACCTGTTTGCAATTTGGCTATGCTGGCATGAACATCATCACCAAGATCTCCCTTAATAGAGGCATGAGCCACTATGTACTGGTAGTTTACCGCCATGCCTTTGCCACCGCCGCTATTGCTCCCTTTGCGATCCTTTTAGAGAGGTAAATAATGCATATACAAATTAAGACATATATATATATCTCAGTCACGAGTAGTGGTATTCTCTCGCGATCTGGTAAATTAAATTAAAAGTGGTCTGACATATATGTGGCGCTTGGTTTGCAGGAAAGTGAGACCAAAGATCACATTGTCTGTCTTCATTCAAATGTTTGTGTTGGGTCTTCTTGGGTTAGTACTCGATCTTCACATATCTTTTAACTGTGTTGGTTTGGTCTCTCTCTCTCTATATAATTGAACAGTTAATTTCTCACTTTTGTTAAGTATATAGATATATAGCTAACCAAATATAATGGCCTTCATTAATTTGCAGTCCGGTTATCGATCAAAACTTCTATTATGCTGGACTGAAATACACATCTCCAACCTTTGCCTGTGCCATGAGCAACATGCTTCCTGCAATGACATTTGTCATGGCAGTCATCTGCAGGTGGTAACATATATATATATATATAATTTTATATCTTGAAACATTATATATATTTTAATTGAATAATGCTGCGCAGATCAGTTCTCACTAACGTACACTGACATTATTAATTTCAGAATGGAGAAGGTTCATATCAAGAAATTGAGGTGTCAAGCTAAGGTGATCGGAACAGTGGTCACAGTGGCTGGAGCCATGCTGATGACATTGTACAAAGGACAAGTCATCAACTTTGCTAGTACATCTAATTCTCCTGATCACATCCAAAACTCTACCTCCGCCTCACCAGCTGCCGCTGCAGACTGGTTGAAGGGATCAATAATGCTTATAATTGCTACACTAGCTTGGGCCTCATTCTTCATCTTGCAAGCAGTAACTATGAGGAGATACCCTGCCCATATGTCACTGACTACCCTTGTTTGCTTCATGGGCACTCTTCAGTCAGTAGCAGTAACCCTTGTCATGGAACACAAGCCCTCTGCCTGGTCCATTGGCTGGGACATGAACCTTCTAGCAGCTGCCTATGCGGTACAAATCTTCTTCTTCTTCTTTTTTTTCGTCATTCAATCACTATTGTTATTATTATTATTATTGGTGACATATGCATCACACATATATTCTGACTCTTTAATTACTTTGTGTATTTGTGATGATGGAAAAAAAAAAACAGGGTATAGTGTCATCAAGCATAGCATACTATGTACAAGGGCTTGTGATGCAAAAGAGAGGGCCTGTGTTTGTAACTGCTTTTAGCCCTTTGATGATGATCATAGTGGCAATCATGGGCATTTTCATTCTGACTGAAAACATATACCTTGGAGGGTAATTATACTCTATACTCTCTCTATATATATCATTCAATCCCGGCCCACACTCATATTTGTACAGTGACAGAAATACGACACTAATTATTGCTTGCCTAATTCACTGCAGGGTATTAGGTGCAGTGCTTATAGTCATGGGACTATACTCAGTTCTATGGGGAAAGTACAAGGAGTATCAAGAAATGGAAGCCGTTCTCATTATCCTTCCAGTTCCAGATAACAACCACAATATAGCGACAACACTTCATCATGACTTAGAAATGCAGAGCAATGGGCGGCCGGATGATCAGTCTCACTTCACTAATCACTCATCACTTATTCCCATCCACCAATCCTCCGACCTGAACAAGTAATTTTATCGAGTTCAAAACCACCGGCAGTTTAATTAATTAATAATAACAAAAGACCGATGTATGGGAGCTGTGACAGACACAGAGAGGCTATTTTGTATTTTGGCAAAACTTTTTCTTTTTGTTGTGGGTTTTTGGTTGTTACGTACGATATGATGAGTTGCTCCCCCCCATATAAATTTAATAATGAAAATCCATCTTTTGATCGCTATAACTTGTCAAATGAGACAGAGTTGCTGATGCATGAGGCAGAAGATCCCACTACTCTTTTCTTTTCTTTTTTACTAGTAATTAATTCAAACAACTACAGTATTATATAAGTACTCCAATTTATTAAGTTTGTTTTATCTAAAATCTTAATATGATTGTTTCATGTATCGGACAAGCAAAGTTTAATGGATCAACTTGACATTCATTTTCTTGAAAAATGTCATATTTGAGTTGATTTAACTTATAATAATTGGTAATCAAGAGGCATATAGCAGATAGGAATTTCATTAATCTTTTCTATGAATTGAAACCCATTAATTTAGAAAGAAAGAAAAAAAACTTGGACATTCGATCATTTCCTATGATCATATGGTTGTTATATTAATCGTTAAAATACTAGGTACTACTAGACTATACTTCACCTTTTTACAACTATATTACGAAGAAACATGAAAAACTCAATTTGGATCCATATATGCTGATGACCAACTTCCCACTACACGTACATAATGCGACACTTTGATACAATGTGTTGTTCTCACATCACATCTCATAAACATGTGAGTCTAATTGGTAGTACATTTGATGTATCACTTGATATTATATTTTGTTTGAAAGATTTGTACTCCATCCAATATGCAAGAACATCAAACCTAATTATAATTATAGTTCATAGCTAGCTAGTGGATGATCAGCCTGGAAATCACTGACCTAGTGTATTATTGTATCATTATTTTAATTAGACAAAAGAAGAAGCACCTTCGATTCTCCACATAACTTTTGCTTGATACGCTAAATATATATATATATATATATATATATATATATATATAATTAATGTTTGTGCTTTGTTTTTTGGAAGCACATAGATAGCGCAGCCACTAGCAAAAGTCAATTTGTTTTGTTTTGTCCAATTATTACGAGACATGCAGTAATAGTATAACTCATTTAACTAAGCGTCGCTGCATTTCTATTATTTATTGCATCCATGTCCACAAATTCTTTGATCTATAGATACAGTTACAGCGAAGCGAAGCCCTATGAAACAAATCAAAACTCCGATTAAGGCGGGCCAAATGCTCCGGGACTCCGAGTACGGCCCAATTTGAAAAGAAAAAAAAAACCGAGAGGGTCGGCGTAAATAAATAAATAAATAATAAGAAGAAGAAGAATAAGAATGTGTGGGTTCAAACATAAGGAGGGAAAAAAACAAGCTTTGCTTATCCATCCGCAGTCGCTATGGAAACCCAATCCAAAACCTGTTTAGCTTCTGAAATTCAACTTCCCACTCATATCGGATCTCACGGCCTCCGCAAACGGATTATCCAAAACGGCATCTCCTGGCAGACTCCCTTCCCTGGCGATGAAGTTCAAGGTACGTACGTACCCCTAGCCTAGCCAGTTCGATTTATGTTTTGAATTTGCGTGATAATCGCACTTATTTGATTTTTGGCTACTTTACTATTCAGTTCATTACAGAGGAAAAGTTGATGGTGGAGAAAGCTTGTATTCGAGTTATGATAAGAGAACTCCCTTCAACTTCAAATTAGGCCAATGTAATTAATAATAATATATATAAACACAAGATCTACTCTTCTTTTTTTATATACTATATTTTCATTCTTGATTTGGGTTGGAATATTTAAGGTGAGGTAATTAGAGGCTGGGATGAAGGGATTGCTACAATGCATAAGGGGGAGGCTGCTGAGTTTACAATACCCCCAAATTTAGCTTATGGGCAATGTGGCTGTCCACCTCTTATCCCTTCCAATGCTACTCTCATCTTTGAGGTTGAACTTCTCTCCTGGTGCACTGTTAGAGACTTGAAATGCGATGGAGGAGTGTTGAAGAAGGTGAAGATTGAAGGGAGCGGATGGGCCACGCCCAAAGATCCTGATCAAGTCTCAAGTATGAGTGTTTTTTTTTTAATTATCAAAAAACATTCGGTAATCCTCATTGAATGATACAAATTAACCTTTTTGCTTTTTTTTTGGGGTATCTACTTGTGTAGTTAATTATGAGGTCAAACTGGAAAGTGGGATAACTTTGTTGAAAAACAGCAATGTGGAATATTACTTACATGAGGGTAACATTACAATTTACATGGTTTCAAGTCCAACATTTAAGCATGCTGCTTTCTGAAATGCTTCACGAGATAGTCTGTCATATTTTCCATCCCCTGTTTACTCTACCCTCTTTCAGGGCACTTGTGTCCTGCCATCAGCATAGCTCTCACAACGATGCGAAGGGGTGAGAGAGCAGAACTCACGGTGCGGTTTCCCTGTGAGTTGATGCTAACATTTGTCTCAACCATTTTTACACTCAATTTAGGCGGCTTTAAATGTTATAGTCAGCCAGCTGATTAACTCAATAGTCCCTGATCCGTAGATGGAATAACTAAAGAAGTTTCTGGATGCGGTGAGGTTATCCTTCCTGATTCATATTTGACTTTTCACATTGAACTGCTGTCATGGAAAAAAGTCGTTGATATCGCCGGGGACAAGAAAATTTTGAAGAAGATCACTAAAGCTGGCGAGGGATTAGATCAACCCAATGAAGGATCTCTGGCCAAAGGTAAGAAGACTTTGATCAGACCACCAATTGTTTTCTCGTGTCAAGGTAATGGATATCTCCTTTAAATTACAATTCCATATGTATTGCAGTGATTTACAACTGGCAGTGTGAAGATGGAACAGTTATGGAGAGAAAGGGAACTGTTGAACAGCCATTTGAGTATACATGCATGGGGGGTAGTCTGCGAGTCTCTGATTCCCCTGTATCTTTTACTTAATGAAACTAAAATTGAAATCTTTACCTAGTGCAGGAAGAATTAATGAAAGTTTGGACAGAGCAATCCTAACAATGAGAAAAGGAGAACACGCGACAGTGTCCATTCATGGAGCTTCAGCCGCAGCTCCTGGGAGCACAGTAACTTTTTATGAAGTTGAGCTTGTTGACTTCACAAAGGTCTTCCTACCACTTCCCATGTATCCGTTTTCTTCGCTTTTTAAATATTACTTTAGGCATGAAAATAGCAAAATAATGCAGTTTGGTTAACATGCACTGAAATAAATAAAAAGTTACCAGTACTTACGAAGCTTTTGAACTGTACTATAAACACTAGGATAAACCACTGTGGAAGATGGACACTCTAGAGAAGATACAAGCTTCTGAAAAGACTAAATGCGAAGGAAACGAACTTTTCAAGAGTGGGAGACTTTTACTCGCCTCTAGCAAATATGAAAAGGTAACCTGCATGACTTTTCAAAATAAGGCACACCGCACACATATGATAAGTTTGGAAAATGGTGTGGAACATATACACGACCTTGCTTGTTGCCAGTTACGATTAGCAGGTTCCAGTACTACTACAGTCAGTCGAAACATTATGAATCGATTTTTTACTTTTTACATTATGGACCAGTTTTCATGCATTGATTTTTCAAAATAACCAGTGAATTCATCAACGGAAACCGCATGTAGGCTGCAAAATACTTGGAGTTTGACCATTCATTCACAGAAGAGGAGAAGAGGCGAGCTGATGCCCTGAGGGTATCTTGCTATATAAACAACGCAGCCTGCAAACTCAAGATAAATGAGCTGCTGGGGGCTGCAAAGCAGTGCACAAAGGTTTGATCTGCGAATGAATGACTTTGATCAAAATTTGTACAAGAACAAGCAGTTGGAAAGAAAGAAAGAAAGAAAGAAAGAAAATACTCTTTCTGTGGCTGTGCAGGCACTAGAAGTTGACCCCGACAACGTCAAAGCTCTATACAGACGATGTAAGGCATACTTGAGAGCCAATGAATTCGAGAAAGCTGAAACTGACATTAGAAAAGCCTTACTTATTGATCCCAATGACAGGTATACCATATATATATTTGCATATATGCATCTCTATCGCTTCTCCTCTCCTCTATGGTATATGAGTAGCTAAGGAAAATGGTCTGTGTGGCAGAGATGTGAAAATAGCATACAGAGAGGTCATAGAAAAGAGAAAGGAACACAGTATATGTGAAGCACAGATTTTCAGCTCCATGTTAGCGCGGATGCAATATTACAAGATTTAGCCGGTTAGCTGTGTGAAGTGGATCAAATTGTCAGGTATGGTAAACATATTTATAGAATCAGAGATAGCAGCGCCATTCGAATTCAGTGTATATATATAGTGTGTCACCCAGAGGCATATATGTATGAAGAGGACTTCACCTTAATAATGAGTTTAAAAAAAAAAAAAACATTTCTACAATTGTCTAATGGATTACTTATTTAAAAAAAACAAAACACTCTCCAAATAAATTAAAAACAAAACTAACTAAAGGTTTATCACCGGGGAAACGTTAAGATGAAATTAGAATAAAGAAGATAATCATATACAGTGTGGTGATATTGGATATTTACAACGTAAAATAGGGACTAGAGTGCAAATTATTCCCCAAGTCAAAAGTAGTAAAGTAATCCATTAGACAATAGAGTGTGTTAGGTCAACTAATTGCACCAATTTTCTCTTATAATCGACAAATTAAACATGACGTGTAGATAAACCAATATGTAAAGAATGGTACACAACTCTCATGACTTGTTCATCCAAACACATCACTATCTTACCAACAACAACATCAACATTTTTTTTTTGATCAACCATAAAATGTTTTAGTGTTGGATCACGCAATAACAAATACTGAGTAAAATA
This sequence comes from Rhodiola kirilowii, assembly GCA_033675215.1. Classification (NCBI taxonomy): domain Eukaryota; kingdom Viridiplantae; phylum Streptophyta; class Magnoliopsida; order Saxifragales; family Crassulaceae; genus Rhodiola; species Rhodiola kirilowii. The sequence continues at coordinate 330,574 of CM066199.1, forward strand.
TGGTTGGGCAAAAATAAGTATAATTATTAGAGGGAAAAAGAAGCAACAACTCTTGTCCACCAACTTTGCGTGGGACAACCGAAGTGATGAAAGACTATATGAGCACCACGTCCCTTGTACTATTCTCCTCCTCCATATATATATTAATTAAATAAACAAGCACTCACACACACATACCAAAATAACAGATATACACCACACGATGGGCGTTCAAATGTTACACCTCCAGTCAATCAAAACGCGCCACGTAAGTCACTATTCATGGCACATGCATGTCACATGTCCAAGCCCCCCATGTTTTTGAGGTGGCGCCATGTGGATACTATAAGGGGGTGTAACACTTGAACGCCCCCTACACCACACAAACCAACTTGTACACATATGCACTCTATACAACATTAATTGCTAAATGGAGACATGCACAAGCTAAAGACCATACATTCACTCGCAACTTGCATATATATATATATATATGTATATGGTATGGTCACTGTCTTTCGTATCATCATCGCCATCCAAGCTTCATTAATAATAATAACATTTTTTGTTTATATTATAAAAACCAGAAGATAATGAAGTGAAAACGACTTCCTGTTTACTATTATAAATTGCTAAACCTTCTTCCTTACCTACCCCCGACAGTACATCTCCTTCGCCTTCACTTTTTCACCTCAAACTTCCTCCATTACTACTCCTGCTTGGTACCAACCTCCACTCATATCGTCTTTTTATTTTCTCATTACCGCTTTTGCAAGTCTGGCTTTTTTCTTGAAAAGTTTTGACCTAATGACCTTAGTTTCAGTTGCCACTTGACTATTAAGTTTTACATTTATCCTTTTTTTTTAATGAGACTGATAAATTATCACATGTCTTTTTTATTTTTCCCTTAATTAAGGAAATCGTTATTTAGCATATTTTGGGAAACTTAAAACCCTAAATTCCCAAAATAAGAAGTAGACAAACTTAAAACCCTAAATTCAAAATACCATGTTTTGGGAAACTTTAAATTCAAATTATGAGGAGAACTACTTTCTTCCATTTGTAGTAGGTGAGTGACCAATCGGCAATCACCACACACTTATATATTTATTATTTGTCCGCACACGACATTTAACTTCTTCTTTTTTTTTAATATATATATTAATGGCCACCCAACATAATGCTCATTGGTAAATTGTATTCTTTTTACAATATACAGTTTCGCGTTTTTGGTTTAATAAAGTTTAGGTTAAGATGTGGACACAGTTCATAGGTTTCCATTTCTAACCTTTACCTCCTCCTCACCAACTCCCTCATCTCATCTCATCTCATCAACTTCTTTATTCTCTCCAAAACGCTCGTTAGGAATATATAAAAACCGGCCTCATCGATTAGCTTTTGATGAATTAGACTCCAAAAAAATGGTGGTACCACTAGTAACAACGATCCTCGTAGCCACTCCTATCTCAATCCTCATCGCAATCCTAACCTACAACCTTTACTACCGTCTCCGCTTCAAGCTCCCACCGGGTCCACGTCCCTTGCCCGTCGTAGGCAACCTCTACGACATCAAGCCTGTTCGCTTCCGCTGCTTCTCCGACTGGGCCTCCTCATACGGCCCCATAATATCAGTCTGGTTTGGCTCCACGTTAAACGTGATCGTCTCCAGCAGTAAGTTGGCCAAACAAGTTCTGAAAGAGAATGACCAGCAGCTGGCCGACCGCCACAGGAGTAGATCAGCTGCAAAGTTTAGCCGGGACGGTCAGGACTTGATATGGGCTGATTACGGACCACATTATGTCAAGGTCAGGAAGGTTTGCACCTTGGAGTTGTTCACGCCTAAGAGGCTCGAATCGTTGAGACCCATCAGAGAGGATGAGGTCACCGCCATGGTCGAAGCCATTTTCAGAGATGGTACGTGTACTTGTACCCTCTCCTCCGGATTAGTATTAATCATATCCTATACACTTTTTCTCACCTAAAATTATGGAGGAGTACGTAGTACGTTTCTTTCGTATCTTTATTGACTTATTCCAAAAGCTGACTTTAGCCTCAAGTAATTTTCAAATCTCCAAGGTTTATTGGTGTGGCCTAATTTCAATCGATCGTATGTGTAGAAAATAACAGCAAGGGTGTCGTGCTGAGGAAGTACTTAGGAGATGTATCCTTCAACAACATCACAAGACTAGCTTTCGGGAAGAGATTCATGAATGGAGATGGTGTGATAGACGAACAAGGACTGGAGTTCAAGGCTATTGTGGCCAATGGGCTGAAGCTAGGTGCTTCACTAGCCATGGCCGAGCACATCCCATGGCTACGCTGGATGTTCCCACTCGAGGAGGAAGCCTTTTCCAAACACGGGGCTCGTAGGGACCGATTAACTAGAGCCATTATGGATGAACACACTCAAGCTCGGGAGAAGAGTGGTGGAGCCAAGCAGCATTTTGTCGATGCTCTGCTTACTTTGAAAGACAAGTATGATCTCAGCGAGGACACCATCATCGGACTTCTTTGGGTATGTATAGTATAAGCTCCATCTCATTATTCTCAATCTTAAAACTTTCATTATATATAGTGTCCACAAATGCGCCTTTTCTCATACTGACATATTCGTTTTCTTATGTGCCACTGACAGGATATGATCACTGCTGGGATGGATACAACAGCTATCTCAGTGGAATGGGCTATGGCAGAGATTGTCAAGAATCCGAGAGTTCAACAAAAAGCCCAAGAGGAGCTAGACCAAGTAGTCGGGCTCGAAAGAGTGATGGAGGAATCCGACTTCCCAAGCCTTCCTTACCTCCAATGCATAGTCAAAGAGGCACTGAGGCTTCACCCACCAACCCCACTAATGCTGCCACACCGAGCCAATGCCAAAGTCAAGATTGATGGCTACGACATCCCCAAGGGCTCAAACGTACATGTCAACGTATGGGCCATTGCTCGTGACCCTGCCGTGTGGAAGAACCCGCTTGAGTTCCGTCCTGAGCGCTTCTTAGAAGAGGATGTGGACATGAAGGGTCATGACTTCAGACTGCTCCCATTCGGAGCAGGCAGGCGTGTGTGCCCTGGTGCACAACTTGGCATAAACTTGGTCACATCCATGCTGGGACATCTTTTACACCATTTTAGCTGGAGTCCTCCAGATGGAGTCAAGGCTGAGGAAATCAATATGTCGGAGAATCCAGGAATGGTCACATACATGAGCTCACCTTTGCAAGCCGTGCCAACGCCAAGGTTGCCATACAATCTGTACAAACGGATCCCTGCAGAGATCTAGAAGCATGCATGGTGTACTTCATTTTCCGTTTCTTTCGGACCACTAGTGAGTTTTAATATGTTTAAATTTCAATATGATCACTATCCAAGGACCATTTCATATGGGACTCTTGCACTGATTTATCCAAATCTGCTTTGATGGGCTTCCCCAACCACGGCTCGAGTAGACATACAACCTTTGCTTCTATGTGGATTATCATCCAACAACTTGCATGGTCACTGTCAGGTTTGCTTTCTTATCCAAGTATAAAGTTAGCCACAACTTCCTCATTCAACTACCCGGCCCTACAAACTCAATGCTAAAGAAGTTGATTACCATTACCCCTCTATAATCGAGGCTTGAGCTTTATTGTCTACTCAATGGCCACATCCCTGCAATGAAAGTTGGGTTACATTTCTCAAGTGTTGATGATTTGGTTAGGTGAATTATGAATACTCACAGATGATGGACTTCTTCTTATGGAAACCAATCCTTAACTAGTCCCGATTCATTAAATTCACATCTTCCCAGTTCTGAAAACTTGCCTGTTGATTTTTGTCCAGACAATATGATGAGTTGAGTCACCAAAACACGGGCCTATAAGGAGTCATCCCTTTTATTAGGCATGATTGTTGCCTTCTGGTACCTGAACTTATCAATCTCCTTCCCCAAAAAGTCCAGCGTTGTGTCTGTGATGTGGTTAGGCGAGCAGCCTGCGTCTAGCATCATTTTCAAATACTTGTAAGCATCCTTTAATAAACCAGCCTTGCTATGCACTTCAATGAGGGTATTATATGTGACAATATCTGGGTTCACTCCACTAGCCTTCATCTGTTCAAACATTCTGTTAGCATCCTCAATACGACCATCTTTTCCCAGAATATTGATAAGGGTATTGTACATCACAATGTCAATATAACCACCTTCTTCGACAAGTTTATCCAAAACTAAACTGGCTAGATCCGCTCTTTGCATCTTGCCCAAGCCTTGGATGACCACATTGTATGTTGCGATGTCAGTCGGGCAGATTTTTTCACCCATTTGGCGAAGAATACCAAATGCAACATCAAAATATCCCTTTTTGACAAATGCAGTCATCATAGAATTGTATGTATATGTCGTTGGATCAAACCCAGCATCGGTGAATATCTCAAATAACTTGCATGCTAAGCTCAGCTTTCCCTTGGACAGAAATATAGACAGGTAAGTATTAATCATATCCGTATTGAAAGTACTTTCTCCTTTGGCCTGAACTCGTCTGCCTCTACCAAGAATGAAATTTTTAACAGAAATGTTACCGGGCTCTGCTTGATTGACCAACCGGTCCATATATATGGGGATGATGACCAGGGATCATTTTCATCAGAAGTAATCTTCGTGTATTTATCTGTAGTCACTTCTGAAGTAGAGTCAGCACTGGGGGAGGAACTAGAAGAATTTATGAAGCTCAATATCTCGATCAGACTACCATTAAAAGGGAAAATGGGCATGCCATCTTTCTTCCTGTAACATCAGGAACTAGAAGAATTTATGAAGCTCAAGATCTCGATCAGTCAATTGTAACATCATCTTTAGAGGTTAGAGCATCCAGAGAAAATCAAACTTTATTCCAAACACAACAAAATGATTCAACAACATTTTTATATAATAAAAAAAAGTGTTCACCAGGAAGGTGTCACAGTATCTGATCAGACAGGGATGGCAATCGCCTGAAAAAGTTGACATGAATCGGAGGTAAGTCATCACGAAACCTTGGATGTCTCAAGTAGTAGAATCCGAAGCCTAAAAAGAATCCTCTGAACGGCACCGTGTAGAAAAATAGCGACGCTAGAAAGCACACTATCGCGAATATAGCAGTTGCTCTCGGATCTCTCCAGTTCATCAAAGCCTCCAATCTCTCACATTGTGCCGCCACGTCACCCATCAGCGTCTGCGCTCTCCCTGCCAGCGCCCTCAGCCGGTCGTATCTAAACCTTATCACGTCCACCGGTCTACTGCTCGGTAACCCATCAAACTCTTCATCCAGCTCCTCCAATCCCACCGCATCCACGCACGACAACCTCGGATCCATGTTGAGTGGTGAACGAACGCGACACCGAAATCGCAACACAAGGATCAAAAAAGCGTACATGAAAACAGTCGGAAGGAGCAGACGCGGACAAACCACAATGGCAGCCAACAAAAGATGAGCCATCACAGTCGTCGGCGTGTGCGTCCACTGTCGGATGCCATCAACCCAGCGATCCACAACTGCTACATAAGACAAACATTTCACTACACGAAACCAGTTCGCCTTACTCCGCCTCAAGCTCCAGATATGCGTGTCACTGTCAAGCAAGAACTGCACAACCTCCGCCCCCAACGGCGGCTCCGATCGACCCAATTTCGCAGTTACTACCTTTATCGCAGTGTGTCTCAGAATCTCCTGCTGCGGCGGATTCAACGGCTTCACGTAATGCATCCTAGGCAGCATAGGATTCGCATAAGCCTGAATCAACGATATCCACGACGAGCATGAGAATCGAACCGACAGCTCTATCTCGCCCATTCTCTTTGCTCCATTCGGCAACAAGGTTGTCAATGAGTAGGTGTTGATGTAAACTCTGTTCGTGTCTAGTGTCGACAGCCGAAAGCGAAGCTTGCCGATCCGCACATCTCGATCCTTACCCGACTCTGTGCGTTTGTATCTGCCATTGTCGAACACTCCGATGGTCAGTACCGTGCACGGGTCATGTACGTCCCAAGTGTACTGCTCGTTCCACCTCGGATTGAACCGATCCAGAATCGTCCGGGTACGGACCCACTTCGATCCGTATTTCGCAACAACGTAAGCGTCTGTCGTACCGCGTGTCCCGTCACTCGTCTTCACCGGCAGCAGGTTCGTGGCTCCTCGGATTCCAACCTCCAGCAACCCGATCGGCGGTTTAGCCAGCTGCTTTGCGCTCGCGTTGACGTCGCTGGTCACGTGCGCTGCCTCGTCCAGCACGTGATAGCCTCCTTCCAAACATGCCCTCACGTGTATTCTTCCTTTGTACGGTTGAGATTCTTCTGAACCAATCAAATTAAACCACCTCGACCTAGGCTCTGTCTTATCATCAATTCTCCTATCCATGCTCGCCACGTGGACCTTTACTTGGCCCAACGACTTGTCATTATTCGCGTCTTCGACCGTGAGTGTCAAATACGGCTCGAACGGCTCAGCGGCTATGAAAACCAAGTCCTCATTCCAAGTCGGGTTCGAGCTAGCCGAGCCGAATGAAGTTTGGCTTGTTTTGAAGACCTGCGCTCCGAGCTGAGCCTTGACGTGAAGCTCGAGATTCTGAGCCTTAGGCTCGGGTACCTGCAAGTCTTGGGTTTGGATAACCGTTAGACGTAAATACCAGAGCTTCGGAGAGAGGTAGACCTTGGCCCTGGTCTCTGGCAACAGGCCGCCCGAGTCCGACTGCCACGCTTCCTGAAATGCTTCATCAGCCTGATTCCCGATCCAGACAGCAAGCATGACGTCAGCTTCTTCACATGAGGAGGCTGCTTCTAATGTGTACCATTGGGGAGCTAGAGGACTGTCTGGTGGCACCCTCTTGGGGACGTCCTGCAAATCGAAGGACACAGTGCCCAACGAGGCTTCTCCCCCTCCGTCTTTAATTTCCCAAACGGAGACTTGTAGAGATGTGGAATTGAGGCTCTCCTTGTCAAAGGCGAAGACTTGATCCCAGTCCTTGTCTGCTTTCTGACTCCTCGTTTTCACGCTGTGCGTTCCAATCACGAGCTTGGCGTACACTGAGTCTGGGGCTGTGCATTTAGCTTTGACGACACGGACGAAGAAAAAGGGCATTGGGTCAACCAGATCGTATGTGCTGCGGCTGCGATCGGCTGAAAGTGATCTCACCTCCAGTTCGTGAACGGTGGATTCAGATCGCTTTTCAGTAATCTCTGCTTCCTTCTTTGTCTTCTCAATGGATTGTGCAATTGGAGGATTCAAAGCTTCCGTAGCTGGAGGTGGTGCTGGAGTCTCCTCTGGTATAACAGTTTCGGGCGACCTTTCTTCCGACGTTGCAGGCTTTTCAATCTCATCATCATCCTTCTTCACCTCCTCCTCCACTGTTTCCAAGTTTTCCTCTTTCTTCTCCTCAACGGGAGTTTCAGCCACGGCATCTTCTTCATCGACGTACCAGATCTTCAACCCGACCTCCCCTCTAATCTGAGAAAACACACTCCTCTTCTCCAATGGATAATATACCAGAGTCTCGGATCCAAGTGGCACGAAAGTACTTCCAGCGACCTTCACCTTGCCTAAAAAGGCACTCCGCTTTCCATTCATCATAGTTTTGTCATTATAAATGCTTAGCTCCATAGACATAGCATCTTTGTCATGCACCAGGAACTCCAACTTCTCATCCCACTCCGGGTTCAGATCCCGAAACTTGGTCTTAGTTCGCCGACGCTGCCCATCGTAATCCACTACGACGTACGAGCTGGCCGTTCCTTGACCATCTTTTGGCATCAGATTCTTGGCATTGCACACTTGGACAATCAATTTCCGGCTGGCCATTATCCAAGGCAACCAGAATTGAATCGGTATCTCAATAGGAGATGGGGTGGAGAGTTAAATAAGAGATTTACGACAGAGATTCCGTGTCTTAATTGCTCAGATGCGTAGCAGGTATATTATAAACACAGAACAGAAAAAAAAGAAAGAAAAGGAGCGTCTGTCTGGAAATATAAAGCTGAAGGCTTTATTTAGTTTAGGTGACCGCTATTTCAAATATGCCCTTCAAACATATAACGGTAACTACTCCACAACCCTTAAAAAGTTAAAAAAATAATAGTATCTGAAGCAGCCACCAGGTGTTATAGAGACTAGTAATCGTGACGTGACCAACTGAATCTCCATCACACCTCCAATTTAACATCTCAATTGTATCAATCGGACCACTTTGTATCGAATCACAACCAATTGACTCGCTTTTTGGAAGTTGTAACCCAATAGCAGGTCACGGCCAAGCTTACTTTGACTCGTGGTTAAGACGCCACCTGCAATGTAAGGTTGGCTGATGGCCACTGGTTTAGGTGTTATTACGCCGAGAGTTTGAAGACGATGACGACCAAGAAGATCTCCACAAGAATGAGAAAGGGTTTCTTCTGCGTCTAGTGTTAGTTGATCCTTGGGTCGGCATCTCGTAACGGCAGATGGGGCATGAATTGTGCTGGGCTAGCCAAGGGACTATGCAATCTGTGTGGTACATGTGTTTACAGGGCATTTGCCTTGCCTCAGATCCCAGCTCGAATTTTTCCATGCAGATGGGGCACTGGGAATCTAAGCTGAGATGATGACTCTGTGTGATTATGATGGTTGGCATGGCATTGATGGATGACCTCGATGCTGGGGGAGGCCCACTCGGTTGGGCGCTACTGATGCTGAGCGGCTCAATCATCTCTTCGAGTCCAGGACCCATGAAATAGTCCCCAGTGCTGCCTCTGCTAGCACCACCAATACTAAACAGAAGTTCTCGCTCCCTTTGGTCAGACCTTCTAAGAGGACGCCCACTAGTGACTTCAGTAAACGTTCTGAACCTAGTATCAAGTTCACGATCTAGATGATGGCTAATGTTAGATGAAGGAAAATCAATTATGCCAAATCTTCGGCCATGAAAATCATCACCATCAAGGCCAAAAAAGTCCATGGGCCTCCTGCTTCTTGACATTTCATCTAAAGCTTGTACAAACCCTCCGGCGCAGTTTGGGCAAACTGCATATCTGGAACAAAGACGTATAGGCCGCTGACATGTATGGCACCAGTGGGTATTTGTACCTCTTGACATTCTTATTTCGACCTGAATGCAAAACAGAAACTTCAATTGAAATATCACATCACAGTAAAGATGAAAACCTAGCTTTCCCAATGTGTATAAATCCCTAAATAAACAGAATATATAGCATCAAATTTGATTACCATATTCATGCATAAGCATGCTCAGCCCAATTACTGGTTATTCAACAATCCTTATACTCAAATAAGTAATTCCAATCTATATTATCTCTTATTCAGCTCAGCCTATATATTAATGTGCAGCTAGATTTTTCCATTCCAGCACAGAAAGTAAACTTCAGTAAAGCTATTAGATTTAACTCAACACTAAAGCAAGACTTGCAACTAAAATTAAAATAAAAGGAGTATCACAATTCATCTACCACACGGAGCAACACACTTAAACCAAAAATTAATCATCCCTCACCTGACCGTATGTACAAGTAAAAACACAGGAGGCAAATAGAGGTGACTATGGCTCAAAACAACAACAACAACAACAAGAGTGAATCCGGAATCTAGTCGGTAATAGGATGAAGAGAATTATTGCTTTGATGCAGAAAATCGAAAAGCAAAATATCACTGGGGGAAACTCAATGGAAGTTACGACGACGACGACGACTTTGAGATCAAATGAAGTCGTTCTTGGTTCCAGAGTTTGACTTTCGATGAACCCAAAAAGTGATTGGTCCGGTACTGCTCGGTGAGATTCCTTTTTTATTTCTGTATCTTGGGCTGGGCCGATTATTTATTAAGACTTCAATCCTGAGCCACTATAATATATTGGGCCCGGCCGTAAATATTTTCAATTTGAACAACAACCTGTGTTTGTGAGGGAGGAGCAATGTAAACAGGATTTGGATTAGCGCATGCGGTGAATGCAACTAAATTACAAGGCAAGGCAGCAGCATATTCAACTGAACTGATCATAATTATAGGTAAAATAGCCGCCCAATTAAATGACTAGAGACCAAAAACTTTTATAAATAAATAATAAAAAAAAACTCAATCCCTCCCTCTCTGTCCGTATCCGTGTCTGACTTGTACTGCCAGTTGGGCCCAAAATTCATTGCCATTTGCCAAGTGTAATTAGATTACGGACACTTGCTCAACACTGACCCTTCCAAAACTAATTGGCCAGGCAGCAATAATATGCCACCCAACCCCTCCTCCCAAATCATCATCATCATCATAAAAGAAAACAACCAACCAAGCACCTCTGTAGTAGCTGTGTAGTGTTACCATGTCATTATGTCCTTCCAAAAGTTGATTATTGTATTTTCTAAAAAGTTAAATCTGTAATGTATAGATTGAAAAAGTAAGTAATTAAGAGATGAGTACGTGGTTTAATTAGTGTGTCATGTAAAATTGCACCTAACTTTGCAAACGTCATTCCACTTGTAGCTTTAATTCCCCTTATTCATTCTCTTTGCTCGATTTTCATCAGTACATGACACAATAATTGATGCGTCTGCACTCTTTATTTATTTAGGAGTATTTCATTACCAATCTTCTACTATTATTCCCAAGACTGTTGCATTAATTAAAGTCTCCCCTTAATTTAAGCCATGCATTATTTCATTTTTCCAATACTGATTATTCTAAAATTGATCATCAAGATATTATTCCTCTTTAAGCAAAGCTGAATAAATATATTTTATTGTTATCAACCCACACACACCTCCTCAAAATTACACAACTACTGTACTATTGTTTTCTAAATCTACTACTGTAATTTATTGGGAAACATTTTGTCTTTGAAAATGGCAAACCCACCGTACAGAGAGTTTGACGCGTGTCTGGTAAGTAAAACGCGTTTCCTCCCTTCACCGTCTTATTTAAACCCACCCATATTTCATACATAGACACTCACAATCACCCCGCAAAGAGAAATAGAAAGAGAAAGAGAAATAGAAATACGTCACCCATTAATTTTCAGTTTTATAATTTAATTGGAGTGAGCGTCTGCGGCCTGATGGCTGAGAATCTGGCCGCTATCGACCCGTTCCTCCTCCGCCAGTCATTCTCCGAAAATATGATGTGCTGGTTAAATCCAGCAGATTATAACGAAAAAGCCCTCTACGGCAACCACGACTTCCTCCAACCGGACCATAATCAATCCTTTTCCTCATCTGACCTCCAACAGACTACTACTCATCCTCCTACTCCCGATCCCAAACGCCGCATCGCCGCCGCAGGAAAATCAAGGATCACGAAGAGGAAGTCGCGCGCCACAAAAAAGAACCAGACGACCTTCATCACTGCCGATCCTGCCAACTTCCGTCAGATGGTACAGCAGGTCACCGGCATCAGATTGGACACCGCCTCATCACCACTTTCACACCCCGAGACGACGCTCAGGCCGATTGCTGGGAGATTATTGTACAACGCTAATTGCCAGCTGCCGACGCTTGACACTTCTAATTCGTTCCTCCTCGAACACAACCAGCAGCAAATTAGTCAGAGTAGTAGTGGTGCTTTGGTGGACGGCGAAACTGGTTATGGCGCGTCTGATCATGGGTTCGGGATCGCGAGCTTTCCCACTCTCGAGTCGTGGAAGGTCATGTAATATAAAGTTACTATGTAATATTAATTAATGTGAAACTATATTTAATGGTGCCTTAATCCAATCCACTCTTCGATTCTTCCTAAGTGGAGTACTATTTTATTATGAAGAGATAATTCCACCAGATTGATCAACTGGTAGTCAATGTACTAGTAACATACATATCAATAATAGTTGCAAGTTTTTTTGTTTGTTTTTGAAGGCCGCTTTTGGGGTGTGTTTCATACTGTAGATGAGAATGAGATGATGGTGGTTTCAGGATCAATTTTTTTGATGCATTGGAGTAACACAGTTGAATTGAATTTGGTTAGAGTCACAAGGTGACAGCAAAACCAAGTAATGTAATAAATGACTCATTAAATGCTTGAGAGCTTCAGCAGAACCATTCAGCTTTTCAACATGGACAAAGAAACCCCAAGGATTTTGCTCTCTCCACAGGCACCAAACTGTAAGCAGTTAAAGCTAACCATTGTTGCTAGACAACGATGTTCAACGCGTACAAACTTGTGATAGCATAAGCTAATAATGCAGTGATTGGGGGAAACAGGAATACCCAGTTGGGTTTGAATAAACAAGTAAGGCAGTCAGTGTCTGTCTCTCAATCCACCCCCTAAAAGTATTACTATTTGCAAACCATAGTTTTTAGACCTCAAAATAGATGTTTGGATCTGAAGGCCCCCCCGATACCCACCAATTTGAAAGCATCAGCAGCACGTAGGTGTGGAAATGGATAGCTGAATAACAGCCCCCCCACATTTTGCCTCGGGATGCCTTTTGTCGCTCATTACTCCCTAAAACAATACGTATAAAGACATGACAATAATTCACATGTTACTCTTTGCAGAAAAGATAACATTGGGTAACTGAAAAAACTGAGTCATTCTATCAATGAGAATTTTAAACACACAATTTGGCCGAGCATCTTATGGCACTCACTAAGACTTCACTTTTGGAACTAGCAAACAACGTCTCGAAATAGTTTTTTATTTAGCATGGACAATAATAAAACAAGTTCAATATGAACACGACTTGGTATTTTCTTATGCTCGCGACAGGGGCTGACTTATCAGTTATCACTCGTAACTAGTAACCAATAACAACTTTAGTGTCTTTTGACTACATAGCATTAAACAAAACCGACATGTTATTCGTCTGATTCTTATAAGTTTCGACTACCAACATTTACACATAAGTTTTCAAGCATCAGATTATTAAGCAGTTGTGGGATAGAAAATCAGGCTAGGAAACAAATAAAACATATATTGATAAATGTAAGATCGAACAGTTGTGGGCTTTCTTATCTTCTAAGTAAGATACTAGGGTTTATTATATATGGAAGGGAATCCAGCCTATTGAATAATGAAAGGGACTGAAGGTGGGGGGAGAGGTTGTTGACCTAAAAAATCAATGAGGGGCCAACGATGTGTTATTGAAACAATTCAAAGAGATGGATGAGGTGTACTCTGATTTTTGGCAATCACAATCAGCCTCTCAGGGTATATTATTAGAAGCTTTTATCACTCCAATCACTCCACATGAATCACTAACTTTTCTACTTTGGGGTGACATCAGGCTTACGTTTACACAACGTCATAAATGAAATAAGGAATGTTTGGCCAACATCTAATCTTCCATTACCAATGGTAAATAACTGGGCCAAGTCATCAAACATGTGTCAAAACTATACTCATTGTAATGAAAAGTAAAAACCAAAATATACATATTGTTGACCATTTCAAAGATAGGGTTTGGTGATCCATCTCTTGTCGATTATATGTGCAAGTGTTGGTTTAGGCTAAGGTCCATAGCTGTACCACTTGTACATCTTCAAATCACATGCAGATGGAAACTCTATGCAAATGTTGTTTTCAATAGATATACATGTCTCTAAATTATAGGGCCTTGTGGAGCCCCAAGTGTCTCCAATTGAATATAAGAAATCTTTGTTTCATTTTCACCTCAGAACATAACAGAAATAATACTTCGGCATGTAATATGATCAATTAAAAACAGCTACTTCAAATAAATCAATACAATTATGAATAAACGTACCGACTAGAAGACATGTTACTGGTCCTTCATATATAGAGGAACATTCCAAATTCCATGCCAAAGAATGAATGCTCGCAGCGATCTGCAAAGGCATAATAAAGTGTAAAAAAGTTGCAACCTTAATTGTTTTTGAGAACTCAAATATACGCCACTTAAACAAACAATACTGGCATGAGGACCACATCAACTCCCTTAAGCGACAATCGTAGTTTTCTTCTACTAATATATATCTGCATACCTTCTTCATTAAACTGGTACTGGTGTATGCTAGCACAACCAGACACGTAAGTAAATGGATGACAAAGTTTATCTCAAGTAACTAAACAAAGGCACAAGGTATAACGAGATGTATGAAACTAAATATTTTTCACTTCCATGTCAGATATAAGCCGCATTCAATGAAACAAATTCCAGTACATTGCAACTTTTCAATCCTTAACAATGATCAGTATGCAAGAATTATAGATACAAATTTGTTCCCATTGAAAAGAGCTGCAAACCTCATGTAAGCGAGCGAAGTCAAGAACTTCAACCCTTGCATCTATCAACTATGTCAACCGCCAAAAATAATCTCCAACTCCAACGATGCATGAAGTTGTAGCTTTTCTTCAACAATTGTAGACTGTAGAAGGGATGTAACTGTTTGGGCGTACTTACTTGTTACTTGGCCTTACGAACAATTGATTTGAGAAGCTTAAGAGCCCACGAGCCTTTACATCATATATAATAGCCGGAGATCTTTCAACTCAACGTTTTTTATTAGAACTTACATTACCGAGATATTCATCATTGGTCCCATCATATTGGCCTTGAGAATTCTTCCTGTTACAGGGTTCAGGTCCAAATATTTTCAGTAACTGAATCTTTGATTTCGCAAAGTTTATACAACTAAAATCCATGAAAACAATTCATCCTTCTAAATGTCTTTCCCATTCCATCTTTCAAACTCAAAACCAAGAAACAATGAATCCTAATTCTGTAATGTTATGCACTCCAGATCATGAACTGTCATCAGTGTTCTCGGGAAGATGAGAAGTTCCATCTGCAGATCTCTCTAAAAGTGAAACAACCCAATCACCATCTACGCTTCCTCCTAAACATTTTTCATATTCTACTACGTCATTATTTTTCTTGGCCTCACTCTGGCTGTGAAGTTTCTTGGTGTTTCTACACCCCATAAGTAAAAGATCAATCATTTTCATCCTGATGTCATATATCGCATTTGGAAAAATCAAATATCCTTTGCGAAAAGCTTCCCTAAGAAAAACCATTTCAGTTTCGCCTTTTGTAGATATATAAAAAATGCCAGGATGTTTTAGAATCAGTTCCCTGATGTTAATCTCTATACCAAAATCTCTCCTGAAGTGAGCTAACCTTTGGACGTCAACCATCTTCTCCACTGTCAAACTCAATAGCTCATGCAGAATTCCCACAGCCCTTTTCTCAAAGCGCTCTATACCCCCACAAGAACGAATCCGAACAACCTCATTTTGCTCATATGGCTTTATATACGGAAGTCTTTGCCAGTTTTTCAATTTATCTCTAAAGCCTCTTACAATCTTGAACCCTGTTGGAAAATTGATGGGAAATGCATACATTGTTTCAAACTCACTCAACCATTTATCCGTGTACTCTTTTTTCCTCCACTTCTCAACTTCTGCAACACATAGACTTTCATCCCTACCGACCAACTCCACAGTCTCTACATCCACCAAATTGAAATCATTTGAATATCTTTTCAGAATTGTTTCCATAAAATCCTCAGGCAACCCCAGTTCCCTCTTAATCAACCTCAATGCATGGATATGCAAAGTTCGACCTTTTGACACCATCAGCAACTTCTTCACACGATTTTTCGCATCTAGTTCATGAAACCTAACCAACATATCCTCCTCCTCAATCAATTTCCTCATCTCCTGACTAATTCTACAACAAACATTTCTCCTAATTGGGTGAGTAAATACGTCGAACACATGGGGGTACTTGCGAATAAACTCACCAACACTCAAATTAATCCCCACAATGTTTTTCCACTTACTCATAGTCTGCATCGACACGAAGGGACCCCTCTTCCTCCTAGACATCAACTCCACAATTTGAAGCACAATTTTCAACCTTTTCATCTCCCTCATCAACCGGTCAAGCTTCAGGTCCCTTGTCCGACTCTCCAATCGAGTTTGCGCGGTGCTCACCGGCTTCATCCATCTCCTTTGGACGCTTATATTGAACGGACCAAAATTAACCCCACAACTCCGCGAATACACAAAATCCTTAACCAACTCGAAACGTAATACACCACCAGTCCTACAGCTCTCCAGAATCCTCATTTCCCGACGTTCCGATTTCGAGCTTCAACAATGTCAGACGTTCACAGAAACAGACGAAATATAAAGCATCGCCGGCGGACGAGGCGACGCGCTAAAGCTCCGACAAGTTAGCGATCTCGCTGAAAGTATATATATATATGGGTACAAAATCTAGAATCAATACGAACAAAGGGGTAAAGTAAAATAAAATAGATCAATTCCTCTCAAATATGGGTTATGAACTACTGTATACATTAAGCTCTATAGAGGTCAAATTTCATGTTTTTCAATTAAATAAAATTAAATTAAATAAAAAAAATTTAGATTTAAATTTTGTAGTTTAACATGATTAAAAACTTAAATTAAACATCTTTATTCAAAAAAAATTATTATTTTTAAGTTCAGTAAAATTAAATAAAGTTAAATAAAGTTTTTTTCAGCTTTATCAAACAGCACCTAACACGATCCGAATTACGATATAATATCACTCCGTCAATCTACAATCCCACATTGTTAATCGTTACATGTCAATTAATTTTTTTTAAAATTGCCATTAATTATCATTTTCAATAGTTCGAACCGTAATTTGACAATAAATGTTAGTTTCTATCTTTTTTATCATTTTCTCAATAATATAAAATATTGGGCTGGAACATTAATTTTTCTTTGCTTGTGTTACATTAATGTGTAATAGACTTGCAAAAATTACACATTCACCATGACAGGGAAGTTGGAGCTTAGCTTCCCTATTATGTTGAATGTGCTAGAAAAAACACATTCACCATGATGATAGAAAAAAATTATTAGAGCATCATTCACCATGATAACAAAAAACACAGCATTCCTCTCTCTCATTTTGTCTTGCCTCATGACTATTTTGATCAAATGCACTACACTCATGACGAAACAAAAAGTTCATCATTATTCTGTCTCGTCACTACATAAATTGTAGTTCATAAATATTAAGATTAATAAAAATATATCAAAGTGTATCTTATTTTATAGATCTCAAAAATTATGAGTATTGGTAATTATTTTGATTTTTTTAACTTTACAAATTAGAAGATTAAAATATAAACTGAAAAATTTATTATACATGACACGTGTAGGCTGCTTTTCCTCATCTTTCCTGGCTAGATCATTTTTATTTTTTTTGTAGAGGCTTGTGTTGAATACTTTTTCACACTTAATTAACTGACTCAAATCCCTTGAAGCTAGTCGGCTAGGCTGTTAACCAGCGCCACATATTGGCTTGCCTCATTCAAAAGCTGATCATCAAGACTCAGTGGCTTCTCCAAATTCCCCCAACATCTAGAGTCAGAGTACTATTAAGAGAACCCTCTCTCTCTCTCGTCATCGTCAATGTAATTAATAACTCTTCCACATTCATTGATATATATAATATCTATTCATACAATGTTGGAGTGACTGCCAACCTTACTCAACATTTGCACAAATCACTCCTGTCTTCAGTATCGCAACATCCTAGAGAATTTATCTTAACCAGCTTTAATCGTGATGATAATCCCCCCATTTTTCCTAGTCAAACACAAATCTACACGTTCATTGAAACCTAGTACGTACTTATTATTAACCTTTTCAATTTTAAAACGTCGATACCATACCAGAACTGATTTGTCTAAAAGGTTCGGGCGGGCAAGATGCATATTTAAGCCGCCCATTCCCATGTGTGCTTAACAAGTTCGATTGTATTGGCTAAAGGCGTAACTGGGTACAAGTGAAAGTTGCAAATCTTTACTTTCTAAAGTATTCGAAAAATGGGGCACTGGGCTTTTGTCAGCCAATGCCTTGTACGTGGAAATGGTCAAGCCCAAATCTATGGTGGCTTTTTCAAGTCCAAGCCTTGAAGGGCAATTCCGGCTTTTTCCACAAGCAACGAGGGAGAAGAAGAAGAAGAGGTAAGAGTAGAGAAGCTTATCCGGGATTATTCCACAGAGCTCAAAATGGCATCATTTTCTCTCATTTCATCAACTTTCCACCAGCGACATTGCGCCTCCACTCCAATGGTTTCCTCAGTGGCCATACCCAGTAAGAAAGCTGCTTCCCTGTATGTATTGTTTTCGGAATTTAGGTTTAATTTTGGGATCATTTGTTCTTCTGCTTTGCCAGTTCTGTGTTTAATGACTGGTGCGATAATGAATAGGATTGTTTACTTCTTCTTTTTCAGTTTCTCTATAGGGCTTGCTTGTTTATTGCCAGATGAAGCTGATGTGCTAATGTTGTGGTTCGTAAGTGGTTTATTTATTTATCTGATGGATTCTTACATTATTTCTCAATGGTTTTTTTTAAATTTGGTTTGTTGATTCAGTTTTCAAAATTTAAGGTTTCTTTGTTTTTATACACCTTGGAGTATTATTTCAGTTCCCATTAAAGTCTCCTCCATTTTCCCAATTTTGTTGTTTCTCCATGCTTTTGTGGTTGCACTAGTGTTCAGGCTTATCTGATTTACAATTGTGTATTCATTTCTAAGTTTTGAATTTGAATCTTATTCGTTATTTTTATTTGAACTTGTAGTATACAAGATCCGTGTGAAACCGATAGATGGGAACATGGGATGTTCAAAAGCTGTTCGAGTTTGCAACCCTTATACTTTAAAATCTAGATCATTGGTGATTGTTAACGCTTCAGCGGAAATTGATGGAGCACCGGAGGGTGAAAAGCCGGCTGTGTCAGTGGAGAACCTTCCATTGGAATCAAAGTTACAAGAGAAGTTGGATCAGAAGTTGAGGATGAAGTTGGCCAAGAAGATCAGGCTAAGAAGGAAGCGACTTGTGAGGAAGAGACGATTGAGGAAGAAAGGTTCATGGCCACCATCCAAGATGAAGAAGCTCAAGAATGTGTGATGTTTCTTCTATGATTTCGAGCCCCAATTCATGGTTAGTCATGATCACGACTCGCTTGCTTCTTCTTGTTTGTAATGTAATGAGTTTCATCTTTTGTCAAACATTTTTCTGTAATGCAATTGAGATTTACTCGATATGTTTCTAATTTTAATTGATGTTTTATTTCACCACTGTTATTCATTATGACTGGCTGTGCCAGTAATTTCATTTTCACTGGCTCTTCCATATATCATTTAACTCCCTGACAATATTAAACTGAACTGAACCCTCTGTGATTGCAAGATGCATAATAAACTGGTGTAGCAACTTTTTATAATTATGAATTGGTTTTACATCAAATAACGTTGAATCGAAATCATTATAAGATTTCCCCGGTACAGGGGTAACTCAGATTTATTTTCTGGGAGTGGTGCTTAAGGCAGTGTCTGCTGTATTCTCAAATCTCAACTAGAGGATTGCATGTTTAAAGAACCTCCTGCCAGCTGAAGAGTGTTTCTTTCAATTAGCATGTCAAGTGAAGTCAAAGAATGAGGAGCTAATGTGACAATCATATGCTGGTCTGCGTTGCCAAACTCCACTTTTCTTGGAATAACCTGCAATGAAATTCCCACAAAAAAAATTATTTTCCCTTTCTCATTGGTACTTCTGGTCATCTTTCTCAATTTAACTAGTAGAGAACAAATATAACCTTATCTGGTGAACTGAAGGAGTTTTCATGCATCACATTGGATGACGTTAATTCAGTCCTTCCCAATCCAGAAATCCGTAAATAATTTGCATCCAGTCCATTTAAAAGAATCTTCAGATTGACTTTCCAAGCTCCAAAGTTTACAACCTGTGAAAGAAAAAAAAAATGTAAGGTGATCTTCTAAAGATTTATTTTTGTGGGTCAGAACTTGGTAATGACCTTTATCTTTAGATATTCTTTATTGTCTAACAAGTCTCTCCAAGTAATCGCTGAGACAGTAATGGAACTTGAAACCCCTGATTGGAGAAGTGTTGTAGGGAGAAATGTTGCCCCACTGGACTCCACAAAAAATTGTTGCATGTAATAACTTGGTGTACCATATATATGTGAGGAGTTGAAAACGATTGCATCTGGATTCCAGCTTTACGGGTACGTAGAAAATTTTGAACTGTTAGCACTTGAAAAGTAAACCTGAAGAGAACTGAAATTTTAAGGAAATAGATGATTACCCTCTGTCATTAGCGTTGACGAAAAGAGGTGCATAACTTACCATTTCAACAACATCACTGCATAAGCATAACAAGTTTGTTAGATTCTGAGGATATATTTACTGACTGAATTTATATTACCTGTTACGTTCTAAACCAATAAGAAATGCAGCCTCGCCCAGTGCTGCTAATAAAGTTCCTGTGCCACCATCTTTGCCAGTCACAGCATATTCACTTACAAAAGCCTGAATTTTTCAGTTGCTGTAATTTTGAAAGTAAAGATGAAGTATGAAACTTTAGAATTGAGAATGATGCATATGATATATTACCTTTGGACCGTTCCGTGCTGTTTTGTCAAAATGATGACCCTTGGAAAACATATCTTTTGCATTTGTGTAAAGCTGACATTGAAATGTACTGGATTTAGAGCACAATTGAGAAGATTTAATTTCAGTTTCAGAAGATTTAATTTTAGAGTCTGACATGGAAATCATAGTAATCAGCTGGGTGGTCCAGCACCCACGTTGAACCGTCGCAATTTGAGATGATTTTGATATCAGGGTAGACAAGTTTTATGGCATAGTAGAACTTGAGGTATACCCCTGCTTATGTGCATAAATAATTCTATTCATTGAGTATGAATATATTCACACAAAAAAGCTTTTCAACTGAGAAATATGGTATGTATACCTCTGTAATTTGGAATCCAGCAATCCTCATTCCCTACAGTAACATACCTCAAAGCAAATGGTTCTGGATGGCCCATTTTTGCACGAAGAGAACCCCATTCTGAGGTTGGATCACCTCTTGCAAACTCGATCCCGTCTAGAGCTTCCTGTAATATATGCTGTCAGGAAGTTCAATGTGTTTGGTAGTAAGTAGATGGGTTAACATAACTTACGCCTGACTTGATCATAAAGAGTGCAAAAATACCTGCACAAAAGGCATAATATTGGAAATATCGACGTGCTCCCTATGGCTCATTCCTGCAAAATGAATGGATATGAGCAAAAAGTGAAAGGTTATCAATGGTGTTGCTAGAAATAAATGTCTTCTACTAGTGGGGGATAAATGTTCAGATTACCACTGTTGAAAACCCATATCGGTAATGCACCAAGGTCTTCTGCTAGCTGCAGAAGTAAATTGATGATATGACTTATATATTATGAGAGGCTAGCACTAGCAGTGATCATTTGGTAACTACAAAATATACTTGAAGATACTCAAAATAGCCTAATCCATCATCACTCCAGTAGTTCCAAACATCGTTGAAGTGTCCTGGTCTCTCCTCCCATGGTCCGACAGTGGCCTTCCAGCGAAATGCATTCCTTAACCACTCACCTTCAACATAGCAACCACCTGCAAAATAATGAGAAACAAAAGTACATGACATAAAACTGCTGTTGGAACTTTATGTCAGTGCCTCAGCATTTTACTAAGTTTTGAGGATACCTGGAAATCTGATAAACTGAGGTTTCAGTGGTTCAAGCATTGCAGCAAGCTTTTTGTGGAAACCATGCCCCTGAAATGTAGTCAATGTATGAGTAAAATAATACACTGACACTAGCTACATGCCGTGAACATTTTTAAAAAGGGGAAGAAGAAAAAAATGTGCCTTAAATGTTTCTATGGGCATCAATGAGACTTGGTCGAACCACATCACTCCTTTCTTATCTGTAGTTAGCTGAAGTCTTGACTTATAGTTTGATTCAGTGGCTTCCATCAGAAGCTCAACCTTTGTCCAGTTTGCAGCATCAGAGGCATTAATGCTGCAAGCGCAAGTTTTTTTATTAGCTGATAAATAAACAAGAAGCAGCCGAACCAAATTCTTAGTCATGTGAGAAACATTTGGTTTTCTCACATAATTTTAGCAGCAGCAAGTGAAGGAAATCCGTATGGACCTGTCAGTGATACACTCACGTCTACGGACCCAGATGATCGAATGTAGGCTACAAACTTGTAGGTCTTCCCCTGTTCAATATTCTGAGAAACAGCAGAACAAGTTTCCCAATTGATTTGAGACTGAAAAAAAGTAATTGAAGATTTATATATGAGAACATGCTTTGATAGTCAGCTATGAGTAGTTGCTCTTACCATTCCCCAGTAACCAGGGTTGAAAAATCCTACTCCTCCAGCAGGACATATATTATCAGATTGGCTATTACACAGCACCTCTACTCGAAGTGCCACCATATTACGATCAAAACATGAGCTAAGATCAGTTGATAATCTGACACATGAATCATTCCCAATTATAGACCATGGATCAATTTTAGAGGGAGTATTAGGTCCCCCGGCTTCAAAACCTGAAATCATAGCATAGCATTCTCTACAACTCAAGAATTACTTTGACAATGAAAAACATTTTATATGCATATTCATCATAAGATACTGGCCTCTGTTGCTAACAAGCTCTGTCCATAGGCCACCAGCACCGGCGTGGTTGATTTCCTGTTGCAGCACGGCGATAATCAGCAGTGCGCAAAGGGTTAAAAACTATGTATGTCTTCAGAAACGTATTCACCTCAAAGAAAATTCCAAAAAAGGTATCAGGCAATTTACGACCAGACCCTTGAGAAGCATCCACAATAAGCCTGGCAGTGGGTGCGGGCGCCTCCTCAACTCCTCCATCATTAAACAACTGATACATAAAACAAGTGCCAAGTAATAAGAAGCAAGCTGCCACAGCAAAGGCACACAAAGCAGCTCTCCGAGAACTGATAATCCTATCCATGCCAACAGTCAGTGCCAACCCTGATCATCAATATATATTTGACTGATGTTAGCTCATCAATCAAGTAATGCAGAATGAAAACCAGATAGATTGATTTTGTCTGAGCACTGAAATTTGAAATTGACTCTGCAGCTCTCTAGAGGCAAGCGTTGACCTTGACTTTCAGATATTATATATATGAGATCATAAACTCACGACCTCATCTATCTTTGCTGATCATCTGGAAACTTGTCAAGATCGTGCTAACTCGTACGTCTTGATCCAATCCATCCCAAGCTAGTAGTTCAATTTGGTTTTTAAAGTAGACCGATACACAATGCTGAGCTTGCATTCATACAGACTGGCGGATTAACCGACGGACAGCGACTGATACATCAAATTTAATTGCAACATGAATACTTGATGTTGAACCTTCAGCTCAGCACTGATATATATTAATCAATGATTGATGCAACATTTCTCTGAAGCTTCACCGATCAGACTGAGCAGCATAGTTTTTAACTAATTATCATCAATACTACTGTATTTGCTAGTCCTTGCTAATATTTACACTGATACTGCTGGAAAGTCCCAGACAACAAGCAGGGATGCTACGTGGCCATTAAACCTATGGAGAGCAATGATTTTGTGCATCATGAGGGAAAATGACCGCGACATATTTGGAAACCCAATGAAGAAATTGGAAACCTATTCACCTATAAGTTAAACTTCCAGCATTGTACATTTGTACGTCATCATCTTCAGTCTCCTCCCTTCCGCGGCTCTGTTTGAAGTTCCGCAGCCCTGTCTCTTGCGGCATGTTTTAATTAATATTTTTATTATTTTAACTTAAAAGCATAGGATGAGAGGTACTGAAAGCCAAAAGGCAGGTTAGGTTTATCAAATAACTTAAAAAACACTTATGCAATCTAAATTTTTATATATTTGGAATTTTAATTTTTGTCGTATCCAAGCCGTACCCGTACCCTATAATTTTTTATTTTGTCGTACCCACTTTGGTTAACCTCTTACCTGCATTTTTCTTGAAGTTATCAACTTTAAACAACATGTACAAAAGATGATTAAGTGTTGCTGATTAAGTGTTTGAGTCGGTTTGGTTTTGATTCGGCGTGTTTTGATTGTGTTCTGAAATCTAATGGTTGTGATGCGAACTACAAATTCTTTTCCCAAAAAAAATGCACAATCAAATCGGAGTTAACTGTTTCATAAACACCACTATTAGTCGATGTTAAGACACTCTTTAACTTCGTTAGTCTCCAATAATTAGAGTAACTAAACAAAGCTAAAGAAGTTGTAGCTAGTTCAGAGACTGTTAAAATGCTTCCTAATCAACCGACTGCAGTGAAAACTTTAGATTATTATAGACATCTCCATTGGCGTTTAGGTGTTTCTTAATTAGTGTCGCTCGAATTGGGTAGCAACAAATTTTTTAGCCGATTCGTCTACAATTGAAACAAATACCAATTGGAGTTACCAATATTGTTTGTGATACTAAATGGGTTGATGGGAAGAGAAATTTTGAGGTTGTTTGTAAAAATTACATACATCTTCTCTCCATTTAACGCCCTTTAGCAGTTTGTGAATTTAAAAATGTCTTTAACGACAGTTAACAACAATCCTAACTAGAGAGTTTCGAGTTGATTAGGGTTTGGTGAAATTTTGTTGCAGTGTGTATAGTGGGCAGGACCGTGCCTAATATAAGGGTGGGTGGGGCGTAGGCCAGGGGGCTTGTTTTAGTTTTTTTAGATTCTAATTTTTTAGTTTTTTTTAGTTTTCTAGTTTAGTTTTTTGAAGCTTCTCTAGTTTCCAAGGAAGTGTCAAGCTGAGTTTGCACTGAATTTGGAATGCATATTTCAACATCAATAGATGAAGTTGTGCAGCTGATTTATTGATGGGTTGTTGTCATTTCCTAACCGCATCTAGATTTGAAGTTCCCCCGTTTCAATTCATTTCAGAACCTGTTTATTTATTATGTAATATTATTCTATATATATCATTCCTATTAGTTCGTATGTGCAGGGGTTTCAAATTGAAGCTATTAAGCAGAGAGACGCCTTGTCCAAGGAAGTGTAACCTATAAGAGGAGAGTTGCAACAAGTAAGTGATGATCGCGATTCACAACGCCTGCAATTACAACATATGATAGCCGAACTGGAGAAGTTTAAAATGTGTACTGATATATCATCCGTGGAATTGGATAACCTGACACTACAGACTAATCACTTAGAGGTACCTTGCCATATAACTATTAGAAATCGCATCAGAAAGCAGGAAAGAAGCAGTTGAACATCAATCTTGGAGTTGAAAAATATGACTGTGCATGGAAAGGAGGTATGAAAAGAGAATCAGTTCATAGTCTATTATGTACACTAGGTAGCATCAGAAATGAAAACCAAACCTTGCTATGTGTGCTGACAATCATGTTGGGAAAATGGAATGCCTAGTAATCTAGGATGGTTGAAATGATGTTTATTACTTTACAAATAAACCGGAAATATGACAGTAAATCATTAAGATTTAGGTGTATGTAATATACTATTAATTTGGATATGTAAAAAAATGTTAATGGTTGACTTGATCTAGCTATATTATGGTGGAAAGAAGGTTGACTTGATTGATGGTATTGTAAATACCGACTAAGACGTCGTTAGGTATTCCAACATCGATATTTCTATATAAAAAGTTATAGCAGGAGTAGAGATTCCCCAATATCAAATTATTGATAGTCTTCTTGGCACATACACTACGCCGATTTACACCTTAGACGACAGAGTTTGTGTCAGTCATATAAGTACCAGTCACATAAGGATCTTTAAATGACAGAGAATAGACGGTCAGTCGTATAAGGACACTTATGTGACTAATACTTATATGACTGACCAAAGTTAGTCATCCAAGTTTCCTTATGTGACACGGACTTACATCACTGACATAACTCAGTGATATAGGACTACTTACGTGACTGGTACTTACATGACTGTCTGAAGTTTGTGACATAAGTGTTCTTATGTGACCGGTCATATTTGCGCAGTCAAGGTGAGTCACATAGGTAAATAGTAAAAATGCCACGTCAGACCTGACATTCAAAAATGTTGACTTTTTTGTTGTTCACCAACTTTTATTTAATTTGAATTTGGTAGGTGTTCTTATGCGACTGAGATACGTAAAGTTAGTCGCGATAGAACGCAGCATTAAATGAAAAAAATTAAACACACTCCACCACACTTACAGTCGTTCTTCAGTTCTTCCTCCGTGTGCATTTCCAGAAATCGATCTCCGGCGCCCTGGTAATTCTCTCCTCCGTCGAACACACTCCAAGGTATATATCTAGTTCAATTCGTACGTGAAGCTAGCTAGTGATGTTAATTTGTTGCTTGTCATTTTGTTAATTTGTGTCCGTTTGTTACATGATGATGATGAAGTCGTCGAAGATTATTCAGAAAGTGGAAGATTGACAATGGATAAAACTTGGATGGAGTTGGAAAGGAGTGACACACGGTACATTCAAGGCATTGTTCAGTTTGTTGATTTTGCAAAGCAAAATGGAGGAACTTCACATATATGTCCTTGTAGAAAGTGTTTGATGATTAGAGGAAAAATTACAACAAAGGAAATGTTTATCCATTTGATCCACAATGGTATGATGAATGGGTACCACACATGGACATCCCACGGTGAAGAAAGTGCTGAACGTTCCCCATACATGTTGAGACAACAATGGCTTGCGGAGAGTAATTATGGAGAAACAAGTAGTGGTGTGAAGAATAATCATCAATCAAACCCGACTGAAGATATTATTCGAGATGCATTTCCCTTTCAATATATGCAGAATGAGGATCTTCAGATGAACATGGATACAGAGAGTGGTGATTTAGATAGTAGGGTGGTTTTTGAAAGGTATACAAGTCTCGTGGGTGAAGCTCAGACACCTCTATATACTGGTTGTAACAGAACCGTTCTTGAAACTATTCTGAGGGCAATGCAAGTGAAAGTAGAGAGCGGATTGTCGGATAAGGGCTTCAATAAAATTCTACATATCACAAAAGAAATTCTGCCTCTTGATAACAACTACCCTAGTTGTTATCAAGATGTGAAAAAGATTTTAAAGAATTTGGGGATGGGTTATGAGACCATACATGCTTGTGAGCATGGTTGTATACTGTACTACAAGGAGCACAAAGATCGTGTTACTTGCCCCGTGTGCGGTGAGGGAAGGTACAGAGAAAATGACAGGAAAAGCAAAGTTCCAAAAAAGACACTTAAGTACTTCCCTTTGATTCCAAGATTGCAGCGTCTCTTTATGTCACCTGATATTGCAGGCCAAATGAGGTGGCACGCTTTAAGAATTGTTGATGATCCGGAATACATTCGACATCCGGCTGATTGTGAATCATGGCAATTATTTGACAAGGAATATCCAGAGTTCTCAAGTGAGATAAGGAATGTACGACTTGGCTTAGCAACCGACGGTTTTAATCCATTTGGGTCTTCGGGACTCTCACACAGCACATGGCCTGTCGTTGTTATACCTTACAATCTGCCACCCCATATGTGTATGAGAAAAGAGTTGAATATACTCTGTATGTTGATATCTGGACCCAAATCTCCTGGAAAGTGCCTAAGTGTTTTTATGAGGCCTCTTATCGACGAGTTGAAAGTACTATGGAATGAGGGAGTTCGTACTTTTGATAGACATGATCGGTCATCTTTCATTATGAAAGCAGCATTGATTTCGACAATTAGTGACTTTCCTGGTCTTGGTATGTTAGGAGGCATTAAGACAAAAGGGTACAAAGCTTGCCCCTTATGTCTAGATGACATTGACGCTACCCATTTGACTGGAAGGATGTCGTATCAAGGGCATCGAAGATGGCTCCCAAGAGACCATGACTAGAGGTTTGAACCCCATAGATTTAATGGGAAGATTGAGCGACGAGACCCTCCACCACCACTTGTCGGGCATGACGTATTCAATGTCATTATGTCACACGAGTATCCTACTCTTAGTCTACATCCTCGATTTAAAGCGAGAGGCAGCAGTGAGAGGCTTTGTTGGACACACGTGTCTATATTTTATGAGTTACCATATTGGAAGTCATTCTCCCATCCATATTCACTCGATGTTATGCATATTGAGAAGAATGTTTTTGATAACATCATTGGGACCATACTTGTTCTTGAAGGTATGAAAACTATTTGTACATATATATATTATACATTAACATATATTTGAAGTACTTATTCACGTTTGTTTTAAATAATTTGCAGGTAAGACTAAAGATGATATCAAGGCTAGAAAGGGTTTGGAAGAGCTGGGGGTACGTAGTAATTTATGGCTCAAACCATCCGGGTCAAACTCAAGGAATAAGGAAAAAGTGACTAAAGCACCTTATACAGTGACTTCAAATGAGAAGCTAGAGATACTTGAGTACATGAAGGATGCTAAGTATCCATCTGGGTATGCTGGAAGCTTGAAGAATAAGATTCATCTTGAAGACAAAAAGTTTATTGGATTGAAGACACATGATTGTCATGTTATGTTACAGAGACTGTTGCCGGTTTACATTAGACCATACTTGCCTAGAAATGTGGTTCACGCTCTCATATCACTATCTCATTGGTTTCGTAGAATCTGTTGCAGAGAGATGAAGAGAGATGAGGTACGTCACATGAAGATAGAGATAGTTCAGATTCTGTGTCAGTTAGAGAGGATTTTTCCACCGGCATTCTTCACTATAATGGTACATCTCATGGTTCACCTTCCAGATCAAATTTTATTTAAGGGGCCGGTACACTACAGTTGGATGTATCCTATGGAACGGTACGTATATATGGAAAAACTCGATTAGTATATTATATTGTAATTATATTTATTGTTCGCGGCGCAAATTATAATGTTAAATATATGTTATATGTAGGCAACTTGGAAAGTACAAAAAGTTTGTGAGAAACACAAGGTACCCTGAAGGTTGCATTGCCGAGGATTTTATTGCACACGAATGTGTGATGCACTGTAAGTTGTACATGGGTGAGATTGAAGGTAAATCTCAGATTGATGATGAAGAAGAGGAAGATCGATCTCACTTTGACATATCAGTGGTATCTAATGTCATAAAGCCGACGGGCTGCTGGGGTAGGAGGTTTCGGCTCAACAATATTGACATAGACGTGATGCATTGGTCTGTCATGGAAAATTGCGAAGAGGCAAGGGAGTATATTCAGGAACATGCAGAGGACTTTTACACTGACAATCCCTACGGTGACAATGATTCTCGTATTGAACATTTTCATCCTTATTTACTTAATAAGGTAACACTTTATTTAACACACATATATTCATTTGTAGTATATATAAACTTTGTGTACTTGATTTAATTGAGTGTACATTGTGATCATGTGGTAGATGATACAGTTACACGACGAAGGATCTGATGCGTACTCTATCGAGCTTCACATTTTGGCATGTAAACCACAGTTTCACTCTTGTTACACTCACTGTGTTGTAAATGGGTTGAAATTTGTTGTATGGGATAAGGACCAACATTTGACGACACAAAATAGTGGAGTCATGGTAGACGCTGGTTAGTAATAATTTTTTATATATATGTTTGGTTCATCTCAGTAGACTTGTTATATATATGTTTCTTCATCTTCTTATTTCACTGTTATATGATTTCCAGGAGCCATAAAGTATTATGGTGTTCTACAAAATGTTATTGAACTCAAGTATGCCGAGGAAATGCCGGTAGTCGTATTCCAATGCAAGTGGTTCAATACTGATGAATCTGAGGGTGGAAACATAAAAACGGAGCATGGAATTCTTTCGATTGACACATCTAACACGTGGTATGAAGATGCTCCTTATTGTCTTGCAAAACATGCACAACAAGTGTTTTACTTGGAAGATCCTAAGTTTGGAGATAATTGGAAAGTTGTTAATGTCGTCGCTCAAAGAGGCACTTATAGTCACTCATGTGTTGGTACATCAGAGGAAGATGTTGATCAAGAAGACAGCACACTAAATATTCCCCCTTATTTTAAGTGCAATGGAATTGATGAAGATGTTCCCCTCTCATATAATGATTTTTTCGAAGTAGATGAAGAAAGTGAAAATGACGAAGAGGAAGCTGATTTTGATGAAACAGATGATGAAGAGGAAGATGTTGATGAACTCCATTATTATTATAGTGATCTTGAAGTAAGTGAGGAAGATCAAGAAGATGAGGAAGGGTATGATGATATTGATGACGAGGAGGAGGAGTGAAGATTATCATGTGTTTAAACATCATGTGTGTTTTGTTCATCATATTGGAATGTTGTGAAATGTTTAGTCCATTTTGGATGTTGTGAAATATTTTGTCCATTTTGGAATATGCTGATTATGTGAACTTAGTAAAATGTTAGTTTCATTTTCAGGTTGACGTTCACTTATGTGACTGCACATGTGTTTACTAGTTACGTAAGTGCTGTTTATTGAAGGTGGGAAATTCCAAAACCATTGGCGGGAAGCCAAATTCTGAATGGGGAATATAATTTTAATGAGCGGGATTCTGTAATCCACCTATGCGACTGAGTTTATTGTGTGTGTCATGTAAGATATAACGCGAGCGATGGCCAACACGTGTCAAAAAACGCGATCGGTGCCGACCACGTGTCCCAAAAACCAACACTTGTATGTTTTGAACCAAAACATACATCCACTTCTTCTTCACTTCCTCTCTCTCACCAAAAACGTTTAGGGTTTCCCGATTTCGACCTACGACATATACATCCACTTCACTTCCATCATGCCGGCGAAGAAGAAAACATTGAGCGACGTTGTAGCCGCAACCAGCAACGATAATAACATGAAGCTGCGGTCTCCAAGTACTCGGCGTCCGGCCAAAGTACATACGCCGGAACCTACGGTGAAGAAGAAGGACCAACCAGCAGCCAAACCTCCAAAGAAGGATAAACCGGCCAAACCTCCAAAGAATAAAGCCGGCACCTTGATTGAAGGGAAGAAGAAAAAAGGCTGTGTTGAAGGTAATATTACTGGCCTCACTATCCCTAATATAGACGTTGTTGTTCCAGATCCGGTTAGTTCTCCTAAGAAAAGGACTGTTTCAGTGCAAACACTCTTGCGTAGAAGCCCTAGATGTTCTACAAAACTGAGAGTAGAGAAACCCTCCAAAAAGGATCCCAAAAAAGCCCTATTTGACCCTATTACTGAGTCTGAGACCCAAACTGATGTACCCATGCTAGTTGATCCACCTGCTGCTTCTAAATACCCAACAAGAACTGTCTCATCCTCCCACCAAACCATCAATCGCTACCCCTCACTTACACCATCACCCACAGTTTCTGAAAACCCTCCTGTTCAAACTCATAGTAATCCCTCAAATGAAGAACCTCCTGCGAATCCCCCTAATGAAGCCCAAACTGATTCACCAAACGAAAAACAGCCTGCTAACCCCTCAAATGAAGATCTCCCAGCTAATCCCTCTCAAGTGACAAATGATGCTGACTATACTGATGACAACACCCAAGAGATGGAGGAACTGCCTCTGAGTATCCGCGTGAATATGAAGGATCATTCTTCCGGTACAATATTAATATTGTTTATTTACTAATTTTCTGTTATCAATACATCTTCTCATACTAATATAAATTGTTTGATACTTGATGGTAGATGACGAGGATGCCCATGTAAGTGAAGCGGAAACCTCAAAGAAGAGAAAGCGCCGGGGAGTTGTGTGTGGCAGCAAGATTGCGACTTTGGTGAACTCATTGGGGACTAAGATCAAGGTTGAATGTTCTGAAGAGGCAAATGGCCCAGTAATAAGGCAAATAAGGAGTATGATGTGCCACCAAATCGGGGCGTGTGTGAGACAGAAGGTGCCGATGTTAGCTCCGACATACACTGAGCTAGAACGTAAGCATTGGGATGTCGTGGTGAACTATCTCAGTGTAAGTTGTATATGTATTTAATTACAATGTTTATTTTTGTGCATCTCACTGCAACTTTTACACACGCTGATTTTATTTTTATTGCAGCCTCATTTCTTTTTGCCAAAGAAAGATGCTCTACTTTGGGAGTACATTACACGAATAGCAAATAACCGCTACAAGAATTGGAAGTCGTCTTGCCACAAACATTATCTGAAGCACGGGAAGAAAGTACCTTTGGAGTTTGTCCATCGCAAGGAGGAATGGGCATGGCTGGTTGATCACTTTCAAGAACCTGCATATGAGGTGAAGTGTGGTGACCAAACTCAACTATCAGTTACATTTTTATTATAAGTATTCATCTGTTTCATTGGCATTTATTTTTTTGAAGGCTAAATCAAAAAGGATGAAGGAGGCCCGAGAACAGAAGAAGAATCACCGTGGAGGAAAGACTCCGATGGCCATCAGAGCAATAGACCACCTCCAAAAAGGGCACAAAGCAAACCATGTTGCAATATATGCTGATGTCTATTCCCAAGAACCTGAATGTGCTGAGATAGTGGTATTTCTTTACTCTGTTTCTTTTTTATTATGTCTTGCTAAATATATTGTCCAATAGTGTCAATCTATTGTTGAATATATGTCACTCATGTGTAGATTAATTGTTGGAATGTGTATGGACAAGTATTGAAGTATGCGTGTCGATTAAATGTTGTATTGTGTAATCAATTTGATCTGATGAATTTATTGTGGACTTGTGCATGTTGGAATGTGTAAGAACAATTATTGAAGTATGAATGTGGATTAAATGTTGGATTGTGAACAAGTATGACTGTTTATGAATGTGTGGATTAAATTTTGGATTTTCTGAATGTGTAAACAATGTGATGTTTTAATTTATTTTGTACTTGGGCAAAGGAACACATGAATGCCGAGGTGCAGAGACTTCTTGATGAGCAGCAGTCCGATGACCTCAGTAGCATTGCTGACCCTATCCCGACGAGCACTCAGTTGGAGATAATTTCTAAAGCTGTTGGGCAGAAGAAAGGAACTCAGATATCTGGAGTTGGGGGAAATATAAGGAGGCCTCCTCGCCCTAGAGGCGGGGCTTCAAACCATGCCCTGAAGGAAGAGATCATTAGGGCAAAGGAGGAGGCTGCTATGAAGGAAGCTGAGTTCGAAGACAGGCTGAGGGCGATCGAAGAAATGCTGAGTTCGAAGACAGATGGAGATGGTGGCACAGGAAATGGTTGTAACGTCTCTGATGGGGCGAGTTTCGGTCTCGGTACTCTTTGAATTCTCTATCACTTCAAACTTTAGTTGGTGAACATGTTATGCTACGTTGTGCTGTTGGAAACTTTTGTTGGAATTGTTGTAATGCTGGAAACTTTTTGTATAAATCCTGAAATGTTTCAGGTAATTTTGTGTAGGTGATGAATTTCAAATTAAACAGGGTTGTTTGGTTGTACTCTTATGTGACACAAAAAACTTTTTTAAAATTATATGTCCAACTTACGTGACTGGATTTCCAACTTACGTGACTGGATTTCCAACTTACGTGACTGGATTTCCAACTTACGTGACTGGACTTCCAACTTACGTGACTGGACTTCCAACTTACGTGACTGGATTTCCAACTTACGTGACTGGACTTCCAACTTACGTGACTGGACTTCCAACTTACGTGACTGGATTTCTTATCATCAGATCTTTTACATACGCTTACGTGACTGATGTTGGTACCACACGTAGTCGTATACACTAACTTATGCGACTGTGTTTATGTCCGCTCACTTCTTACGTGACAGAGAACTGCACCGTTGACTTTTTTCCTGTTATCTCAATTTAAACTTATATGACTGACCTTTGTTCTTATGTGACTAGTTTGTCCACTGTCGCATAAGGGTTTATGTGACTGGTGTGTTTTAGATCAGTCACCCCAGACTTTATGCCACACAACTTATGTGACTGGTCCTTATGTGACTGAGTGTAGTCACATAAAGGTTTATGTGACAGAAAACGAACTTATGTGACTCATTTGGGTCAGTTACCTAAGATGTAAAATGGCGTAGTGATAGCTAGTCTACTGCTTTAAGATTATTTCCGAGCGCAACGTAGCTATCCAGCGACCCAACAACGCATAGTTTATTACATGTCGTAAGGATGTCCTTTCAATCTACGATGATCACTGCTGGCAGCTTCTGCGATGATAGCTGTAGATGTTAAAGACTTATTAAGTCCAGCGGTAGAGTCTTGTGCGCACTTGGCCACGATCTTCTTCGTTATCCCATAGCCATCGGCTGTTCTGCCATTCGGGGGTCCCTGAGAATGCACTCTTGACATTTCTCTTCCATTGATGATGTTTCGCTGCATAGTTTGTCCACGAAACCTGGATTTCCTTTCACATTATTTGTCCCCAACGCAAAGAGCTCATCATCACTATAACAACAACAACAACCTCCTGCAGATCTGACACTATTCTCCACTACTGTATAATTAACAAACTTATGTATGTATTATATAAACCCCACCAAAGAAACTAACGCCTTTCAATTAGATTACGAAATAATATCAGATTTGACTAACATAATAAATATATATATTTGCTTACCAAATCTCAGACTAAATTAATTTGACGATCCATATAACAAAACGGAAAATTTAATATGAGAGAGACACCCTCAAATTTAATATGTGTGCGTATAGAGTATTGTTTATCTCTCTTGAATAAAAAGAATCAGGACTAAAGTTCCCATTTGACTAGCTACTGCTAGAGTAATCCCGTCCATGCTCAAATTAAAGTTGAATTACAAAATCAATCGGCCCATAATAACTTGATTAGTTGTTGGTAATGGTATGGGTTGGCTTTGATTAATCTACTGAATGTTTAAAAATAAGGCAACTATTTATTTATACCACTATTCTCAACTACCGAACTGTTCATAACTATATATTGATTTATGGCACAGAGAAAGGATCCGGTGCAAAGTGATAAATATGGTACAAAATACAAAATGATCTCCACCCTTCATTTAATCAATTGGATGGTACTGATTAATTGTAAATAAATATGTTTAATTTCATATTTTATTGTGGAAAGGGCAAATATGGTATACCAAGATTGTTTCATTGCGACAAATTTACGACGAACGACAGATCTGAATCGATGACGAGCGGCCAACTAATTGGCTGCGATTGTCGATTCCATGGCGACGACGGACTGAAGCGACGAACCAGATACAGTGTGGTGGTGGCTGGTGGGTTCTCGCCGAATAATTATACGTTTTCGTATGTGTTGAGGGCGTGTGGGGATATGTTGAATTTGGGATTAGGGTTGGGGCTTCATACGCAGATTTTGAAATGGGTTTGGGATGGTTATGATTTTGTGGTGAATGGGGCTTCAGAGAAACATGATTTACATATAAACAAACTCATGAGATGCAGGATAAGTGTACCAGATGATACCAGATTCAGTTCTGCATCAATGGTACCAGTAATTACGCGGACATCTGAAACATAACGGCGCGGACGTCTGAGGAGTTTTAGAAATTGAGAAGACCTCCGCTGTACATAAATCACAAGGGGTCCGCGGTCTGGACTGCTCCAGATTATTTTTTTGTCACCAATTTTTAACGAATTATAATTCAATTTTGACGAATTATGTCATAGTTCGTCAAAATTGGACTATAATTCGTCATGAAATACGACATATTGTAGTATATTCGATTAACAATGCTATAATTCGTCATATGTAATTAAAAATTCTTCCAAATTTTGGCAGTAACATTGTATAATATGTCTAGAATTTTATAATTCGTCACAGCATAATTATAGTTCGTTATGTCATAGTTCGTCCAAATTGGACTATATTCGTCAAGATTTCGACGAATTATAGTGCACTTTTGACGAATTATGACATAATTCATCACATTTGGACTATAATTCGTCAACAATTCGGCAGTATCATCGATAGTTAGTCATGATAATTTATAGTTCGTCATCACTAATTTATAATTCGTCATGACCAGGACGACGAATTATGTAACGAAAACTTTAGCTTGAAGATATGGAACTGAAACTTTAGCATGAAGCAATTGATATGCACCAGTTTTGTTCAGTTTTGTGTACCAGTTTTGTTCTTTAACTTGACAAAATAAAATGATGTTCAGATTATACAAAATACATAAAGTACAAATTTTTAACATCTGTCTATCCATATATCACATAACCCTGCTTACATAACCCTTTTATGTATACATAAAAAACACAATTATCCAGAACCAAACCCAACACAAGCATCATCAAACAGTTCCTCCATCTTGTCATAATCAGCTTCAGCCACAACTCCATCCAAAACCAAATTATAACTAAAGATATCAGGTTTTATCCTATCAAACTTCATCTGGTTCAGCACATACAATGCATCCTTCCCTTTCTTCTCTTTCACCAAAAACTTAATCACATTAGTGCTATCCACGCCATCAGGAACAAAACCAAGCACTCTCTTCTCCTCCAAAAACCTCTTCACCTGCAATTAAAATAGAAAGCAAATAAGATATAATTCGTCACAGCATAATTATAGTTCGTTATGTCATAGTTCGTCCAAATTGGACTATATTCGTCAAGATTTCGACAAATTATAGTGCACTTTTGACGAATTATGACATAATTCATCACATTTGGACTATAATTCGTCAACAATTCGGCAGTATCATCGATAGTTAGTCATGATAATTTATAGTTCGTCATCACTAATTTATAGTTCGTCATGACCAGGACGACGAATTATGTAACTGAAAACTTTAGCTTGAAGATATGGAACTGAAACTTTAGCATGAAGCAATTGATATGCACCAGTTTTGTTCAGTTTTGTGTACCAGTTTTGTTCTTTAACTTGACAAAATAAAATGATGTTCAGATTATACAAAATACATAAAGTACAAATTTTTAACATCTGTCTATCCATATATCACATAACCCTGCTTACATAACCCTTTTATGTATACATAAAAAACACAATTATCCAGAACCAAACCCAACACAAGCATCATCAAACAGTTCCTCCATCTTGTCATAATCAGCTTCAGCCACAACTCCATCCAAAACCAAATTATAACTAAAGATATCAGGTTTTATCCTATCAAACTTCATCTGGTTCAGCACATACAATGCATCCTTCCCTTTCTTCTCTTTCACCAAAAACTTAATCACATTAGTGCTATCCACGCCATCAGGAACAAAACCAAGCACTCTCTTCTCCTCCAAAAACCTCTTCACCTGCAATTAAAATAGAAAGCAAATAAGATATAATTCGTCACAGCATAATTATAGTTCGTTATGTCATAGTTCGTCCAAATTGGACTATATTCGTCAAGATTTCGACAAATTATAGTGCACTTTTGACGAATTATGACATAATTCATCACATTTGGACTATAATTCGTCAACAATTCGGCAGTATCATCGATAGTTAGTCATGATAATTTATAGTTCGTCATCACTAATTTATAGTTCGTCATGACCAGGACGACGAATTATGTAACTGAAAACTTTAGCTTGAAGATATGGAACTGAAACTTTAGCATGAAGCAATTGATATGCACCAGTTTTGTTCAGTTTTGTGTACCAGTTTTGTTCTTTAACTTGACAAAATAAAATGATGTTCAGATTATACAAAATACATAAAGTACAAATTTTTATCATCTGTCTATCCGTATATCACATAACCCTGCTTACATAACCCTTTTATGTATACATAAAAACACAAATATCCAGAACCAAACCCAACACAAGCATCATCAAACAGTTCCTCCATCTCAAAACCGAGATGACGAATTATACACTTGAGCCCATGATATCTACTGAGACTGAATTATCTAACCATATAACACGACGAACTATAAGACTTTTGACGAATTATGTAAGGTTTTGACAAATTCCAGTACGTCCAACAGTAACTAACATCAAACTCATGACGACGAATTTTAAAATGCTTTTGACGAATTATATAATTGGGTACTCGGTTCACAAAAACAACAGTTTGGAAACTCAGTCATAGTTTACGAAACAGTTCAGCATAACATAACGGTCATAGCTACATCATCGACGTACAATAAACTAAATTTAACAAACTGAATTAGGGTTACGTATCGTCGAATTTTCGTTTCCAAATTAAACGAACAGTAACTCAACTCACCATTGTTCGTCGATATTGTTCCAAAACCCTAAAAATCGATGCTTCGACGATTCGCGTGACTGCAAACCCTGTTTCAACGAATCTCAAACCGTAAATTCGGTTGATCTGTTGTTTGACGAATTCCTCCAATTGGTCCGACGAATCCTCTCTCCAATCGGT
The DNA here is from genome assembly GCA_033675215.1 of Rhodiola kirilowii. Lineage (NCBI taxonomy): Eukaryota > Viridiplantae > Streptophyta > Magnoliopsida > Saxifragales > Crassulaceae > Rhodiola > Rhodiola kirilowii. The sequence continues at coordinate 368,599 of CM066199.1, forward strand.
CCGACGAATCCTCCCTCCAATCGGTCCGACGAATCCCAAATCGTCGCGTCGAGGTTGTCGTTCGGCTGAGGAGAGGAGAGATGGTGTTTATTTTTGGGTTTTATTAATTTTGTTAATTTTGGGTCAATTATACCCTTGAATGTAACATATACACGCATAAATTATTTTATTAATTCATTTAATCTTATTAATAACAGCCATAGGATTACTAAAATGAATGGTTTAGATTAGTTTGTATTTTGCATCATTTTTTGGCTTTGCACCAGATCTGACCTCTTATGGCACATACAAACAAAATAAAATCAATGTCTCTATCACATAGATATAATATATATTGCACATATAGACCTACCACTGGCTCAACAAGGTACATTTATCCATATGGAAAACCTCACCCTAATTTGATCAAACATTGGCAATAGTAGTTGTAAATCCACACCATATATATATATATATATAGGGGCGCGCTCAAATGTTATGGGTTGTTAATGTGTTATGTGTTATGAAGGTTTTGATTGGTTGATAGTGGCAGGAATAGTGCCGGAATAGTGTTTTGGTAGTGGGATTTCACTGTTTGCTTTTTACTGTTGATAGTGGGTTTACTATTTGGACACGTGGCGCACCCACAAAGCACGGGGGGAGTTGGATGTGTGGCTAAGATTGATGTAACACATAACACATTAATTTGGGTGTAACATTTGAGCGCTCCTCTATATATATATATATGGCTCGACACATATACATGTGATTGCGATGTGATTACTGATTAGGCAGACATTTATAATACGGGTGATGGTGAGTAGTCACACACGTTTAACTACATACCAAAAGTCCACAAAATTTGTAACTATTACACACTTATTAAATAAAATAGGAGCATGACACAAGGGAAATGAATAGTCGTTTTTATTGGACCTTGATTAATTTTAACGATATATGTGTACTCTGGGGAAGCACTCGGTTGAGAAAAGGTTGGTAGAATGAGGCAGTAAGACACGATTTGAGCCACTCATCTCAGCCGTCAAATGCACGTGGCGTTGCCACGTGTCCCACTCACTTGAACGCGTTCACACTACCGTTGTGAGTGGGACATGTAACGCGCACACAAAGCACGGGATAAATGTATAGCTCGAATCGTGCCTCACTACCTCATTCTAATTTGTCCTGCCTTATTTGAACGCTCTTCGTGTAGCCAGCTAGAGCTTTATCATTTTAAAAGCATACATACCCCACCACACATTTATAATTTCCACCTATTCACTCGCACATCCACGTACTTTTACTACCATTCCCCAACCTCCCCCTTTGACTATTAGTTAATGCACACCACACGAATCATGTGGCCTTTCACCATTCCTCCATATTCATCATACTAAATTAAACTGGGGAAATATACAGCAGATGATGAAAAAGAATAAATGAAATGAAATGATGAACGCGTGGTTGGTTGCTGAATAAATATTGAACTAGGGAGACTCCAGAACTGACCAAATCTCTTTCAAAAAAAGAAAAAGAAAAAAAAGAACTGACCAAATCAAACACAGACAGTCATATTTATATATGTCTGTCTGTCTGTCAAACCCTATCGACCTGATCAACAATGCAAATCGAGACGCATTCTCTTTCCCCAATTCCATCCTACTCCATCGACGCCCTGCATTTCAATCTCGAATGTTGCCCTACTACTCCTCATGACTACCTTACTCCTTCTCGAGTCGATGCCGCCGTCACCGTCCAGAAGGTCTATCGGAGCTACCGGACGCGCCGTCGCCTTGCTGATTCGGCTGTTGTCGCCGAGGAGATGTGGTCTGTTCCTCTCTTTTCTTCTTTGTCTTGTGTTGTTGTGTTTACGGGCGTAGTGTGTACTCAAGGTAATTTGTTCGCGTTCGCAGGTGGCAAGCCATTGACTTTGCCAAGCTGAATCACACTACCGTCTCTTTCTTCAGCTTTTCTAAACCGGAGACGGCTGCCTCCAGGTTGAAACGTGTCACTCTCAATGCTTCCAAGGTATATATATATATATATATATATATATAATAATTCGCCTTCAAAGCAAGCAAGCAGCCATACTTTCGACCTAGAGAATCGTTTTGTGTAAAGTACTGTAGAAAATTAGTTCGAAAAGACAGATTATTATATGCTTCTGATGAGTTTATTCAAAAAGACAGAGATGCAGTTGAAAAAGTGAAATAATTGAATCTCCCATTTGTTTCATCCTGTCTTTTACTACTGTATCTAACATGTTGTTGCTATTTGGTGGCAGGTTGGCAAAGGTCTATCTCAGGATGATAAAGCACAGAAATTGGCCTTTCAACACTGGATTGAAGCTGTAATTACTCGATCATCTCTCACTTTCATTTCATCTCCTAGCTTCCCCTGTTAATTATTATTCACTTTTGAGTGGGGGATTTTCTTCACAAGATCGAGGGACAAACAAAACAAATATATTAATCACTATATATCCTCTGGTAATTTAGTTTTTGTTGAAACTTCCAGATTGACCCAAGGCATCGATATGGTCATAGCTTACACAAGTATTACGAGGAATGGTGTAAATCAGACGGTGGTCAACCATTCTTCTACTGGTAACAACAATATTGCACCCTTCAACTCTTTCTTCTTCCTGGAGTCTCACTTACATTCGCGCAATGTAGTAGCATTATTATCATGGTAGTAGTTGTGAATTCAATAGCTCATGATTGCTGATAAATTGGAAGACAAGAGGAGAGAGCTAATTCATAAATAAATAAAAAACAGTACCCATTTATCATTATTTGAATGTCATTTTGTGCAGGTTGGATATCGGAGATGGAAAAGATGTTGATCTAAAAGATTGTCCGAGATCCGTTCTTCGCAAGCAGTGTATTAAGTATCTTGGACCTGTATGCATCAGATTATTAAAAATTACATATTCTTGTGGACCAGTCATGCTTATCTTCCCTTCCAGTAACTAATTTGTTATGTTGGTCTCATTCTCGGTGTTCCTTGTCATCAGCAAGAACGAGATCATTATGAGTACAACGTAGCTGATGGCAAAATTGTTCATCTACAAACTGGAGAGCTTTTGGATACTAATAAAGGGGGAAAAGATAAATGGATATTTGTGATGAGCACATCTAAGAAATTGTATGCGGGTGTGGTGAGTCTTGATGCTGATAAGAACAGTTGTATTTGGTCTTTGACTTAAATTGAACCCTTCCCATCTTTGTCAAAACTGATTTCCTCGTGGTGGGTTATATAGAAGAAGAAGGGGAAATTCCACCATTCTAGCTTCCTTGCTGGAGGAACTACTTTAGCTGCTGGAAGGCTTGTTGTGGATCATGGAATCCTCAAGGTACAAACTTATTTTGTTATTTGTAGTACTCAAAAAACTCGCATCTTCAAGTGCCTATTTTGCGCACAAGTCATATTTGTAACAGTAGTTGCTCAAAATGCTTATCATGTAGGTGTCACTTTTTTCGCAACATTATTGTGGGTTATCAGGATGTTGAACTTTGTACAGATAAGTGCTAACTTCATTAGTGCATTGAATTTTCAGTCCATATCAGCTTACAGTGGCCACTATCGACCTACTGATGAAAGCCTCGACATATTTATGTCCTATCTTAGTGAAAGTGGTGTCAACCTCAAGGAAGTTCAGGTATTGTACTATGCTGCTCTGCAATCTAAAAGATTCACAGTCAATTCTAGTAGTGAACTGTATTGCGTTCCCTTTTTTTACAATTTGTGCTCGATTTACTTGTTAGCAGTGCAAGTAGCTCAATACTTATCACCTTGTTTCAGATACATAGTTCCAAGGAAGATGATGACAGTTATTCAGACACCAAATTGGACAAACAAAGTTCTGAAGAGTTCCCAGTTCTTAACTCACTGCCTTCAGAAATTCAGAAACCTGATAGCACGTCATCCTTCCAACAGGTTGAGGTTGAGGGTACCAGAAGCGAATACAAGAGAACCTTATCAGGTGGTCTGCAGAGCACCAAAGCAAATGTTCCACAAAAGTCCATACTGAAAAGACTGAACTCTAAAAAGGAGGCCAAGTCATATCAGCTAGGACATCAACTGTCAATGATATGGACAAGCGGGCTTGGCCCTAGAATTGGGTGTGTAGGCGACTACCCAGTGGAGTTAAGATTATCAGCTCTGGAATTCACAGACCTGTCTCCAAGAGGATATTCTGGGACACCACCAAACTACAGACGTCTGGTGGGCTTGGCATCACCAAAATCAAATCGACCAGATGATGAAGTCACCTCTACCACGTAATTAGACAGATCGACATGTTTAATTGATATCCACTCAACTATTATTTGGTTAACGTGTTTGCTTGGTAATGGTGACTTTCCTATTTCTTGGTACCATCGTGCATCAATAAATTGCAGAAAAAGCTAGAAAATGTTAAGTTCTGAACTGAATATTTTGTCTGGCATATATTTATATGGTAACTTGAACATAGACTTGAGTAAACATGCCAACAAATTAACGGTTGTGAAATCTAAGGGGCTGGGCAGAATTATGTATTACAAACCCCACGTGCACACGACATGTGCTAACTCCGTCCAATTCCTACCCGCGATTCAGTAGCCTGCCTGGCACTACATCAACGATCAACCAACATAGATATATACTAGTGTCTCCAAATTACAGTTTCTAGCTTGATGCCTACAAAAACAGTGTGATAGCTAACATAGCATAGCATGAGTCTCAACACAGAACATCGCAGGCTATTTGAAAATTTGATCTAGTCAACTGCGCCTAGCAAGATGAAGTGTACAACTAAAACAAAACAAAACCAGATCAAGCACATTATCGACAGCCTGTGCTCCCCATTCTCTAGTAAAACAATCCCATCCTATGGACTGAACTAGCAAAATTTTCTTTTGGTATTGGTATGGCCCCCCTCCTGTGCTCAAGGACCTTCCGTTTGCCTTGATCTGAAGCCTTAATGTTCAATCCACGACAGAACCCAACCTACACAAGCAGTCTAGATGTCGTATAATCATCACGACGAATGAATATGAACAACATAACTAACACTATGACTGGCGAGTCAAATGCAGATCGAGCTGCATGAGCCATGAGGCAATCACTGTCCTACTACACAATATACATCACCACTTCATGTCCAACATATGCAAGCATTCTTCCCTTCTTCTTTTTTTGTATACAAAAGCGGCCTTACTCTTAAAAAAAGAGAACACTGAGACGTACCTACCCCAGAAGTCGATAATCTTCCGCAACGGGTAATATAAACACAACTGAACTTCACATATGATCATGGCTTAGTGTCCATAGCACTTGCAGGTGCTCTACCAATACCTTTTGCTGCCTGCTGTCCAGGAAGGCTTTTGGCACTGCCAGCCTCTGCCACCATGGAATTCTTAACCTGGCAAGAAGTATCAACGAAAAATACAGGGAAATTTAAAAAGATTAAGTATTTAAAAAATCACGCATCACAACTACCTTACATATTAAAACTCTGATATACTGAACAAATAATACAATATGAGAAAACATACTGCTGCTACGCGCTCCCGGTGAATGTCATGTATCACCTGTAAATGATGGGGACAGTTAATATTTGTAAAAGTAGTGAAATGGATTAACCTGCTAATAAGGTAAGGGTGATGCAATTAAAGGAACATACTGGTTTTCTGTAGCTCTTGATCTCATCTCCACCAAAGCCAGGTATAGTCAGATTCCAGTTTCTTTCTGCACAAAGTCACGTAACATATCACAATAATTATACACTAATCTACAGCAACATATTTAAAAAAATGAATACAAACCTAGATGAAGCAGGATATCCTTGGCTTCCAACGTATTAGACTTCCGATGTTTAGCCAACAAGCAACCAAATGTAGTTATCTTCCAACAAAGAATGAATAACAATTAAGATAAATAGTGTTAAAAAGTTAACACTATTAAGTTCTCCACAAGTAACAAGTATGAAACGGGAAACACTTTATCATAAGTTTCCTCTAATCGGGGAAGTTGTGATGATTATATTTAAGTTCCCAGGACACAGCAGACTTACCCGATTCCCCCAGCAAATGTCAGTGTTTCTTAGCTTCATCTAAACATATTTAATTGATCTCATTGATCCCTCTACGTGTAAATGCAAAAGTGTGCAGGTAGAGTAACTCACAGAATCCACAAAGTCCTCTGCAATATCCACGAGAATGTCTACAACTTCCGGATCTAACTTCTCTGATGGATCGACCTACAAAAGACCAAAGACTCAGAAGAGACCAGTTGATATTGAATTACTCACAAAACAACGAATTCCATAAAAATCCTCGCACAGTTGCACTTGAATCGAAACTTGAAGTTAAAGTTTGTGAACGAACAAAAACCATGATAGCAAGAAAAGGGGAAAAAAACACGTGTTGAGACAGTCACATGGTCTTTCACCTGGTTCACCAATTCATGAATACTTCTCTTGCTAACTATACTGTTACTTGATTCATTTATGTCTTCAAGAGCACTGCTGGCATGAGCACCAGGTTGAAATGGCTGTGCAGTTCCAAACGATGCCGGCCTCGGGTGTCCTAGCCCCCTTGCAGTCTGCGTTTGAGGGCTCAGGGATGACCCAGGCCGTAAGGATTGAACTTGTCTAAACTGATCATGCTGATGGGGTGCAAAAGATTGTTGCTGCTGTTGGGAAGAAGATGCTTGCATTGGTTGGGATGGTCCCTGTGATGGCTGCAGCTGTTGCTGCGGTACATGTGATTGTGATCTTTGCTGCATGGATTGTGGATCCATATGTCCCCTGTATGTATGTGAAGGTAAAGGTGGCTTCCCTTGTGAAGACACAAGCCATGGTTGAGGTTGACCACGTTGCTGGGGGCTTTGCAAGACACTAGGTGAAGTCAATCCAGGAGAACCAACAGAGGAACCCCTTAAGAGACTATGGCCTGGCAGATTCTACATTAGGAAAAAAAAGAGAGATTAACAAAATACAAACTAGTAAGGCCGATGTTAGTTCGACGAATATGAATAAGAAATTACAGTTTGTATCGCTAATATTCGCCATATACCTATATATTATCAACCACCAGTGACATACACTTAAGAGTGGGAAGAAAAATAAATGGATATCGTATTCTATGAAGTGTTCATGAAATTCGTCAATAGTCCATACAGATCAAAATTCACATCAAATGATACAATATTTTACTTTCTGCAATAAGTGTAATGGATTAACCACAAGTACCATCCACAAACAATACTATCATCATACAAGAAAATATTTCCCTATCGACTGGCACAACATCATCTAGACAGTAACACATGTAGTGAAATCGATACCGAGCCTATATATGTGCAATACATTTAGATCATTCAGTTACCCAAAGAGCTAACAAAACAAAAACATAACCATGAATGCTAGAAAATAGTTCAGTACCTGTGCATTAATCGGGTGGTTATTAGGATTCGTTATAGATCGGATAGGAGCAGGCCTCTGCTGCTGGTGCACTGAAATCACCCCTGGCCTCATTTGAGAGGCAGACCCCAATCCAGAAGAAACTGAGGTCTGGTATCCAGAAACTGGTGGCCGAACCTAACGGTGATAAATAAGCATGAAATCTAACATCACCAGTCGAACAAAATGCACCATAAACCAAAAACCATACATTTACTAGTCACATACAAAGTATCAGTCTGATCACATGCACATGATCCCAACTCATCACTAAGACATATATATTGCCTAAATACATGAACTTAATCAACTCTACTATCCACATTTGAGGAGCAAGGCCCAACAGTCATATCTTTTTTTTTCTTTCTATTTTCAACATGGATGAGCAAGATGATAATTAAAAATTTATGAAATCAAGTAAAAATCACATAAGAAAAACCTGAGGTGTCGTGGCACCAGCACTAGATTCGGGAGCACTAGCAGCACCACGTCCAAGTCCACCAAACTGATGCCGACCGAAGGAAGGCGAGTACGGGGTCGACTGCGAACTTGCCGGGACACCAATGGCGATCCCACCTCTCTGAGAACCAACCGACGCCGAAGCCGACGAAGCCGCAGACGAAGACGGATTGAAATGCGAGAGATGCGAAGGCTGATGCTGCGGCCATTGTGGTCTACCTAAGCGAGACTGATCATTGGGCGAATGCGGTTGGTGGGTCTGCGACGGTGGATATGGAGGTTGGGACTGGGAAGTAGTTAATTGTTTGTTAGGGTTTGGATTTGGGCTAGGGTTTTGAGGGGAAGTGGTCGTAGCAGAAATTAGGGCAGACGGGAGGCTGGTGGAGGAGGATGAAGGAGTTGGGGCGATTGAGGGATCGGGTTGCGGCGGAGGAAGATCGGGCGCCGGTGGATTCGGCGGCGGGGGCTGCTCCATAGGAGGATGGAGTATGGCGGGAGCGAGAGAGTATTGGAGAGTCTTCTCCTATCGTTATTAATTAAAATTGGGATTTATAGAAAATAAATCCAAGAAATTTCATTTTTTTTATTATAAGAAAATGTGAATGGTTACTGGTTAGAGAAATAATCTTTTCCAACCCGTAGTTTGTAAGATTCTGATTCTGAATTGAGAAATTCTGAGTGATGTAGTAAAAAATATAAATCAAGTAAATTTGGAATTGATTATAGATTTTGATATCAGTTTACTTCCATCAATTTTTATTTGATTTTGACTTAAATAAAAATTACATTTAAATATAAAAATTTTAAATCATCTAAAAATTCGACATGTGGCATTCTTGACCGATCATAATTCGGAGCTCTTTTTGTCAATAAAAATAAATAAAACGCACTTATTTAAAAATACATAACAGATGCTATAAACGTCCTAACAAAATTAATGCCGTTATGCTAAGTCTTAACTTTAACAAAATAAATCCGAACATTAACAAAACAAGTCTGAACATTAATAATAAGTTTGAACATTAACAATAAGTTTGATTTTTAACAAAATAAGTCTGAACATTAACAAAATAAGTTTGAACAGTAACAAAATAAGTCTGAACATTAACAATAAGTCTGATTTTTAACAAAATAAGTTTGAACATTAACAAAATAAGTCTGAATATTAACAATAAGTCTGATTTTTAAGAAAATAAGTCTGAACAATAACAAAATAATTATGAACTTTAATAAAATGTCTGATTTTTCGACAAATATGACACGTGTCAAATTTTGAGAAGATTTATAGTTTTTACGTGCTTGTAAGATTACAGGTAGCATGAAATTGATAAACTTGGCATCAATGCAATCTCTCCCTGCTGGAATATCAATGCCACGACAACAGTAGGATTATGAGGAGTAGCTAGCTAAAGTGTTGAACCTGAATTCGAACTGGGGGAATGCATCACAGCAAAATGGATGTTGTAACTTTGTCACACACATTAGTTATGGTGGATAATGAGATATGATATTGTGTTGAGATGATCTCATGTAAGAATGATGCATGAGCCAGCCAGACTTAATAATGACAACTTGGAATCAAATATCTCTACTGAGCTGACCTCATGATTCTGTTCTATCCCTAGCTGATTCAAAAATATTCAAAAAGACTTGGTGGAGAATATGATAGAGAATTAGGAACAAAATCGGACTGCATAATAATAAAAATCAGTGCACAACCAAAATATGCATGCCCAACAAATCACAAATCTAATTTCTAGACGAGCTAGCGAAAGGAAATAAATAACAAGGAAATCCAATTGGATTAGATTAGGTGTAAAATAAAGCTTATCATTTGAAATTTACAAACTTTTGACAAATACAGTTGTTCATAATTTTGAGGGGATGCATTATTCATTATTATTTATTTATTATGATGAAGGTAGTGTGTATATTTATAGAGAGTGTAATTATAAGTCCCTTATTTATGACAATTATAATAATAGCATGCAGTAATTATCATTAATGGTTGGTTCCGGTTATTATTTATTTTTGGTATCATGATCATATTTTACAGAGACTATAAATTGTTTTTGTATTCCAGTGGTCATTTATAATATAAATAAACCAAATCGATCCATAAAAATATCATATTCCCTACAAATAATAAAAACCTTTTCTTTGATAAGTAACAATGATTCACTGTCTTCTTTTGCTTTAATTTCATAGATAGATTGTGAATAGTGAGAGAAGAGTTTGGGCTAATTCTAATTCTATTTCTTTGTACGATAATGATAGCATATTACTCTCTCTGCTCGCAGAGCAGTCGCATCATTGTTGGTAATTTATTATCTTCTCTGCCAACTTTTATAATCATATCCATTCATCCTCTCCGCTCTCCCTTTTCTTCATCTTCATCACCTTATCCTCTTCCCCCCATTTCTCCGGCCTATATAAATACCCACCACTTGAATATATCATCACACTCACACACAATAATTAGCGTTTGAGAGAGATAAGCTATATCTTTGATCTTAGGCTCCGAAATGGAGAGAATCAACACAGACCTTTATTTGAAGAACTGCTACATGCTGAGGGAGAACGAGAGGCTGAGGATGACAATGCAAAAGCTCGACCAGGAGAACAAAGCTTTGCTCTCCCAGCTTCATCAAAGGCTAATTTCTAACAACAACGCTAGCACCAGCAGCAGCAGCAGCAGCAATCGTGAAGCTAGTGCATCCCTCTAGATAGACATTTAGCAGTTTTTTTGTTTTTACTTTTAATTAAATGTGTTCCTGCAGTACTTCCCCCCTTTCAAGCTTTTCGCTATCATTTCTATTCTTACGTTCTTTGTCATTAAATGGCACCAAGTGTCAATTTGCTATATTGGATGTCATCTTTTTGTTTACGGTACAAAATTTGAGAATGAAAATATGCATGGTATTCTCTCATTCCCAACAACCTTTTGTCACTTCTGTTAGTACTACTTGTTTTAAGAACTCAAATGTATATATATTTGAAATTGTCTAGTGTGAAAATCAACTCAGGTATTCCCGAGTCTCTTTGCTACAAGACAATATAGTACGCAGTAAAAGGGATGCCTTTCATTTCAAGGTCTCAACAATACTGCCTTGGGATTTCGTCCATGCCAAAAGACGAAGAAGAATAAATATTAAGTAACCCCCTGATGGAAGAAGCCTCTTCATGCTCACTCTGTACCGTTCATAACCTATCACCCATGACTGAAAACTTGCAGAATTGGCCAGGCAGTAGTTTGTCTGCAGCATTCAACATGAAGACTGCTGCTGTAGACATGCGTAGAAATGCGCACAAGTCTTCCTTTACCCAATTTGACTCAACTGGAATTGCACCGGAGATATCAGCCATAGGCAACAAACAATTTGCTAGAAGTGCATTTCTGGTTGCTGCTACTGAATGACTCACTTCCTTTTCACTCACAACCTCAAGGTTGATTTCAAAAAGCTCGTCTTCATCCTCTTCCACTTGAACTGCTACCGAGTCATTATAATAAGCTCCAGTCATGATACTCCTGTCTTCAGGGCAGATTGAAAGTCATTACAGGTGACATTATGTTTTGCAAGGAACAGGCCTATAAATACTAAGTTTGTACCAAGAAGTTGGCAGTCAGGAGATGGTGGTAAGTAAAGCGCTCTTCACCAGCTCAGCTGAATGACTGTTTCAACTACTATATCCACTTAACCTGTCAATAACAGAAACACCACAAGGAAAGTCATATAAACAGATTAACTACCTCAACAAAATATTAAGAAATCAGATCCCATTATATTAATAACTGAGACCAATACTGCAACTAACACTGCTGACCCAATACACAGGACAAAGCAATACATGCTTATATATTTATATCATCATCAGTAGCTCTCCAAATCAGAAACGGTCTAGATATAATAACCAAGGACATTCCTCTGCATACCATGTCTACAGCATGAGCATTATGGGCTCTGTAGATACTCACCTCCAATCCATGTCTTGTGAGTTGTGACCCATAATCTTGACCAGGCAAACAGCATTGGCTCTCTCGATTGTAAGTAAAATATCCTATTATAAAATAATGAGGCATGCATCTCATGGAGGAGTTGTCTTATAAAAGGGACTTTGCATAGAGAGCTCTGTTCTGAGCAGGAAGGTAATACTGAATCATCTGATATATATGAAAACCAGAGCCCAGTAGAGGCAGTAGTGTTCCAACTACAGGTGAATAAATTGAATATATGAAGCAGACTTCCAAGCATGTATTCAGTAACGCGGCCATTTTCAGTTACTAAGGATTTAGTATTTCAGCATCCTAACTGAAATTTCTAAATTCAGGGTAATTTTGTAGCAGGAACTCAATCATTGAGTGAACTTCAAACATGCCGCTTTATGTTAGAGCCAAATATGACATTAAGTTATCACAAGCAATGCAATAAGCATAGTGGTAAAGCTTGTAGAAAACACAATATTAGTTCCAGAATAGCAAATTTATGTTATATCATAAGTCAAATCGGTCAAGATCGCCTCTTAAATCTTGTACTTCAAATATAGAAACAAAAGAAAATGAACTCTTCTAGTTGCCAACATAATTAATTAGAGGAGTTGTTTTAATGATAACTTGAAAGTAAGCCCCGAGTTGATCAAGGCCATCAAGTCATGACCTAGCGACATCTTTCACGCCTCCCATTCCACGCATACACTGTCCTGAAGAATGTTCAACTCAAAAAGAATCCTAAATCAACTAGATACCGACTTAAGTAAGATTCAGATATTGATAGTTACTTGTGTTATATTATTATTTGTTGACCAAATGCCTAATCTAATTGCCCTACTCGTAGTGTTAACCTCTCTTTTGTTTCTAATCCATATAAGCCAACCTATTCTTACTCTTTTAGTATTCCGTCAACTGAGCTCAAAACAAGACGAAGAAGTTCCTATTTGATTGCCCAAATAAGCAAACTTCAGTTCAACAATAATAAGGAAAAAGGCAAATAAGAGAAAATCTTATTTCTTTGAAAGTTTGTATTACAAAAGATATCCAGCCACAGCTTCTACATCAACAACACGATAATCACTACAACGCAAGAACATTAAACTTCCGGCAACTAGTATAACCACAAGCAAAAGTACTACTACTACCGAAACTCAAAAGATAATGATCATGGACATAATTGTGTACATAAGAAAACATGCATAAGCAATCAACCCAAAATGCTCATCACTTCCACCAGAAAGCACTCCCACAAGCCTAGCACAAGTCCTGGTAGCCCACACAACAAACACCAATGCCACGGCCAATCCAACCGCCCCATTCCTCGGAATAAACAATGAAAAGGCGGACAACAAAACCAATGGCAACATTGAATACCCAATTATACTCGTACATCTATGCAGATCCAAATTCCCAGCCTTCCCGGCCAACATATTAAACACAACATAGAGAAACAGAGAAAACACCACAATCCAACCTAATATAACTCCAAATTGAATCTTCCCAGCCAACAACTGAAAAAATCCAAACAGCATGTAGTAAAGAACCGGACCTGACAGATCGGCGTCGGCGTGGATGTTAGGGTCGATCCGGAAGGGATTCAGAATGGAACGGGTTTTTCGCCAAATTAGGTCAGGGTGGATACCTAGCTCGTCTAGAAGAGGCTCCTCGTCGTCGAAATTAGTGGATCCGGTCAATGACGATGATGAACCGGATGCGATGGTGCCGGAGATGGCGGAGCCGATGTCGAAGGACATGAAAGGGATTCCGGAGTTAGTCGGGCGGTGAGGCTGGAAGGGAGCGGTAGGGACGCGGCGGTGCTGGAGGCCTCCGGTGCTGGAAGGGTTTCCTCCGGAGGGGAAGACGACAGGCGGGACACTGAACTCCTTAGCCATATTTTGTTGAACAGTTTGCTGTTGTTTGGATTTTTGAAGCAGTAGGGTTTTTATAAGGGATGATGACGTGTAGGAAGTGTTTTGTGGTGTATGATTGGTCCTTTGTGATGCGAAATTACAGCAGTGCCCGTAGGCTTCGACCGTTTGCTTTTTCTTTAACAAATATCAATCAAACCGACATGAATTCTTCAGTTTCTTGGTTCGGACCGTTTTTTTCGGTTCAATTTCCTCCAAAAAAATGCCGTTGGTCTCTATTATTATTGTGTTTGTATATAGTAGTCAGCCTGTCTTCCCCTCTTGGTACATTTACACAGTTTGTCACAATTACAAAAGGTTTCTGGTGATGAGAAGATGAAGATGGTCAGTGCCATCAATTGTATCGATCGGATATAATATACAGATGGTGAGATATAATTTTTTAGGGACCGATATAGATCGACGATATATACTTCAAGCGTGTGTTTGATTTTACAAGAAATCGTAATTGCTTACCATTTCTTGTGATATATTAAGATTGAAATGGGAATACATTTTGCAGATGGGTACGACATACACACATTTTATTGTTGTTACTACATATAGTACTTAATTTTTTAAGATATATAGCAGGTTGTTCTGCTTATTCATGGTTATAAGTTATCTAAGGCTTGGGGGATTGTTTGCTGGTAACTAGCAGCTTGAGCTAGCTATATTAGCGCCTTCTTGCCGCAGACTCTCTCTGAGCATCAAAGTAAACGGCTGCAACCGGTAGGCCGAGGTCATTCTGTGCTGCAAAGTTACGGGTGCAGAATCGATCCCTTGATGCAGGTGAACTGACTGAGCCTCTTTGGCGCTGCTTGAAGAGAACAAACACGAACCTGTGTATGCCTATATTTGGATTTGGCTTTTCATAGCCAACCAGCTCCCTCCCTTCACACCAACAAAAACCCATCATAATTTCAGTTTTAATTAGTTGGAAAAATCATAAAAAGAAAATATATATCTATTTTTGCTTGATCAATTCACATATATATATATATAGTTATAGGCTGATATAAGTGTGTGAGATTTATTATACCAAATGTTGCATCTGTGGTTCCGGGGATGTCTGTCACTATCCTGCAGAAATTCCAAACAAGACACAGATAACAATTAGCTAGGTTATCCCATAAAAAAAACAATTAATTAGCTAGGTTATGACAGTAATGCACTTTAATTAGGTAAAACTACTGTTCTAATAATTCTTGTAATAATGTCGTTTTGAGAAGTAGAGCTTTAGTTATTATTAATACCAGTGCAGGTGCTCCCTCATGTAAGGATCACTCGGTCCAGGAACATCAGGGTCTATCATGACCTTAGACAAACCAAAACAGCAGATAAATCAGACAATTAACTGATGAAATGAAACCTATGCAATGCATATGCATTACAAATTATAGTATTTTATATGGAGGGCATAATTAGAATAGGTACGTACCAGAGTGAAGAAAGTCCTTAGGTCACCACCATGAATATCAACCCTAGGCTTTCCAGAAACAGCAGATGGAAGCAGTTCATGGCCATTGTAAACTTTCTTGCTGTACATCACACACATTTTTGTTGTAGGGTAGAAAGAATCGATAACGTCTGTCACCACTCCTCCGACGACCAATGGGTCTGACATTTTCAGAGCCATATTGATCAAGAGAGAGAGAAATATGTAATAATGGTTGCTGATATGGGAGCTTGGATGCAAAGCCCTGCATTTCATTTTATAGTGTGTGTTCTGCCATGCAACCATATAATTATATTTAAAGTCACTTTTTTCAGAAGCAAATATATATGCGTGATTGCTAATTAACACTTGTACTGTGTTTCATGGGTGGCTAGGCTATCTATAATAAGCTAAATGTTTGTTCCTCTGTGTATGTTTTTGTTATATAATACTCTCCACGCTCTGGAAAAATAAAGGTTTATTTATCGTTGCTTTTTGTTCTATTTTATTTATTTATTTGTTGGGAAAAATACAGTTTGGATACCGGAACTATCTTTTATAAATTGTATTTTAATAAATTTTTTGAGTTTTTTGAATTTTTATATTAATTTTTTACAAATTGGTACATCTTTTTTAAAAAATTATTTGATAGTTCGTCCATTGTCTGGAAAAGTATTTGATAGTTCGCATCCTGTTTGAAAATTTTTATAGTTCAGCCCACACGTTGGAAAATGGTAATAGTTCAGCCCAAAATTGAAAAATAGTTATAGTTCCGGTACCCAAACTGTACTTTTGCCTTATTTGTTTTATGATTCCATTTTCCCGTCAAGAAAGTATTTGTTGATAAATAAATAAAAATTTAACAGTTGTGAATCCAAGTTTCTTTCTAAAGTTTTAATTAGATCAATGGTCAAAATTAGAGCGCGACTGGAAATGAGTGAATTGTGTACCCTACTTCCTTTTGAAAAGCATGCAGCTAGTAGGTTTATATTTTTCAATTGTCATCCAAATTAAGGCCGACAGTGTTTGCTGGCCAATTAACTTGTCACACATCTTCAACGCCATGTGTACTTAAAAGCCAAATTTCCACTAATTTGGAAAAATGAACAGAAAAATTTATTAATGTTCTAATTTATATTACCAGTCGTAATCATCGGCAAAGCTGTAAAACAGATGGCAGAATGTCAAAATATTCTTCCTTTTAATCGAAAATTGATCAAGCTAGCAGGCAGTAACCCTACTACGACCCATCTCCTGTAATGTGTCTATATATATTTTCATTTTGTGATTCCTCCAAAACATTCTGAACAGGTCTCTCTGCAATTGATTTTGTTTTTCTCTTTAATTATTAATTAGCATCAGAAGAGTACGTAGCAATTATTCGTTTATTTTGAGCCGTTGCATATGTTCAGAACAACAAAAGGAGTACCACTAGGAAAACAAATAAGGAATGTTTCCATTTTAAGAAGTTATATATAATATATTTCATTTTGGGATGATCTGTTCAGATGAATTGAAGCCCGCATGAGCAGTACAGTTCATCTAGCATTACACACATGTACAGTTTCCTAATTTTGTCAGAGAATATTCTTTTTTCATGTGTGGCATATGATTTATAAACATAAAGAATAACCTCACAGCATATATATATATGCCCATACGTAAAGACATGCATATATAAAAGAAATGCTTGATCAGTGAAGTGTTGATTGATGCTTGAAAGTAGGGCTCTCTCACTTCAATCAGCCAAAAAAAGGAGTCCCAAGAAAGATCCTCCAGCATGAAATATACCAAAAATGGTAAATATACAAACCGCTTTTGGCAATTGCATTGCTGCTGCTGGGCCACCTAATTAAAACCCTATGCTTTTAACTGATTATTCACTTTTGACAATTTAATCCTCAAAGCTTCTTCCACTAGCTACTTTCTGCTGTCACTCAACCTCAACATTCATGAATTCGGTAAAGGCGAATATTATCAATGCCCTTTTGAGCAGCAGAATAAGCTAGCTAGCAGCTTCCATGTAGTTAATTTCATGCATTAAACTAATATTGCATATATGTTGAGGATATATATATGATGAGCTTGTGACACCCAAGCACTTATGAACAGATTAAGCATCTATTTAATTAGAAGAAAAATGCTAACACACACTTCATCTGTAACACATATAAACTTTATGAATGAATTTTCAAAGTATAATGCGTGGAATGTGGTTAGGACGTGCTGGTATCATCTCTCAGTACTGCCTAAGTTCTGACCTCTACGATAATCTGGCTCTCTTTATGAATTTAACCCTAGCTATAATCACACTGGATAGCCACAAGTTTACTCTTACGTGCACTTCATATATAGACTAACCCGGCCTCCCCAAATTAATAGAGCTGATCACAAACTCAATGGAAGAGCCCTGCATGCAGTGGAACCTTACTTCCATAATTAAAGCATGGACAAACAAGCAGCTAGCGCAACTTTTTTTTGGTTTGAATTTAATATATATCAAGTTAAATTATATATTCAAGCCGTTAATTAGGCTCTCTCACATAATTGTAGAAATTAGAGAATATCTTTGCGTCTGAAAAATGTATCTATTTTAGGGGTCTCCAATAGGCTGGGCTGGGCCGGCCTAGGCCCAAAAAAATAGGCTTGGGCTAGGCTTGGTTAAGCCTTAGCCCATACTTCAACTTTTAATGGGCTAGGCTGGGCCAAGCCCATACATATTTTCGGAGCCTTAAGCAGCCCATGGGCCTTGTTTTTGATGGGCTTGTGTGGGCTAGGCCGGGCTTGGCCTTATACATCACTAGGTCGGTCTAGGTAATCTTGTTATGACAATTATAAATATAATGTTTCATGCTTATGAATAACTTATACGACGGCTACACACTTACTTATAGTCAAAAGATCAAAAGTAAACTTTATAAGAAACTAAGTTTATCAAAAAGCTCGGTACTCAACACAACCTTAGAATCCACAAATCTTCTTTATTTAGGATATTAATATCATTAGCATCACTGTCAACAATGCAAACATCAAGAAAAATCAGTTCATAGAAACAAAATGTGACATCTCTTTTATTTTTAGAAGGTTTCACTAGGCTTTTGATAGGCTTCATTGGGCTTTTTCGATATGGGCCAAGATAGGCCGGGCCTATAGGCCGGACCGAATCGGCCCTTACCCGGCCCGTCAAGCTTAAGGCTGGGCTTTAATAGGCCTTGACATGGGCTGGGCTAGGCTTAAGGCCTGTAGGCCACGAGGCCCCCATTAGGCTTTCGAGCCCATAAGGCTGTTTGGAGACCCCTAATCTATTTTGTTAATTTTTATACCCGTTCTAATAGGAAAAGACGAATAAGACCTTGTACCAGTGCGGACAACTTCAGTCTGGCAGGGGTATTTTCGCTACTAAAAATAATTCAACCTTCTCGTAGTCGTCGTCGTCGTCGAAATCAGGCTGAGATCGACAAACAACAACGACAAGCACCGTAGCCATGGCCGCCGGAGAAGGAACCATCCGGAAGATCTCACCGGCATCGGCTCGGTCCCACACTAGAAAGCGTAATCAGACCTCCTCCTCGCTTCCTTCTCCTGTCAGTAAGTAGTTTCTTTGACTCAGTTTTGCATCCATCTGATGAGATCTAGTTTTGAAAGTAGTCAGAAAAAGTCAGCATCTGCTTGTTAATTAATATGCGTACCATGTTTGAATCGAACTAGCCAGACTCAGATTTGCTGAAGCTGCTAGAAACTAAAATTACATAATCTGTCATTTCAGATTGGTTGTCATTTTTTTATTTCATTGGCTGATTTTATAATGTTGACGTATTTTCTTCTGTTGAAATTTTGAACTCATGGCCACTGCTTAATGTGTTGAATGTTTGTGTTGTGTAGAAATCCTGAAGCAGATTGTGGTGTTTGCATTCATTGGGGGTCTGTCATGTATGTATCAGGCGACTCGACCTCCACCACCTAAGATATGCGGTTCTTTAGATGGTCCACCTATTACAGCAACAAGAATACAGCTCAGTGATGGAAGGAATTTGGCCTATAAAGAGCACGGTGTGCCCAGAGAAAGAGCTAACTATAAGATTGTCTATGTGCACGGCTTTGACTCATGCAGGCACGATGCTGTTGTTGCAAACAGTCTTTCACTGGTATGTTGAATTGCCTCGAACACGGTTTTATATGGTTCTTCATATATATATAATAGAGGTATGGGTCAGGCGTAAGTACTACACTGGTACCATCTATTCTTATAATTGTAAGTTCAAGTACACTGGGGATGTTGGTGATTGTGAGAGTTGATCCATTGTGGGATGGTTTTCCAGAAACTGCATTTTCTTAGCATATTTATGAGACACCAGAATGTGTTTATTGTCTTTTGGTTTGTAGATCTAGATGCTGTTTAAGTGCTGCAAGGGAAATGATACTCCTCGACTTATATAAATCTGTTGCAACTATTTTGTGTCTAAAACTATTATGTTTCCCAGGAACTTTTTGAAGAATTAGGGCTATATATTGTGTCGTTTGACAGACCTGGTTATGGAGAGAGTGATCCGAACCCGACAGGAACAGTGAAGAGTCTTGCATTGGATATTGAAGAGCTTGCTGATCAATTGAAACTCGGGCACAAATTTTATGTAATTGGCTTTTCTTTAGGTGGAGAAATGGTTTGGGGTTGTCTGAAGTACATCCCTCACAGGTATGAGTTAAAAATAGATTTGATTTTAGACTACATGTCATTGCCTCTCCGCTATCCTTTTTCTTGTGGGAAGGGTTATTGGTGATAAAATAGGCATTTGAATCAGATGCCAAAAAAAAACATCTGATCTGGGTCCCTTAACTTATTTATTGGTGGTCCACTTTCCATGCTGCATTCCTCTTGTGTCAATCATGGCTACTATTCTTGTTTAACAGGCTAGCCGGAGTGACTCTAATGGCACCAGTTGTTAACTATTGGTGGTCAGGCTTGCCTGCAAATTTGTCAAAAGAAGCCTACTACCAGCAATTTACACAGGACCAATGGGCTCTTCGTATTGCTCATTATGCTCCATGGCTTACCTATTGGTGGAACACTCAAAAGTTGTTCCCCACTTCAAGTGCCATAGCTAAGAGCAGTGATGTTCTTTCTCATGATGACAAAGAACTCTCGACAAAAATCCCTCTAAGAGAACACTTGGAGGTATGCTTTTTCCAACTAAAGAGCTTTCAACTAAATAATTTGTAGACCTGCACAAATGCGGGCTCGGGTCGGGTTCAGGCCGGACTTTTTTATTTTTGATAGTCCATACAGTCGGGCCAGGCTAAACCCACCCGGTCAATTCGGGCTGGTAATCTTGTCCAAGCCCGTCCATGTAACGGGCCGGGTTACCCATCGGGCCAACCCGCTACAAATATGTTAGAAAATTTTTTTTCCGATAAAATATGTTAGAAATTTTTGTCACTGCATTTGTTTAGTATAAGACGAGAGATTCTTACTTTATGAACATCATGACAGAACAACAATCGTTGTGAATATTTCTAATTATAGTGCAAAAACTAAATAATTAAGCATGAAATACCTAGCTGACCATGGACATCTTGCCCATTTTCCTTGAGATATTGCTTCTTTAAGTTCATCATAGGAGCCCACGGCCACATATTTCAACATAAATGTTACACACTAGAGATCAGTAACAACCAATGAAACTGGTAACTAATACAGACATTAGAAAAGTTGTGAGATCTCCTAATGTATGTGTATGTAAAGAATTAATGTTACAGTTCTGAGTTATCAAATGCAGTTACAGGCCTAATGTATGTATGTGTATGTAAAGAATTAATGTCACATTCACTTCATGAAAATACATACTATGTAAAGAATTAATGTCACTTTCTAGAAGAGCTGACTGAATCACAACCAATTTTTCCTTAACATATGTCACCAGATTTGAAGCTTCCATGGAAATTCGAAACTCGTTCCCTTCTTTTCCAGGAACATCTCTCCTAGACATCACCAAACTTCTATTTGCAACATTACGAGGGCCAATTTCTAACCTTAGAGGAACACCCTGGAAATTTACAAACGGTAAAAGGAATACATTACAGGAATTTTTTTTATTTCTTACTAATTACAACTAAGTATTAGTTTCCTTTTTAAAAAATAAAATAAAAATTAAGGTTTAATTTTTAGCGGGTTAATGGGCGGGCCAATTAGCCCGGTTCGGGCTAAAATGTGTGTCCGAGCCCGACCCTAAAGAAATACGGGCCGGACCGGGCCCGGTCCATCGGGCTAATATGCTTGTCCAAGCCCGTTTCATTGATCGGGCGGGCGGGTTGGGCGGTCGGGCCGACCCGGATTTGTGCATGTCTAATAATTTGATGTGTGGAGTGTATTTGTGTTTAAAGATTGTACTGTCTAGCAATATATTTGGTGTAATTAGTTGTAAGATTTTTGCATTTTTATTCGCTAGTTTGGCAGAAAGAGAGACCTTGGCTCTAGTATATATGTGTTTTAGTATGATAGATAGGCAACCCTTGTTTCATAACTCTATCAATAGTAGCATGTTTTGGCGTGACTTGTTGGTGATTGATAACTGTTCGTTATTGAACACTCTCAGGGTCAAGTAAGGCAACAAGGGGAGTACTGGTCTATTCACCGTGATTTGAATGTTGCATTCGGAAGCTGGGAATTCAGCCCAATAGAATTACAGAACCCATATCCAAATGGTGAAGGCTCAGTTCACCTATGGCAGGGTGATGAAGATTTACTTGTGCCTGTGACACTAGAGCGTTACATTGCGGCACAACTGCCATGGATCAAGTACCATGAATTGCCAGGTCGTGGACATCTGTTCCCACATGCTGATGGGGTCAGTGATACCATAATTAAAACCCTTTTACTTGGAGAAAAGTGGAGTTCAGTCACTCCCACCGAGAGCCAGAGTTGAAAGGTGATCTTTGCTTATCCAGCATTTGTATCCAAGGAGGTCCTACACATGTGAGATGATCTGTAGTGTACTGAGTCTGAGTTGATTGCAATTAGATGAACACAGCTAATGCCTCCTGAACAGTTTGTCAATTTTGAGAACTATACAATACTACATAATATAACAGTGTAGTAGTACTTTCATAAATCAAAAGACAAAAAGAGTTTGCCCGAAAAATGCTTAGTTTGGTTTACTTCTGGGGCCATGTTCTCGTCCTAAAAAATAAATCCAACCCTCACAAGCTTCTGGACCCTCTTTCTCACCACGCTGGCTGGCATATGGCTTTGTTTGAAAATACAATTGAACTGTGAATCATCTCGGTCTGATTAAACCGGACCATTGCACTCTTTCCTTTACTTGAATTGTTCCCAAGTTTCTCTAGTTGTAGTTTCTTTTGGGGGTCTATAACTATTTGGATGTTCAATTTTAACAGATGTTGTGAGGTTCAGTTTGAGATTATTTAAGC
This sequence comes from Rhodiola kirilowii, assembly GCA_033675215.1. Taxonomy (NCBI): domain Eukaryota; kingdom Viridiplantae; phylum Streptophyta; class Magnoliopsida; order Saxifragales; family Crassulaceae; genus Rhodiola; species Rhodiola kirilowii. The sequence goes on from CM066199.1 coordinate 391,242, forward strand.
CCGTTTGTATATATACTGGAGGATTGATAAACCCAAAGGTCCTTATCATGGATTAACTCAACAAAAGAGACAGGAGATAAAAGAAGCTTTTTGATACTGATGGTTCAGGTGCAATTTCACACTTTTTTTTATAGCTATGAAAATGCTAACAATGCTAGTAGTTGAGGTTTTGTGATGATTTATGTTGCAGGTCTATCGGCTACAATGTATGAGATTTGGAAGACGAGGAATTTTATTATTTTTAGACAAGATAGATTTACAAAAGAGAAGATTGTTAACTCTATTGTATGGGGTCTTAAAGTTAAGCTAGCAGGTGTGAATGGTAGGAATCTTTGTGGTCAGGATAGAAATTGGTTGAATGGTCTTGGTATTAGGGTGTAGCTTTGTTTTGGCCCTGTGTTGGTCTGCCCTGGTTGTTTCCCTCAGCTCTCCGGAGCTTGTTTGCCAGGGGGGTTGGCTTTGTGGCCTGTCTGTTTCCGCTTTGGCGTTGGTGGTTCGGTGAGCCTTTTGTACAGTTTTTGATCAATGAATATCTTCATCTTTTCAAAAAAAAAAAAACGTACTATTGATGCTAAAGAGCTGAATGTTGCAATGAGGTAATGTCACTTGGATACTATGTAGGTTATATTTGGATAGGAAGTTTACTGAAATTGGTAGTTTCTTTTGTACAGGGCTCTGGGTTTCGAAATGACCGAAGAGGTAACTTTTACTACCATATCTTTGTAGAGTTGAAGTCTTCAATTTAAAACCATTCATTTGGATTTCTAGTTAGTATGGTCTGAAGAGGCTTTTAATGATAATTTGTACCTTGTTTTGGCTGTATTTTTGCCATCGTCAAGACACTTGTAAAGATGGGTATTATATTATATATGTAGATTCTCAACAAAAAAAATTCTAACAGTGTACAAGAATTTAGTTTGGAGTCCTCGGCAAATTACTCAAATGATTGCTGATGTGGACAACAAAGATGGCAGTGGAGCTATTGATTTTGATGAGTTTGTTCACATGATGATGGCAAAAATGGGAGCTTTTATCATAGTATTTCACTCTTATAAACTGATCTTATAACTGGTGCTTATATTTGAATCAGGGTAAAATATCTGTTGCTGATATTCAGCGTATTGCAAAGGAATTGGGTGAGCCCGGCCATTTCTGTCCGCGACATGATTGAGGAAGCAGACCGTGATAGTAAGTTACTCTTCCTGCTATTTTATATCACCCTGAAGAAGATATCTAAGAAAATGTGTCAGTTTAACCATCAAATGGAAAATTTATTGCTGATTTATGCTTAGTGTGCTCTGTATAATTTCTTCTTCGGTTGTCCGGATCGAGTCATTTATTGACTCTTACTTCTGAATCTCAGGGGATGGAGAGGTCAATGGTAGAGGAGTTCATGAAGAAGACTTTGATTAGAGTCCTCTTGCGAACTGCCATGGCCATCGGAGAGAAAGTAACACACACACAATTGAGAATTGAGTTGAATTTATATATAGTAAGTATATATTTGCAAAAGAAACATGACATGTCTGTGGAATAAAATCCAGAAATTCTACTACGTATTATATTTGCTTGTGACAACCAATCAATCAAAGGTTAGTGTTTTATGTTGGCCGGTGTGCTGTCTGTCATAAATTGCTTTGGCAAACAAATTAAAGTAAGCATTATTAATCAAAAAAAGGGAAATGCAGAGCACACATATTCTCATCGATATGCTGCTAATTAAGCATTAATTATTATAGATAGTGTAACTTTTAATTAAATAAGCTGATGGTGTCATGATCATCATCAGCGTGGACGGCTAGCTGGACTATGCGGCCGTTGAGTGGCTGTGGAGGCCTGCAGTTAGTCTTGTAGGCAGAATCCAAGGGTGCATGAAGCAGATCCACTTGCTCCTTTGAAATGCTCATTACATTAGTCAAAATGTTCCATACAACATTCTCTGAGCAGGGAGGCGTTGTGAGGGAGCCCATGTATCTAAAGTACATCATCATCTTTTTCCTCCTCAAGTATAAGTACTTGTTTATATTCACTTTCTCAATGCTAACCCAACCCTCTTCCTCTTTCTCCTCTTTCTCTTTTTTTATCTCCTCCAACTCAACCTTCAACTTTGAGAGAAGGGGATCATCTGAATTTCCATATTTGAAAAGGATAGCTACAACGGCTAGTTCTCCTTGGTCGCTCATGTGGACTAGATGTAGCTCTGCAGGGAACCTGTGCGTCCAAAAATTAAAAGTTAAAACTTTAATTAACACATTTCCATGATATATATTTATGGCATGCAGGGGGAGGGGGACAATTAATTACTGTTGACCGTCAATTCGATGCTCTGATGGAGTATGCCAATGCATTTGAAGCAATGTGTGGTTCTTTCCATCTATATTAACTACTCCAACATCATGGTTGTACTTCATCTGCAAATATAATATATCATCATTATTTATATTGTGGGTACCATACCACACAAATTAAGTGCATATATATATATATATAGAGAGAGAGAGAGGGTAAAGGAGCACCCCAATGTTAAAGCCATTGTTGATAAGAGTAGCATTTGTGGAATGGTAGTGTCTAACAAGTGGTTTCAGTTTGTTGTTCTCAATAACTTCTTTTGTGATGATATTGATGGGGGATTGAGCCTTCCCTTTCGCGCATTCTGCATACTTTGGGCTCAAGCTTCCCCATTTCTCAGGTCCATTCCATCCCAAATAGCTAAAATCAATATGATCATCATCTGCATGCAAAAAAGTTGCACATTTTATTTAGCTATATATAATTGCCCCGCCGGCTTGACTATATAAACCACACATATGCATACCGCCATGAGACTCAATCACGACCAGCAGTAAGGAGGCCAAACCAAGAAGAAAGAATCGAGACGACATCTCTATTTTTATATCCAACAATTCTCCGGACCTTCAACTCTAGCTAGCAGGGAAATTAAGCATGATATCAACTGGAAAGAGATATATATAGCTAGGTTTATCTTTATGAAGAATCACATCACACCATTCCAGTCCTCCAGCTGAATTTATTACCTAATATTTGGCAAGTAGGCATGCTGCTGTTCAAACAAAAGTGTGAAGGCTATATATATATCGAGACATTTTAATATAGCTAGGGGATAATGTTTGTTTTTGTTCATGTAATTTTGTGGGAGATGAGATAAAGCCTCCCCAGTACGTACGTACGTACTAAATAGTATATGTTAGATTTATGGCATGTAGTTTGTCAAAATTATGTGTAGTTGTTCAAGCTGTTGTTCAAGAAGAGCAGAGACAACTGTCCTGAAACAAGTTGGAGCAGATGGAATGTTTCCTAATTCAGATTAGGAAACACAGTTGACCGTTGAAGATCAAGACGGTTGCATATGGAAGGACAGAAGTAAAGTTTCCTAAATTCAGATTAGTAAACTTGTTCCAACCGACATAGCACAAGTTAGACACAGCAGCAGTTTCCTAAAAACAGATTAGGACGTTGAAGATATTAGGCAAGTCGGTTGAGAAGATACTGCGCTTGAAGATAACTTAGCAAAGAAGATAATCGAAGATTTCTTAAACGAGATAGAAGATATATTGAAGGATTATCTACAACAGATATGCGCAAGATATTAGTAAGATTTCCTAAAAGATTTAGGAAAGATTTCTTAAAGATCATAGGCGGTTGGACTTGCAGAACAAGCCAGATTTGGAATCGTCCACCCCTATATAAGCAGTGCTAGGATTCTTAATTCTGCATCGATCATTGAGCTAAACGTAGATACACACTCAGAGAGAAGAGAGAGATCGATCGACCTTTAGTTCATTATTCCGGTGAACTCACGGTAGTACTGTCCAGTTGTTTCAGGTTGCTGTTCCAGACTGGCGGTTGAACGAATTGTAGAATTCAGCACTCTTGGAGAAATTATTCACGTTAATATTCAGAGAAGGGTTGAAGGAGGTCATCGGTGTTAAGTTCATTATTTTGGTGAACTCTAACACGCTCAGATTTAGTTTGTTCTAGTGCTCGGCAGACTGATCGTAGAACAATATTGACGCTACACGCACTGGTGTTCTTTTGTGCATTCGGAAGAAGGCGCTGATTCTTGTGGAGTATCATATTGGTGGAATCGGAGGTGAGGCTCAGATCTAGGGGAGACCTAGTTAGCAGTTGCTAGAGTGTCCGAGGCTCAGGCGGTTTAAGAGGGATTCTGTAAACGTAAGATCTTGTACTCGCAATACTCATTATTAGTGAATTTCTATCCACCGGGCTAAGAGACAGCCCCCCAGACGTAGGCTCGTGAATGTCGAACTGGGTAACAACTTTGTGTGTCATTTATTTTCCGCACTACATTTATTTCTGCGTAAATTGTTCTGAACTCGACCAAAACAACATCTCAACTACCACGGGAAGTTTTCAATTGGTATCAGCGCAAACACTCAACACACAGAGTGAGATCCGAAGGTTGTTGAGATAGATTTGAGAGAAGGCAGAACATCACACGACCCCCGCTGCTGGAAGGAAACAAGTATGGATATTGGAGGGTGCGAATGAAGGCATTCCTAAAGCTGCATGATGAATCAGTTTGGGAAGCTGATGAAAATGGGTGGACACATCCAATGACGGTCGACGAAGCTGCCAAGCCTATCACACACGCTAAAGCCAGATGGACTGAGGGACAGAAGAATGTTGAAGCTGCAAACTCAAAGCAATGAATGCCATATTCTCAAGAGTTAATGGGAAGAATTTCAAGATGATATCAGCCTGTGAGATTGTGAAGAAGGCTTGGGACATATTGCAAACGGCTCACGAAGGTACGATAAAGGTCAAAATATCCAGAATGGAGATGATCACGTCAAAGTTCAAAAATCTAAGAATGCAGGTGGACGAGACTATAGCTAACTTCAACACAAGGGTACTTGACATCTCTAATGAATCGTTTGCACTTGGAGAGCCCATGAGCAAAGAGACGTTGGTAAGAAAGGTGATAAGGTCTCTACCAAAGCGGTATGCAATGAAGGCTCTCACAATCAAGGAAGCACACGATGTGAAGACCATGAGGCTGGATGAACTGATGGGGATCCCTACAGACTCATCAGATGGAGATGGATGAAGAGGAACAACACATGAAAGTCAAGTGTGTTGGTCTGCAATTTGAAGTGACTGATGTTCAGGACGAAGAGGAAGGGAAGTTTCAGAGAAAGTACAAATATGGAGATTATGGTCAGGACAACAAAGGCAAAGGGATCCGTTTATTGTTGGGAAAGATAAATTGTCATTGGAAGAAGTCAGATCAACCCTTCACACTAGGAAAGTTTTCCATAAAGCTTATGGTTCGATTACTGAAAAGCAGGTATCAGGGTTAGCTGTTATCAAGAATAAAGGACACGAAAAAATTGTTAAGAAGAAGACGAATTACAACAAATTAAAGTAAGCATTAATCAAATAAAGGAAATGCAGAGCACACATATTCTCATCGATCTGCTGCTAATTAATTAATTATTATAGCTAGTATAACTTTTAATTAAATAAGCTGATGGTGACATGATCATCAGCGTGGACGGCTAGCTGTTGTTGTATAACTGGACTATGCGGCCGTTGAGTGGCTGTGGAGGCCTGCAGTTACTCTTGTAGGCAGAATCCAAGGGTGCATGAAGCAGATCTACTTGCTCCTTTGAAATGCTCATTACATTAGTCAAAATGTTCCATACAACATTCTCTGAGCAGGGAGGCGTTGTGAGGGAGCCCATGTATCTAAAGTACATCATCATCTTTTTCCTCCTCAAGTATAAGTACTTGTTTATATTCACTTTCTCAATGCTAACCCAACCCTCTTCCTCTTTCTCCTCTTTCTCTTTTTTTATCTCCTCCAACTCCACCTTCAACTTTGAGAGAAGGGGATCATCTGAATTTCCATATTTGAAAAGGATAGCTACAACGGCTAGTTCTCCTTGGTCGCTCATGTGGACTAGATGTAGCTCTGCAGGGAACCTGTGCGTCCAAAAATTAAAAGTTAAAACTTTAATTAACACATTTCCATGATATATATTTATGGCATGCAGGGGGAGGGGGACAATTAATTACTGTTGACCGTCAATTCGATGCTCTGATGGAGTATGCCAATGCATTTGAAGCAATGTGTGGTTCTTTCCATCTATATTAACTACTCCAACATCATGGTTGTACTTCATCTGCAAATATAATATATCATCATTATTTATATTGTGGGTACCATACCACACAAATTAAGTGCATATATATATATATATAGAGAGAGAGAGGGTAAAGGAGCACCCCAATGTTAAAGCCATTGTTGATAAGAGTAGCATTTGTGGAATGGTAGTGTCTAACAAGTGGTTTCAGTTTGTTGTTCTCAATAACTTCTTTTGTGATGATATTGATGGGGGATTGAGCCTTCCCTTTCGCGCATTCTGCATACTTTGGGCTCAAGCTTCCCCATTTCTCAGGTCCATTCCATCCCAAATAGCTAAAATCAATATGATGATCTGCAATACACATTTTATTTAGCTATAATTGCGCCGGCCGCTTGAATATTCAAAATATATAAACCCACCCACATACCGCCATGAGACGACTCAGACACGACCAGCAGTAAGCAGGCCGCCAAACCAAGTAGAAAGAATCGAGACCACGACATCTCTATTTTTATATCCAACAATTCCGACCTTCAACTCTAGCAGGGAAAGCTAGCTAGCTACAGCGCTATCAGGATCGAGGAGAGGAACCTGCTAGCTAGTTGATTATGCATGATGACCACTGTTTTGCTTCTATTATCAAGCTTCTCTCTTAAAGAGATCAACTGGAAATTAAAGAGAGATATAGACTTATCTTTATGAAGAATCACACCATTCCGGTCCTCCAGCTGAATTATTTACCTATTCTTGGCAGTATGCATGCATGCTGTTCAAACAAAGTGCGTATGTTGAATTGTGAAGGCTCTATATAGAGACATCTTATATATAGCTGGGGATAATGTTTGTTTTTGTTCATGTAATTTAGTGGGAGATGAGATAAAGCCTCCCCCAGAACTAAATTGTTAGGCTGCCTTAAATCTGATGTGGGTTTTGGCCCATCATTAGTCAGGGTTAGAGTTATCCTGTAATATAGCTATATAAATTCTACTAATCAAGCTGTAAACATCATACTCTCCAATCTGAATACAAGCTGCCTCTTCTTGTCCGTGGACCTTGTGCCTTTCTTATTTTCGTTCTAATTCTTTGTTGTTGAATCACTTCTGTCACAACAAACTGGTATCAAGAGCTGGGTTTTGTCGCTGCTGCTAGGGTTTGTGATTTTGACATCAAAGATGACTGCTATAAACGTGAAGATCGACAAGTTTACCGGGAGGAAAATTTTTGGGTTATGAAAGATCAAGATGCAAGCTCTACTGAAGCAGCTGGCTCTATGGTCGTCGTTGTTTGGGAAGAAGAAAACGCATGCTGATGATGAATATTTGAATAGCCTGGAGGAGAAGGCTCATTCAACAATCATGTTGTGTCTGGCTGATGACATCATCACCAAAGTCGCCAATGAAGATACTGCAGCTGGTCCATGGTTGGAGTTGGAAAGTCTCTACATGATGAAGTCTTTAACCAACAAGTTGCTTTTGAAGCAACTTCTGTTTAGTCTGCGTATGCAGGAAGGTACACCTCTGAGAGATCACCTTGATCAATTAAATTCAATATTATTGGATCTGCATAATATTAATGTTAAGGTTGATGATGAGGATGCTGCTTTGATTTTATTGTCTTTGCCCATGTCGTACGAGAATTTTGTGGACTCGTTTATTGTTGGGTAAGATAGCTTGTCATTGGAAGAAGTCAGATCAGCCATTCACACCAGGGAAGTTTGCCATAAAGCTTCTGGTTCAGTTACTAAAAATCAGGCATCAGGGTTAGCTGTTATCTGGGAATAAAGGACATGGAAAAATTGTTAAGAAGAAGACGAATTACAAGAAGTCCAAGTCCAATGGTTCTAAAGCTAATGATGTCTGCAACTATTGTAAGGAGAAAGGACACTGGAAGAATGAGTGCCCTAAGAAGCAGAAGCATCAAGGAGATGGTTCTGCAGATGTGGCAGAACATGATGTCAATTCTGAAGAAGATTTGGCTTTGGTAGCCAATGAACAACAACACTACAAGGATGTGTGGGTTCTTGATTCAGTGGCATCTTATCATATTTGTCCGTGTAGGGAATGGTTCTCAACTTATGAGCAGATAGACGGAGGCAATGTTTCAATGGCCAACAGTGATGTCTGCAAAGCTGTTGGAATTGGCTCAATCAGAATATGGACGCATGATGACTCTTTCTGTACATTAAACGAGGTTAGACATGTTCCACTGATGACAAAGAACCTGATATCGCTGAGTCTACTAGACAACAAGGGTTTCGGTTTTAGAGGTGAAGGTGGAATTTTGTATGTTTGCAAGGATTCTGATGTAGTTTTGAAAGGTATGAAGCGTGGAACCTTGTATTTTCTGCAATGGTCTACAGTGACAGGTTATGCCGTTGTAGCATCGTCTGAGACTCACAAAGAGGATATGACTAAGATGTGGCATATGATTCTTGATCATATGAGTGAAAGAGGGATGCAAATTTTATCGAAGATGGATTTTCTTGATAACCACAAGGTTAAAAGCCTTGACTTTTGAGAGCATTATGTGTTTGGGAAGCTACATCGCAGCAAGTTCCCGAAAGGTGTTCACGGACCAAAAGGCACAATGGATTATATCCACTCTGATTGCTGGGGTCCTGCTCGTGTTGAATCTGTTAGAGGTAACAGATATTTTGTGTCAATTATTGATGCTTATTCTCGCATGACTTGGGTATTCTTGATGAAGTACAAAAGTAAAGCCTCTAACAAGTTCAAGTAGTGGAAAACTTAAGTGGAAAATCAGACCGGAAAGAATATCAAAAGCTTTGAGCTGATAACGGGCTGGAATTTTGTTTAGCTGAGTTCAATGAGTTCTGCAAGACTGAGGAGATTGCGTGACATCACACTGTGAGAGACACGCCACATCAAAATGAGGTGGCAGAACGTATAAATCAGATTCTGTTAGAGAGAGCGTTGTGCATGCTCTCAAATGCTAGATTACCTACGAGATTCTGGGCAGAGACTGTAAGCACGTCGTGCTATTTGATTAACAGTGGACCTCACACAGGTTTTGGCGGAAAGACACCTTATGTGATCGTTGCTAATAATGCATTTTGGGACCTAATAGACCAATAAGGGTGTGAATTGGCATCAAATTTTTTTGGAAACGAATCAAAACTACTAATAAAAGTAGAGGAAAAATAGTCAAGTATTTGACTCATCAAAATACTCCACACTTAGATTTTGATCGTCCCGAGCAAACAATAAGATCAAGCCAAAGAGATACAAATGGCAAATAGATAAGTCATTATGTTTGTCGCCCATTTGCTCTCAACATCCATTTATAGTCTCAAGCTTTTATTTCTAACTACTCTAACACATATTTACAACCTAACTCCTTTTTGTAGGTGTTACGAGTGCATTTAGCATATGCACTAAGCCTTTAAACCCCTAGGCTACCCTAGTGGACGAGTTAGTCTCGTGAGAGTTTTCAGAAAAGGGAATACTCACAAATCCCACATGCATTTATCCCATACGAGTGAAAGCAAGAGTGTTTAACAATTAAGGCATGGATTTCTCAAAACTTACTTCACATCCCAAGCTAGGGTCACAATCACTATACATTTCAAGAGAGTTTTTTTTAACCGTTTAAGTTCACATGAGGGCGCACAATCCCCGGCAACGGCGCCATTTTGATGGTTGCAATATTATGTGTTTCAAATGTATGAGATTTGAAAGTAATTTATTGATTAGAAATAATTTATAACCGGTAAGTACCGGGTCATCCAAGGAGCAATTGTAAACCTAAGATCACTATTCAATTTTACTAAATAAGTCTATTTCTTAAACGATTTTTTGAGATATGACTATCAATTACCAAGCAATATTAGTAAAATGAAATGAAATGGCTGTTTTCAAGGTTTTAAAGGCGTTCCTAGGGTACTACTTCCCTCCTTGGTGTACTAGACTCTTTATAGGCACAATTTCATGCTAAAACAAGCAACGGAATGATTAGATTTAGGCGTGCCACTATTAAACCAAATTCAATCTCTCGATGTTCTTATTTGATTTAAGGAAGAGGCACCTTGCACGTGAGCTTCAATCGCTAGATACTTTTAGTTCACGTCCTACTCAAGTTTCTCAATCATCAACGCTAGTTGAATGATCAATATCCAATGAGCGGTTTAAGATCAAACCTATCTCAATGCCAGGATGAATCACGCTATTTGATCAGTCGAGTTTTCGACTGATTTATGGCCATTCTTCACTATAATTTTGGGTCGTTTCTGACATTATTTTGATGTCATTTGACCTCTATCTCTACATTTCAGGTAGAAAACTAGTTTCCCCCAAGGTCGAAGCCAAAATAGAAAACTCGGGGAAAAATTGAAGATTTAGAGCAAAACCAAGCAGATTTGACCTTTGCGGTTTGTTTTGGACTCTCGGGGCTCATACGATGTCCGATTTGGCTGAATCTTTAGCTTGTTGGAAAGGTATTTCAAAGGGCTACAACTTTGTAGTTTATGCCAAGACCAAATTCAGATGGGAAGATCACCAAAAAGCCCAGGGAAGTGTCAGTCGGTCGGCTGAAATCAGCCAGCTGACCGGCTGGATAAAACTCAGATTGCTTGCCCACGGCCACTCCCAGCCGACCGGCTGGGTTTTCACCATCATTTCAGCCGGCCGGCTGAACTCTGCTGCTTCAAAAATTCCCCCGAGGCTATAAATAGAAATCAAGGGTTTTGGACCAAGTGTGGAGGTTTTTAGGGAGAAGAAGATTGGAAAAGAGGTTCAACCAAGGTCATCAATCATCATCCAACCAAGGAGAAGTGAAGATCAAAAGGGAGTTCAAGAATTAACCATCCTACTTCTATCCATCTTCTATTCTACTTGTTGTTGCCATTTAACCTACTCACACCATGTTGTCTTACATGATGTGTGAGTAGTGGATCTTGTGTTTTTAGGGTCTTACAACTCTCCTTGGTACTCTTTGATCACATATATATATTGATATTCATATGGATGATTGTTGATTTCATTTTCTCTTGTGTTATGAATGCTATGCACTCTAGGTGTTCGATAAAATGCCTAAGTGACAAGTTGGACCTAAACTTGAACTTAGGACTTGACAACCCTTGGGGATAGTTCTAGGATGGAGAAAATGATCTGTATCTTGAATCATGCAAATAAACTTTACGATATGGATGCTTGACTAAGGATTGAATGTATGATTTATCGGAGTTAGTCATTAAGCGAATCATCAATTAATCCCCATCTAATGGTGTCACATTCATGCTCTCTATGCACTTCATGTATGACATGCTACTAAGTGTTTGTTAAAATGCGTTAGTAACATGTTGAATGTAGTTTGGATAATAGAAAACATGATCCTATCTAATGTATGCATTTGTTGTCAACTAGGACCCGAGTTCATAGTAGTTATTACCTTATGAAGAGATTCCAAGGATAATGGTGCTATGGAATGAACCAATATTCTCGAGTGAGTGAGGTTTGAGGCTTTGAGCTATAAGAGAGCTTGGCTAAGACTGGATTAATATAAACATTGGTCTACCTTAGTCTAAGCTAGGTTTTCTACAATGCATGGGTAGGAAGTGAACTAGGAGTCGAGTTCATGGTATTTATTGTCATGGAATGAACCGAGAGGTTCGAGCTATAGGAGAGTTTGGCTTGGAATAGATTCAAGTGACAGTTGGTCTATCCTAGTCTAAACTAGGTTCACTACTATTTGACTACCATGAAATGTTTGAATATCATGTATGTGATCATTGGGAATTTGCCAAGGAGGGGAGTAACCCCTCGAAACACCTCTTAATTATCTTTTATCTTTAATTACTCACCACATAGGATTTAGAATATACTCACACCTTTATACATTTTTGGTTAGAATAGCCGAACGGAAACACGATCTTATATAGTGCATGTGCTTAGCTTGCTCCTCTTGGTTCGACCCGGTACTTTACCGGTTAATATAAATGTTTTGACTACATTCAATCCTCTCTTCATTGATACTATTTAGAGGTGAAAAAGAATAGTTCGTCACTATTGATTTTCACTTAGCAAGGGTGAATCTACTTTCATTCTAGAACTCTTAGTCTCATTCGCTAGAATACTTAACTTCAAATTCAGATTTCTAGACCACCTAAGCATTTTATCAAACACTTGGTGGGCATAGAGTTGATATTTTATCCAAGTAGATTCACAACCACAACAAAAGCTTCATTCATACATGTAATCAATAGATGATAGAGTTTTACACACCAAGGAGGTCCATAGACCCCTAGAAACTAAGAAGACTACCCACTACTCATGTTCATAGACCAACAATAGTAGTGGGCTACAAGAAAAATGAAGATAAAACAAAGAAGAATAGGATTTAGAGTGAAGAATCCCCTTAAATCCTTAGAGTGCTTCGATTTGATGAGTTGATCTTCAAAACCCTTTGCTTCTCCCAAAAACACTTGATACTTGTGCCCAAATACGAAACTTTCTATTTATAGCTCGAGATTAAAAATCCTGTCTTTCAGGCAAGACTCGCCCGGGCCTTATAGATGCTCGGCCGAGCGTGAGAGTGGTTAAGCGCTGGGACTCGGATGGCATGGAACGCTCGGGCGGGCCAGAGGTGCGCTCGTGCAGGCTTGCTGTTTGGCTGAGCATGGTGCAAGGGATGCTCGGGCGGGTCTTCAGTATGCTCGGGCGGGAATCCGGCTTGATGGCTGGCAAGGCCTGGTCTGGTCGCTGGGTGCTCGGGCGAGTCTGAGGTATTCTCGGGCGGGCCTCGTTTCCTACCGAGGTTGTCCTCTATTTCACCCGGCCGAGTCTCTCCACGCCCGGGCGAGTCTCGGCCTTGAAGAATGGCGCTCGGCCTGTGCAGATAGAGCTCGGGTGGGCGTTGATTTGACCTGGGCGAGCTTCTGGTACTTTGCATGGGATTTCCTCTATTTTTGGCTCGAAACTTTGGTTTTCTTTAAGAATTGATAATCTTAAGTCCGAGAACCATAGAATCGGTTTTTTCACCTGAAATAGAAAGTACGAGGGTTAAATGACTTCGAAAGAGACTCGGAACGACTCAAAACACCTAGTAAAGGTAGGAGAAAGATAGTCGAGAAATTGACTTATCAAGGTATGGTCTGGCAAGCCTACAAATTATTCTTTGCTGAGAGTTTTTGGTTGCACTATTTACTATCATGTAAATGAAGGTAAACTAGAACCAAGGGCCAAGAAGGGTATATTTGTTTGCTTCGGGGATGGAGTTAAGGATATAGAATTTGGTCACCGTCTGAGAAGCGAGTTATACTTAGCAGAAGTGTAATATTTGATGAAGGTTCTAAGCTAACTCTACTGTGAAGTCAACTACCGTGCAGGAAAGTGGTAGGTTGATAAATATGTGAAGCTGCAAATTACTCCGGAGTAGAGTGAAATGCAGCACCAAGGTGGAGAAGATCAACACGTTCTCAGAGAAGCTGATATGTCAGAATCAAATGATCCTCAACCTTCTGAAACACGTCAGCATTACATAGCTCTTGATAGAGCTAGAAGAGTAGATGTTGGAGCTCCAAGGAGGTATGGCTTTGAGGATATGATTTGTTATGCACTATAGGTTGCTGAAGAGGTGAATATTCATGAGTCATCCACCTATAAAGAAGTTGTTTCTGGTAGTGAGTCTACACAATGACTTGCTGTAATGGGAGATTTGATGGAGCCACTTCACAAGAATCAGACTTGAGATCTTATCAAACGACCTAAGGAGAGAAAGATTGTTACATGTAAGTGGGTTTTCAAGAAGAAGGAAGGAATTTTGCCAGCTGAGGGGATCAAGTATAAAGCTCGAGTTGTTGCCAGAGGATTTATACAATGAGAAGGGGTTAACTATAATGAGATTTTCTCGCCAATGGTCAGACACACTTCTATCAGAGTGCCACTTGCAATAGTAGCACATCAAGATTTTGAGCTGGAGCAACTAAATGTCAAGACTTTCTTACATGGAGAGTTGAAAGAGGAGATTTATATGACTTAGTCAGAGGGTTTACAAGTTCCCGGGAAAGAAGACTAGGTTTGCAAGTTGAAAAAGTCTTTTATGGACTTCAGCAGTCTCCGAGGCAGTGGTATAAAAGGTTTGACAATTATATGATTGAGCTAGGTTATAACAGAAGTCCATATGATTGTTGTGTTTATCATAACAAACTTGGAGATGGTTCGATGATTTATCCGGTGTTATATGTCGATGATATGCTCATAGCTGCAAAGGCCAAGTCTGATATTTAGAAGTTGAAGGGTCTTCTTAGTGCTGAATTTGAGATGAAGGATTTGGGTGCTGCTCACAAAATATTGGATGCGGAAATCTACAGGGAGAGAAGTCAGAAGAAGCTTTTCTTGTTACAAAAGAGTTATATTCAAAAGATATTATCTAGGTTTGGAATGTCTTCAGCTAAACTATAGATACACCCAATGCTGCTAATCTTCGTATTTCTTCAGTGCCGCAACCAGTGTTCAAGAAAATGGCCACCTAGTCCGCCTAGGCTGTCATTTTAGTGAACCCATCTCGATTTCTTCTAATCGGAGCAATTAATCAGTGACTCGTTGATTATTGTGTGTTTCGGTCGATTTAGGTGCGTTTATGGTAAATCGTTACCTATATTGAACCAAATGAAGATTGGAAAAGTCGACCATGGTGTTTCCGGTCGACATCGCCTAGGGTTTTCTGTTTTTGTTGTTGTAGATATGATGAACAGTAGACTATTAAATTATTCAATCTAGACGCCTAAAGTTCACAATATTACAATCAGACCCCCTTTTCTATTATATAATATAAACTAATCCTTAAAAGTATAAAATTCAAATTAGAGTCAAATTAATATAACATTTAACATTAAATAATACATTAATACATATATATATTTAAAAATTCAAAACTGATTAATCCCCGCCTAGGCCCCGATTAATCCTTTTAGGATCTTGACCGCTGATTCCCGCCTAGCGTTTTCTTGAACACTGGCCGCAACTCAGTCTCAAGCTGAGAAAGAGTATATGTCTCGAGTTCCATATTCAAGTGCAGTGTAGGAAGTTTGATGTATGCCATGGTCTGCACTAGAGCTGATATTGCCCATGTTGTTAGTGTTGTCAGCAGATTTATGGGGCAACCTGGGAAGGAGCATTGGCAAGCGGTGAAGACGATTTTCAGATACCTGAGAGGTACATCAGATATGTGTCTCATTTATGGGAGTGATTCACAATGTTTGGTGACTGGTTGCACAGATTCTGATTACGCTGGAGATGTTGAGAGTAGAAGATTCGTGACGGGTTACGTATTTACTTTTGGTGGTTCCGTTGTTAGTTGGAAGGCAACTTTACAGCCTACAGTTACTTTGTCTACCACTGAAGCAGAGTATATGGCGTTGACGGAAGCTGCTAAAGAGGGGATATGTTTAAAGGGATTAGTCAGTGATCTTGGTCTACATCATGAACAGGCTATTGTATATTGGGACAGTTTGGGTGCAATATACTTAGCCAAGGATCAAGTCCATCATGAGCGGACTAAACACATAGATGTGAGATATCATTTTCCTACGCGATGAGAAGAGGATTAAGGTGTTGAAAGTAGGCATTGCTGATAATCCTGCTGATATGTTCACCAAGCCGGTTCCACATGGCAAGTTCAAACATTGTTTGGACTTGCTCAATGTTTTAAGCTGTTGAACGCCCTTAGGGGCATCTGAGGCAGGAAGAGGATCTGAGTATTTCTGGTGCATTAAGGTGCATCTGAAGTACGGGAATTCAAGTCGAGGTGGACATTTGTTGGGCTGCCTTGAATCTGAGGTGGGCTTTCACTCACTAATTGGCTAGGGTTAAGATTTTTCTGTAATAGCTACGTAGCCAACACACTATTGGTGAATTACATTAAATTTTTGTGTCTTTCTTATTTTTCGTTCGAATTTTTTGTTGTTATAGTGGTGAAGGTGGTCCATGGGTTTGTGAGATCACCAGGCCTCTCCGACTTTAAGTCCCACACAAGCAATATCATCATGCACATGCTTACTACTCTCTCTTTTCCATGTACAAGACCCACCACAATGCATGTTTGCTCCTCAGCTGTACTGTGTCTGTGTGGTGGTCCATCACTAGCTAGTTCACTAATTAAATATCATCACCTTCCGATCCGCCCCAATGTCCCTGAATTACCCTCCACTTTCTAATTCTCAAAGACATGCAGATTGAAACTGGCCAAGTAAACACCCTATCCAACTGCCCCGTCCTATGACAACTCCTTCATTAATTAAAGTCCAAATTTTTATGGTAATATATTCATCATCTTGAGCCCTAGGAGTTGTAATGGTTACATGGATTAAGGCAATTAGCAGTCTTTGGAACTGGAGAAAAAAAAAAGATGGAATCAAATTCCTTGTCTTGGAATCACAATGCCACTATATCAGAGAGGAGCCTTTCATCTTTGCCAAAAAGCACAAATGTCCATATTGTGGATCAATCCCATTAACAACGGACAAGGAACATGACATCCCATTTCGGATCTCTTTAGTCCTCAGCTTCACAAAGTGTTACATGCACTATTAGGAGAGATGATGTATGTTCATCAGGTCAAACAAGGAACACACAAGATGCTCTTGGATATGCTTCGGTGATTATTACTCGATCCACAAGGGTCACATCTCTTTTAGTATCAACTTACATTATTGCGCGCAGCTGAAGTCCATCGTCAACTGCTTTTGGTT
Source organism: Rhodiola kirilowii (assembly GCA_033675215.1). NCBI lineage: Eukaryota > Viridiplantae > Streptophyta > Magnoliopsida > Saxifragales > Crassulaceae > Rhodiola > Rhodiola kirilowii. The sequence goes on from CM066199.1 coordinate 408,078, forward strand.
TCATATATGTTATCATCCATTGATGGTTTGAGTTCAAGGGTTTGCACTAGTCTCTGTTTTCGAGCATGGCTCTACAAGTCTACATGACAACAAGAATCAGGCTTACACAAATGTTTCATACTCCATTTGGATCCTCACTGTGCATTTTAATTAAACAAGTGTATTGGACATTGGTTAAGCTGGATCATGAGAAAAAAAAAAGCCAAGTAGCTACAAATAAGCATTTCCTTTCAAGCTGAGCTTTAGCGGCCATGCCAGATATCTCATTGATAAACAATTCACTTGACTTGCTACGACGGGTGACCTTGAGGGAAGGAAAGTGTACTGGGTGAATCTATTCTCACTATGACTTCATCCTCAGCGCCAGACTCGTCACTGGAACCATCATCTACTACATGACTAGACTGAACTGGCATATTGCTGGCCTTTAGCAGAGCTCCTGTCTGATTTTGTGGTGTAAACATCATATTCGCTTGATTTCTCTGATAAGACGCATCTCCTTCCGATTTGACTGACACCAGATGAGGGAATTTATTCATTGGCATTCTTGGATATGAGACGCTATGAGGCTGATCAACCTTGATGTTAGAGGGGAAGCTTCGGTGTCGAGCTTCGGTGCCAACCTTCATATCAAATTAAAGACCAGGTAAGAAGAGGTTGTTCAGAAACTGTCGATTCTAGATACATAAGCCTCGTGTCTCAAATGCTAGTGATCTTGAGAATGCAAAGGTTTTTATGTCAGAATGCCTTGCTAGTGCGTCAGCATGATCAGAACACTAAAATTGTGATGAGAAGAGAGTTTAAGCTGACATACAATGCTGCCGAACAGACTCAACTTGAGTGCTCTTGAAGACAAGGCGTTCACTTGTCCACTGGGGCCTGCAGAGTTTTGTTTTTGCTGGTTTGGCTTGCTGAAATGTTCTGGCCAGCTCATGAGACCACTATGTTCTTTGCTTAGAGACTTAGTGGGTCGATCAACTGCATGCTTCATGAAGGAAGATGACCCTCTCTGAAGACTTCGGTCAGCTACTAAGGCTGCCATGTCTAAAATGATCACTCTTGCTCTTGTCTCCACATAATATGAGGAGTCTTGATGATAAAAACTAGATGTCCTCGCACCTGCGGTGACATGGTTTTAAATTTTGGACTATAGTGTCGATCTCATAGTAGCATATCTAGGAAGTTTCCCAAGTCTTAGTAGTTTCAGAGTTATGAGATAACTCTGGAAAATCATAAACATGGTGGTGGAAAGGAAAAGGGAAACGAACACAGTAATTAACCATGGATAGTTTGAGTGACAGAAGTATAACTTAGTAACTTACTTGGTGGTTCTAATTTTTGAGAACTCATCATTCCATGTGATGGGCCCAGCAATGCCGGAGCTGTGATCAGTTCGTCATTGGTGCCTTGCCTTTTTATGAAACCCTCTAACAGGAGCCCAATGGAATGATTGGGTATTTCCACAATTTCCCCTCTAATATAAACTGACATCTCTGACCTTTCTGCTACAAGAGACCTCACCTCTGGCATGGCTATGTTCTCAAAAATCTGAGGATGCAAGAGTTTGGCAAGAACCACAGAAGCTTCCTAGGCACATGTAGCATGTGATCAAAAACTTAGAACACTTTCTGAGTCCTGATTGTTTATTCTGAATCTATAGCATAAAAAGCATAATTCAAATTGTTTCGTGCATCTAATTTCATACCTGCCACAGGAATGTTTCAACTGTAGGATCTGATGAGAGGAGATCGATGATTTTGTCTCCTTCTATAAAAAAACTCAGGACGACTGAATCGGTAACCATGTCACAGATGTAAGGTTTTCCTATGAGCACTTCATATAAACCCAATGTACTTCCATGTGTAAATGTTGGGTGCAAAGAATGTTTATTCTTTATGCTCTTGCTTGACCACTGCAATAAAAACAATAAGTACGCATCATGTCTTGGTTAAATAGTTTTATGCAAAAAGGTCCTGCTTTTTCTAAGGCTTAGTCTTGGAGTCTAGGTGCACATAACTTTATACCTTCACGATTCCGTTGGATATAAGCCAAATGCCATTCGGCTTAGATCCCTCTTTATAAAGTGTTGCGCCGCGGACTTTCATGGATTCCTTCGTTGCAGTTTCAAGTGGCACGCGGAATGTAAAAGGCAAGGCTCCCATGAAAGGATGTGAACTGATCATGTCTGTTATCTTTGGAATCTTCACCAGAGGGGGATTTCGTAGTAACTTCTTTAAGTCAGTCTGGCATTGAATGGTTTTGTGAGCTTGTGTAATAACCATTTGAAATATTTCAAAATTTTATCATTAAAATGTGCAGATACCTGTACAGCATTATGCAAATGGGTCATCTCCTTTTTTTCCAGCAATCCAACCTTCTCAAGATTTTGGACGTAGTCTATTAAATGCCTCAGCACCGAATAAGTTACCTGCCTTGTTTTTATTACACGCAGAACCTGTGAAAGGACAGAAGTCAGTGCGCCAAATGAATATAAGAATATACAAAAGCAGTTTAAACGGAAGAAGCAAAAGGAAACATGGAAAGTGTCAGTAGGTTCAGACTTGAGAGAAGTGCTTCATAAGAGTGATGCATAGTCCCAGTTCCACCAAAAACATTCTAGGTGTAAATTAGTTCACACTCCATACGCATGTCAAACGAGGGAAATCATTGTGAATATCTCATCTAATGCATGGTGAAGTTGACATAAATAAAAAAAATTACCATCCAACTCACCGTGGATTAGTTTAAAGACACTCAACTTTGAGGCAATTACACTAACAAGGATGAATAAGAATCATGCACAGTGCATAAAAATATTCTGCATGATACCTGAGGAAATGACATGCGAACATCTTCGAGAAACTTTCTTGCTTCCTCTCCCTCCACTACACTTTCATTAATAACAGTACAAGCAACTTCAGTCTCTCCTGTGTAATGGCCATTTGATGAAGTGAGCATCAAAGAGTACAAATAAAATCTGACACATGCAAATTTGTACATTAAAAATAATTTGAAGAGTTTACTTGAGTATTTAGTTTTGAACTAGAGCTTGAAAAGTAGTGATCAAAATAAATGTTAAAGACAAACGTTCCTCATGCTTCTTACAAAGTAGAAATAAAGACTAGTGATCAGCCTGCAATTTATTCAGCTCCGAGTTCACAAAAATCACAAGTTCGTCTTACCGATGAAGTCATGCAGTTGTCTTCTCGCAATTCTGTGAGCCCGGAGGAACGCAGCACAAATGGAACAGGCAAATTCTAATCTTTCCACTGTGATATATGTAACCAGCTTTTGTGGCCAAATGCTTGTCTCCAGAAACTTGTAGTAAAATGGAAACTGCACATTGGATCTTAAGCCTTTCCAATCACATATAGTCTCACTAGAGACCATGTCCATGGCTTCATCTACAGACTGCATCAAGAGGTTGGCAGTAATTTGTGTAATTCTCCCATCATCTAACATTTCCCAGTAAGCAGCCTGAACACCTGGAATGAAATGACATTTTAACTGGTGGGCAGTCTTGGATTACATGAGAATGAAATGACATGTTAACTGGTAGGCAGTCTCTGATTACAGGAGCGGCGGCCTACGCACTCCATATAGAATCAACATAGACTCTCATTATAAGTAGGTGGTCAAAGCGACACACAATGTAAAATGATGATACTTAAGATGGTGAATATAGTGACTCAAGACTCGTGACACTAAGATGGCGATTGAAACGAATCATAATCACGCAAAGAACTTGTCCCTCCAATTAACAAGACATGATAGTAGCCATACATACCCTCAACTCCACAAGGAAGCTGAATAATCTTATATTTACTTATTTAGTCTTAGTTATGGCAATTGTAGGGGTGTTGCTGAAGTCTAGTATTTATTTAGCATCATATTTACCATTTAGTAGCCGTATGCGGATATCTTTCACATTCATGGGGTCCAAATTAGCTTCATCCTCCGGTCTACTATGAGGATGAGCAGAATCTTCGTCCAAATCATGCAAGCTTGAAATATACTTTTTGACTGTCGGCCAATCAGTTGGCCCTAGCTCCTCATCATCACCAAGATCGCCAAAAGCCTCAAGTGCTTTGTTCAACATCTCGAATTTTGTGTAGTTCAAAATACGTTTCTGGAAAAGAAGTACTAAGATGAGAACACTGACAAATAGTTTTTAGGTGTGCCATAAATCGAGTATCAAGTTTCAGAAATACGTCATTTGAGTTTCAACTCTCACTTTTGTCCTATTTTTAATGAGACCGGTCATGCCATGACCAGTCTCTTGTGTTTTCATAAGAGATGAGTCATAGCATGACCAGTCTCTTGCATTTTTCATAGAGACCAGTCATGCTAAAACAATTATCTTAGAGACATGTACTCAAAAGCATTTACCAGTGAGTGCATTTCTTTATGAGACCGGTTCTGTTAAGACCAGTCTATCATGTTTTTTAATGACACCGGTCATGGCAGAACCGACCTCATTAAACAATAAACATAGGGTGAAAAGTGATACTTGAAACTCAAATGCCGTATTTTAGAAAATCTAAAACTCATTTTAGGGCAAACTTAAAAAATCCTGACGCACTTAGCAATTAGCATAGCCTTTCAAAAATATAAAAAATCATGGACTTTAGGCAAAGACAGAAGGAAACATCAATTGGAGTTCTGGGTATATATGCTGACTGAAATAGTGAACTCAGTATTATGTTTATTCATCAACAAAAGACAACACACAATTATGTCACAGAAGGCCAGGAGTTTAACCTTAGTTGCAGATAGCGTATTCATTCGTAGAAAGTGCAAGAGAAACTGTGTAGTTGACCCATTGATGACAAGAGTTAAGAAAACAATGCCACCTGTGAAGAAAACAAACTGTGCAGAGAGAATAAAATATTCAGATGTCTTTAACTGATTTTCAAACTAGTATTGGTAAAATACTATAATATTTTGATCCTTACCATAGTTCCTGTTTCTTGACTAATGTAACTTGAGCTGTCACTTGCGCGCTATAGAGTAACAAAAGAAATGAAGGTGAAACTGAGAATAAAATACATGATGAGGTGCAAACTAAAAACCAGTAGTATCCAGAACGATTTCAGCTTCATTCAGTCTGAGCGTGTGAACTGTTATCAAACTTGCCTTCACAGAGAGAGACAGTGACAGCGCAACAGCTCCTCTAAGACCTGACCATACTAGAACTGTAGCTTCCTTCCAGTCCAGACCATAGCCAAAATATTGAAGAAATGGATACAGTGCTCCAACAGTTACAACCCTTGATAGTTGGATTGTAACATATAAGAGAATTAGGTAGCCCCATGAGTACCCTGAAAAGAAATAGAATGTTGAAAGGCATCACTGTCATATTATCTTAATGAACGTCAAAAGGAGCTTATTTGGCATGCCCTTAAATGTAAACTACGTGTTTCTCTTTTGATGCTATGTAAGATCCCTTCAAGACATTTTCATTTAACAGTCTACCTTTGGACATTGCACTGCATTAAATTTAGTGGCTACCTATGTTAATCTTTGCAGCTACTGAAGATCAGTCCTGCTTATGATTCAATAAGCAGCTTAATTTTAAGCAGACAAAATTTAAATAACACAGAATTCGTTTGCCGAGGCATGGCTAATTGGTAAAAGACATCAAGCTTATGAAAACTTACCATGGTGTGAAAAAACGTAGTCATTGCCAAAGACGCCTTCAGCTATGACAACTCCACTGCAAAGAAATAGAACAAAAGAGTAGAAGCTAGCAAAATTATCATGCACTAGTACAAAGTGCAATTATGTTTCTACGTGGTGCCTTTATGATAGATGCAGCATAGACTTAATGACTGATTTATGAGGTACCTCCATATGATAATTTCAACTACCAGTTAACCGTGATATGATTGGAAACATGTAAAATATCCAAATTAAGATTAGTGTATATAAGAGAGAAAACTTCTTTCTTCCTTCAAAAGTATAATAACAGGCCAGTTGATAAAGAGTCTTGTAAGCTAGAAGACTGCTGAAGGGCAAGTGAGGGATGATAAGCAAGTAGCCTGATTTTCCTCTTTTGACGTCAATGTGTCACGAGAAACATTTCGTTGTTGTATGTACAGTGTACGATGATTAAAACACTCCAAAACAAATAGAGAGGTACAGCTTAAAATAGGATAGCAATACAATTATTCTTGAAAGGGGATTTTGCAACAAACAATTTATAGTCCTAAAAATAGAGAGGTGATGGTTAAGAAATCAAATGATACTCAAGTATGCAAAGTACAAGTTTAAGTTAACTGTCCCGTTTATGATCTCACCTCAGTATAAATATCAATGTATTTGCTATATACGCAACCATTTCCCTGAAAATGCCACACATGATGTATTAGCACAGATAGGTAGATTTTTGTGTTTTGTAGTACAATCAAGTCGAACCACTTATGAGCGTTTGCACGATACTCATGCGGAATTCTGGATGAATATGTGCAGATTAAAGACCAAAATAATCTACTGAATATAACAGCTTCATGGCTACATAGTAACGAAAGAACACTTTTATGCCATTCAGGTTTTTATAAGGCATACCAAAAGTGATGCAAGCTCTCTTGACTATCACCTTTAAACGCTGTCCTAGCAACTGCAGCAAAAAACCTGTTTGAAAGGTTCTTAGAAAAAGTTTTACTCTCACAAAACAATGCCTATAATGTTGAAAGCCCATTCTAACTTACATTCCAAGAGTCATCACTGCCAACACGCCAGACACATCAGCACCCTCTTGAGCCTACAAGATTCATGAATTAGACTACCAAGAATGCCACTGAGATGGGTGTACAACATCAGCTACAAACTAAAAGTAGTATAAATATCATAGACAGAGCATTGTAAATTTGATGACATACGGTAAAGTATGCGATATAGCTCACAGCAACTGTCAGTGTGATTTCTATAACTGTATCATTGAAAATGAAGCCGAGCCACAGTACTGAAACTATCCCAAAAATGAGACCAATACCTACACTGACAAAACAAAAAAGTGGCACACATTGTGAAAAACAGAACAAGAGAAAAAAAATGGGGAAAAAAATGAAGATGGTAATAGGGTAGTTCTTACGCTCCAATGGAAACTTTTGTGAGAAACTTCAGTATGCCAGTCCAATTAAATTTTTCACCAAGAACCATTTGATAAAATAGCTGAAATACAACGATGGCCGTTCTGCACGTTGTGGATGAACAACGGAGGTACATAAACTCAATGAAACACTATGAACATGAAGAATTAACACGTAGATATTGAAACGGAAATGTGTAGACTTAATACCCATCATTCATCAAAGACTCTCCTTCAATTATTGTACTCAGTTTCTTACTTGCACCTAGGTCTTTCAAGAGGGCCACAACAGCAACAGGATCAGTGGCACTTAGAAGCCCGCCAAGTAGCAATGACGTATTCCAGCTCCAACCATAAGGAAAAAGCAACTGAAAAAAAAAAGCATTCTCAAGATTGGTGAACTGTAACAGCTCAATAATTTAAGTTGAAATGAACTCTCTATGTGTAGCACCTTTAAAACAGACCCGATAAAGAAAGTTGAAATTAGAACACCAGGGCCGGCAAGCAGCAGCATCTGTGCCACACATCTCTGCATATGAGAATGCAAAATTTAGGTCTAAGTGTCTAACTGGGATATAAAATGCCAAAAATGCACATGGAGAGAAAACTACAATTTATATAAATACAGTAATTAAAAATAACAGTGTCAAAATGTAATAGCAAATGACACATTCATCTTTTCAAAAAAAAAAAAAAAAAAGAGGCATTCAGGTAGGTGAAGCCTGAAGGGATAAGCACCAAATAAGATTATATGAACTTTAAGTGGGAAACCGACCTTTATTTGCTGCACTTCCATTGCAAATGAACTCTCAAAGAGCAGAGCAGGCAGAAATACTGCTAGTAGAAGATCGGGTTCTATATTTGCCCCTGACAAAAAGAGAGAACCCAACTAATGGTTGAGAATCAGCTCAACTGGATGTAGCTTAAACAAAAATATGGGGGACTCACATATTCTAATTCCATCCCCTATCTTTCCTAAATGATGCCTTGTGCCATATTCTGCAGATCAGTTCAACAGATTCATATCAGACTCAGTTAAGAACACAATAGAAATAACTACATGGCATTAGAAGCAAGGCCTGGCTATAAGTTAAGTAGAATTGGAGGGGTGAACATGGTACTTTGGTTGCATTTTTTGCCTGAATTATTACATGTGCCTGCTGGTAGCTTGCTCAATAACACTGTACTATTAAAGGAGCCAGCAAAACTATCCACCAAAATTGTACAATGAACACTCCTCTTCTCAGCGAATCAAATACTACACTCTATACATCACAAGTCCAGCTACTTTTGTCACTCTTCCGAATCCAACAAGATCAGCATACGTACAAAACACAACACCAAGCTCTAACTCCACTATGAACTCACCCAAATCCAAAAGGCACAAATTCAACACAAAAATTCTATATATATATAAAAAACAAAAATGAAAAAACCAGTACAGAACGACCTATTGATCCCATGGCGACGCCGAGAAGAAGCAAAGCGACAGTGTAAGGCACACGAGTCCCACTTAGAATGTGCCTGCAAGCGATTCCCAACACCAAGCATATCCCGACAAAAATCACCGCGTCAGATGGATTGCTCGACTCGGAATTGACACTGCTGCCTTCGTCCAGAATCCGGTAAGTGAAGACGAAATCCGTGATCGCCTCCATTGTCAACGTCTCGCTGATCGAAGTTGCGAACTGTAACCCAGGCTAATCGCATCTCAACAATCGGTTGATTTAAACATAAAATTAATCAAAAAAATAAATAAAATGGAAAATCAGTAGCAATCTTATTCGTATAGTTGGTTGAATTTGGAGTGGAGTGGAGTGGAATGGAGGGGCGCTTAAATTAAACTATGATTAATCATTATGCTTTAGCTGACTTATCATTTTAATTTTTATTACTTGAAAACTATGAATTAGTCAGGAAGGAATAGTATGCTACGCGAGTGGCACGGGATAACTAGCTTTCTATTTTGTTATTGATCGAGTTGTAAACGGGATTTTAATATGGTATCACAACATATGCTGCTTAATCAAATACTATCCCGTGGGAGGAGAAGCCTATGTCTGACACTCTTAGTCTTAGTTATTGATTTGCTTCAAATAAACAGCTCCATCTCTACTCATTTGCTTCAAAACTTCAACTTCAACAATGTTTATTGATTACAAAGCTAAGGCTGTCTACCATTGTCATGGCTTTATTTATTGCGTCTCAAACAAGCAACACAATCATGATCAAACAAAAATATTACTGAAGAACCACAAAATTACACACTATAGTAGTAGACCTGTAAATTGCTTCACTCTCTGTACTATTGCCAATAAACTGCTTCACATTCTCAACCTTGCTTGCGACTTGCGAGTCCTTTATCAGATATGATCGAATTCCAATTCTCCGATTCTTTTTAGGTGATATTCACAAAATAACTTAATTTTTCATACCTCCCGGCAGCTTCAATTGGTCTCAGTATGCTTGGTCTAAAAATAATGACTGTAAGAAGTGTAGGTAAGAAAGTTTGAGCAGAAGGAAATGATATCACTGAGAGTTGGGGATAAATGTGCCAATGTAGCCGAATCCCATGATGAAGAACGCCAGTGACTGCACGAAAAGATACAAGAAAAAGTGGTTCTTTCCAAAGGCAATGTCATAGCAGCCACAGAAGAAAAGGTAAAGTCCAACTCCGAGTTCCAACATGTGAAGTCTGGAAAAATAAAAAAAAATGTTACCAACATACCACTAAAACTAAAAGTGTGGGGACCTAGATGCACCTGGCCTAAAACCATTCACAGAGTCAAGAGGTGGCATGTGGACTATGGAGACATACCTTTCTCCTATCTTGAATCGAGGTTTTCGTGGTGCCTTTTTGGTAGATAACATCTTGAACGCATCTCCTAGTTTCTCTGTGACTACCCACTCATTCACTCGGCCGGCCTCTAGGAGGCCGATAAATGTGGCCTTGGTCCGGTGTAATGACATCACATTCTCAAAAAGAATCCAGAAAACCATTAGGTGAAGTGACCTGAAAATTACCGAATAGTTATGTATCAGCATGTTGACTGATAGTAAGAACAAGAATATGGGGAATTCAAAACCATGGTCCATGGATAATTTGAATGAAAACGATACCTAGGAGTTCCAACAGCATTTAAAAGAGTGATGATGGCTGGGATATACACAGCTCCCCATCTTGGAACATAGACTTCTGGTGTCAGAACACATGCCGGTAATATGATGCAGTAAAAGAAGAAGGTAACAAGATGGGCTACGATTTTCCTAACGAAGAAGAAGCTGTAAATCACATGCACCTTCTTCCAAAAGGTAACTTTCTGTAGTCATGATCAGAAAATCGAACTGTGAGTAGATGTGCAGTAAAATGATTTATAAAGAAGTTCACTAGACGTATGATTCATTCAAACTGACCTTGTTTGTTATGATCTCCTTCACCATTTTCCTGAAAAGATTAGCAGGGCCGCATGACCATCTATGCTGCTGGTATCGATACGCCTTAAATGTACTGGGTAGTTCATTTTTCACCTATCAGAGTGGACCACATTAATACAATATCAATGGAGATATTATTAGCATAAACATAACGGACCACTGTCGGTGGGGAAACATGCATAAAACAAGTAACTGAGGATCCAGAATCAAATGTGACTAGAAACCAAGCATATGATCACAAACAGTGTTTACCACATTTCATCAGTGAAATGGCACCAGAAACTACATCACACGGAGTTATACTGTCACCTATGGTAAGGAAAGCAACACTGCATCATTCACCAAGCAGCATTGACCCGGAACAAATAACATAAGTTTTCCAATTTCCAGAATGCAATTCAGTGAACAATAAAAATCAACTGACTAACCACGTCAGATTATTCTACAACAGCCCAACAAAGATAGGTATTTCAAGCAGTAAAATTTCACCTTAAGGTCACCAAGGTACAAAAACTTCCATCCTTTAAGACTAGCTCTTACAGCCAGATCCATATCCTCCACAGTAGTCCTGTCTTTCCATCCCCCAGCTTCTTCGATAGCTGCTAACCTCCACACACCAGCTGTCCCTGTATTCATTACATCAACAACCATCCAAATTCATTAGATGCAGCATTTTAACAAACAGGTTATGTGCACTTTCTGGTTGCCACGGTTTACATTACCATTGAATCCAAAGAAGGCATACATGGAAGACCCAACTTCCTGCTCGACTGTAAAATGATAATCCAACGACATCTCCTGCATCCTCGTCATCAAACACTCGTCCGCATTCACTAAAAAAAACCAGCAATAATTCAACCGTAATTAATATATTCAATAATCACTCTCATCATTGCAAATAGTTCAACATCGATGATAGGTAACGGGGGTGTAATGAAATCGGTGTTGTCGGTAGGTTGAAGAGGGACGTAGACAGTTCGAAGTCGAGGGGTCCATCTCCAGGGTCGGAGTTCGCAAGCACATGCAGCTGCTTTAAACTTCAAATAGACGAAAAAACCCCGAAAGTGTTAAATTTTGTTAGGACCTGCCTCGCCCGCCCTACAGCGAAACGCAACTGCACACTTTAAAAATACCTAAAAGAGGTCCCCCACAATCCATCCAGCCCTCCAAACTCCAGGGACTGAGAGTGAATATTGACAAACAATTGGGGTCCGTACGTAAATAAGACATTGTTGGAGAAACTAATCCTAAGGCGAAACCGACAAATTCTTCCATTACTTTACTTAGCTTGCAGCAACTTCAGTGACACTTACAGCATTGACCGGGAAAGGAAAACATTCCCCAAATGCATTGACCACATAGCCAAATAAAAAAAAACACAAATCAAGGAATACTGGAGACAATTATGAGTGTAATTTAGTTGTGATTGTACTAGAAAACAATATTGTAAAATCTAGCACGGACAATATGAATAAGTATTAAATTATATATAAAAAGAAAAAAGAGTATGTACCGAATTTCCAACGGGCTTGGACGAGACCGAGCTGAGGATTGTGGAGGAGGAAGGGGATGGAGCGCCAGAGGAAGTCAGGGTCGGGTTGGAAATCGGCGTCGAAAATGGCAACATAGTCGCATTGCTTGACATAGCTGTGTGTCAACCCTTCTTTGAGTGCTCCTGCTTTGTACCCGTTTCGGTTATCTCGTATCTCGTACTTGATGTTCACTCCTTTGCTAGCCCATCTTTCGCACTCCTTCTCCACCATGCCCTGAAATGAAACCCACATCAATTCGTGAATTCTAAATAATAATAAAAACGGAATCAATGAAAGTAACGAATAAGTCGGAGTCTGACCTTGATGACTGGATCGGTAGAGTCGTCGAGGATTTGAATGATGATGCGGTCTGAAGGCCATGACAGCCCGCATGCAGCTCCGATTGATAGCTGATAAACCTGTCACACAAGCCACCAAAACCTCAACCAAACGCTGTAGTTTCATTATTATTCTAAGAGGAGGATAGCAGAGCAGTTGATTTACCTCTCGTTCGTTGTACATGGGAACTTGAACGAGGACCATCGGATAGGATGAGTTACCGAGCTCCTCATCGTCTCTAATGGGTTCCCATTTGTACCGCTTCTCCGGCTTACGACCGAAAAGCCTTATAAACGTTATAACAATGCCCATGTAAACCCTCTCGACGAAAAGCATCACCGACATTGCCAGGCATATCAAAACGGATATTTTCAGCAGCGGGATGATCAATGGGGTTTTGATTTGCGCCCAAGCTACGGTAATTTGAGCCGTGAAATCGCCTGAAGCCGGTAGAAACCCTTCCATTTAGAAAACAGAGCAGAAAATGGGGAGATCTGCTTTTTTTTGTTGGATTTAAGGAAAGCTTGGTTTATTGCTTCGTTTACACGCAAAATGGTTGGATAAGGATGGTGGAGAGAGATGGGATGTCGTCAGTGGCGCAAATCATATGACGAAATAATGCTTTTTTGAAAGAAAAAAAATGGCTTCCTTCCCCTGCTTCTGCAATCGTGTGAAGACAGAAGCAGATTGTTTTTTTTCTTGTTGCTAGAATTCAGAAATGTTGAAGAATGAGAAGATGAAGAAATAAAGAGGGGAGAAGGAATAGATGATAATGTTGGTGGAGGGAGAGGGAGAGAAGAAGGCTGTATAGTATTGAGGTTTTCTTTGGTCTGGTTTGGTTGTTCAGATATAGAGCTTTTGTAAAATAATAATTTCTCCAATTGGTTTTATAAAAAAAACAGTGTTTTAGATTCTCCAACATTTTAATCACTTTCATTTGGACTCTACTAATTTTCATTTCGGGAATAAATCTCGGAATGCAACAGGTTGATCATGCCATTAATTTCTGGTTCCCCGGTTATCATGCAGCTCGTGTGCTCTCAATCTATATACTCCATCATACAACAAATAAAAATCTCGATGATTAATACTTGAAACTCGATCAATTTCATTATTAAAAACAAAATCGAGTATATTCTATTAAGGTTGTGGATCTTTTTCAATTATTTGTTTTGTTAGGTGGAAAATATAGTATTACGAATAGTAGCTTGTGATTAAACAACTTATGGCTCCCCGAGAAGAGTAGATGTTCCCGGCAGTCATTCAAATAGTATGAATTTAAGTACGTAGCAGGAGAGTCATTACACTGGCATGAAATAAGAGCTTAATTTAAACTAAATTGTATTTCATTTAATATAAATTCACAATTTTTAATTCGAATAGAATAATGAAATCGACCAAGTTACCTTGTTGACTTCCTTTATGCTATGTAAATTAAAACATTTAACTTAAATTTTTATTACTTATATATGATTAAGAGCATCTCCACCATGGTTTTTTGAGTCATGAAAAAGAGTCGTGGGAGGTGATTAAAAAAATCATGGACTTCCATCATGATTTTCTAGTCATAGAAAAGGTCATCCCATGATCTTTATTTATTTATTTATTTTGGTCATGAGAGTTGAACCAACCGGAATGTGACATATGTCATGTGTCAGAACTTTATGTATAAATCTAGATATTGCAACGAATATATCTTGAAAATGACAAAGTATTAAAATAATAAAATAATCACCAATATTCATAATTTTTGAAGATCTATAAGTAGAGATACATTTTGATATTTATATATGCTTGTATTATGTGTAGAAATGACGATGAAGTTTATATATATTTGGTCATGAGTGGGATGTACATGACCAAATTGATCATGAATGATGACTAAATGACAGATATAAAAGGATGAGAGATGGATAACATATTTTTTTAGTCATTGTGGGAATGATGTAATTGAAAAGAATGAAATACTTAACTCTTTTTTTAAGTCTTGGAAACAAAATACACAGTAATTAACCATGAAACTCTGTTGCCTAATTAACTTCTATGTGAATTACTTGTTAACCAAGCGAGTACATCAGTTCTGTCGGTGCAGACAAAGATGACCCCCTTTATGGAAATTAAACACGTTGAAAGGAGAGAGAGTCTCATCTATTTTGCCGAGCCGAGCCACCGTAATGTGAAGATGTGGTATGAAATTAAAGTTTTGTCCTCTCCCTAGATATGTGTCTTTGGGTAACACCTCATTGATATCATGGCCTCCCTTTGGGTACCCCAGACAAGCATTTGACATCTCTCATCTCCAGCATCATATGCGCAAAAGATAATCATGGCTCTAGCTGGTAGTAGGAAGTATTGACATATAAGATTTTATAAAATAAACAAAGATCCCATTTGAAGTGTGATAATTAATTAAAGACTAGCTTGAATCATCATCATCATCATGCCTTGCATGGGACGACAGGAATGACCTTTAGGGGCACAGCCTTCCTAAGGGTCATCCCCATCCGCTCGCTCATATCCATCTTCTCAGGTTCCTCCGTCCCATTCGGCAACACCCAATCAAACTTATGCAGCAGCGAGCCGAGAGCTAGTGGAAGTATTCGCGAAGCGAGAGGCACGGCGGGGCACATTCTACGACCCGATCCAAACGGTATGAACTCGAAATGATGACCTTTGAAGTCTGGCGTCCCTGACTGCATGAACCTTTCGGGTTTGAACTTAAGCGGATCATCCCATGTCTTCGGGTCACGCCCGATTGCCCACACGTTCACTAGTATTTGGGTCTCTTTTGGGATGTGGTAGCCCAACATCTGACACGTGTCCATCGCCATGTGGGGGACTAGAAATGGCAGAGGTGGATGGAGCCTTAGGGTTTCTTTGATCACTGCATTCAGGTACGGCAAGCTCTCCATGTCGGATTCTTGGAGCTTCTTCATCGGGTCATCATATGCTGATCGGAGCTCCGACTGGACTTTTTGCATGGCTTCTGGGTTGTGTAGTAATTCAGCCATTGCCCATTCCATGGTGCTCGTTGTAGTATCTGTTCCAGCAGTGAACATTTCCTGCATCCAACCAATTAGATTAATAATTAAAAAAAAATGAAAGTTCCTCCAAGCCCCCTACGTACGTACAGTACACTCTTAAATTAATCATAATTCAGCGTTAGTTTATACGTTGGAGAGGACTTACAAAGACAATAACGTTGATGGTTCTAGAAGAGAATCTGGCCGCGGCCGGTTCCTCGACTCCATTGCCTGCTTCAAACCCTAGAAGCACGTCCAAAAAATCCTTCTTTCGCTCTTGGCGCCGGCCCTGATCAACGCCGGCCATCCTCTCCTTAATGAAACCTCCAGCTATGTCGAAAGCACGGTCCACATGATACTGAGTATTTCGTCGAATCTTTTGCGGGTCGAGCCATCTTAAAAATGGCAAGAAGTCTGCAACGTTAGGCTTTCCAGCGAACTCCATTACTTTCCCAGCATGATAGAAGAACCTCTTACCCTTGTCAGCTCTCGGATCCAAAAGATCTTTTGAAAACATTAAATTCCCAATGAGGTTGAAATTCATCAAGAAGAAAAACCTCCCTACATCCACAGGTTTGCTCCCATTCATGCTAGCATCCTCTATAAAATGCACCATCCGTTCGATGCAGCCACTCCTTACTCCTCTCATGGCATCAAGTCTACAGGTGACAAAGAGCTCGGTCGTGGCCAGACGCCTCAACATGCGCCAATGAGGGCCGTACTGAGACGTTATAAGAGAGCCCTCCGTCCCATACTCTCCCTTCATGGCCTCGTATATCTTTCTCCCTGCAAGAGTCACGTCGTGATTCTTGAACATTTCACGGGCCACTTCGCTCGATGAAACCACGACCGTGTTCATCGTTCCAAGCCATAGAGTCATGATTGGCCCATGTTTACTAGCTAATCTAGCAAAAGCCTCGTGCGGTGGGTAACCAACTAGTTGGAACATGTTCCCCACCACAGGCCACCATTTTGGGCCCGGAGGAAGAAGTTTTCGTCGGCCAAACTGCTCAAGCCTCCGGTAAACCATAACCCATGCAACCCAGCATACAAGTATCGAGACAATCAAACCCATGAACTCATACTCCATCTCTTTTTAAATTAAACACACACACACACACAGCTTAGCTCTAGTTTTCTGTATAACATGATATTTAACTTTTTTTGCTTAAAAGATGAACTAATTGTGCTAGTCTTTATAGAGTGATCTGATGCTGAAAAGTTGTACTGTACGTACTTCAGACGATATATTTAATTACGTATTTGAGACTTCTCTGAATATTACGGCTAGGGCTTGTCGAGTTAATCCAAATATTTTAAGAGCTCTGGTTGTATGATTGTACCAGCAAAGAGTGTACTACAACCCTATAATATACTTAAGTAGTAAAATCTAGCTAGCAATTCAAAATCAATCTACTACTCCATCAATCGTACTATATTTTTTTTATCAATCAATCGTACTATATGACTTTATAAAAATTGATAATTGATATCAACAACGATAGTACACTGATAAATACAGTAAAAGCTCAAACAAATAAAGAAAAGAGTAAACAAACATAAGGATCATATCAAGTTTTTGGCTCGAGTGAGGTTTCAGGTAAAAATTACTATTATATTTGAAAAGTAGAAATCAAATTTCAAGTTTGCATGTGTCCAATTTCATCAATTTCACATTTAAGGGCAATAAGGTTTTTTCAATTCATTCGTTTAGTTAACTTTATTATTTGACGAAGTGGTATTCCATCAATTAAGTGTTATGTGATGATCAAAATATTTTGAAATTATCCTTAATTATTAATTTTCATAGTTCAAATCGTGATTTATCAATGAGAGATAGTTCATGCCCTCTTTGTCATTTTCTTCAATGTTTTGCATCAAAATGTTTGTCAAAATGGTCATGAGATGTAATTCGATTGGAAAGAATTGTTTGACCAACAATCTTATTATTAAAAAACTAATTTAACATCATGGAAGTTGGAAGCCATGAATATACATGATTGATTGGAGTGTGTCCCTTCGACACCTCAATTTTCAATTTAGTGATTACAAAAATATAATATAATATTTCAGTGGGGTTTGGATCAAATACAAACCAATATTATAAATAAAAACTACAAATCCATAAAAAATTCGACACGTGTCAAAATGAACCAATTAAAATTCAGCCGAGATTTCATCCAGTCGGGGTTATTTTTGTAAATAAAAAAATTACATGTGGACTTATTTAAAAATATATAAACGATATGAGGGGTATAAACGTCCAAAATTTGCACAGTAATATTCAGACTTCAAAAACAATGTTCAGACTTAAACCAGTAATGACAAATACTTCAAAAAAACATTGTTCAGACTTAAAAAAACAGTGTTCAGACTTAAAAAAATAATAATGAGACTTAAACCATTAACAATCAGACTTAAATAACAATGTTCAGACTTAAAAAACAATGTTCAGACTTAAACCAGTAATGACAATACTTGAAAAAACATTGTTCAGACTTGAAAAAACATTGTTCAGACTTAAAAAATAATAATGAGACTTAAACCATTAACGATCAGACTTAAATAACAATGTTCAGACTTAAAAAAACAATGTTCAGACTTAAACCAGTAATGAAAATACTTGAAAAAATATTGTTCAGACTTAAAAAACATTGTTAACGATCAGACTTTTTAAGTCTGAACACTACCATTTAAGTCTGAACACTACCATTTAAGTCTGAACACTACAATGTTCAGACTTAAATCAGTAATGACAAGACTTAAAATGGTTATAATCAGACTTAAAATTGATAATGATCAGACTTTAATATGGTAATGATCAGACTTACATGCAGAAATTGGAACATCTGAAGAATGCTATGCAAAATTTGATGTTTATGCGCCTGTGTCAGAATTTGATGAAAGCCTAGTATTTTTTGGGTGGAAACGGCATTCTGAGCAAGACTCACCACTATGTGGTGAGGTCGGTGTTTTTAGGGCAAATTCGATCATCTGAAGGGTCAAATTCATGTTTTAATCAAAAATAAAAATATAAAAAAAAATTTAGTCTGATCATAGAATTCTTAGGGCAAGACTCTTTAATTTTAAGTCTGATCATAGAATTCTTTTTAAGTATGATCATTACCATTTTAAGTCTGATCATTAAGAATTTTTAGTCTGATCATTGCTTTTTTTTTAAGTCTGATCATTAAGCTTTTAAGTCTGAACACTACCATTTAAGTCTGAACACTACCATTTAATTAAGTCTGATTATTAAGTATTTTTAAGTATGAACACTACTTTTTTTTAAGTCTGAACACTACCTTTTTAAGTCTGAACACTACCATTTAAGTCTGATTATTAAGTATTTTTAAGTCTGAACACTACCATTTAAGTCTGAACACTACCATTTAAGTCTGAACACTACCTTTTTTAAGTCTGAACACTACCATTTAAGTCTGATTATTAAGTATTTTTAAGTCTGAACACTACCATTTAAGTCTGAACACTACCATTTAAGTCTGATTATTAAGTATTTTTAAGTCTGAACACTACCATTTAAGTCTGAACACTACCATTTAAGTCTGAACACTACCTTTTTTAAGTCTGAACACTACCAGTTAAGTCTGAACACTACCATTTAAGTCTGAACACTACCTTTTTTAAGTCTGAACACTACCATTTAATTAAGTCTGATTATTAAGTATTTTTAAGTATGAACACTACTTTTTTTAAGTCTGAACACTACCTTTTTAAGTCTGAACACTACCATTTAAGTCTGATTATTAAGTATTTTTTAGTATGAACACTACTTTTTTTAAGTCTGAACACTACCTTTTTAAGTCTGAACACTACCATTTAAGTCTGATTATTAAGTATTTTTAAGTATGAACACTACTTTTTTTAAGTCTGAACACTACCTTTTTAAGTCTGAACACTACCATTTAAGTCTGATTATTAAGTATTTTTAAGTGTGAACACTACCATTTAAGTCTGAACACTATCATTTAAGTCTGAACACTACCTTTTTTAAGTCTGAACACTACCATTTAAGTCTGATTATTAAGTATTTTTAAGTATGAACACTACCATTTAAGTCTGAACACTACCATTTAAGTCTGATTATTAAGTATTTTTAAGTCTGAACACTACCATTTAAGTCTGAACACTACCATTTAAGTCTGAACACTACCTTTTTTAAGTCTGAACACTACCAGTTAAGTCTGAACACTACCATTTAAGTCTGAACACTACCTTTTTTAAGTCTGAACACTACCATTTAATTAAGTCTGATTATTAAGTATTTTTAAGTATGAACACTACTTTTTTTAAGTCTGAACACTACCTTTTTAAGTCTGAACACTACCATTTAAGTCTGATTATTAAGTATTTTTTAGTATGAACACTACTTTTTTTAAGTTTGAACACTACCTTTTTAAGTCTGAACACTACCATTTAAGTCTGATTATTAAGTATTTTTAAGTATGAACACTACTTTTTTTAAGTCTGAACACTACCTTTTTAAGTCTGAACACTACCATTTAAGTCTGATTATTAAGTATTTTTAAGTCTGAACACTACCATTTAAGTCTGAACACTACCATTTAAGTCTGAACACTACCTTTTTTAAGTCTGAACACTACCATTTAAGTCTGATTATTAAGTATTTTTAAGTCTGAACACTACCATTTAAGTCTGAACACTACCATTTAAGTCTGATTATTAAGTATTTTTAAGTCTGAACACTACCATTCAAGTCTGAACACTACCATTTAAGTCTGAACACTACCTTTTTTAAGTCTGAACACTACCAGTTAAGTCTGAACACTACCATTTAAGTCTGAACACTACCTTTTTTAAGTCTGAACACTACCATTTAAGTCTGATTATTAAGTATTTTTAAGTATGAACACTACTTTTTTTAATTCTGAACACTACCTTTTTAAGTCTGAACACTACCATTTAAGTCTGATTATTAAGTATTTTTAAGTCTGAACACTACCATTTAAGTCTGAACACTACCATTTAAGTCTGAACACTACCATTTAAGTCTGATTATTAAGTATTTTTAAGTCCGAACATCAGTATTTTAAGTCTGAACACTAACAATTTTTGGACTAAATTGAAAATAACATTATTAGGTTTTATACCCATTAGTGTGGAATGACTATTATACCCCTCCGTGTTTTCTCCGGGATTTCGACTAAACTGGGACACGTGTCGGCTTTATAATCGGTTTGTAGTTTTTATTTATTATTTGGTTTGTATCTGAACCGCACCCATTTTAGTGACGCTTCGAAAAAGTCTTCAAAATAAACGGGTCGGGAACCGAAAGAAGCGTTGAAGTTAAGTAACCGTAAAACTCGAATCGCATCATAACTTCCACATTCAACGTCTAAGGATCTCAATATCGCCTCCGTCCCCCGATTCGAAAATGCACGTCAATCATCTCCTTCTCGAGGAGCCAATCAGGATGGTCTCCATCCTCGAACCAGCAAAAAGCGTAAAGCTCAACTTCTCGCTTTTTGTCGTTGTTTGTTACTGTGTTTCTGATTAGTGTTTGGATTGTTGTATTGTGCCAGAGCTTTTACCCTGCATTGACCAAGATTGTTGGGACGCTTGGGCCCAAATCCCGCTCTGTTGATGTCATTTCTAGTTGCCTTAAGTCTGGAATGTCTGGTAAAATGTTGCTATTGATTCGTTAATTAAATAATTATGTGATAGTCTCTCTGTCCTCTATATTTTGTGGTTTTGTCTTTTTTCTAAATATGTACTTATGTATAGTGGCTAGGTTTGACTTCTCCTGGGGCAGTCCTGATTATCATAGTGAGACATTGGAGAATTTGAAGTTGGCTATGAAAAATACTAAGCAGCCCTGTGGTGTATGTCCTAGTGTTCTATGTTTTTTTTATATATTCAAAATGGATTTCATATTTTCAGTTTAAGTGTGAGAATGAAGTTGTTTGATTGTTTCAGCTCATGCTAGATACGCGAGGGCCCGAGTTGCAGGTTGTTAATAAAAGTGAGAGCTGTATTTCACTTGTCGCCGATGGTACTGTTGTTCTGACTCCTGACCAAGAGCAAATGGCCTCATCTGAGTTGTTGCCTGTCAGTTTCAGAGGACTTGCAAAGGTGTCCCACACTCACACAGTTTATGTGTCATTTATAAAGTTCCAAAAGGTGTTGACTAAGTTTATGAAAACTTTAATCATTTCAATTTTCATTTATCCTCCAGGCAGTGACAAAGGGGGATACCATTTTTGTTGGTCAGTACTTATTCACTGGAAGTGAAACGACATCTGTGTGGCTGGAGGTAAGACGGAGGTATAGGTGTTTAAGCATGATGTTGCTAAGATTTGTAGTCACAACTTTGACATCACTTTGGTTTAAGGGACTGTCCAATAACAATTAATTATTAAGATTTCATGACTTGTAAGAAAAAAATATCATCAAACCTTATAAAGGAAAATGATGATCTATCTCAAATATGATATGACGATGTTTCATTTTATCATCAGTCATCACAACAAAGTGCCTTTCTTCAGTAGGTTACCAAGGCTGACTGCTATATTTTATTGGAGAGTTGTGCAGGTAGATGAAGTTAAGGATGAAGATGTGGTATGCACAATAAAAAACTCTGCAACATTAGCTGGTGCCTTGTTCACTTTGCATGTTGCTCAAGTTCGCATTGAAATGCCCACTCTTTCTGATGCAGACAAGGAGGTCATTGTCTTGCTCTTTTTTCTTCTTCTATATAATCTTCACTGAATGCAGCAATCATGTCCCTTAACTGAAAGCTTGATGGAACTAATGAGGATTGTTATATTCATTTCAGTTCATCAGCACCTGGGGTACTCAACATAAAATTGACTTCCTCTCACTCTCATACACTCGTGAGGCAGAGGATGTTCGGCGTGTAATGAACTCATTCTATGTTTCTTCTAGATTACATATTTTTAAACCTTCTTCTTTATTACTGACTACAGATATGTGTTATTGATATCTATTTAAGGCCCGTGATTTTCTTTCCAAGTTGGGAGATCTAAGTAAAACCAAAATTCTTGCAAAGATTGAGAATGTAGAGGTAATTTGAAAGTGGTCATTGGTTTTAATTTCTGATGTTACATTGTACTTTCCTTCGAACTTACTAAACTAGACACATTACCTCGTTAAGGGCTTGACACATTTTGATGAGATTCTACAAGAGGCTGATGGTATAATTCTTTCTCGAGGAAATTTGGGCGTTGATCTTCCTCCAGAGAAGGTCAGTAGTCAAACCTGACAACATTTTGTGTTATCTGCTATGAGATGCGTACATATTCTCCCCCCCCCCCCCCTATGTTGTGTCTTCTTTCACATTTTCCAAATTTTCAATGAATTGGCAGGTGTTCTTGTTCCAGAAAGATGCTCTTTACAAGTGTAACATGGTAGGCAAACCTGCCGTGGTGACTCGTGTTGTTGATAGTATGACTGACAATCTTCGTCCAACGCGTGCCGAAGCCACTGATGTTGCCAATGCTGTACTGGATGGTAGAATACTTTCCTGGGTTATATATGACGACATGTTTGTGGTCACAATACTTATAGAGTGTTACGTGTTTCTCAAGTATCATTCATTTTCTTTTGAAAACGAAGAATCCTGATGAGTCGAACATCTGAATAAATTTCAGGAAGTGATGCTATCCTTTTAGGTGCTGAGACATTTAGAGGACTGTACCCTGTTGAGGCCATATCAACTGTTAGTAAAATCTGTGCCGAGGTACGTTATTTTGTATGCCATATGAATACATTGAATCCTGTTATTTTGGTAGAATCTTGTAGCATGGTTTGACTTAATTTTGTGACGCCAAACATATTGAAACATGCTTTTTAGAGCCTTTGAGTAGATTTGGGTGTTGTTTTACATTTTTGTTTTTGTTTTGAAGAGTACTGTCCATTTGGCTAGTAGTAGAATAATTCATCACTATCCTGAAACTAGTGTTAACAGTTAACACAGTATACAATTATTATCTGAGTTTTCTGAGCTCGATAATATGACCATATCATTGCAGGCGGAGAAGGTTTTCAATCAGGAACTTTATTTTAAGCAAGCTATGAAATATGTTGGAGAACCAATGAGCCATTTAGAGTCTATCACATCTTCTGCGGTACTGTAATTTCCTTTTACGTTCTAAGAAACATTAGATATTCATTCAGCCTTTTGTTTCCATTTTTTTGATGGGCCATATCTCTTAAAATCTTTTCACCGACTTGGTAGGTAAGAGCAGCTGTTAAGGTTAATGCTTCTGTCATAATTTGTTTCACTACAAGTGGAAGGGCAGCAAGGTAACTGTCATCAACTTTCCAAATACGCATAGACATATTCTTACTGCTAGTAAAATGCGCCCTGTGAAATTTGTTTTGATTCTCCACATCCATAAATGTAGTTCGCACATACTAATCATGGTTGTATTGCAGACTGATTGCAAAGTACAGACCACCTATGCCAGTTCTATCGGTTATTGTCACTCGTTCGAAGTCCACTGAAGTAGATTACAGCTCTTCAGGTGCCTTTGAGGTACATGATGTGCTTTTTTTTGCAGTCTCTTTGCCAGTTTCATATGAAAAACTTTGGTGACATAATTCGCCAAATTTGTTTGGGTAGTTCCGTGGTTTATTAAGTTTAATGTACTTAAGAAAACCCTTTCAATAGTTTTTAAACATAAAGTTATCCTAGCATTTTCACGCTCAACATTGGCAAACTTCTTGTGTCCAATAAGTTTATCGTACAGTATGTTTTTGTTTCTCTTGATTTGCATTTCCAGCAAAAAAATTTTTTTTGCTCTTTATGAAGATTATCAGCTCATATTTTTTTTTATCTATTGGATTATCAGGCAAGGCAATCACTTATTGTCAGAGCTCTGTTCCCCTTGCTAGCTGAGCCCAGGGATCCAGTAAGCTCTATAATCTGAATCCTGTTCATTCAAAGTCAAACTCTACATTTCACTATATCACATCAAAACCTGGCCTTGTTACTGCCATAGTACTGAGACTTATTATATATTTGCTTCTTTAGTTTGCCTGATATTGATATTATTGATACTGACTAAAACATGGGAACTTCCAATTGATCGTTGGTGCTAAGTAGACATCTAAATATCTAAGTAATCATTCAATGCTTCTTATGCCGTAGGCCACATGCATTCTTATGATGTGTATGCTTGAGAGAGTTCAGAAAAAACTATTCATACTTTTTAATATTGTAAAGGTTGGGGGCTTCTTATTTCTGAAAAATTGCAGGATGAGTCAGAATACGAGTCTGATGAATCAGTTCTAAAGATTGCAACCGAGTATGGAATGGCATCAGGAGTGTTAAAGTCCCGTGATAGAGTAGTTGTGTGCCAGAAGATCGGAGACACCTCTGTGGTGAAGATCATTGAACTTAATGATTAAAGAAATGGATCAATATTAACCTGTCACTCATTTAATGACAAAGGAGGCTTTCTTATCTCTCCTTGTATTTTTGGAGGTAACAAATATAAAGTGTCAAAAGGCAGCCAGTGTTTTTTTTGGCGCATACTAAGTATTGTTTTCAGTTGTGATTATGACATGCTAATGTTCATCTTGAAAATTAAAAAGATGTTTCAGCCAAAGCAATGTGGTTTGTTTATGACTGTTTTTTTTTTTTTGATATGCAGTTTCTTTTTTTTTATGAGAAAGGTGTACAGATATTGGACATTGACGACGCAATGACTCAAATCAGTACATGAGTTCAGGTTATCGCACAGGCCTCGAAACGGCCAACCCATCTTCATCAGATACTCATCAAGGCCACTAACATCCCCAGGCTAGAGCCGGGGAAAAAGGGCAACTGAGCCAACTAATGCGACTATCACTCAGTCCGCAAGCAGCTGAGGAAGATCTACTCACTCAGTCCGGAGACCGGCTGAGAATAGCCACTTATTGAGCTAATCTAATTAAACTAACTAACTAAGCTACCAAGACAAAAACACAGTAAAGCTCAAAACCGGGCAAAGACACCCACTACTAACGACGTCCACCACCAGCAGAAACCGTCACCCAGCCGGCAAGAGCTCCAAGATATCCGGCCAAGCATCAGCAGTCGCCACTCCCCTCCGTACCCAGCCCACACAGCAACCACCAACGCCGTCACTGGATCCGCCAACAGCCCACCAACACCGCAGCAGCAGGGAGAAAACTATACACAAAAAGATGTACTGTCCCCTCCCCTCCATCCCCACCCCGCCGCCCCTCAACCCAGCGCCACTCCAAACCCCGTACCCAAGCAGCCCACCAGCACCAAACACCCCCACCCCGCACAAGGGAGTCATGAACACCGAAGCCGAGAGCTCCAAAATCCACAACCGAAAGCAGCACATCAGGGGAGAAACGGGGGAGCCGGGCCGACAAAACAGCGAGGGAAGGGGAGGGCCGGCCACAGCAAGGCGGAAGGATGAAGAAAGAGGGGAGAAGAAGACCCTCGAAGCTTACGCCAAACCTGTCTTGGGTTTAGAGAGAAGATGGAGGTTTTCGAGGAAACGCACTTGGTTTGTTTATGACTGTTAACTTCTTTGAGTTAGGAACATTCGAGAGAAATAATTAATTAATACTGTATCTAACATGGTCTTATAAAGAAAATTGATATTCTGTGGAAAGTGTAAGCTATATTTGAGTCGGTTTGTGTAGCTAATGGATAACCCCGAGTTCATGTGAGGTTTTTTTACTAGGGTCGATCGAGACTTGTATATAAATACATACAGCTGACGCAATTTTAATAAAGATATTGACATTCAGAACAGCACTTAGAGAATCGTTCATAATCATAAACACAAGGCACAGAGACGGCAGTCCAATTTTGCGTTTATTGACAAACCCCGTACATAAAAAGTGGGTCTGTTTAGTTGGCTCAGCTAATGCCTACTGATGTCTTTTCTTTGCTCCACCTCCAAGATGGGTGAGTGACCTCTTATGGTATGTTGTGTGTGATTTCTGGGCAAATGCCCCCAACTTCTATTTCACCATCTACTAATTGCTTCTAACTCTTAAAATTTCTTCCTTTTGCCTTTCAACCTCGTTCATTTTCTCCTGAACAGCAGTGTTGGATCGAAGTGTTAGCGAAATACGATAATCTATCAGACGGAAATTAAGAGTTGATTTTATATTGTTTTCCGTTTGATAGTTTAACGTAGCAGCGGAATATTGATGCAGGAAAGTGACGGCAGAAATAACAACACATGGATATATAGTGGAAAACCTTATCAAAACTATGATAAGATTAAAAACCACTACCTTTCAGTTTCCAATGAAAGGATTTTCGAAATCAGATTATTCCTTTTATTCCCGATATGCTTGTAGGGTTTACAAACTAGATCACACAGATTCTATTTGATGACCTCTACTCAACCGGATGGAATAATCGATTTCTACCACAAACCTCCGTGTGTTGCTACAACGAGCTTTCTTCCTTCAGTGCGATTCCACCGTTCTTTTCTCAAGAACACTTTGTCGTTCTGCTCTCTAGAACTGCGCCGCAATCTCTCTAGAAGCTCCCTTGGAAAACCGCACTTTGCATCTGCAAACCCTAGCTCCTTTTATTGGGCGGCTGGGTCTCGTTATCTGGGCCCAATGTCCTGGCCCAGTCTTGATTTCCGAAACCCTAGCGTCTTTTCCCAAAACGACAGAACTCCTTTTTCTTCTTGAATCTTCTCTTTGTCTGTTTGTTTACTTAACACAATTTGCCACATCCAACCTGTAGGGTATATCCATCTCATGGAAATTTATTCTTTAATCTGTTAGATGGATTTCTGCACACTTAGACAAAACATTAGCTAAGTGTTTGTGATCATCAAAACAAATGGGTTCCAACAAATTCCCCCTTTTTGATGATGACAAACACTTCTTCAATAAAACAGAAATCCATCATAAGTAATTCAATTCATCACTAGTCCAGCAGATAGACTTTTAATCAGTTTCTGTTAGCAAGACAGAAGCCAGACAGATTTACGAACTCATGACAGTTCCCCCTTAGATGGGCATTAGATTTGAGTTTTAGTGATGACTTCCCCCTCAGGTGGTGCATCCATGTTATCTTCCCCCTTTTGGCATCATTAAAAAGGTCGCAATTTAAGAAAACCAAGTAATGGAAGAAAACTGCAAATTTCATTTTCAATTAGGCAAAAGTCCCCTGAGGGGCACACAGCAAGCAGACAATTAAAAGTACTTTCAAACATAAACAGAGCAAAGTCACGAAGTAAAAATCATGAAGGAGGAGGATGATGTGGGATGGATATCAAGGGAAGGGAACCATGAGACAGAAGCTGGGTTAATCTCTCACTAAAGTCTTCAAATGGTCAACCAATTCTGTCCCAACGAATCTCAACTGGCGATTCAGCTCCTGAATCTCTTCCTTGATTTGCGTCCCATGTATCATATTGATCTTAGCGGACTCATCCAACTCCTGCAACATGACAGGCAGCGATGCAAGCACATCCACTTTGGCTTGCAAATCCTCCATTCCATCAACAACTGACTTTTGCAACATCTTCTCACACAATTCCTCCAGATTTCCCACCTTATCTGTCAGCAGCACTACCTTCTCAGACAAGCTTTTCAACACCTCAATCACAGCTGGTGATCCCTCATCTGGATCCAGCGGTTGCTGATCCAGAGGATCCACCTCTTGAGGTGCTTCTACCATAACAGGGGTAGGAACGTACGAGTCGTTCTTCCAACCAGTCCCTTGTACAAACTCCCAGTTCCAGCTCGCCATGGTCTGTTCCTCAAGAGCGAAGGACAGCTGACTCTCCACTTCTAGCTGGTAGATTCCAAGTTTGACAAGGATTTTCTTAACAATTCCTGGGAATGGCAGACCTTGCGTCTTACTGCTGGCCGCTTTATCCATGTGCTTGAATATCTGCATTGGAAGATGGATCTGAGCCTTCCCTTGGAGTTTATCCAGCAGAAGAAAGTCCTGGAAGTTGAGCACATCATGCTTCTGTGTTCTGGGAGTGATAGAGGTGCAAATCAGCTTGTGAAGGATTCGATTGGTTAAGTACAACGTGTTGGCTTTCCCTTGATGAGAGACATTGTTGGGATCTCCCCCCACTCTTCTAATCACGCCCCCCTTCGCCACCGACTCAGGCCAAATCCCCTTATTATAATCCTCATATCCTCGAGCTGGAACTCCTAGCAGATCACCCAACTCCCGGCAAGAGAATACTTGCTCTGCTCCGCCAATCACAAACGTGGCCAAAGGCATTCCTCTCAACTCCTCTAGCTTAAACTTTGAATAAAATTCCCTCACTCTGTCTTCATCCACCAACACCTCCTCTCGAAATAAATGATCCCATCCTTGGGCAATAAGAGTATTACTAACCTTATCAAGTTGGAACTGAGCCAAAAACTCACGATCAATCGTCATTTCAGGAATTACGAACCTTCTCTTCATGAGCTTTTCCTCCTCTGCCTCCGGAGCAGGAACCTCCTTCTTTACTACTGGTGGAAGATCCTTTGAGGTACGCTTGCTTTTCCGGGTGGGTTTTTCTGAGGCGGCCGGCTTCCTCTTCTTACTGCCAGAAGCTGCAGCGACACTGGTTCTCTTTTTGTTCGGTGGAGACCCCTTCGTCACTGGGTTTGTCACCTCTTCCGGCACACATCGGACTGTTTCAGAGGATGCTTCCAAGGTCTTTGATTGTTCCACCGCAGCTTCACTCACGCTCATTCCTTGAGCCCTTAGTTTGGCAATCATTTCAGAGATTGACATTTCTCCTGAGGCAGCCATGGAATTTTCTGGGCAGAATTAGGGTTTCGGCAATTAGGGTTTTCTTTAAGGAAGAGAGCAAATAGTTGCGAGGCTTTGCCGACTCGCTTCTCTTTAATACCGAAAACAAACCCTCGAAATTACCTTTCAAAATTTAAAAAAAAAGAGGCCCAACCGCCATATCAATTAGATTCATCGAATCAATTTATGCAGATAATCTGCCTTTCGAACTTCAAAAAGATAATTAATGACCGCCTTGAGAATTCCTAAAACAAATAGAATTCCACCACGTGTCCGTCTGGGAGAAGATCTGATATTATTTGCCTTGACTACACACGCCTTTTGGCTTGTTCCTTTCCCCAATAGTCGGTCCACATTCCAATGGCATCAATTACATTACACGCCATCATTCAAGTCTGCTTTACAGCTTTTTGCTTTTTACTGAGTAATCAAATCACCATAAATGCATGTCTGAACTGCCATACAGCTTGCATCCATTCTTTAGCAATGATCAGAGATCAACCCATCCACAGAGTCGATTGAACCAATTTTGTACCAGCTTGAGATTAACCCGTTCTCTATTGTCTCATGGTTTACACAAGGGTTGTAGTGCTTTCGGTTTACCCAAGAGGTACAAGGAAAAACACTACTTATTCACGAAACAACCAATTTTTCAAGTCTGAGCAAAGTAATATCATGCAATGTGGAGAAAAAAAAAGTGATATTTCATAATCAAAGGGCTAAACAATCACCAAACAGTCTCCACATGTTATAGGCTTAGGTTGGTCTTAGAGAACTTCCATGGCATGTATTGAGGGTTCAAATTGGAAGTCTCTTTTGGGCTACAAAGAAGTCTGTGACATGCTCAGATTTGCTATCCAGCAATTTTAATTTATCAAGCAAGCATGGTGAACACACAGAGAGACTTTCACACGGTTTTTCAACTTCATAAGCAGCAACTCCATGCAATGGTAACTTAGCATGCAACCTAATCTAGCCAATCATTGGAGAAATCTACCATGTAATACAGACTAGGTAAGGGAGGTCATACCTAGTTCAAGCCTTAGCTTCTCATAGGGCTCCCTGTGCAGTGCTTTCGTAAAGATGTCGGCAATCTGCTCCTCAGTTCTGCAGTAATTCATGGCAATAATTCCTTTTTCTACACAATCACGCAGAAAGTGATATCTGATTTCTATGTGTTTGGTGCGTGAAAACTGCACTGGATTTTTAGAAATGTTAATTGCACTAGTGTTATCACATAGAATAGAAATGCAATCAAGATTGACACCAAAATCACTTAGCTGTTGTTTTATCCATAGGAGTTGTGCGCAGCAAGCGGCGGCAGCAATATACTCGGCCTCTGCAGTGGATAGAGCAATGGAAGATTGCTTCTTAGAACCCCATGAGATCAGACAGGGTCCAAGGAATTGTGCCATCCCTGAGGTGGATTTTCTGTCTGACTTGCAGCCAGCGTAGTCAGCATCTGTATAGCCCGTCAAGCGTAAATCCCCTCCCTTGGGATAGAAAAGGCCTAGATCATCCATCCCTTTTAGGTACCGTAGAATCCTTTTCACGGCTTTGATGTGTGTCTCTCTGGGATCTGCCTGAAATCTGGCACATAGACAAACACTAAATAGAATGTCAGGTCTACTAGCCGTTAGATATAAGAGAGAGCCTATCATTCCCCTGTATAGGGTTGGATCCACTTGAAGGGAGGACTCATCCTTTCCCAAGGAGTCATTGGGTGACATCGGTGTGGCACATGGCTTTGCGGATTCCATCCCAAATTTCTTCAGAATTTCCCTCACATATTTCTGCTGATGGATCTGGGTTCCATCTTCATTTTGAAACACTTGAAGCCCCAGAAAATATTTCAACTCTCCCACCATACTCATCTCGAACTCACTTGACATTAGATCTGTAAACCTTTTCACAAGCAAGGGGTTAGTTGATCCGAAAATAATATCATCAACATATACCTGAACCACAAGAGTGTCTGCTCCTTCTTTCAGAAGGAATAGCGTTTTGTCCACCTCTCCTCTGACAAATCCATGTGATAGAAGGAACACAGACAACCTTTCGTACCAAGCGCGAGGAGCTTGTTTCAGCCCGTACAATGCCTTGTCCAGGATATACACATGATCAGGATGATCTTTGTCCTCGAATCCAGGAGTTTGACTTACATACACTTCTTCTTTTAACACCCCATTAAGAAAGGCCGTCTTCACATCCATCTGTTGCAAGGCGAAGCCATGATATGTCGAGTATGCAATAAGCAATCTAATTGCTTCAAGTCTGGCAACTGGAGCGAAGGTTTCATCGTAATCTATTCCCTCTTGTTGATTGTAACCTTTTACCACCAGACGGGCTTTGTTCCTTACAACTGTTCCCTTATCATCCATCTTGTTCCTAAAGACCCATTTTGTTCCAATTACGTTCTTATCCTTAGGTCTAGGAATCAGACGCCAAACTTTGTTTCTCTCAAATTGGTGCAACTCCTCTTGCATAGCATTGATCCATTCTGGGTCTTTGAGCGCTTCCGTCATCGTCTTCGGTTCTGCAAAAGAAACAAAAGAAGCGAATCCACAGAATTGATGTAAATTATTACGATCTACCTGTTCCTGAGATATGTAGCATTGATAGTCTTCAAATCTGTCAGGTCGACGAACCATCCGTCCATAACGAGTGGTTCTGAATTCCCCCTCAGTATTTGCGGGTGTGGGTTCAGCAGCCATTGCTCCATCTCCAGGAATCTCTTGGTTGGCTTCCACCACAGGGTCATCATTTTCATTTCCACCCGGCGGATCAGTAATTTCCTGATGATCTGCCTGATTGACTGGTAGTTCATTATCTGCCTGGTGGATATCCATGTGAGGCATTTCAGCAGGGGGTGCTTGAGGAGGTTCCCAGTTAGGATCTGACTCATCGATGAACTGAAGCTCCCCAGCATCAAGCATAGCCGCTGATG
The DNA here is from genome assembly GCA_033675215.1 of Rhodiola kirilowii. Lineage (NCBI taxonomy): Eukaryota > Viridiplantae > Streptophyta > Magnoliopsida > Saxifragales > Crassulaceae > Rhodiola > Rhodiola kirilowii. Next base: position 440,206 of record CM066199.1, read on the forward strand.
AGGAATCCCGTATCAAGTGACCAGCTATCACTGTTTCGTCGAACTTCACGTGCACACTTTCCTCAACTTGTTCTAACCTCAGATTGTAAATCTTGTAGGCCTTGCTGTGACTGGAATATCCAACGAAAACTCCTTCATCGCTCCTCGCATCAAACTTACCCAAGCTATCTTTTCCGTTGTTGTGGACAAAGCATTTGCACCCGAAGACCCTTAGATGGGAAATGTTTGGCTTTCGTCCACGCAGAAGTTCATAAGGCGTTTTTCCTATCATGGCTCGAAGTGATGCTCTGTTTAGAATATGGCAAGCAGCATGCAGTGCTTCTGCCCAGAAGCTTTTTGGAACCTTGCTGGCAATGAGCATCGTCCGTGACATATCCTCCAAAGTCCTGTTCTTTCGTTCCACCACGCCGTTTTGCTGTGGTGTCCGTGGGGCGGAGAAATTATGATCAATACCTTTATCCCTGCACAACGAAAGAAACTGCACATTCCGGAACTCAGTTCCGTTGTCAGTACGAATGGAGGCCAATTTTCGGTTTAGCTTATTTTCTATCAGCTTTAACCATGCTTCAAATTCAGCGTAAGTTTGAGATTTTGTGCATAGAAAGATAGTCCAAGTATACCTGGAGTAGTCATCGACTATGACCAGAATATACCTGTTTCCACCACGACTAATCACGTTGACGGGGCCGCATAAATCCATGTGGATCATGTCCAGTGGTGCAGATGTGCTTACAGCTTGCTTTGATGGAAACGACGTTCGTGCTTGCTTTCCTGTAGCACACGCACTGCATATCTGCCCAAAGACGCTTTCCACCTTGGGCAATCCGACGACCAGTTCTTTCAGATGGAGCTTGTGCAATAATCTCATGCTCGCGTGCCCGAATCTCTTATGCCATAAGATGGAATCTTCAGTGATGCTTGCAAGGCAGAGTTCTTCTTCAGGAGTGAATTCTGGATCAACAGTATAGATTTCTCCCATACGAATTCCCCTTAGAACTGTTTTACCTGTCTCATTGCATCTTACTAGACAGTCATTAGAGTTGAAAATAACATGATTTTTTCCATTTAAGCACAACTGAGATACACTTAGCAGATTATATCTCAAATTTTCAACCAAGCTCACCTCCCTTATTCGGATAGTGTCCGAAATCCTTACCTCTCCTATAGCTTTCACCTTTCCTTCACTTTTATTTCCGAAGATTATGCTTTCTCCGGAGTGTTTATGGAGCGAGTCGAACCATTCTTGATTCCCGGTCATGTGTCTTGAGCAGCCACTGTCCAGGTACCAGGGACGGGACCTCACTCTTTCCTGCAGAAAAAGGATTAGTTTTTGCGAACCCAGATAAGCTTGGGCTTACTGGGTTTAGGAACGAATCTAGCAGTTGGAACATAAAGAGATTGATAAGAAACATCATTGTTAGTTAGATCAATCCTTTTCTTGGGTGTCTTTCTTGGTCTACCACGGATTGCTGGGTCATAGTGAGAGCGATAGTGATCGACTCTGTCCTTTCTGCAATATAGATTGACCCTTTTCTGATAGTGATCAACTCTGTCTTTTCTACCATATGGATTGACTGTCCTCTGATGGTGATCAACTCTGTCTTTTCTACCATATGGATTAATCTTCCTCTGACGGCCTGCCGCTACCCAGTTGCGGTTCCTTTCATCCATCTCCCTTAGCTTTGGGCATTCAACTCTGTAATGTCCTTGCTGTCCGCAGCCATAGCATAATCTATGGCACGGAAGATCCACATACTTGCTTCTACCAGGTGGTGTAGATGCTCTCTTCTTCCTCGCTAGAAAGTCTATCCTTGAGGGCCTTCTACTCAGATTCATCTTCTGCCACATTTCATAGGCTTTTCTTGCCTTGAAAGGGACAGAGTCCGAGTCATGGATGTGGTATCCCTCCTGTGGACTAGCTTCCTTTCTTGTCTGTCTGACGGTTTGAGTTCTTCTATTCGGGCGAGAACTCTCTCCTGGTTCCATCATTACATCTTTTCCTTTAGACGGCTTTTCTTCTTCGTATCCAAAGCCTGGTCTAACAAATTTTTCTTTGTAGTCCTTCTTTTCTTCTTCAACCCTTTTAGCTTCCAACTCACGGAGCCATTTTTCTTTCTTTACAGCTTCCTCGCTTCTGAGCTCAGCTACTATATGGAGGAGTTCCTCATTATTCTGTCTGTGGTTTGCCAGCTCCCTTTCCAACTCTTCAACCTTGGTGTTGAAATCAGTCATCTCGATGTTTCCGATTGTCATGCGTTCCAACTCCTCACTCAGTTTGCTTATCTGTCTTTCTTTTCTTGCACAAGTAAGACACTTGCATACATGCTCTGCCATTTCCTTCTCAAGGCGCATAGCTTTGTTTGCCCATAGATTGTTCTCTTTTATGTCGGCGTGATGTTCCTGTTGCATACTAGATATTTTGTTCTCCATTCTTTGAATTTTCTCGAGGAGTTTGGTTATTGTTTCTGCAAAGTCAGATTCAGAAAATACCTCATCAGTAAAGGAGTCAGTATCTGTTACCTGGTTTGATGCAGAGTGAGCCATCAAGCAGGGCTCCTTGGCGCATTTTCCATCATCGCTGTCTGAATCTCCCCAAGCTGCAAACATGGCGTGAGCTGGCTTTGGAGCAGGTTCTTCTCCTTTCTTTCTGCTGTAGCAGTCTACGGACAGATGTCCCTTCTTTTGGCAGTGATAGCATACCCTATCTTCCTTTTCCTTTGACTTCCCTTTGTCTTCATTTGAAGCGACACCCTTGTTCCATTTGGAGAATTTTCCACGACTTCCTCCAGCTCTAAAGTCTCTCCTGCCTTTGCCAAGGTTGGCCTGATTCAATGCTTTCGTTAAGAGTGCTATCTCGTCATCTTCCTTTGGTGATCCATTTCCATGTGACAGATCAAGAGCCTTTTCAACTTTCAGGGTTATGGCCTGAGATTTTTTCGACTGTCTCCTAGCCATTTTCCTTTCAGTGATGCCATCTTGACTCTGAAGGTTAGCGACCAGTTCCTCAAGAGTAATATCCTTAATTCCCTTTTGAGCCTGCAGCGCCAAGGTTACGTGATCCCACTTTGAGTTCAAAGCCTGCATGAACTGGTGTGTGATTTTCCATTCCGGGAGCTTCTCATTCAAGTATTCCAGCTGTCCAATGATGACTTGGAACCGGGTGTAGAAATCTTCAAGAGATTCATCCTTCTTCTGCACAACAGATTCATAGTCTTTTATAGCAGCCAAGATTCTGTTCCTCTTGATATCCTCATTCCCTCCATACAATCTGACCAATCCATCGTACATCTCCTTTGCGGTTTTGTACATAGCCACTTTTATCTGATCTCCGGGAGAAAGAGCCATGTAGAGGACCTTTTTTGCTCTAGCGTTTTTCTCAAGTTTTTTGTAATCCTCATCCGTGTATTTGTCCTTTGTCTTCTCCACTGGTTTCTCAGGATCTGATGTATCAGGAGGAATGGTGAGTGGTCCTGACTCGAAGATGCTCCAGAGCTGTCCATCCAGCGAGCAGACGTGTGCCTCGAACTGGTCCTTCCACCAGTCGAACTGCCCGGGCTTCAACAGCGGCGGTTTCCAAAATGAATAACTGATAGACGACATACTTTTCCTGCAAGCTAACACACAAATCTAGAACCGTCGCTCTGATACCACGTGTTGGATCGAAGTGTTAGCAAAATACGATAATCTATCAGACGGAAATTAAGAGTTGATTTTATATTGTTTTCCGTTTGATAGTTTAACGTAGCAGCGGAATATTGATGCAGGAAAGTGACGGCAGAAATAACAACACATGGATATATAGTGGAAAACCTTATCAAAACTATGATAAGATTAAAAACCACTACCTTTCAGTTTCCACTGAAAGGATTTTCGAAATCAGATTATTCCTTTTATTCCCGATATGCTTGTAGGGTTTACAAACTAGATCACACAGATTCTATTTGATGACCTCTACTCAACCGGATGGAATAATCGATTTCTACCACAAACCTCCGTGTGTTGCTACAACGAGCTTTCTTCCTTCAGTGCGATTCCACCGTTCTTTTCTCAAGAACACTCTGTCGTTCTGCTCTCTAGAACTGCGCCGCAATCTCTCTAGAAGCTCTCTTGGAAAACCGCACTTTGCATCTGCAAACCCTAGCTCCTTTTATTGGGCGGCTGGGTCTCGTTATCTGGGCCCAATGTCCTGGCCCAGTCTTGATTTCCGAAACCCTAGCGTCTTTTCCCAAAACGACAGAACTCCTTTTTCTTCTGGAATCTTCTCTTTGTCTGTTTGTTTACTTAACACAATTTGCCACATCCAACCTGTAGGGTATATCCATCTCATGGAAATTTGTTCTTTAATCTGTTAGATGGATTTCTGCACACTTAGACAAAACATTAGCTAAGTGTTTGTGATCATCAAAACAAATGGGTTCCAACAAGCAGCCAATTCTGATGTCCGGATTATCATGCACTGTACCGGATAAATAAACTTTGGAATCAAGCTACACATGACAGATCCTATATTTGGAGCTCCAGCATTTGTGACTCCTTCTCCAAGTTTGCCTCTGCTTATCAGTAATAAGAAAGTGACATAAGATATGTATGCATTGTGTATATGTAACAATACTCACTTGTAAGTTCATCCCTCAACTAGTAGAGTCATAAAACAGAACAATCAATGATAGAGAAACATTTGATGAAAAAAAAGAAGGGAAAAGTACAAATAGGGGCTCCGAACTACCACTCAATTCCAATTTGAGGTCCGAACTACCACAATTTCCAATTATGGGGCAAATTCAAGAAATATCATCTATATATTTTTCATGTTATATTTTTAACTTTTAATTTTGTTGTTATATTTTTATTTTCTTTAAATTTCATACTACAAATGAGTATTATTTTTAAATTAATTATTCACAATTTTTTAATTTAACATATAACATGTATGAATAAAAATTAAATAATTTGTTTCTTAATTGATATTGTTAAATTTTCAAGTTTTATTTTCTTTTATGCATGATGGATAGCTATACTATTTTAAATTTATATAATTTGACAATTTACCATATAACATGTATGACAAATTAAATTATTATTTCTTGATTCATTTTCATAAGAAAGTGAAAAATATATAGATGATATTTATTGAATTTGCCCCCTAATTGGAAATTGTGGTAGTTCGGACCTCAAATTAGAATTGAGTGGTAGTTCGGAGCCTCTATTTGCACTTTCCCAAAAAAAAAAAGATTCACGAATCATTCTTCCCATTATATTCTCTCATATAATGGTATGGTATAAACCAAGCCAACAGTTAAATCAACATAATATGATTGATGTAGCTAGTGGGGAGGTTCTTTTGAGTCTAGGCGCAAGTATATGTCATCGAATCTGCCGGCACCGGTGAGGTATGTCTCAGTGAAAAATACAGGAAATTGGCGTATATCCTACTACTCACAAGACACTAGAAACTTGTTTGTCAAGCTAATGGATGGAAAGCCAACGATGATGCCAATAATGTTGAAGGAAGTGTAGCCAGATGATGGTAGTGAACTGCTATCCACAGCCTGAGCTGACATGCCACCTCATTCAGACTACGGATGAGCTGTATCAGGGTCATTGGCTCACCGTTGACCCTATCCCCCCAACTCTTTTGTTGTACAAAGAAGTAAATGATGCATGGTATTGACCTTCTTTTTCAAACATATTTTTAGCAATGGTTCGTCTACAAAAGAATTCGACACACTTCAGTTCAATATGACCCCTGTCGAACACAGGTTAATCAGGAAGGAAAGAAGTTGTACAAATTTTGCTGAATTTGTACAGTTTGCTGGTTCGTGTATCAACTCATGAACCGAAGGGAAAGAAGAATTTCTTGGAAGTTGTGACCCCATCAAACTGGAGAGGCTCTTAGCTACATGGAATAATAGACACTTTAAAAACCTTCCAAGTAAATATTTGTCAATATGACAAATATTATATGTTACTTTATAGAAGTGCAATCAAATGAGGCAGTCCCCGTGAAAGCGAGGTACGATCTCGTGCGTCTTTCTCAGTCATCAAACTCACGTTACTTCGCTACGTATTGAAGAGTTACGCTCAACAATCATCACTAAAAGTCACTAATTTCGTCAACCAAATGTCGATTGATCGAGAAAAAAAAATTGTCGATTGCTATTAAGTCTAACGTGCTTGCATTTCAAAAAAAAATGCGCTTGAATTTCCATTTCAAATATATTCCAAACGCTCCTCTCTCTCTCTCTCTATGTCTCTCTCTTATTTTTCAGTTTCACTCTTTACCCCCAATTCTTCTCCATTCTCCTATCTGCAAATCCGAAACCCTAAATAAGCATATCCCGCCCGATTCAATTTTTGAAATTCGCCGCTACGTAAAATCCAACTCGACCAACTTTTTTTCATTTTTCGAAAGATTTTTGTCGCAATAAATTTACGAGTTTCTTTCTCCTCAACGTTCGCCAAAAATATTCAAGTTCACCGGGAGTTTTAGTCTAATCGGATCCCTTCCTGCTCCTCAAAGCAACGGCTACAACGTCCACATCGTCTTGGCTTCGAATTCAATCAACGTCGGCATCTGGGTTGGGTCAAAACCCTTCTTACAGAAGCAGCAATAGAGCAACGTCGGCATCTGGGTCGAATCCGTCCAGCCCTCAAAATGTAATTACTTAGTGTGGTATTTTAGAAGCCCAAATCCATCATTTCTTTATCAAGGCCCAGTCCAATATGCATCAGTCCGAATTTGGAGCTGCTGGTCCAAGCCAAGTCAGCAGTCCAGTCATCACTGCCACATCACTTCTACCAATCAGAGCACTTGTATTACGTGGCTCATTTACATGCTAGCCGTTGGATGAAGAGTGGATCCTCAAACGGCTGGTGAAAAAGGATATATATATATATCATCTTTATCTTCAGAGAAAGCAAGAAAGAGAAGTAGGGTTTTGCTGCTGTGCGAGTCCAAGACGCCGTAGAGATGAGATGCGATGAAGCAGGTAACTTTAACTTTCTCATATCTCCTTTGCGGACCTTTAAAGGTCACTGCAGTGCTTGCAATGACAAACGGATTTGATTTCACTTTTATGTTCATTTTATGGTTCGTTAACTGTCAACCTAAGTTCGGACTAAATTTGTATAATATGTAGAATTATTCATGAAAAACGAGGAGGAGCTTAATGCATCAGCACATGAGAAAGTTGCAAAGGAGGAGTCCGATAAGTTGGTAGGGTTCAATCTGCACCTCATTTTTTCATGCGGTTCGGGTTCGACTGAGAGAGTGAATGTGCCACACATTTTGCCAAGTTGATATGCATTTGTGTTGGATTTATGAGCATTGAAGGAGCAGGCCGTGTGCTCAGCCCAAAATCATTAGCCCAGTCCATTTTACATGTCAGCAGTACAGTCAGCAAGAGGTGGCTATTTCAGCCAATCAAATTGCTCCAGTGATGTGGCTTTGAGACATGCTAACCATTAGATGAAGTTTGGATCCAACGGTGAGGAAATGAACATATTTACTCTTCTCTTTCTCTCGGCACATTCAATTGAGTCGGCTAGGGTTTCCAGAAAACAAAAAGAAGAGAAAGTTAGCCGAGGGTTTTTGTGAATTCTCTGCAGCGGCGCCGTCGCCTCCCTTCGTTCCGGTGTGTTTTTCGGGTGTTCTCGTGTGCTGAGTTCAGCAGGCTCTCTGCTGTGTGCGTAAAAGACACGGTTCCTCTTCTCTTCGGTTCAGTGTTCTTCACGGATGATTTTCTCAAAATCTGAGTTCTACAGCACCTCGCTGCGTGTTCTCAGTGCTCTATCAGTTTCTACATGTTCTCTGGGTTGTGTCATCCTTGTAAGGCCAGTGTGTGGTCGAAGTTGCGGCTCGGTTCTTGAGTTGCTTGAGTTGCTGTGATAGGATAGACATATCTGGTGTGAGAGAAAACACTGAGTGTGCACGGACTGTGTAACCGGAGGTTCATCATTTCAGTTTATCGGGCGAGCGAGATCGGTCGTCATCAGGCAGCATAATATACCCTGTCGTGGGGTGAACCACGGGCTTTAAACAGGTCGTATTCAGATTCTGTCCTTATTATTGACTCCGATATGCCTGACGTGGATTAGCCCTGTCGTGGGGTGAACCACGGGCCTTAAAAAAATGCTTTTGAATTTCCATTTCAAATATATCGGAGTCAGTAATAAGGACTGAATCTGAAGAGATTTGAGCTACGTAATAAGTTGGCTGAAGCGGAGCTTAAGATTATTAGGGAGAAAGCATCAGAAAAAAGTTGCACAATACTATGTTGGTATGTTGCTTTGTGGCATTTTTTATCAACGAGGAACGGAGCAAGTCTATATTATGTATTTGAAATTTTGAATAATTCGGAAAGCTTGATGATGCAGGAGTTAAAAGGGAACATTCGTGTTTTCTGTAGAGTGTGACCCCTACTGCCTGAAGATAATGCTAGCATGGAGGCGACGGCGAAGGCAATTTTGTTTCCTGCGTCTACTGAATCTGCTGGGCCTGCCCTTGAGCTGATGCAAAAGGGTACGTAAGCATCCAAATTGCTTGCATAATTTGTTCCTTTCTGCTTCTTTAAATACTGACTCGATTTTGGGTAAAACTACAAGGGCCAACATTGTCCTTCACTTTTGACAAAGTATTCACTCCCGACGTGTCCCAAAAAGATGTTTTTGTGGAAATTTCGCAGCTCGTTCAGAGTGCATTGGACAGATACAAGGTACAAAATCTTAGTCTTTTCTAATCTTTTTGGTACACTCTCAGTTTTTTGTGAACTGGCGTTTACAAGCACTTGCTACACAAAGATGGGTACTATGAGGCTCGAATTCATTTCTGTATAAAGGGGAGCTCCAAGCTAGTAATCAGAAGGTATGTGTTGGCGAGTAAATCGTGGTTCCTTGGATTTATTTTCTTATCCCTTTTATGTCAGTGTCTTATGTTAAAACTTGGCTAGGAATTTCTGTATCTAGTTGCACTTCAGTTAAGCGAATGAAAAAAAGAAAGAAAGACAAATCCTCAGTTTATCTTTTCTTATGAATGCTTGAATTGACCTCTTCCATGGATTTTATTACAATCTAACTGCAGTTAACCTCTTTATTTTTGTTGATTTTGTAGTTATCCTCTGTAAATGAGATGTACAAAAGACTTCAAGAGTACAACACAAGTGTGCAACAATACAACACTGTACTGCAGAGTGAGCTTGCTGCTGCTAACGATAACCTGATAAATCATTGCAAGACATCTCGGGTATGTCATATATAAGAAAATCGCTTTACCAGTTTTCAATAAAGTGCGGAAAGAATGAATCCTCATGTGAAATTAAGTATCCTTTTTTTATTATTATATATAATATTGTTTATGATTAGAAGCAAAAGATGAGTTAATTCATAGGACAACCTAAGCTCTTTTGATGATGCATAATATCGCTCTTCTGGATTACTTATCCACTACCTATCAGAAATCTGTTTATATTATCTTTATCAACACAATTTATTAGGAATACACTACTCGGTTTATATGTGCAGGGGCTTCAAGCTGAAGCAGTCACAAGCATAAAGAAGCTTTGAGCAAGGAAGTCACTACTATAAGAGGAGAGCTTCAACAAGTTAGGGATGACCGTTGAGAAGTGATTCTCAACGCCAGCAATTGCAGCGTATGACGGCTGAATTGGAGAAGTTCACAAAATGTGTACTGAAAATGTCATCCGCAGAATTGGATAAGTTCTGACCCTCAAGACTAAATCTTGTATCAATGCTGTTGGATCTCTTTTAATTGCTATGGAGTTAATCAACTAACATCATTCATGCTTGAATTCAGTATTTTTTGGTTGATATTTTTTTTTTCATTTCACGGCTCATGGTTTGGTCACATAATGTGTGTAAACTTTCTAAATGTTGAGTCTGTTTTTTTTTTGTTTTGAAAAAGGCAAATGTTGAGTCTGTCTTGGATACACGTATGTTTGTGTCTACATGCTCATATTCGATATAATTACGTGCCCTTAATTATAAAATTAAGGATTAAAATATTTTGAATTTGTCCTTACTTGTCTATTTTTATAGTTTGGACTATAATTGATCAATTAAAAATAGTTCATACCTTTTTTTGTTATTTCTCTAATTATAATACGTGTTCTACTTTCTTAATAAGATACACACATGGTAAAATTTAAAATTTAAATTATCGGATTGCAAGAAGTTTGTGAATATATAGTCTTCAACATAATCCAAAATCATTGATTAATCTTAAAATTTTGTTACACTCTCACCATTCTCGCATTCTTGAGAATGTGTGTGACAATATATAATCAATATTGATGGTAACAATTATATATAGCCGTTAATGTTGCCTAAATTTTTTGTTTCAGTTCAATCACAATGATTCATAACACAGTAAATTAGAGATACGATGAACGACACATATTAGAAACCACATCTCTTCATTGATTTAAAGTAGGATATATAGTTTACTACTGGAAGCCAAATAATCCCCAAAATCACTCAAGAGTGATTCTGGCTGCCATTACAATGTGAAAAAATAAAACACCACAACAACCGACAATATATAAACATGGCTGACCAATGTTCGCTTTCTTGGAACATCAACTCAGACCTTATTTTTCGATAAACTAAATACTTCAGAAAACATTCATCACACTTATTCTCAGCCCCGGCCAGCAGGAGTCGCTTGATTTCCGGGCTCATCCCAAATGAAAACTTAATTACTTGACACTGCATAGTACCTACCACCAACAAAACAAATATCACTAAGTGAGCATGCAACAGCACACACACATCAACCATGTAAAATTTTAATTAGGGTTAGAAAAATTGTTTGAATTACTTACGTGGTGCAGTCATCGAAACTGATGTAGTCAGTCACTCGGGGACATGGAAAGTAGGCATATTTTTTAAGATTCTCTAATACACGCCTTGAATGCTTAGTTATAGATTCTTTAAACATTTTCTTATGAGGTTCTGAACTTAAATGATCTTTTATACTCAATAGATGTCATTTAATACCAGTAGTCTTGCAAATTCTTGATTTTACCATTTGTTATAATTTATGGTATGTGTAAATTGTAATTATGTTGTTATGAAATATGTAATCGGTCATTTTCAGGACTCTACCTACAAATATTTTGAGGTCATTTTGGTTGATGCGGCACACAATGCCATCCGCAATGATCCAAGGATCAACTGGATCTGCAACCCTGTACACAAGTATAGGGAGCTCCGTAGACTCACATCTGCTGGAAAGAAAAACAGAGGTCTACGAGGAAAGGGACATCGGAACCACAAGCAACGCCCATCAAAAAGTTCAACATGGAAGAGGAACAACACACTTTCACTCCGTCGTTACCGTTAGTTGTCTGCGGCATCTATCACTTTTGGTTGTTGTTACCATTACCGCTACAAAACCATAACTTTAAGTTGTTCAAGACTCATATGTCCGCATTTGTTCATTTATTTCAAATAGTTTTCTTAGCCTGCGTATTTTCCTCCATATGTAACTTAGATCACAGTGAATCAGCTGTGTACAAATATCTTATTGTGGCTCTTACTTCATACTAGAGCACCCTTATGATGTACATTGGCAAATTGCAATTCACAAACTAATAGTAAACCAATTTTTTATTTATTTTAAAGTTGTCAGGGTAAGAAGATTTACATAAATTGGGAACAGCAATGGACTGAAGTGAAGTGGTCAACCATGTAACAAAACACTTTCTTAATGAAAAAAAATTCGGATCACAGTAAAAACTCTGCAACCTCAATCCATGCTTAACGAATAGCAGGGGAAGATATCTTAGAATGTCTATATTATAACTTAATAACCTAATTGCTGCGAATAGCAGGGGAAGGCGCTGCTTGTGCTCCACCCTCAGCCACCATGTTAAGTTGGATCGTGCTGATAACATTTGATACATTACCCTGTGAAGGAGAAACATTAGAGCCTTTGCAGAAAAACGAATACCACTCATACTGGAATAAAGTATTTTCCTTGCACTAAAATACACAATGATTAGAATTTACTCAGAAGAAGGTCACGCATCAAATGACTAACCATAAAGGCATAAACAAACTACATTCAAAATCAGGACTTGGTAATACTAGAGGATTGCGGCAACAGATAACATAAAAAATGACGCTTAGAGAAAAAAAATGGAACTTACCCTCCAGGTAGCTAACTTTGTTTTAAGGTGTTCCCATTGAGATGGGCCAAAAACACGATCTGTCGAGCGACTGTGTAACAAAAAGTATAAACAAAGGAATGAGACACAGACACACAGTCTACAAACTCGACAGATCGTTTAAACCTTCATTATAATTGGCAATGATTTAATAAATGCCAAAAAAAAGATACTCTGCAAGCCCAAACCTGACAGTAACAACTTCATTCATCTGGTCCAGTTTGCAGTTAAGTAATTTAGCTGTCATGGCCTTTACAACCCAGAATTCAACCTCGTCATCATCTATCTGCAAGAAGATGAGTCATACTTCAATACCATGCAGGTGCACTATGATATCATAAGCTGAAAATAAATTTTGATGGAAAATTACATGCCTGGAGCGTGTCCCTGATGATCGCATATGGAATTTGTGAGGAAACATTACAGCCGAGATCGGCCAATGACATCAGCCTCATTTTTGTTATACAGTGTTCATGGTTGATACCTACACATGTTGACATTTGAACTCTGCTTAGGCTTGAGAACACAAAAACAAAATGTCATCATGTAGCGAATTTCAAAAATAAGGCAGGTAATCTGACCAAGTGTCTCCAATAAAGTCGAATTAGCAGCCTGAAACTCCACATAGGCATCCAGTCTTTCAGAAAGAAAAATTTTCAGAAGTTGATAAACATCAGTGTATTCTGCATCTGCTTCCAATTGTTTTACAGCGGGAAGATCAAGTAAATCACACTGCAGACAGCAAGCAAAAAAGTATGAGCAACTGTACGAAAGGAAACTGAGACAGATCTGTGCCGACAGAAAAGCAAGGTAAATATAGCTAAATGAGCAAGAACCAAGGGGTCTAGGTTAATCTCAAAATCACAACCCTTTAGTGATTTCTTGAGTGGTCATTTACATGATTGATCTACGCTGTCCCATAGCTCGACTCACCATAAACCAAACGGTAAAAATTCAATAACATGGTGAGCAAACCCAAATTCAAAGAATTTTATACCTGAAACACATCAGGGGCCTTTATAAATTCAACAATAGCTTTTACTGCCTCACCCTTGGCTTCACTCACAGAAGTTACATCTTCACCGGAAAAGGTGGCCAGATATTTGTCAAGGAACTTGAAAGAATCCCTAGGTGAGCTGCATTACAAATATGACATCAGAGTTATATCATGATAAGAAACTTTTACATATAATAAGCAAAGTGAACTCCCAACTAAACAAAGCTTGCCTTTTGTTTTCTCTCAAGACATTTGCAATTGCAAGGAACAGCTCCCTTTGATCAGAAACTCCAATATTCCATTCTGTCACGAAGCTGTCAATCTTCTTAAAGGACGGTATGATGTGGTCAAAGAATTTTGCATTTAATGCCAAAGTGAGGGCCTTCATGTAAACAAGGAACCGACTGAAAGGGTCTTCCAGGAGATTGTAAAGAGTGAAAAGGCTGCAGAAAAGAGAGTAGTTAATGAGAAAAGGATGACACCTGCAATAACTACAAGATGCAACCAATTACGTTTTCTTACATCTTCAAGCGCGATGCAGGCTTGTCATTTGGTTGCTGACTGACTTTGGTGGAAATAAGTCTTGCCATCTCCAATATCTCATCCAAGCTTTCAGGCTTGGTGACAAGATTGCAGATGATGGTAAGGATGCACTCGAGATCTAAAAAAAAATGAGACATCGATAAGCAACATTTAGAAACATCACTGAACTCCAACAATGAACATCCATAATAAATGTTTTTATCCCAAGAACATTAACAATTACATGAAACAATACCTTTCTCAGACACCTTTGGAGAAATCAAATCGGCGGACGCAAGCATGAGTGAAGCCAAGTCCAACCACCTCCCCATCACCATACATTCTTCTGCTTCAGTGCACAGCTTTGCAACTTCAGGTTCAGAAATCTAGAAAATAGCAAATCAAAAATCAATTCAGCACAAGGATAAATCTTGTCCCGCCTCATCAATAACAACACATATCTCACAGCGTCCAAAACCAGAAATTAAATTAAATTAAATTTTCAAATCATTATAGAACAAACTATCCAATCGGCGGCTGCGGAAATCAAGCAAAGTAAATCAAGGTACCTCAGGGCCAGCATCGGCCCAAGAAAGCTCGGATGTGAATCTGACAACGGAGAGAGCTGGGTCCTCTTCGGAGGTGGGCACAATGGTCGTCATCGCAGCTGAGATTCGGTTTGCAGTGACGAGCGAAAACCCTAGCTGCTACAAAACTGAAACGACGAGGGTAAAACCGTCAAACGAACAAAACAATTTACAAACATGCCCGTCAATATTATACAATTTAGACTGGGCTCCTTATGGTTTTATAAAACGCAAATGAACCCCTTTAGGTTTGTGAAATTTGATTCAGGTCAGGTGGAGGAGAGCGCACAGAGGGGCATGGCCGTTGGGCTGAAACCTGAGGCGCTGAAGATGCCTCCCCGTTTGCAGGTCCTTTCTTCAAAAGAATATGCATGGCTCATGGAAAAATGCATTAGATATAGTGAGTGATGTTGCTGTTGGGAATTAGAAAAACCAGAGCCAAGGGACTTTCCATCACTGCGGAACGTATTGTTTTCTGAATAATAAAGAGAAAATAACAAATCTTAAATGCAACATTTTACAGCACTGGAGTAGTAGTCTAATGGAATCATAAAATCAAACAATTTACAGTCTTTTAAAGACAGCCCCTGAAAATTGGAATTACTGTTGAGGATCGAAACTTGGCCCGGTGGTAGGCATGTCACCCGACATCATGTGATGCTCGGGGCAGGGGCGGACCTAGCATTGGGCTTAGTGGTGCTATAGCCCCACCAATATTTTTAAAAAAAAAAAATCCTTGAATGTTGTTATCGGGTGCAAAAAAAGGAGATTTTTTGGCGGTAATGTGATGAACTTTGATAAAAATTCTGGATGGGCCATTCACCTTGAGTAATACATCAAATAGAAAAAAACACAAGATGCAAGAATTAAAGAAAAACACAACATTTGGAGACCGTGGAGAAACAAATGCCGCATTTCATGATCCTTTTTGGGAAGTCTAAACTGCTTTGATAATTAAAATGTCGTGCTAATGGTTTCCACAGATTTTTTAAAAAAAATCCTTGAATGTTGTTATCGGGTCCAAAAAAAATTCAGCCCACTAAAAATTAATTCCTGGATCCGCCCCTGGCTCGGAGTCGATTCCTCATACTAACACTATCCTAACCCCTTGTAATAAAAAAGAAGAAGAAAGAAAGTTGGAATTACTGTTTGCAAACAATTGGAATAAGAATTGTTACCTGCTAAGTTCTTAAATTGAACTTCTCTCAAGTTATTAGCTCAACTTTAAAAGAAAGAGCACATAACAAAAAATAAACACATGACGAAGCTACACAACTGGCTACTGGTCTAAAATTTAGCATACAAGATCAAATGACTGTGAGGCACTGCAGAAACCTGAGTATGTGTGTAAATAATTATTATTATTTTGTGCCATCTTAACTATAATCATATCCAAATGCATTTACCATCAACATGAAAGGCTTTGTAAGAGCATGTAATTAACATTTCAATCATAATGGTACGGAGAGATACTAAGCATTGTATATTACTAAGTAATTGATGTTACTAAGCATTGTATATTAAAACAACTTTCTACAGGGGAAAATTTGTTAGTTAGAGTCATTTTTGTAATCTCGTATTGATGAAATGTATAGTAGTTCGTATCCAATACCCAATAGTGTGCAAGGAATACAGCCCAATCATAATAAATACGTTGGGAGACTTTCTTTGTAAAAAAAAAAGATTTCAAATTCATTTCAAAGAATAATAGTAATACATTGGTCATGCACATACCTCAAAAAATGGTAAAGATGAGAAATTCCTAATTTGAAATTCTGTAAACAGCCCACTTGATGATGCCATTTGAAGGCAACAACACTTCCCTCAACTCTGAACTGCTCCATAACAAGCTTACTGAAGCTAGTCTCCTAACAAGTACATTTTACTCTACAAAGGACACCTAACTTTATCATTGAGCCATTTCCGACAATCCATTTCTTGTCTTGTCTTCTTTTTTGCCATCACTTTCAACTTTCCCAAGCCAAGCTGTGGTATCACCAACACATTTCTCCTCGTCACTACCATTCATACTTGTTATTAGGTACTTGTTACTCACCCTAATACTGAACTTCACAGCAGCCCTCTGTTTTGCTTGAGTAGTCGCCTTGTCATCTCCAGAGGCATGTAAAAGGTTCTCCATCTGATTAGCAGTAGGAGCAAGATTCCCCATTTCCGAAGAATTATTTTCTTCCTGAACAGTGGCCGTCTCCAGAGAAGCATAATGCACTGGTTTTATAGGAAAAGCAACAGGCGACACTTCTACTTCACCGTACTTCAGTGGGGATGCAAGGAACGGATTAGTTTCTACTGCTCTGTCTACCATAGATGAATCCAGAAAGTCAGACGAGGGTCCTTGCAACCCATTATGAGACATAAGCTGATGCAAACTCAATGTAGAATGCTCTTTTTTGTGTTTCCTTGGAGGCTCACTTTTATCATTTTGGTCCAGGTTACCTACTTTATTCAAAGGCGAAACAACAGTCCAGGGATCGGGGAATGCAGGCAACCAACTGGGAATATGACAGCCAGGAGGCTCCTCATCAGCTTGTGAAAAACTAGAAGCCAACTTCCGGCCCTTAACTATCGGAAACTGCGGGATATCACAAGCAAAGGGAATCTCCTCAGATTCACTAACATACTGAATCAGTTCCTTAACCGTACCAGAACTCGCAGGGCACCTATCAATATCAGAAGCACCAGGAAACCCTTGAACAGCCCTGAAATCTTCTAAACTCTGAAAAATGTCAAATACGTTACACCCAGTCCTGCCGGCTAAACTAGCATGAAGCTTGGCACTCTTCCCCAAATTCTGTATATACCTTACTGCCACATTCGACAGCGTCTCAAGCGCAGACTGCTGAAAACCCTGATACCCTTCGCTCTCACAAATCTGCGCAACAGCAATCTTTGCAACTGCTCGTCCAAATTCATCACACCCAAGTTTGACCCGCTTATTACCATTCTGCTGCTTAGATTCCCTCCCATTCTCCCCACCTCCATCGCTCATATTCAAATCCTACTATCATTTCACCGGACAAATGTTTGATTCACCATCACTGCTCACTCCAACCAAGACATCATTTTTTTCACAACCCCATTTCTCCAATACCCTCAAATCACCCCGGCAACAACAAGATCCGATCCAATTTCAGAACTTCTTAATCCAAACTCAACAGAACCAACATCAAAATGCACACGTGGATAAAGATCGATGAAAAGAGAGAGGAGAGGAACTTACTTAATAATACTTCTAGGGTTTCATGGCTGGCCGTAAGGAGGTTCGGAGATGCGAGAGTGAAGGGAAAGGAGTATTAATTCGAGATTAATTTGAAAATTGGGGAATCTATCTAATGGTTAAACCCTGGTTGTACCCTGCGAATTGATGACGACGAACGCGACCAATCTGATAATTTGAAAATTCGCTACCGATGGGTTTTGCTTTCTTCGCCTCTCACTCGCTTGACAAATATATAGACCCAAACCCAAACATCCATCAACCACTATGTCGAGGGCATACTAGTCTTTTGGCAGTTCCAGAAACGACGTCGTTATAATGCTCTAAGGCTAGAGAAGTTGGGTGTCGTTTTTGTTTTGAGTACATATGTACCCATCATTAAAGAAATGAAGGAGAAAATTTTCTTACCTAGCATTTTTTTCAAAAAAAATATAAAATCAATCTCTCACACAACCTGAAGAAACATTTGTAAAAGAATATTTTTATTGATTTTGTGCTTTTGTTTGAAAGAAATGCTATGTGAGAAAGTACTCTCTTAATATTTTCATTTTCATGTGTGCAGATGCCCTGAGTTTTCATCAGCTGTCGAAGCAGCAGCAGCTATCGGTTGATGACGGTGGGAGCGCGTTGGATTTGGAATTATACAGGAATCGTTAAACAGAAAAGTATCCATTCAATTCAACATAGAAGCCAACTGCGCATAAATGTTAACCATTAAACCCAATACCAATTACTAACATGCCCAATTTTATCACATCTCATATTTCAGCTACGACCCTTTAGCTAGCCGTCATGGGTCAAGACTTGGGAAGTGGCTCTCCCTTCAGAAAAGACCTGAAGAGCTGCAGAGCCGCTCTAGGCTTGAATAGTGGGACTTCATGCCCTGCTCCTCTCACACTCGCAAACGTCAACCCTTGGTACACTTCTGTCCACCCTCCAACCTGGACACACCACTGTCATTTTTCAATATCTTGCAGATAAACTTGGCTAGATCAGTGAGAGTCGAGAGTTCTAAAATACTGACCTGTTTCTTTACATACCAAGGATACCATGGAACTTTGGTCGCCAATTTTAGTTGGGCAATCGCGTATCGGGTTGCTGTCACTGGAACGACAGAGTCCACGTCGCCGCTACACACATTTGGTGCAAAGACTGTGAGTTATATAAGTAACTCAATGGTGAGAGGAAGGGAGCTAGTGTGATGATGCTCCATGACATCAGATCTTCACAAACCTGAAAACCCAAACTCTAAGCCCTTCCGCAAGCATTTCCCTGTATATTGGAAGGACTGATGCCTCCGTATCGTTCCAATTTCTGTTCAGTGTCTCACTGCAAATCAATCCAACCATCACTCCAGCACTGAAAAACATATGTAAGCTCAGAGGGGAGCATGGAATGTTACCTGCAAGCAGTCCATTTATAAGGGATCTTGGTCACATTAGCATGAAGGGCCTTCTGCACATCTGGTCTATTGTAGTAAACCTCTGCACGTTTCTCGGTACACGGATCATACCCTGACAGTTGCCTAACAGCCTACAACAATCCACAAAGCCAATATGGATCAAAACTAGCCAATTATCATTCAATAAAAACTCAATCAGAATCGTACCATGTGGGGACGGTGAGGGAGTTTCATTGAACTTTGGCGAGTGCTGCTGCTGCTGCCATCAGATTTATTACAAGGCAGAGCGTAGATGTTGTACTGATCTATATTTCCAAACTCCTGATCCATTGCATAAGTGTACAAAGATTCACACTCATTGGATTCCTTCTGATTGTTGAAGTTACAAGTGCTGATAAGCTGATTGTATGTTTTATCCGATATCATGGCATGACTCCACCAGTACGTTACCGTTCCAAGATTGTCGTAGTAGTTATCCGTGACAGCATTCCCAACCTGAAACTCCACAAAAATTTATCAGAAAAAAAGTTTTTTGGAATATGCAGAACAGATTTATTTCCTTCAGATGCATACATACCATGATGCCTTTGAGATTAATTGGCTGCTTGGACTTGGAGTTGTATCTCAGTATTTGCCTAGCTAACTGCGGAACATAGTGGCCAGCATAGCTCTCTCCTGTCAAGTAGACATCTCGGGTTCTGTATCGCGGAAACCGGTTCATCCATTGCAACAAAAACTCCAATGAGTCCTGAGCTGTTACACACACATATTTCTCAATGTAAGTAAGTAATGCTAATGGCATTTTGCTGTTCGAAAAGTAAAGTGGGAAGAGGGTTGTGGTACCTGTGCGAATGTCCCCTGTATCGAGTAGATCAGAAGTCGTGTTGGAGTACGAGAAGCCAACTCCGGCTGGTGACTCGATGAACAAGAGGTTAGCCTCGGTGTTCCATGAAAACTTGTTGAGGTGTAATCCTGAGGATGTCTTGTTGATCCTGAATGGACCAATTTCCTCGGATGCACCATATGCCACTGATGAACATCCAGGCCCTGCATATCCATATCACCACACACACCTATGTCATCATTTTCAATAATCAAATGCACCACTGATTACATAATGCATGCAAATTATCATCACCCTGAATATTACAATATGGATAAGTATGTATGACCTTATTCTGTTGACAAAACTAACTAGAGTCTAGAGGTGTTAAAATGATATGATCAATCAAAGAAAAGTTTGGTCGTCTCTGAAGAAGATGTTTTTGTCCCTAGTTGGGTGGCTCAAGAGAACATGCATGAAGTTAATTGCATGCTCTCAATAAGGCATCATTAAATGTTTTGGGGCTACTGAGGATTTCCAGGCCGGATGAAGCAGCAGAAGACAACAGGTAGCTAATGCCTAATGAAGATGTGAGTCTGGCAAATGCATTAAAGATTCACCCCAACCAACAAACAAAGATGGATTGGAGGGAGGTTCACCAGCTGCAGCTTCTGATGTTAGTTGCAGAGAGGCTGGTCATGGGGATAGTAAATGATGTCTGGTTCTGGTTGCTTTCACAACCCTTCAACTTCAATATATAGAGACATCAATGCTCACTTGATTCATTATTTAATTCCAAGGATGTTTTCGTTTTTCTTCATTGTTCCATTGATAATCACTCCACCATTATAACACTCTGCTACACACACTGCTCAAATTTAAATGCAGACAAGAGCTAGAGAGAGAGAGAGAGATATAAAGATGAGGTGGTTGTTGTTCAGCTCATTATATATATACCAAATTCTTCATTTCTACACAATTGTGAATTGAATATGAATGATATGCTTGCTTCTTTCTCTCATGAAAGCATTAATTCAATACCCAGTTAGGGTTATTCCATACCCTCAACACAACTGTTTATTTTGTTGAATATGGATGGTGAAATATGGGCGGTAGGCCATATATATAACTTGAGAGGGAGTAAATGCAATAAGCAAGGTGCTGGTGGCACATCTTGAATGATCTAACACTAAGCTTAATTACATAAACAAGATAAGCTCAACACTTCAACTAAATATATTAATGATGACCATGTCGGCAAACAAACCCAAGAACAAGCTGATTGATGGAAGCTCGATCCTCTACTAGCACATAAGACCCCAGAACACACACATAAAAGCAAATACAGCAGCTGCTGAATATATGGGACTACAATGCAACAGTGTAGTATACCTAACTTTAATTGTTCCCATCTGTCTATTTTCTTTCAGCCTGTACGTAGTGAGACCCTCACAACAAGCTACTACACAATACATACAAAAAAAAGGTTGAACAATATATACACAGAAAGAGAAGATCACTGACCTCCATTGAGCCAAACAACAAGAGGTCTAGACAATGGTCTAGTGACAGCTTCAGTGAGCCAGTAAAACAAGGCTCTCCCTGAGGCATGGTTGACAGTCACATACCCAGAGAACTGCTGGAACGAGACCTTGGGCTGTCCTGGCAGAGACGTGATCAGATCTGCTGCTTCTTCTTTTTCATGGCTCAATGCTGCAGCTTCGTCTGAAAGTGCAAGAAAGATGAGGACTGAGAGGGTTGCTGCCATTATTTTGGCCATGAAGAAGATGATGCAATGCTTTCTCTGCTACCTCTAGCTACACTGTTGCTTAAATGCGTGAGTGAAGGAAGGTGAAGAGTGTGTGTGTTAAATAAGAAATACGTAGAAAGGAAGATGAGAGAGTTGGATTATTATTAATTATGAAAATATGTAAAGTCATCATTCATCACATCATTAATAATACAGACAATTCCTACCCTGTGTGATAAAATGTGAGTCAATAGTGTATATCGGTTCACATAAATATGTGACCTGGCAAACCGCACTTAGACTCAATTTTCATTATATATAATATACTTTGTAGATAAATAATGATTGCATCCAAGCAATGTTCAATTATTTTTTATAAAGTTTGATCTTTGGATGGAAAATGAATTTGGTATAAGAGACATGTATTTCAATATATAAAAAGTAATTTTATGTATTAATTATATACCAACTTAAAAAAATTGGCACCCACAATTGTTACATAAAAAAAACACATTAGGAGGACAAATGTTATGAGATTCGTCCAAGTCATATGAGATGAGAGCATAGTTGATGATTTCCTCCACTTTACTAGTAACTTGTTTTCATGATTCTGATGGACTGCTCCTACTCCACTACACTCCACAGCAGGTACGATTATGATTTTGAGTGCCTGGAGAAATGATGGCTGTGGAGAAAGTAGCGAAAAAGGATTCATGCTTTCTGATAAGTTATCTACCACAGAGTGGAAATTCAGATTATGGAAACCAAGCAAATTTTTTGTTTTTGTTTGTTGATAAGCATGGAAACCAAGCAATTTGATGCATCAGTTTAGTAAAATAAGTAGTAATTTATACATGAAAAGACGTGTGTGGTAAAGTTAGAGTTAATATATCTTCAATACGAAGAGCGTTCAAATGAGATACTCCTTCTTAAAGTGAGGTTGTAAGGCACGATTTGAGTTAATCACGTGTCACATTCAAATCTTTTGTGCTTTTTGGGCGCGCCATGTGTCTCACTGCAAAAAATCCATCAAAAACAAAAAGTAAACAGTGAACAACTATTCCTGCATTATTCACTGCCACATCATCTAAATGAGTAACTCACAACGTACCTCATTTTTACAACACTGCTTCAAACGAACGCGCCCATCTTCAATCTTCATCCTCAGTATATATATATATATATATATATATAGTTTAGAATTGTATTAATTACATATGGGAAATGAACTCATGCGCGGTGCCTCCGCCATCATACTATATCATTGATACGGAACTCATATTCATTTTGACTTGCAAGTTGCTCAATCATGTTTCAAATCAAACAGTTTCATATACCCGGCCAATTGTTAGGTAACACATTGCTTTCTGATTGATGGTCAACTTGTACGAGTCTCAGTCATTTACTTGCACGCTACTGAAGAGTGTGCTGCTGATGCTCTTCTGTTGCATATTCAATCAATCGACCAGTGTAATTTATTTAGGCCACATGCCCCATTTTTAGCTCACAACACAATCCAAATGCTGTTGAAATTTTTATTTGCTTGCGAGCTTTTCTTGATCTACCTACAATTGGGTTGGATTGATCAATACCATGTTACCCAATTTGTCGTGTGATGTGAACATATGATAAATAGAGATGCCGACACATACGGCATACCCTTGTAATTATAGCTACCATATTATATTACTTCCAATTCAAAGATATAGTAATAATCTACAAAATAAAATTTCAAGTGATAAGAGATACCTACTAAATTTTAATAACTAACAATTATAATTAGAAAATACAAAAAGATAGATCATGAAATTAAGTTTAAATTAAAATAAATGTGTCAGATTCAGTTTTCTCTTCTCAATTTTTATTTTTACTAAAATGTAATATTAGAAAAATAAGAAAATTGAAATAAGTTATAATATTAATTACTTAATTATATTTGGAAGGAGGGGAAGATAACAAATATATCAGCAAGTAGAATCTCCGCGCTCTCTCCTGGCCGCATCGGGTATTGTGTCATCAAATGCCCACGACGGAGCTTCTCGCTTAGCAGCACCGCACCGAGCCACCGCTCCTCTCAATTCTTTCGCCAGGTGTTTATTTATTTATCATTTTTCAATTGAATTCCACTCATGTTTAGTTTGGGTTTTCGTTTTCTGTTTGATCAAATTGTTTTTTTCTTCTTCTCAGATTTTAGGGATTTTCATCGTAAATGGAAGGTGCTGATGATTGACTGATTTTAGTTATGCTTCCATGATCTTTGCACACAATTAACAGAATCAGATCCTTGTACTGTTTTTGTTTATAATTTCTCCGTTTTGCTTTGCACTAAGCAATTCATTGATTTGCGTTTATGTAGATGTAGTTAAAACGAAAATTAGCAAATGGTGCACCTGGAATTAATTTCGGCGTTGTTGATAATTGTTTATACATTCACTTGAGTGATGTCTCCTTTAGTGTATGGACCAGGATAAAAGGTTTACGGTGGGATACATAAGCTACACTTCCCATCGTGAAAATTATTGTAAGTCAGGTGGCTAAATTGATAATCTTTGCATATTTTACCGGACTATAGGATCAAGAAAGATGCTTTCAGTACTATCTAGGTAGAGAATTAAGGAGCTGGTGTACACAATACTTTGGTTTCGAAGCTTGTGGAAGCCTCATTCTTGACCAGGGATTGATCGTGGAACACTAGACTGATAAAGTACATATTTTTGTTGATCATAGGTACAAATGGTTGCTGTATTGTTGCCCATTGCAACAATAGAGCTTTCAAGCCATCGCTGTGTTGCAAATTCAGCATCTCATTTTAGGAGTAGCTTAGACTTTGCGTTGTGGGGGAGCTCTGTAAATTCAAGAAATATTTCTTCCAGAAGAAGGTGATCGTTGGCGTAGGGTTTTTCTTCAGTGTACTATTGAGATCCGTCTTATAATCATGTACACCCAACATTTTGTTTGGCAGGACATTCATGAAGGCTATCAATCAGGATTGTAAATCCAGAACTATTGTTTTCTCAAAGAAGGTATAGAGAGACGTAATGTATGTTTTATATTTGACTCGATATGCGTGCAGTGGGTGCACTAAGTTGTGATATAGCATATAAGTGACAGGGGTCCTTCCTTTGCTAGTCTTGCAACAAATGAAGTTGTTGCAGGTGTTAATGCCGTCTGAAAACTCTCAAGCACTCCTTGATGCAAAATTTGACTAAACTGTCATCAAAAGATGTTACTTTTTTAGGCTACTAATTTCATGGATATTTTATTTCAAGACAGAATGATTCTGGGGACGCTGTCGAGAGTGATGATGAAGCTGAAAATTCTTCACCTAGTACGAGTGGAGCATCTGAGAGTGCAAAGGCTGAGGCAAAATTGACAAACGAAATCCTCTCCGATCTTCGAGAAAAACAAGAAGCCCTTGAAAAAGAGAGAGATAAATTGTTAGAAGAGTTGTTTCGTTCTCAGGTTAAACAACAGGAATATGTCGATACCATTATGCATGACAAAGAACTGGCTATAGCAGAACTTGAGGCAGCCGAGTCACTATTTAATAAAAAGCTGCTGGATTCTTTGGAAGAGAAGTTCAGCTTGGAGACGAAGTTGGTCCTGTCAAAACAAGATGCCGTTGAACTTGCAGTTCAAGTGGAAAAGCTAGCTGAGATTGCTTTTCAGCAAGCAACATCTCATATACTGGAAGATTGTAGACTGAAAGTTTCAGCTGCTGAGACAACTGCTGCAGAAGCAGCTTATCATATTGAGGAACAGATTAGAATTGCAACGGATACTACCATGCTGTCTATCGTGGAACAATCAAAAGATGCTATTGATAAGGCCTTGGCAGTGGCAGAAAGAGCAGGTGACTATGTGACTAAAGCAGTGGTTGTCCTTACAGATGGTATTAGTCCACTTGATGAGATTGCTTCTTTTCAATCTAAAAATATCAAGTTGCAAAGTGTTATTAGTGATTTGGAGACACAGTTACAAGTCACAAAAAGTGAGATTGACAAGTTAAAGTTTGAACTGGACCAGGCACGGACACAAGCAAATGAATATGCGCTCCGAGCAAATGATGCTGAGAAAACGCTGCTTGAGTTTCAAGACGCTAGCAAAAAGAGGATTCTTCAACAAGAGGAGGAAATAAACTCACTGCTTGAGAAAATGAAGAAAGATGCAAGTGAAAGGATGAAGGTTACTTCAATGGCCATGCAGGCTGATTTAGAGGGAATCAAGGCTGCTGTAGATGCTGCAAAAGAAGTAGCACGTGCAAAAGATGAGGTGTACCAGAGACGATGTATGGCACTGCAGAGATCACTTAGTGCATCAGAAGCTGCATCAAAAATGTGGAGACTGAGAGCTGAATCTGCAGAGTCCCTACTTTCAAAAGAAACAGCATTAGGAGAAGCAGATGAAGATGTCATTTTCTCTACTAATGGTGGCCGCATTGATTTCCTGACTGATGACGACTCCTTCAAATGGAAACTTCTGAGTGATGGTCCACGTCGAGAAATACCTGACTGGATGGCTAGGAGAATTAACACATTCTGTACCAAGTTTCCTCCTAGGAAATCAGATGTTTCTAAATCCGTAACTTCTAAATTCAAAGCTTTGGAATTGCCCAAACCTGAAGAAGTGTGGTCAATTTCCCAGGAAAAGCTTAAACAAGAAGATATTCTACTAATAGAGCATGTCATTGAAAAGGAAAGTGTTGAAAAGAAACGAAAGGCCCTTAAGCGTGCTCTTCAGCGGAAGACCTTACAATTGCAGAAAACTCCGGAGGAAATAAAATTAGGTAATTGCTCTTTTATGCAACTGCCGCGTTACTTAATATCATTTCAGTGCTGGCTCATGCTGCAAAAATTATGTATGGATGATCGAATCTAAAAATGGTTTTCATGCAGAGCCAGGGACTGGAACTGGACGTGAGATTGTGGTAAGCATGCTACTTTATCCAAGAATATTATGCAAAGATATGTGCTTTACTGTTATGGTTATCTCCAAAATTTTAGTGATTGTACACTGTAATTGGTTTCCAAGTTTGGTATCTCAGAGTGGTGATGACCAAAATGTGAAAGCTCCATTCTTAAGTAAATGAAATCAAATTGCTGTAATTGGTTTATCTATAGTTTCAAGGTTTTAATTGGGAAAGTTGGCGAAGGAGGTGGTACTTGGACTTGGCTCCAAAAGCTGCGGACTTGTCCCAATCAGGAATCACAGCTGTGTGGTTGCCGCCCCCAACTCAGTCTGTTGCTCCACAAGGTATCTTATTAATATTATAATTGGTGCATAACACGCAAATATTGACATTCTGCTCATGTTGCGGTTATCTAAAGACGAAGCGTTAGCATGCATAACATCCCAACATTGAAACACACTGCTCTAATCAAAATAGTATTCTCTATATCTACATAATTTGTCAAATTACTGTATGCCTGATGCATCACTATGCTGCGTCTTAAGTTGGATGTTTTATAAATAACATGCATGTGATATGTGGTCAAATTGTCTCCGGACTTGGCTATGTCTCACACTCAAGCGAAATGCATCTGCAATCATATGAGCCCTTTACAATGAGAGCTTCTATATTTCACTAGAAATCCAAGCTTTATGAACACAATTTTATAAAATTCACCAATGATTCCAACCATTTATGCACCTCCTTGATTCAGGTTATATGCCTTCAGACCTGTACAACTTGAACTCAGCTTATGGTTCAGTAGAGGAACTCAAGTATTGTATAGAAGAATTGCACACACAAGATCTTTTGGTATGAATTTGTCTTTTGATATAATATAACATCATTAACATAGTGCATTGGAGGCTGAATTCATCCATTTGTTTTTTTCTGAATTTTTATTTTACGATTACAGTCCTTTGATGTAAGCTTGAGTTTCAGGATGAATTTTTTGTAGTACTGCAACTTTTTGAGCTATGCCAAGAAAAGTCGAATTCTTAATTGTAACTCCCCAAATTCTGAATGACTATTGTCCCACATCGAGTTGGAGTAGTGTTTGTGCTAGCTTGATAAGCTAGCCTACTAACTAACATGTCACCAATCTACCATGGTCTTTTGTGATAGACTCTAGGTTGTGGTGACCTAGGAGAGGGCGGTGGCATGACAGTTAGGACAGTCTAGGCTTATAACGGCTCGGATCGGGTCCTCCAGTCAGGTCGTTACATTAATAATTAAGGAAGAAAAATTTTGAGAAAAACTTGTAATTGTAAAAAAGAAAAAAGTGGTAATGTTCAATGCACTTGGCATCTACACGGTCATGATAAATTTGATCCATCGGCTGTCAGAAAAGGAAAAACCATCACTTGCTAGTTGCTATGATAAATATGCTTCATCTAATCTATATATGTTTAAAATATGAAATTCTAATTCTGGTATTGTCATATTTTTTTGGTCGAGGGTCCATGGTAGCCTGATTGTTCACCGAATTCTGAAAATCGGTTTTTTTTATTGAGTAAATTTTATAAATCAATTAATCAACTTTTGGTACAGTACATAGCTTTTTGATCAACATTCAAATACACCCACAACCTGTACTCCCTTTTAGGCCTCTTGCCTCTACTTGTTGTGTATGAAAGTGCATGAAACCATTTTCTTACTTCAGCTTATAGCAAGTTTGAAGCATTACCATTTGACCTGAAAATAACCGTATTTAGCTGTGAACATACATCACTTCCCAGCTCTAACACTTCGATATGCATATCATAAGGATAAGGCACCCCCTTTCCTCTTATT
The DNA here is from genome assembly GCA_033675215.1 of Rhodiola kirilowii. Lineage (NCBI taxonomy): Eukaryota > Viridiplantae > Streptophyta > Magnoliopsida > Saxifragales > Crassulaceae > Rhodiola > Rhodiola kirilowii. The sequence goes on from CM066199.1 coordinate 468,449, forward strand.
TCCCCTAATGATGAGGTTGGTGATTGACAGGCATTGGGAGATGTCGTGCTGAACCATAGATGTGCTCATAAACAGGTAACTTCAACTCATCCTATGCATAGGTATAGACAATATACATAAGTGATATTGCTTATGATGGTACATAGCTGGATATGATATCCACTTTAATTTTTCAATGGTTAATTGCTTAATGTTTCTCATTCCTTAAGCTTAACGTTTCTCATTCCTTGTTCTCTTTTGACAAGTGAGATGCACCACATTAGTACATTATGTTATGTTTGTTTAATATTCACAGAGTCCTAATGGTGTCTGGAATATCTTTGGAGGCAAGCTAGCATGGGGGCCTGAAGCAATTGTATGTGATGATCCAAACTTCCAGGGCCGCGGAAACCCATCCAGTGGTATGTGAATGATCTATAAAACACGGAACATATTGTTGCATTCATTCATATGATCATTTGTTTGAAATTAAGAAAAGACAACAAATGTAAACATTCAATTCATGCAGTTTTCTGCATTCACTTGTTTATGATTAGAGCCATGTGATCTAATGAAGACAATTTCTTAGTGATAAATCGAACCCATGAGGGCTTATATATGTGGCAATCACTCTTAGCCTATATATAATACATGAGAAGGATTTTCCTGGAAGCTGATATTACAGCCCCTGTCAAATGTCAATTCAATGTTTACTAAGCAAGGATGAAAACAAAATATGCCTCATTATTGAAAAAATTCAATGCATAATAACGGTCATTACTGTCCTCTTCCTAGTTCCTCCAAATGAGGACCTAATCGTTTCCTGTATTGCTGCAGGTGATAAATTCCACGCAGCACCGAATATTGATCACTCGCAGGTGTTCGTTCGAAAGGATATCAAAGAGTGGTTGAACTGGCTTCGAAATGACATTGGTTATGATGGCTGGCGGCTTGACTTTGTGAGGTGAAGATGCTTCGAAACTTTTATTTGTCATGTAATTTGACCTCTCTGGAGTTGCAATATTTTGGTGCTTATGCCTTCTTCACAAACTGAAATGACCTTTCACGGTTCCTGGTTAATAACTACATGCATTTGAACGAATGTATTGCAATTTTCTATATGTGCAAACAGAAGACTTATGTTTGAAATTTCATGAACAGAGGTTTCTCGGGTGCATATGTGAAAGAATACATAGAAGCTTCAAATCCGGCGTTTGCCATTGGTGAATATTGGGATAGTTTGTCATATGAGGGTGGTAACTTATGTTATAACCAAGGTACATGAATGGATGATCTTACTTCTTGATTTGAGCGAGGGCACTTGGAGTGTCCATCTTTAAAATGTGTCTGTATCTCCTGCTTCTCTGGACACAAATCGGTAGTTCAAAGTTTACCCTTCAGCACGCCATTTACACTATCAGAGGAATCTACTGTGGACTCGTCACATGTTTATTATGTTTTTAGCCATATTGCGATTGCCTAATGAAACCATTAATTCCTTGTGGTTTGGGAAATACTTTTGTTACAAACTATATAATTTGCTTTGAGTATCTGGATTGTACTTTTGAGTTGGTACATGTTCTAATGTCTTGGTGTGTTGAGACCTGATAACCAGATATTTTATGTGTCAGATGCTCACCGGCAGAGGATTATTAATTGGATCAATGCAACTGGTGGTACTTCATCAGCATTTGATGTCACAACAAAGGTACGAGGTGTTCAAACAAATTCATGAAGTTCTGCATGTCCCGTTTTTTTTTGCTGAAGCATGTCCCGGTTAAATGATGAATATCTATTTCAATTTAGTAGTAAAAGAATAAATGAACCCTAAAGAGTTTCCAAAGAACATTGTTTATCGAAATTTATGAATTTATGTTAAATACTTTAGAAATATGAGTGCCATTAGAAAGTACAGGGAGACAAGGCCAAGGCTATGGCTCCCGAATCTAGTAACAGTTGGAAAAAACAGAAGAAGAAAAAAAGGTTGACAATCCAGTTATTTATTCTTGTCGGTCTTTGAAAGTGCTTCTGTAATGACTTTGTTCTACATGTAAATGAAGCCCGGCTGCAACACGTAATAGCATGATGCTGTTGCTTTCTGTTGCAGGGCATTCTCCATTCTGCACTGCATAACCAGTATTGGAGATTAATAGATCCTCGAGGAAAACCATCTGGTGTGCTTGGTTGGTGGCCCTCGCGTGCTGTTACTTTTTTGGAGAACCATGATACTGGATCAACACAGGTTTGACTTCCTTCATATGTCATTTACTCAATATCATAGTTTGCTAATTGAAAATGCTACTTTTTCGAGCAAGCACATCAGCACATAACTCCTCTCTGTTTCTTTCTGCAGGGTCATTGGCCATTTCCACGGGATAAGCTAATGCAGGGATATGCATACATTTTAACACACCCTGGAACGGTAGATAATCCTTTTTTTTACTTTATGATTTTATTAGTTTCATCAAGTCTGTAGATAAAAAATGAAATTCTGGAGACATTACTGTGTTTAACAAAGAATAAGCTCACTATCAGTAGCTTTATTACTACAGATAAATTGTGTTTTTTTTTCAGAATTAATTAAGTTCAACTGGACTAAGATGAGCTGAACTTTGATTTTTGTGGGACAAAAAATGTGACAATGTTAATTAGCTGTGAACTCTGAATGTATGAGAAAAGGAACTGAATTTAAAAATATTTTTGATACAAATCTAATCTGATGTTATTAGTTCTTAGGGTTGGACCATCTGTTGCTCTTTGAGCTTTACTGCACTAAACTGCATTCCAGGGAAAGTGACTGGTTCCGTTCTTTTGCAGCCCGCCATATTTTATGACCACTTCTATGATTTTGGCATCCACGATGTGATCACCGAGTTAATTGAGGCTCGTAGACGAGCAGGGATTCATTGTAGAAGCTCTATCAAGATATTCCACGCCAACAGTGATGGTTATGTGGCACATATAGGGGATTCTCTTGTAGTAAAACTTGGGCAATTTGATTGGAACCCTTCAAAAGAAAATCGGTTGGATGGCAGCTGGCAAAAGTTTGTAGACAAAGGATCAGATTATCAAATCTGGCTGAGGCAATGAACCAAATCATGTAGGCAAGAAATCAGGTAGCCACATTTTACTGTATCCATATCCAGTATAAATAAAAGTTATCACAGTGGCAAATCATGCATGTACCTACATATTCATCTGATGCAGTTATTTTATGGGATTTGGTCAAGAAATACTGAGATTTTAGTACATTTTGAATAGTAAATATTGCCAATGGAACAGGAAATCATAACTTCATATATCTTTCATTCACATTTGTAATTTGAGGAACCAAAGTGTTTTTTTCTTTTCCAGTTGCCATTGGCAAAGTTAATGTTTATATCCAGCCTTTGAGAAGAGTTTTGGTCTACTAGAAAATTACTTCGGCACATGCTAATGAGTCAATATTAGTAAAATAAAACGTATGAAGTAGTCTAATTCTTGACTGTGATCAATTTTGTCATGGACACAAATGATTGTGGATGTTTTAGCATATTGGACAAGAGTAGAGAGAAAAAGAACAAAAAAAAACTAAAGAAAGTTTCTGAATGTTCAGATTAGCTACATGTAATCTCTTCCGTCATGTCCATCCTCTGCTGTCATGGAATCAAGAGTTCAGAATTTGCATTTTCAAGAAAAATTTGATTCATTCCGTTTTCTTCCATTGTTTCATCATCTTTAAGGAACTTTCTTATGCCTACTAAACTTTATCAAAGGGGTATGCAAGTATCATGTATGGATGGACGTTGCTTTCAGAGCCTTAATTATAAAAGCATTTATTACCACCCACACGATCAAAATTAAAGTTTTCACATTCCTTATCATTCAATTATATACTACGTAGTACTACTTTGTTTTTTTATCATTCATTAATTTAGCTGTTAATTCCATTTTCTTATTGGATATATTAACTGTTATTCGGATTCCTCCTCGAAAAGAGTTAGTAATTTAGTTAACTTTTATTTGAGTATTTTGTAATGAGTACATAGCGAACTATTCTTTCGCCTTTTACTAAAGAATATCGTGTATTCATTGCACATAGAGGCATACACCACTTTTTAGAGAGTTGATCAGCCGAAAGAAAAAGAAAAAAAAAAGTATTTTGTAGCAAATGAAAATTAATTATATAATTTTTATAAGCCAATTTTGTATCAATTCCAATCAAAATAATTATTTAATTCGCAAACAAAGGGTGATGGTCTGTTGATTAAGGAGTCCGTCATGAATCCTTACACCGCTAATAAAAAATATTTATTTAGGTCGTTAATTTATAATTCTCATTTAAGGATTAAATTGGGTGGAAAGAGTTGGTAAACCGGCCCGGCCCAATTGAGGACTCTCATCCAAACCTCAGCCACGGACCCAAACCTCCAGTCCTGCTTCAATCTTTGCTCAGCTCTCAGCTCCGTTAAAAAGCGTACCTCATTTCCATACTCTGATTTGATCTTTCTTTCTCCGTCGCTCCTCCCGCTGTCCGACAACGCACCCACGCGCTGAAACTAAGCGGAAAATTCTCACGCCGAAAAGCAACCGAATTTCCGCCGCTATCTACACTTGACTCTTTGATCAGCCATTTCAAGTGTCTGAGTAAGTCGGTGGCACTTTCTTGCCTACACTTCGCAAAGCCCTAGTTTTTATGACGCTAATTGGTGTGGTTGGCGATGGGTAGCTGCTGGTTTGTGCTGATTTTGATTTTTCGTAGTTGTTCTTCCTTGTTGGTTTTGCTATGTGTTTTTTGAGCTGGTTTTGGTTGCTAACGGTTTCGTTTGGGGGTGTAATTCTGCGTTTCATGGGGGGGGGGGGGGGGGGGGTGTGGCGTGATTTTTAGGAGGTGAAGTGTTGGTTGCTTGCGGGATAGTGGGGTGGGGTGATTTGAGAAATGAAGCTGCTTTTAGGGTTTGTAGGTGGACTCAATTGCAGATAAAAGAAAAAGATCCCCAAATTTGGATTTTTCTGGGTTTGTTAGACATCTGGAAGTGTTTGATTGGAGCTTAGGAATCCTATTGGCTCTTAATTATCACTAATAATTTTCAATTAGATTGGCTATTTCTTGTACTGCTAAGATCTTGGTATGATTTCTTTTGTTTTCTCATAAGGGATAGTCATAGTGTTATCTGATATCACATACTGAGGGGAAAGAATTTGAAATTTCTTGCTAAGCGCTGTGGACTTCACTTCCAATGATTGCTGTTACGAGGGACTTTGATTTGAAAATTAATTAGATAAAGTTGTTTTGTTTGACCTTGTTTTTCCAGTTGGTTGAACATAAAATATATCCCGATGTGCCAACAATCATTTTCTGCTTCTTACCTTTTTTGTGCAGATCACAGAACTATTTGATTCCACATTCGCTCTCATAATTCTTGCATAGTAAATGCTTGGTGTGAAATGGTAGAAATCTTTGGATGAAAATGAGCTCCTTGATGGACGTAACATAACACATCTGTAGCTCTCATAAAGCCACCAAACATCTTCCGAGGAAATAATTGAAACTCACTAGGAGGTGGTGTTAAAGTAATACACGGATTTGAGTTCCACTTCCGATTTCGTGAGGTGCACGCCACCTTATAAACTTTGGGTAATGCCACAGTCGCAGCCATGGAAACAGTCGGGTTTTAGTGAATTGCAGCTTTTGCAACAGCAAGTTATGCTCAAACAGATGCAAGAAATGCAGAGGCAACAGCAATTTCAGTCATTCGCTGATTTGAGACAGCACTCTACCATTTCAAAAAATGTTGAAGGAGTTCAATGTAGTCCTGTCATTAATGGGACACCAGTTCATAGCAATTCAAACATGTTTACGAACTGGGGGCAGCACAGTGGCTCTCCTACATTGCAAGGAGTGTCCTCTGATGGTGAAGCGATTCAACAATATGGCGGGCGTTCATATGATTCTCCCTTAGCTAGTTCAGAAAGAAATTTGAATCAGATGTATCTCCAAGGGATCCCTAGTGAACATAGCCCCATGTTCAATAAAATTAGTGGTAACGCGATGCAGCGGCAGCCAGTGGCTCACTCATTAGGTTTTACTCACTCTTTTCCTTCTGGACAGAATTTAGATTCTTCAAATCAGGCCTTTGTATCAAGACAGGATTATTCAAGAAATAATGTTTATGGCCAAGCTCAACAAAAATTTGGTGAAGACAACACTTTTGGAAGCTTTGAACAGGCAAACATTTTGACAAAGAACGCAATGGCTTATGAGATCAATGAGAACGAGCAGGGTGGTTGGCATAGTAACCAGCTAGATAACAATTCGATGCACATTAGCCCCTCACAGGGATCTGCAACTTTAGATCCATTGGAAGAAAAAATATTGTTCAGCATGGATGATAACCTATGGGACGTTTCGTCTGGAAAAGGAACTGAAATAGGCATAGGAAATTCTGGGAATGCACTAGGGAGCTGGAGCGCCCTTATGCAGTCTGCTCTGGCAGAGACATCCAGTAGTGATACCGGAATGCAAGAAGAGTGGAGTGGTTTAACTTTTCAGAATACAGATCCATCGACTGATAATCAAACCTCCAATTTTGTTGAAAGTGGTCATCAGCGAGCTGAATATATAGAGAACAGTCTGCAGCCTGCCTCGGCTCTGAGTGTTACTGAGTACCAGTATCTGAATAGTTCTGGTATGAATTTCCCTGGGTTCAATCAAGCAGTCGCAAATAGTCAATCTGAACAAGACAGGTTGTTGCATTCTTCCCATGAACATAATCAACCATTTTCCAAAACTGGAGGCAGGATAGACAGTAACCATCAACCATCATCACCGGCTGCGGGCAAGTCACAATCTCAATTTATGACCCAAACAAGGCACGGATGGGCTAGTCCAAACTACGGACATGGAGACATAAATCCAAGCCAACTACACCGATCAGCCTCAGTTGACCAACAGAATAATGATGACTTTTGGAGTGCACAGAAAGCCCAATCTGGAACCAGTGGCACAATAGTCAGCAATAATCTCAGGATGAACAATTTTTCTAGTGGCCCTGACTCTCGAACCTCATTGATTAGTATGGAAACTCAGAATCAAGAACGCAACCAGCTTGCGTATGCATATTGCACAAACGCTGCTGATGTGCTGAGAGACAATGGTAGAATGGTCAATCAGCACGTATCTAGTGACACTCCTCGAGCATTAAATAGGTCCTATATGCAGTCACATTCCAATGCTACGGAGCTATCCAGTCAAGGAAGATCTGAAACAAATAAGTCCAATGCCTTAGATAGCTCTATGATCTCGCAGGCGTCAAACATGGGGTCACAGCGAAGGTATTTCAATATTTAAGAAATCAAATATTATTTGATGTGGCTTTTGATTTGAATCAATTCGTTTAATGATTATAATGAATTAAGAAACTTAAGCTGTATTCTTGTGCAGTGCATGTCTTTGTTAATCTTTTATTTGTTTGCAGTCAAAATGTGCTCCAGCTGTTCCAGAATATCAACCAGTCAAGAGTGGAAGGCTCCTTGGTGCATGGTAGCTCGATATCTCAAGGACTAAAAACTCCTACTGCATCTGAAGCTCAGTATCATAATCAGTCTGGCTCACAGGGTTCCAGTTTTCCACCCACTCATCCATCCCCAAGGTTCCCAAGTCACAACATTATGCATGCCTCTCAAAATTCTTGGCAAAAAGTAAGTCTTTGCTTCTAGAATCTGCAGATTTGAGTTTCCTTCTTGTGTAGCTTCATTGTGTCTATGAATTGAACTTTTGGGAGTTAGATGAAAATGTAAATTCAACTATTATGTTAGGGCAAAACAAATATTGACATCTCGACGTCATTTTGCAGAGTGTCGATCCCGTAGCTTCTTCTCCTGTTCCACATCAAAGTCAAATCCAATGGCAACAAATTTCAAAGTCGGCTGTTGGATCACAACCTATACAGACTGCATTATACACCGCAGCTACAAGATATGCAAATGCCATCGCCTCTCCGAGTCAAAATTCTCCAGGATCAACACACGCAAACCCCTTTTCTCAGCAGTACACAGGTTTTGGCGCACAATCAGTTTCTCAGCTGTCAGTGACATCCAGTTTGCCCCTGCGAAATGTAATTCCGTCAAAGCCAGTAAATCAATGGACAGCTGTACCAATACAAAAGCATTACGCTGGGGCTAAATCTGAGATAGTTCAAGGCACGGATTCCTCTAGCAAACATGTCGAAGGAATGAATTGTTCTCCTCAAAACTTTAATGAACAAGGAACTGAACACGTAACTTCCAGTGGATCATCCGCCAAACCAGTGATAAAATATGAGGACAAGAAATCACAGCCACATATATTGTGTGAAGTACCTGACACAATAAGTCATCCTACATCAGAAATGCAGGAATCAGTGGAAAATCGTGGCGGACATTCAGAAAAAAATAGTTCTATGAACCAAATGAATATTCTGTATGGTGATCAGGGAGATACTATTTGGTCAATTAATACTGTGGTTGATATGACTGATCAACATTTGGCTATTACACGACCAAATAAGCGTAAATCGCGAACATCTGAACTTCTCCCTTGGCATAAAGAAGTGGTCAAGATTTCAGTAAATTTTCATGATATCAGGTACATTACATTCATAAAATATTTTTCTGTTTGTAGGCGCCGCATTTTTGGAGTTTTGCTATCACAAGTTAACTCAGCTAATGCAGAGCCTAGTGCATTTATTCGTATATCGATTTCATATTTTCTCGGACGTCATATCCCATTTCAGAGATTTGGTTAAATCTCTTTATTTTCTTATAATCCTATTATAAGCTTGCCTCCAGCTTCCTCAAGTAATTTTCTGGTGCATTTTGCTATTTCTTATGGATACTCTTCTCAGCTGCCACTCCATATTGTAAGGAGCTTGTTTTCTCTATTTTTCCTGAGTTCTACTAATTTGGCAGGATGGGCGAACGTGACTGGGCCCAAGCAACATATCAACTGATGGAGGTGATTTTTTGTTTAATAGCTAAGATATTGAACAGTTCGGTATTAGATGACGCTAATGTCATATTTAATATCAGGTGGGAAATGAGGCTGACGTACTTCATGTTGGTCAATCTCTTATACGACCAAGGAAAAGGCTTCTCCGGACTACACGACTCATGCAAAAACTACTATGCACTGCACCCAGAGCTATTCTCTCTAGAAATGCTGCCTCAACATATGAGAGTGTTACGTATATTGTTGCTCGGTTATCCTTGGGAGATGCGTGCAACATGAGCTCTGCAGGTGGCAAAACTGACCATGCTAATAAAAATGACATGTGAGTTTCCTTTCAATTATGCTGTGTAGCATTATTTAGTGACATTTATTCGAATCAGCTCTGAAGCTTTAGTAATCGTTTTCTTAGCTGTTTTAATTTATTAAGAGATTGGGTGACCTCAAAGTAGAGTTTTTTGTTTTAAATTTACACTTGTGTCATGTAATACAATCTTTCAGGGAGGAAAGCATGAATGTCAGCAGAGTGGTAGACAGTTTTTGTAACCGAACCAAGCAGATGGAAAATGACTTACAAAGGTATGAAATTTTAGAAATACAAATATGATCAGTGATTTTGGTGAAAGGAATTTTCCAATGTAATGAGTTCTTATCCAATGCAGATTTGATAAGATACCGTTGATTGTGGACATAAGTGTTGAGTGCCAGGAATTGGAAAGATTTTCTGTGATCAACCGGTTTGCCAAATTTCACTCGCGAGCTCAACCAAATCCATCTGAACCATTTTCTTCGGGTCCTCAAAAAATGTATCCTCAGAGATATGTGAGCGCATCTCCAATGCCCAAGGACTTTCCTGATGGAGTTCATTGTATTTCACTTTAGAGGAAAGGAAGACAACCTAGCTAACCCAACCCATTTTCAGTCCTCAAATTGGTTCTTCATACTACTTCATGTCCAAAAGCAGCAACATCACGAGGACTGGAACATCTTCAAAACACAGGCTTAAAAATATTAATAACCTGGGCAATGCGGAAAAGAGGCTTTGGAGTGCAGATGATGAATTTAAGGGAATGTGTACTACATATTTGTTGTTCCTGAAAAATACATATAACCTAAATATTTTCAATATGTAACTGAAATTCTGTGTCTCTGCAAGCAAAGTCACCCTACTTCCAGCAGATTGTTTCCAGATGCTGTACTATTATACAAGCCTACAAAAGAATTATAACTGATTCTGTGTCAGCATTATTTATCAAAACCTTTTTAGAGAGATCCTTATATTATATTGCCATACTTCCCAAAAGAGGAAAGCAGATCTATAAAGTTTAAACTATGTATGTATCTGAATCTTTCACATCAGTAGCCAATCATAATTGAGGTAATGATTCTATGGTGACTATGAATGAATTACAGTACTATTAATGAATGAGACTGTTCCCCATTATGACTGTCGTCGTGGAAGGAGTATCTTTTCTTTTTGGTATAAAAAAAAGTAAGCTTTTGTTGTGGTTTGATACTAGGTTTACAGGTGGACAATGTCTGTCCTGTGCTGTCCAACCCAGCAATAGCAGTAGCACGCAGCTTAAATTATAAGTATAGAATGTCTTTTTATACCTTCCTCTTCATTTATTAGTTTTTTTTTTTCTGAACCGAATTTATTAGGTACTCAAAGAAAGAAAGGTAAGCTTCTGGCTGGCTAGCTACCAGCTCCTTTTTCTCCATCTTTGCTGATCTCCTCGGTAAAATGTGAAAGAATGCTTATCCCAGAGCCAGAGGCCTGTTGCTCATCTTTCATGCTGTAGAATGTATACAATTCAATTTTGGTAAGTTTTACAATCCAATGCCTGCAAATTGGCTCGCTGATACTGAAATCAAAATCAAGAAAATAATCAACAATGTGTAAAATCTTAAATACGTCGTCGTCTTGATGTGCAGAGTCTTATCTTACCTGGATAAAGTCAAAAGTCAAACAAACAAATCTGAATATCTCTCCATCTTTCTGATTCCTTGTACCATACTATTTGTCTTCTCCAATGGCGTCTCACCACTGCCACCACCTACCTCAACCGCCGCCGATCCACACATCCACCACCTGCTACTGCACCTCCCCTCCTCCAGCTTCTGTCGATCCTCACCTTCTCCAATCCCTCATTTCCCTCCTCCATTCCTCCCTAAACCCTAACCCTAATTCTAATTCAGCCTGCCACAGCAATTCACACCCCAATCACGATACCCAACATCAAATTCGTCACAAAGATCGAAGCTTTGGCGGTCACAAGCAGGTACACAACTCGCCGGCGCTGGAGGTTTTGGTGTCTCTCGTGAATCGGATCGATGCGCTGGAATCGTCTCTGCGGCACCGTCATTCGTGTCTGTATGGTTCGAGCTCGGTTAGAGAAGCTGCTGCGCGTGCGATCCAGGTGCACTTCAGGGCTTACCTTGTTCGAAGATCCAGATCGCTCCGGCACCTGAAAGACTTGGCTTTTATCAAATCAAAATTCAACGAGCTCAAATCGTCCATATCTGACCAGTGTCATGTTCATCCGGCTGTTGTGTCTCACAGGACTGTTGATCTGCTCTACAAGGTCGACTCCATTCAGGTAGACTCAATCGCCCAATTTCATTGTTTTCAGCTTAATAGCTTATTTAGGTTAGTTATGCATGCATTGTAGGTGTTTGTAAAAATGCCCCCCTTGTGGTGATGTAGATGTGTTTTTTTATTTAGGATCGGGATCAGATGATTGTAAATGGGAAGAGATCTCTTACTAGAGATTTGGTTGGATTTTTGGATTACATAGATGTGGTTGCTGTGGAAAGGCATGGAGTGTTAACCAGGGCTGTGAAGAAAGTGAGTGTTGTTCAAACTCAAAGCGGTAGGGAGAAACCTTTGGGTTTGAGATCCGACTGGAGAGGAGCGGGGAGAGATCGGAGAGTTGTTATTGAAACACTGAGAGGCCAGGCTGAAGACGAGGAGGAAGTAGATGCAGAGGTTGTAAGTAGCAGTGAGGAGGAAATACCATATGTTTCGCCGCATGTCACTAACAAGAAAAGCTTTAGATATGGAAATGGGAGTTTGGGTGATAAGCTCGGGGCTCAAGTTAGAGGAAAGAAAAATGTGAGCTTTGCGGATAATGGAAGAAATCGGAATGTGATTAGTATGCATGAACCAAACTCAAAGCCCAATGCTGGCAGTAACGGTACTGATGATCTAAAAGAGATTTTGGAATCACTTAGGAAAAGAGTGGAGGGAATGGAGGCCGGGTTGGCAAGTGGAACTCGGGGTGACGACGAAGAGGAAAGTGAGAGTGGAGGCTCAGCTCAAACCAGTGATGGTGAAAACCGCAGAACGGGTTTAGCTGTGGAGAATGATGGCAAAACTATACATCAACATCCAATAGACGATGATGACTTCACTTTCCCTGCTACAGAGAATGTCAAAACAGACACCAAAGTGGAGCTTGCAAGCAGGAATCCCAAGATCAAATCCTGAAGATCTATCAGCAGTTTGAATCTATCCAATACGGCTTGATTACATGCTGATCCATGTAGCTTTTGACTACTGTAGTGTTTGATTTTTGTGGTGCTACTTTCATTTCTCACTTGCTGGATGTAACTGAAGTTCTCTGGGTGGTTTGATGGCTTGTTGTGACCATTTGGCTTGTTGTGACCATTTGGCTTGTAATGTTGCTTTCTTGACTGTTTCAACTTTTGAATAAGCCTTGTAGACTAAAAATAAAACGCAGCGTTTTGATTGGATTTGTAGTATAACTCAGCGTATGAAGTGAATTTGAAACGAAACGCCGGCGCATTAAGTGGATTTATAGACCTGGAAGAAGAAGAGTCATCAGTTGCATGAGGTTGGCCTCATCCAAATGCCAAAAGCCCTCCTGCGATCCTACGTAGTCAATCTCTGCGCCGACAGAACCAAACAGCTGCACTGCACGCCCTCACCACCATCTCCGGCCTCACAGCCTTAACATCAGTCCACAAATTATGCGGGCTGTGGCTTAGGCGCGTAACTTGTTCGATGAATTGCTGGAAAGGTCGATTTATGTATTATTATTTTTGTATAAGTTCGATAGTCAATGTGTTTTTTGAAATGCTGGAAAGGGTGATGAGTGCCGGCCTGATCATTTTACTGGCAGGGCTGGGGATGGAAGAAGCTGTAGCACGCAAACTTTTTTTGAGCTAGAACCTGGATTCAGTGTGCTTTTATTTAGCAAAAGTTTATGCTGCTGTTGGAAGGTAGAATGATGCAGAAAGAGTGAGAGATGGCATTAGTGAAACTTGGATTGAAAACATCTCCAGCTCAAAGTTTGACTACAGTCAACGGCTAATTAAACAAACAGTACTAAATTGTTGCTGCTCATATGTAATGTACCTGACCTCGACAAGCAGAATGGGAACAATGTTGATGAATGTCGACTAAACTACTCCTTTAGTACATCCTTAATGCCAGCATGACAGCATTATTCAGCATCATAAGTCAACAATATATCAAGAGCCTGCAGAACAAGATTTTGGCGTTAAACATTATCATTCATTGATGGAGGCAGAGGTACTCATGGTCTTTTGTGATCTGGACGCGAATCTACTTGAGCGTGCGAGAAGTTTGCAATGTTGTGGCTGCAGAGGTACTTATATTATTTCTCGTTTGTCTTTGTGCTATCTTGTATGAAGGGGAAATCTCTTAAAGTTAATGCTCCTAATACTATCATGTGTTGCTATTCATGGTATCTAATTTTATCAAAAACATTATAATGGGCATCAAAAAAGCACATTATAATACTCTGAGAACATGTCCACCCCTCTGGAGGATGTTGCATGCACTGCTCTAGTAGATATGAATTTTTAGAATTTTCAGTCACCTGCTGTCAACCATTAAAGTCGGTGGATCTAAACTAAGATATGAGATATGAATGGAACTAGACATTTATCAGTCTGGTAAGTACTTATCTGTTGTGGTCATACAACTGTCCTCGTTACTTAGTATATAGTGCTATGAAGATGTCTAACATGTCATGTCCTATTTACATCCCTTAAAGAAGAACAATTAAAGCTATCACTTTTTATTTATTTATTGCTTCTTACTTTTGTCTATCTTTCGTTTATTACCCTTAGTCTCCCTTACCCTTTAGACCCACACAACCTTACCGCTGAAGGAGACTACTGACTTTTGCATATGGGCTATGGCTAATAAAAAAAAAACGTTTAGTTATCGATTTAAGTTCAGGTTGTTGTTCTGGCCAGGCAATGAACCTAACCGTGTAGGGAGTAATCTAGTTGAATTGTTTTTAGAAGATTTAAAGAAGATGCATTATTCTGATCAACCTATTCTCTGTGAAAAATGACATGTCGTTGTTGTTTTACTTGAATGGATCTACATGTATAAACGAAACGTAAACATAAATGTAAATTTTCATCACCGCGTCCCTAATATCAGCCATATCAATTGTATTGACGATAAATCTGTGGATGGATACTTCACTGAATTGCATTCAATTATATAATTACAGGTTTATTGTACAAAGAGCTGAAATCAGTCCCATATAAGGAGAGATCAAAGGTGTGTGAACTGGAATTATGAACATCTCATCATCAATTGGAAATTTGAGTGCTCTCTCTCTACTGCAAACATATTGTGTCGGTGGAGGCCAGAACTTGTTGCCCCTGACAAATGCGTTTTTGATGCTATAGTGGAAACTTGCGTGCAGGATTATCTCGACAGTGAATAGTGAAATTATTTCGATGTGTGAGTACCGAGATATTAACCTAGCTAGTATTCGAACTATTGGTTGAACTCCTTAGGCAGATTAAGTTAGCACGTGAGTAAATGCAGTTAGAACAGAAACTAGCACACATGAAATGATACCCAGTTCGACGTTAACTAGCATACGGGGGGCTTGAAGCAGCTACTGCAAACATATTGTGTCGGTGGATGCCAGAACTTGTTGCCCCTGACAAATGCGTTTTTGATGCTATGCTCTGGAAACTTGCGTGCAGGACTATCTCGACAGGTGAATAGTTTTCCCCTGTGTCAGTCCACAGTTTATCCGCATAGTTACTTATTCAGATTCATTATTGCAAGTTTCGAAGTTCATGATCATTATATTTAACCTTAGTTAATGATATCTCTACATCGTGTAGTATAATCTACTGAACTCATTCAAGTCTACAATATTGTAATCTACCTTTTCAATGAAGTTTTTTTTGACTTGAGCATCATCATCAACTTCCATGCCAAAACAAACAGATAAAAACAATTGAAATATACCTTATCCAGTTGCTGACTGCATATTTCCCATGGAACTGGAACTATCCAATGAAACCACTATATTTACATACTTAACAATCCATTCATTGATTGATTATATACATAAAAGTTGTAGCTAGCCAAAGCTATGAATTAATGAAGCCCACATGAGGTCCCTCATATCCCCCATGTGCACCACCATGCATTCTTTACACAAAATTTAGAGAGTTAAAAATTCACTATGCCAAATTTGAAAAGGTCACATCTTTAGGTGATTTTTAAGATTACAGTCTCAATTGAGTGCATCACAAATTAGTGTAAATCAGCAACAACAAAAAAGAAGAAGAAAAACTATCTCATATTAATCATTCAAAATAATATTATCATCTTTTCATGTGAAAATTGGACATTAGGCAAATGGCTCACATGCGAAATTGAACATTCATATCCACAAGATCCACTGAAAAGGAGTGCTTCACCATGATCATAGGAACAACAGCAATTCAATTAGATACAAACAAGAGCCTCTCAAACTCAAAGGTCAAATATTTCCCAATTTTTCTCTCTCCTCATTCCCAAATCTCATTCTCTATCCAACAACACGGTTTCTGAGTCATCATCAGCTTTTACAAACGTTGAATGGAAGTCTGATTGCTGAGGAAAGGAAAGCCACCGAGCGATTGAAAATCCATCCTGAAAAAAGATTCAATTTTTTTCTCCATAATAATAAAAACCCAATTCTCTCTCTCTCTCTTTTCCCCACAACTCCACTCCTTGTTTGTCGGCCTCTTTGTGTTTCTCGCTCCTCCCGCCTGTGCAAGGCTGTTTGATTTTCATGGAAAGAGACATACCCCTCAACCCCATTTGATCCATTTGTCCGATTGTAGTCCAAAGTTGCGATCTTGGCCCTGCTGTTGCTGCTGCAAATGCTGTTTCTGATCATTGATTTTTTAAGGTAGAAAAAAAAAGTCGCAGGAGATCTGAGTTTGAATCTAGGCAGACCGCTGATTGGTGGCGGATCTGATGGTGGTGGGGGCGAAGGAGGATTTGAATTTGTTGCTAATTTGGTGGAAAAGGATTGAATTTGGGTTAAAGGAGAATAAAGAGGTGGTGGTACTGAGGAGAGAGATTTGGCTGAGAAGTGGGAGCTATGCAGCTTCACTTCTCGCCTAGCATGAGAAGCATCACAATATCGAGCAGCACTGGTAGCAATCATAATAGTAATAACAATGGGTTTATTGACTTGATGAAGATCAAGGTCGCAGCTCGTCACATTTCTTACAGGACTTTCCTCCACACCATCCTCATTTTAGCCTTCTTGTTGCCTTTTGTTTTCATACTTACAGCTATTGTTACCCTTGAAGGTGTCAACAACTGCTCGTCACTTGGTACTTCTTTTTTTCATTCTTGTCTGGATTTGATTTGGTTTTCTGTCGGTGAAATTGATCAAATCTGAATTGCTCATGTATTATGTATATAATTGAGAGGAGAGCTTTAGATGCAGTGTTTTGTTTTCATGAGATGTAATCTGATTGACATCGTGTTACATGTGGGGTGGAGACGACTGTATAATGACTTGAAACATAGGATTTCTTTTCAATTAATTTTAGCATCTTTGCCCTGGTGTTTTTGCTTTAGCTGCCAAGTTTATATGTCTAACTAGCTTTAATTTTATCTTGTTGTTGATGCAGATTGTTTGGGGAGAAGATTAGGACCTAGACTTCTTGGTAGGGGAGTAGATTCAGGCGTAAGTATCTTTATCTAATATTTTCGCGTAATTTTGCATGGGTTGCATTTGTGAGTATGTTTCAAATTTTGACTAATTTTGCAGGAAAGATTAGTTAGGGAGTTTCACAAGATAATTGAAGAAGTAAAAAATGAGGAGATCCCTGATGCCTTGAAGATTCCGGAGTCATTCAGTCAACTGATTTCTGATATGAATACCTATCAGTATGATGCCAGGACATTTGCTTTCCTAGTGAAAGGAATGGTATGTCTCACATGCTTTTTGCATATAAATTGCGAGCTCTGTCCATAAAATATTTCCACAGTTCCACTACAATCTGATTCCGACTGCACTAAAAAAAGCTAATCGAGTAATCTTATTAAACGTCGGCTACATTTGTGTTTTCTGACTGTGAGGAAATTCTTGATCTGCTACCTTATCAAGATTTGGATCAGTTTGTGTGTTATTCATGATATAGAGATGGTTTAACTTTTTTATCTTCATATTTTGCAGATGGAGAAATTTGAACGAGATATCAAGGAATCAAAATTTGCAGAGCTAATGAACAAGCATTTTGCAGCTAGTGCTATTCCAAAAGGCCTTCATTGTCTTTCGCTGCGCTTGACTGATGAATACTCATCTAATGCACATGCGAGAAAGCAGCTACCGTCTCCAGAATTGCTTCCTATACTGTCTAACAACTCATACCACCACTTTGTCCTTTCTACAGACAACATTCTGGCAGCATCGGTCGTAGTCAATTCCGCTATAAGTTCTTCCTTGAGCCCTGAAAATATTGTCTTTCATGTAATCACTGATAAAAAAACATATGCCGGGATGCACTCATGGTTCGCACTGAACCCTGTCAGTCCCACCATTTTAGAAGTTAAAGGGCTTCACCAATTTGACTGGTTAACGAGAGAAAATGTTCCTGTTCTTGAAGCTGTTGAGAACCATTTTGGGATTCGGAATTACTATCATGGTAATCACATTGCTGGAGCCAATCTCAGTGATGTAACCCCGCGCTTGTTTGCTTCAAAATTGCAGTCAAGGAGTCCAAAATACATTTCGCTGCTCAATCACATCAGGATATATTTGCCCGATGTAAGTAGATGATTTTGTCAGATCTTGTTTTAATTTGTCGATAATCGATATTTCAACTTACTGACCGTTATCGTTATGGGTTTTATGAACAGCTATTCCCAAATCTTGACAAGATAGTTTTCTTGGACGATGATGTTGTGATACAACGTGATCTATCTCCTCTATGGGCTATTGATCTCGAGGGTAAAGTTAATGGAGCTGTTGAGACCTGTAAAGGTGAGGACGAGTGGGTAATGTCCAAGAGGTTCAGGAATTATTTCAATTTTTCCCATCCTCGGATAACGAAGAACTTGGATCCTGAAGAATGCGCATGGGCCTATGGGATGAACATTTTCGATTTACATGCTTGGAGGATGACAAATATCAGAGACACTTATCATACATGGGTGAAGGAGGTAATACCCTAGTGCTTTACTGTATTTTTCTCCATATATCTTACATGGGTGAAGGAGGTAATACCCTATTGCTTTACTGTATTTTTCTTCATCCACGTCTCTCAACTTGTATCCACCTTACGTAAAGTTTTAAATCATTTCCCAGAACTTGAAGTCAAATCTGACAATGTGGAAACTTGGAACTCTTCCACCGGCTTTGATAGCCTTCAAAGGACATGTCCATTTCATAGATCCATCTTGGCATTTACTTGGTTTGGGGTACCAAAGTAAAACCAGCATTGAGGATGTGAACAAGGCTGCTGTTATACACTACAACGGCCAGTCAAAACCATGGCTGGAGATAGGCTTTGAGCATCTCAGACCTTTTTGGACAAAGCATGTCAACTATTCAAATGACTTTGTGCGGAACTGCCATATTTTGGAATCATAATTGTTCAGTTAGAGAACCGACTGACGCTACGTACAGGAAGACACCCGCATTCTCTAGTTCCTGTCGTCAAATCTACATGCAGAAACAACACATGGTACTGAGCAAGAAGGATATAAATACTTGAAAAGATATATATATCACTGTTACTACCGGCCACCCTGCGCAGGAATCACTATTGCAATTCTCAACCCTCAGATATTTACTATCACACGAGGATGAACTAATCAGTGGCCTATCATGGCACATAACTGTGGACAAGGTGCGGGGTTACATTCGTCAGCTACTTGTAGATGGGATGGAAGGCAAGTGAGGCTTAGACCTCCATCTTTCATACCGGTACCGTAGACAAGCTCTTTTTGTACTTGGGAATTTATGCTGTTAGTAATTTTCCAATTCTTTATAGCCATTGATACATGTCTAGGTTTAGAACATTAAGATGATTTTGACAGAGGTCCCATTTTCTATGTCGGTATTATTTTGTAAGGCAAGGCTCTTCCTAAATGTGCAGCAGACTATTATTTCCTTCATATTTTTCAAGATTTAAATCATTCAAAGTGTTTTCATTTTATGCACATTAATACCGATGTAAATCCTTTCTGTGGACTGAAATGAAACATTCGACAAAGGTGGGGGAGGGGTCAACATCCTGATTCTAGCGACTCTCAGTGCCATAAGAAATTTAAAGAATGAGGCGCAAGACAATAAATGCCAAAAATCCAATATGTCCATTTTTTCTCTCTATGGTCATAGCAACAAGAAGCCTGCCTGCACTACACTACACAAAAATGGAATCCTTCATTCATTTTTATACACAATAAGAAAGAATAAATAGAGAGAGGTTAGCGTGTTCTTCTTGAAACAACCTCTAGGTTCCAACTCCTACCAATATCACTGAGCCCCTTTCTCCTAAATTGGAAAAAAGATTCAATCTTTTCACCTGGGTAATCCCCCCAATCTGATCTGCTCGGAGTTTCTGATCAGCACATACATCAAAGAGCAGTGAGATGATCAAGGTTAGAAAGTTCAATTTTTGTTCCATCAATTCTATTTTTGGTTGTTGTTGAGGTGTTCAATGATTGGATTTGTGACTCTGAAATCTGAACCTGCCTTCAGATGATATTTCTTAGGTTTTGTTCTTCACCTTTTCAAGGCTGCATAGCTATAAGACATGTTCAATCGTTCACTTTGATGTCTTCATATTTGAGTTCAATTGTATCTGCAGGATGTATGATAGAGGATTCAGTTCTGGTTGAAGAATTACTGACTTGGATACTTTTCACAAGGAGATAAGGAAGAAGAACATCCTAGGAAAATTAAGGGTGTTTGATTTGGATTTAGACTGATTTTTTTTTCTTCTTAATTTCTTGGTGAGAAAAAATGTCTTCCGTGCAAGATCAGTTTGACATCAAATTCAGATTGGCCGATGGTTCTGATATTGGACCCACAACTTACTCAGCAGCCACAAACGTTTCAACCTTGAAGGAAAGCATCATTGCTCAGTGGCCAAAAGGTTAGTCAAAATTGGAAAATTTTCAGATTTGTGCTTTGAATTGATCATCTTTGAGTAGGTAGGTTCTTGAGTTTTGTCGAACAGTTTACTCTTTTTCTCCGCTTTGCAGTACAGAGATATATCTCTAGGTATTATGTTTTGTTGCAAAGATTGTCAGGGTGATACATGTGTAATTTGTGTTTGTGTATATGTATGGCCAGATAAGGAGAATGGGCCGAGGACTGTGAAAGAAGTCAAGCTGATAAGCGCTGGGAGAGTATTGGAGAACAACAGGACAGTGGGAGAATGTAAGTCCCCATTATACGACATTCCTGAGGGAATTACAACTATGCACGTTGTCATCCAGCAACCTTTTGCAGAGAAAGGTATGCAGGCCCTCATTTTAGGACAATAATTATTTTCCATGAAAATATATTCTGGAAGTTGTTCGATTTTGAAGTTAGGTCTAACAGCACATCAGAGGATAAATAATGAACATTTAAAAGTTTGTCTGACAAATGATCTTCAGCCAGTGGAACTTTAAAAATGGAATAATGGCTGTAAACAATTCATGCTAATCAACCTACCTGAATAATGCTAGTTTCTCTAATGTAGGAGTTAGCCGAAATGGTTCATCCTCCATGCCTAAAGATTGTCGTATACGATGTCTAATAACAATATGCTTTTTCTTCTTCTGAATGTATACAGAAAAGAAGACGGCCAACGATCCAAAGATGAGCAGATGTCTATGTACAATACTATAAATTTGCAGGTCTGATCCGCATGTAACATCTCGAATTGCTGGTGGATTTTTGCACTTTCTCTGTTACAGTACATTCCTCTTCAAGTGTGTCTGGCTTTGTATGTGGAGTGCATGTTGGAGATGGTAGAGGGGACTTGAGTGCAGGTGCGGCAACTGATGTCTGGATCCTGGGTTTCTCCTGCTTTGTCTTCCTGTGCTGAATCCTTGAATATACACTTTGTGAAAAGGTTGCTTGTGTTCCATTTTGTACAAGATGCCGTTGTTGGCAATACTTGACTTTTTTACATAAATATTTACACAGGAAATTGACATTCAGCTGTTTCAAACTTGTAAAAAATATGGCAAAAGCTATAACAAACAAATTTGTCATTGCAATACATATGATGTGTATAGTTGTATACCTGATTGCAAGTGATACGAGGTGAAACTTAGGAAAATACGTAGACAACTAGTAATATAATCCTAGTTCAAAGAGGAAAGGTTCATTTCACAAGATGTTGATCACACTCAAACCTCGTCAAGAGGCATGCATGCATGAACAAGAAGATATGGCTTACAACAGATTTTGTGTATAACAGATAGCTCAGAGTTCCGAGTTAACTGCTGTTGGCGATATTTCAGTTTGTATAATTTATACCCATATCTAGTTGAAGAAGACATATATATCGAATGCGGCAGAGCAGAATTAACAGGATGTTTTTGAGGAGTAACTTATCTTTTTGGCTTTTGGTTTAGCTCTTGCTGAAGATTTCTTCTGGATAGAGATGACAGTCTCAAAAGCACCTACCAAAGCCAAAACCTTGCTCCTCCTGGTTCTTACCAGTCGGCTTGCTGTTTCCTCGATTACTTTGTTGAACAGAACTTGGACATTTTTCTTTCGACCCATAGTTGGACGTCTTAAGAGAAAACTATCTGAACTGTTCTTCTGGACATCACGACCAGTAATGTCCCTTTTCCTCATGCTTGGCCTGTTGATTTGGGCAGTTTCTCTAGGCAACATGCTTTTCCTGGCTATTGGCTTACTTGGTCTGTGGTTTTTAGATTCCAGGTCAACTGCCTTACCCTTCCTAAGACCTGATGTAGATGCATATTTTGTAGCTTCTTTAGGTTCAGACTCCCCAGGCAATTTTTTAATACGGGGTGACAAATATGAAGTCCTTGAACTGATGGTAGATTTGGACACTGATGGAGCTGTAGGGAGTAAAGAAGTGCTGCTTGCAACTTTGATTTTGGCACTCGCCAGTGGTTTCTTTTCAGGTTCTATCTTTATGGCATCTGCAGTGTCTTCCTTGACACCTTGATCACGAGGGTCCTTTGCTTCCACCTTTGTAATTCTGCTCTGTCCCCTCACAGATGGTACTACTTTGACGACTCTGACCTTTTTGGTATTTAAGCTTTCCTCCCCAGTCACAGAAGACCTGGAAGATGGAGAAGCTGTTGTGGATGTACGTACTTTCTTCACATCAAGTTTGGAAGTGCTGCATTTTTTGACTACCTGATTGTCATCACTTGTCCTGCTGCCTTTGCCAAACGATGGATGGATTGGAGATGGTGGCTTCATGATTGAAGGAATAAGGGAAGGTGATGGCTTCGTTGTCAAAGTCTTAGGCTTCGGAGCAGCAACATGTTTCTTTAATAACTCAGATTTTGTATTGTTCTTAGCACTCCCCAAGCTCCCATCCTTTTTAATCGTTTCCAGGTTCAAACTCGTGTTGTCTTCAGAGTCCTTCTTTTCAAGTGAACTATTGCTTCCTTTTACATTATTCATCTCATCCGCATTCTTACCACCTTCACTGTTGTCTTCAGAAATGGTCATGTTTAGATCATTTTTTGTTGTTTCTTGGTCTACATGTATACTCCAACCAAAATGCTTACTTCCATCCACGCTCTTCCTCCTTTCTACACTCTTCATCCCATCAAAACTCTTTCTCCGTTCAAAAGCCTTCCTTCCATCTAAACTCTTCTTTCCTTCCACACTCTTCCTCTCAGCTATACTCTTTTCAGCACTTGGGGATATAGAAATAGGGGACAGTGACCTCAACGATGGCTTTAGTTTTGAGAAAGAACTTGACTTCTTAAACGAATTCAAATCTTTAGTATCCAATGAAGCCTCTCCATCTGTCACTATGATATTTTCAGAAGCCACTGAAATTTCCTGTTTCACCTTCTCTTCACTAGAAAAAGTGAATTCAGAGGCATCTGGAGCTTTTGACTCGCTGGACACAGTGGTCGTACTATCCGAAGAAGCTTGTTCGGTATGGACATGAACATGCTCAGAAGTGGCTTTTATTTCCTGCTCCATCATCTCTCCACTGGGAGACTGGATTTTGGGATCAGCTGAAGGCTTCGGCTTGACCACAACAGTCTTCTTAATAACAGCAGTGGCTCCAGTTTCCTTTGTATGTAGGACATCACGACTATTCCCTGTGACATATTTGCGCCAGGGACGACTTTCCTTTACTTCATGCACATGTTCTTCTTGCTTCCCATGCTTGCAAAATTCATGGCAGGATCTAGTGGATGCTTGAAGATAGTGATGGATCCCTTTCCCACTAGAACTTGACAACCTAGCAGATATATCTAAAGATCTTCTTCTATCGACTCCACTCGACTTGGTCACCGGAGAAGCTGGTAGCACATGTGCGCTCTCCTCAGACATGGCAGACTGAATATACAGAAAATTGAATTAAACCTGTGGGAAGAAACTAAATGAATGGCCTTTAACGTAAACTAGTTGGCAGAAAGCAGTCATTGGCAGTAGAAGCATTACTACTTGAGAAACGGATCGCACCTACTCAAACAACGGAGAGAAAGATCAAAACAAACTACAAAGCACTGTGGAGAAGAGAAGCACAACTAAATAATGCCATAGTTCCAATAACACAATACAAAAGCCTTGGTTCAGGATGAATCTAAAAGCGAAGAATAAATGTATGCAATTCATGCCCACTGAAGATCGAAATAGAGATATCACATCAGCTTAACATTGGAAAAGAATCCATGTGATTAAGAAAAATCCATCCATTTCCAGAAAGGAAAAGACGAAGAAAAACACCAAAAATACAGAAAACACAATCCTATCATATTAGGTTCATCACTTGTACATAATCTATTTGTTCATAGTTCCAGAAACAAAATACATCGACGAAGTCGCATATATTCCGATCAAAGTCAAGCAAGCAACAAATGCATTCACACAAACCGAACCTGATCAAAATGCACAGAGAAGTAGTAAATGATTTGATACACGATGAAGCTGAAGCGCCGATCTTACCTGAGCGGCGCGCACTGAAGGTGGAGATAGAGACTCTGATTGATGAAATTAAGAAGATGATTCACACGATGCCATCCATTTTGTTGAATTTTGCACTTCTTTTATTAATTAATTAATTAATATTTTGTTTTTGTTTTTACTTGTTGTTTGGAAATTGTCGCCGAGACAAAAACAAAACCAACAAAAAAGTAATAAAAAACTAGTGGGTGGCTGTGCTGTGCTGATAGGACCCACCTGGAATATGTTATTAATTTTAGTCAGGACTGTTGGATTTTTTTTTTTGATATACAACGCCTGAATGGCTACAAGCATGACTAGCTGTCCACAAGGGGCATCACGCCCAAAAAGGGCACAACATACAAATTGATTGATCGGTCGTAGTGGTCGACACTACATAACCAATGAACACGCGATTGTGCCTTTTGATAAAAGTAGGAGGCTAGCTCCTGAGACCTAAAAAACTAAAAATGAGTACAGCTCAAACCAAACGCTGAGAGTATAACACACTGTTGAATTTCTTTTGATAATTAATTTTTAGTCATTAAAGTTCTTCTTCTTCTTTTTCCCAAAAGAAAAATTTTATAAAAAAAGTGAGGATATGAATTTATCAAAAGATGAAAAATGAAATTTTATTTTACCAATACTTAAAAAAATAATAAAACGTGACAGTCGGGGATTCTGGCCTCTTTCCAGATTTACATTGTTATTTAATGGTTGGATTCAATAGCTGATAATGATTTCAGTGAACTTTTAGCCCAAATGGGTCACCAATTAAAGCCAGAAAGGATATCTACCACAGAAAAGTAAAAAAATTGTTGGACCAAAAGAGCTTTATTATTTCTTGCATTTCAACTTCTCAAGTGTTTGGAGCCCCCAGCAACTCTCTCTATTTTGAGACAGAAATTATCTTTTGTTTCGCAAAAGGTTTTGACCTGAATTTTTGTTACAAAATGGCTAGTTGATGCTATTTATTTCATTTGTAATGGTCTGTTTCAGTTATAAGAAAATCATTCACTTCTCAAGGCTCCTTTAAATAATTTTGATGTAGGGAAGGTTCTACCAGTATTTCATCAGTTGAATGCAGCTACCCGTTGGTTCAACAAAATGCATCACAGCTACCTGTTGGTTCAACAAAATGCATCACTGTGAAGCAAACTACCAAGTGAGCAAGTTGGTCAAGTCTTCCACACTTGCTCACAATTAACCAATTTACGCATAAATGCAGTTGAAAGGCCTATATATATATATATATATAAGCGCTCAAATGTTATAACACTCTTAGAGTGTTATGTGTTACAGAGCTTCTGATTGGTTGATGAAAATCAAGGAACCAATCAGAGGCGTGGAACACGAGCACTACGGTGCACCCTCACCCACACAATCCCCGTGCTTGTGAGGGTGCACCGTAAGCCCGTGTTCCTCACCTCTGATTGGTTCCTTGATTTTCATCAACCAATCAGAAACTCATAACACATAACACTCTAAAATCCCATAACATTTGAGCGCCCCCTATAGAGAAGCGCTCAAATGAGAACATGTTCCTAGGCTAAGAACATGAGAATTGGTTTCTGATTGGTTGATGATTTTCAAGGAACCAATCAGAAGCGAGGAACATGGGCACTACGGTGCACCCTCACACACACA
The DNA here is from genome assembly GCA_033675215.1 of Rhodiola kirilowii. Taxonomy (NCBI): domain Eukaryota; kingdom Viridiplantae; phylum Streptophyta; class Magnoliopsida; order Saxifragales; family Crassulaceae; genus Rhodiola; species Rhodiola kirilowii. The sequence continues at coordinate 494,471 of CM066199.1, forward strand.
ACCCCCCGTGCTTGTGAGGGTGCACCGTAAGCCCGTGTTCCTCGCTTCTGATTGGTTCCTTGAAAAAAAAGATTGGTTCACAATGATTCTCATGTTCTTAGCCTAAGAGTGGTTCTCATTTGAGCGCGCCCCTATATATATATATATAGAGGAGCGTTCAAATGAGGATCGCTACAGTAAAGTGAGGCACGTGGGGCACGATCTCAACCACACATCTAACCCCCCGTGCATTTGTGGCGCGCCACGTGTCCAAATAGTAATCCCATTAACTTGTAGTGTGAACACAAATGAGTTAGTGGAACACAAATGAGCGCGTTCAAATGAGGATCGCTATATATATATATATATGCATCGCACCCAGCTGCTGTCACCATCTTCAAGATGAGAAGAGCTATCAAAACAGTTACTGGAGGATGATCCAACACTTTTAGTGAAGCAAGTATCAGATACATCTGACTTGGTTTACATGTCACCACAGTCAGTATTCAAATCCCCCCGCATTTGAAACATCTTCGATGGTAATTTCATTCCTGATACATCAATCAAATAATTGATTATCAATACAAGCAGTATGTAATGGAGATCAGTTTTCATGTTCTTGGACACAGACCTTTGACTTGTTCTTGGTGAGATGCACTGGACTTTGACCTATAACAAGAAAACTTTAGTGTTCTTCTGCATGAGACATCAATACAAGAAATAGTCTAAAATATAAAGACTGGAAAAGTAATTGAAGCCAAATCAATAGTGCAGTAACCCAATAGCTAGCGCCATGTTATTCCCTAAACCCTAAACCCTAAAACCAATAAATACCAACATATGTATATCAACCAATATCCCTACCCATGAGTTTGATGGTCATTATGTTGATTGATGATGAGATAAAAAATGAAACATAAAAAAACATACGTTTTAGATAAGCATCAAGCAAATTTCCAGTGAGCCCTTCAATGGTATCATCTACAAGAAGAATGTTAACTTGCTTTCCATTCTCCACATCCGAGCATAGATGCACATACACAACATCTCCAATTCTAACTCTCAGATTCGCCCTAACAACCTTGTTCATCCTTATTTTTGGCTCATCACAGGTATTATCAGCTAGTGTAATGCATATAGTATCTTTTGGCTTCTTCCCCTATAGAAAACACGGTCATCAGAAACAGTTACAAAACAAAAGCATTATAACTCAAGCTTAAGCTGTTCAAATACATACAAATTAGAATCTTCAAAAGGTGAATTTTGTCCTCAACTGACTGTTTATTTGACAATCTACAAACAATCGCTAGTCTGACTTCCAACTCACAACATAAAATCTTTTAAACAGTATGATAAATTATACAACTTCTCCCAACTTCTCCAATCGAACCAAGTTACCCTACTTTTTCCAAAAGTTCCACAAATAAAACATCCACCAAGGAGTCCCAACCAATATCCACAAAGGAAATTCAATGGCTAACCCTAAAATCATAACACATTGCACAACCTTCAATATAAAAAGAAACATAAACCACAAAACACTGCACAGCCTCCAAGTCCGTCGACACTCAACACTACCATACCATTATGTACGATGTTCAATTTTGCATGTTCTTTTTTAGGTTTTGTTGATTTTGAGTTGTTGTTGATTGTTGTGGTTTTTAGGATTGGAACGAAGAAGGACTTTAGCATGGCTATACCAGCGGAAGAAAGCTGATAATATGCTTTTTGTGGACAGGGCCGTGCCTGATATAGGGGCGGGTGGGGCGTAGGCCAGGGGCCCAACTTGTTTAGGGGCCCAAAACTGATTTTTGGCATATGAAAATATTTGTTTTAGTTTATTAGTTTTTTATTTATTTTTTAGTTTGTTTTAGTTTTTTAGTTTTTTTATTTGTTTATGTGCAGACTTTTCAGTCATGGGAGGAAAAAAGCTTAAAAGATGATCTGGACAAGAAAGTAGGAATCCAGTATTATCTCAAAGACGCTGCGGGAGAATTAGTACTTGCCGTAGAAGGCCATAAAACTAGCGAGAGACACTTTGAATTTCATGTTGTTGAAGAGTACATAAAGACCTATGGACTTGGAGGAGGAAAGTCCAAATGGTATACACAATGGGAAGTACGTGAATGGCTTGAGACGGTCGTGTCACATTCAGCCCAGCCCAAGAAGAAACGTTAGGCATAACTTCTATTTTGAATCCTGGGTCTTTTCTAGCTGTATAGTTAACTTTGCATTGTATTCTTTGTAGAACCTTAACTCATCTTCTAATTGCTTTTGAAAGTATTTTGAGAGTGAATTTGAAATCTCCATAGACTTCTGCTTAGTTTCTTCCAATAGGTTTTTCAATTGCTCATTTTCCTGCTTCAAGCCTTCACACTGTGTTTTTTTGATGAGACAAGATCCAAGTCTAGAAGTTCCTGGTTCTTTGACTGCTCACCAAACTTTTTCCTCAATCTTTCAAGTTCTGCAGTGAGCCTTCGTGCATTGCGCTCCCCATCTACTACTTCCAATAGGTCTTTAGAAAAATCAGAGTTCAATACGTGAGATGAGCCTACAATAATAGATAGTTGACCAAAATCATCAGCCTGATCTTGACCAAGAGACTGACCCCTTGAACCTAGGACACTTGAGTTCAAAGACGACCCGTTAGATCTTGAAGGATCACTCGTGGAATGCAAGACATAAGGTGAAGGAGATTAGGAGTCGACAGAATCTTGTCTTCCAAGAGTATCGTCTGTATGCCCACTGGAGTTGCTGCAAGGGGGAAGAATTGCCCTTGCCTATTGAGTCATCCAGCGACTCAAAACTATTGCGTGACCCAGACATTGTAACCACAGTGTCCTGTACCAATATTTGAAAGGATTATAGTGGGTTGATAACAATTCGTGTGCTTGTAAACACATCTGGAGCAAGCAGAATGCATAAACACGTACAGTATAACTCCATTGTTAACAAGAAAAAGAGGTATAAAGATAATATATATATATATTTATAGAGGAGCGCTTCGTTGAGGACACTCCAAAATGGCGAGGACGTGGGGACAAATCTCAGCCACACATCCAAACCCTCCCGTGCTTTGTGAGTGTGTCACGTGTCCAAATAGTAAAACCCACTACTTTTCAAAAAGTAAACAGTAAAATCTCACTACTAACAGTAAAATCCCACTACCTCAACCAATAGATCAATATGATCTGCGCTCAGTTGAGGACATGTGAATAGTGCGAGGACGTGGGGACAAATCTCAACCTTTAGATCATATTGATCTAATTGTTGAGATTTAAAGGTAGTGGGATTTTACTGTTGGTAGTGGGATTTTACTGTTTACTTTTTTGAAAAGTAGTGGGTTTTACTATTTGGACACGTGGCGCACCCACAAAGCACGGGAGGGTTTGGATGTGTGGCTGAGATTTGTCCCCACGTCCTCGCCATTTTGGGGTGTCCTCAACGGAGCGCTCCTATATATATATATATATCACTCCCAACTCATCTTTACAAGGTTACCACATTTGCGTGTTGAGATTTGAAGCAGATTCCTGTTGCAGGGCATGTGGTCGCTAAAGCTTCTGGTACTCGTCACTAAAATCGGATTCAAGTCGTTGTTGTTGGCGTTTAATGGAACGCTGCCGTTTCAAGCAAAGCCGAGAGTTGGCGCTCTTTGGGTCGTCGCTGAAGATATGAATGGACCAATGAGGAGCTGTCTTTCAAGGGCGCGGATTGTGCTTGTTTACATCAGATCGGACGACTGATGTTTAATCCATCAAGATGAATCTGACGGCTGCTGCTCAACCTGGCGAATCTCATTCTTAAGCTATGTTGCGTTTCAGTTAGGGCTCATTCTGTCCGCTGCATTCAACTCGTTCGATTCGCTCTCTCTCTCCAATAATCAGAAAAGATAGCATAGGGCTTCTTCTGGTTGTGTACTGCCGACTGTACTCGAGTGAGAGTTTGTGAGATTCCGTTCTCGTGCTGCGGGAATTGCTGGGTTGAGAATCGACCGTGAGTGTGTAACATCAAATCTGAGTCCGACGCGTTTTGGCGATTTCGGCGTGGAAGATAGTGCATATCGAGCCTGAGTAGGTCAACGTGGATTAGGCACTTGTGCTGAACCACGGGCCTTAAATCGGTGTGTCCAATTTTAATTCATTTGTCAATTTCTTCATTAGGGTTCTTGAGTGAATCTGGAATTGAACTGTTAATTGATTCGATTAAGATTGTTGGATAAGAATAAGAATCCTACAGCGAGTCTATGTATTGAAAGCTCTGAAAGAGCTGTTGTGCTTCCAAAATGCATCAATGATATTTGAGAAATTTTTGATGTGGCAGGCAGCATCATCTTTTGCGCCCTGATACTGTTTTCTTTACAGCCCCAACTGAGACTAAGAATTGGTCAAGAGATGACAATGTTTTCATGTCATCAGGAGGGAAGTAACTGGCAGCCTTTCCCATGATTGATGTGAAGAGCATAGTGAGGGATGGCCTTGTAACATAACGCTCTCCCAATAGGTCATCAAGGAACCCAAATGCTGCTAAGAAATCTGACCTGCTTGCATTTATTGGGGCGGCGAAATGAGCAGGAATTATTCGCGTGAATTTCCAATCTCGTGCGATACTATCAATCCAATCCCTGACCTGAAATACGTTAAAACATCACAGCAACTTATCAGTAAATTTCACAGACGCAAAGATTACTATTTCGATATCTAAAATGAATTTTATGAAATGAAACTGAATCATGTTTTGAGTGTTTTTATCAATCACCTTTTCTGGAACTTTACTGAATACCAAAGTCTTCACAATGGGAGAAACAATCAACTTTTGCGACATCTGTGAAAAACTAGCATTTGGTTCCAGCAGATTTGACGGACCAAGAAATAATATTTGCAGAACCATTCTTTCCCATCCTACACAAAAGAACAACTTGATTATAACCTCTGATTCTGAATAGGTTTTCATGTTTATAAAAAAACCGAAAAATTTGGAAGCTGAATTAAAAAATTGGATAGTCAGTTCAAACGATAAATCAAGCCGACCTTTTTGGCGGTTCATTTTATTATCAACCACTGGATCTTGCGGGACATCCTTTCCTTTACTGAGAATTCTAACAGCCAGACCATTTTTCGCAGATGCAAGCAATGATTCCTTGCTTATACAATCGGGAGGCTGCAGGGGCACAAATATTACGGCATCGGTGACCAGCAGTGTTCTTGAACGCTTATGATAGAATGCTACTTCGACATAAGGCCCGATTCCTGTTTTTCCCGAATAATTTTCAGTTCCCGATTCCTTGCAGTATTTAACCAGAACGGATTTAAATTTATGCAGTTATACAGACTCACCTACTTCTGGCGAGCTTAAGACTTTTTGCTCGATCTCGTCCGCCCATGGGGTGGATAAATCTGCATCTTTCAAGGTTTTTGCACGAAAGATGCCAAAAAATTCAAGAGGTAAGTTTAGGGGCCAACTCCATTGTCTTGGTGCCACCCATATTTGAGCACGTGGAAATTTTCTAGAGAATGGTCCAACAAATATCTTGTGCTCATATGCAAATGTCGGCAAGACAATATATTCTACCGGAGCTCCCAATTCCTTCACCAGCTGTCAAGATACAGTAACTCCGCGTTAAACACAAATGACAAACCAGCAAATGAGTTATGAACTCGACGGAAAAGATAATTTGTGGAGTTTGGTTATGGTTATATAGATCACTGTTCAACACCAGTTTTATGCAGCGACCTTTAAATACTGTTGTGAACCATTTAGACTACTTTTGCTAACTAATGAAGAGAAACAAACATGCAAAAGTAGATGAAATCAATCACATTTAATAGCTCCACCACACTGACCCGAATGCATTCCTTAGTTGGAGCTACTGGAGCATGCACCCAAAGCCCGCCTGACTTGAGCTTGATGACAGTCATCCTGATGTTTGTCGAGACACTGCTGAATCCTAGCGCCTGTTCTTGCTCAAACGTCCATATTGTTCCCTTCACAACCTAAATCATACAAAAATACATCAGATACTCGGCGCCAGCAAGCTCCAAATTTTAACATGATCAGCAACAATTACTAGCTACAGAGTTGCAGTATGTTACCTCAGTCCTAATTGTGCTCCTATTGAAAAAAGGGCCAAGAGGGAAAGGGAAGCCAGTGATGTTAAAATAAAATCTATCTCCAGGGCTGACTGCCGTGGAGGAATTTGAAGAAGCAGCAACAACAAGATCCTTCCTTTTCCACTCACTCCTGCTCGGACTCACCTGCAAACCAAAACCCTTGAACGATTTGCCAAGAAACGTCGAATTGGAAATGGGGTTTCGGTAAAGGCACGATTTGGGGCAGGACAAAGAAATTGTTGCCACCATGTTTTGAACCCTAATCTAGCGAAATGAACAAGGCCAGGAAATGGCTGCATCGGATTGTGCTGTTTGAGTAGAGGGAGGATGGATTTGAAGGAGGGGTTGAGTTGGTGACACGTGGCGGTAGACTTTGGGAAAATACAAGGGTCCTAAGTTTTGCGATGGGCTTTGGTTGAGGTTTATGGACAAAGAAGAGAAGTTTGGAGAAGCTGAAATAGAATGAATTGTTGGTTCTCTGTTGCTGACTGTGGATCTTTGTCGAGTTTGTTTTCTCGAATCGTTGTAGTGCCTAAATTTCAGTCCCGGAATTTTGGTCGCCGTAGTCAGCAGATTGGATCAGAGACAGACTATTCAATAGTGATTTATAAGTTTCAAAATTATTATTTTTTATTCATATTTAGATTTCAAAGCAACAGAGACGCTATCAAATGAGGTAAGATTTGGTAGAACGAGGCAAGTGAGGCATGATCTCAGTCATTCATCAATCTCGTGCATTGTGGGCGCGCCACGTGGCACTAGTAAAATCAACTCCAACAGTAGTGTGAACGCAAATGACGGCTGTGACACGTGGCTTCGCCACGTGCCTCCGATTAATTCTATCAACAACTCAGATCGTGTCTCACTGCCTCATTCTTACACCCCTGATGTCGCTGAACGCTCCCCCAAGAAAACATTTCTAAATATATATAAATGAGAGAAGTTCCAAAACACTTTAAGTTAATGATTAGAATTAGAAGCGATTGATTTTATAACTACAAATTGGATGTTCATATCACTATATCACCACTCTGAAACGATTAAATAGCTCCTTGTATATATATATATTTTGATCGTCCGTCTCTCTTCCAAATACTTTGATGATGGCAACGCCAATAACAATAATGTGTCCATCTCAAAGCTCTTAAACACGCAACGCAAGTAGTACAAAGCATGTCGGTTTTGATTCAATCGGATATCTTCATAAGTCATAACATATCTTCTCCTTTTGGCCCCTCTCGATGGAATTAATATACTTTGACTTGTCATTTTCGTAACTAATAAACTTTTGTAGATTTGATTAGGTCACGAGAAGATGCAAGTGACACTTATAAGAAGATTATATGTTGTCAATAATTAAATTGATTGTTAATCATTCGTCGGACAGATGGTGATGGAAAAATGGTGATTAATTATTTAATAACAAACGTAAGGACGACACTTACGTGCAAGCGAAGAAGCATGATCGACGATGAGATAACGTTGTGTTGGTCGGCTAATAAATGATGAAGCTTTAATTTGTTGTATGATTAATTATAATATACTACTACGTACAAAAACATTAATTCATCATGAACAAGTACACTACTAATAGTTACAGACTTACAGTATTATAATAATGGATGCGCACTAAAGAATACAGTATAATGTTTGGATTGATGAGATATATATTTCATCTGTGTACGTACAATAATTAAGATGAAGCTCAATAATTGGATGCAGTAAATCTACAAGTTAATCATGATGATGGGCGATGTGGCTGTGCATGGTTATCTTATCCTTATGCGCCTGAAAAGATACATGGTATGACTAGGGTACACAACAGTTAAAGTGAGAGTTTATTTTGGTTAAATGTCAGATGTAATAATTAACCTAGACCTAGACTAGCTAGAGCGGAAAGCCAACTCTCTATTGCTGTGAAAAAAAACTACGTAAGTACCTTTTTGGAATTACTACTAGCTGCTAGTTACTTGTAAAACAAGGAAAAATCATAATCTTTGTTTTGTAAGGGAGTTCGGGCAGAAAGTCAGTAATGGCTTCTCTCCTTTTGGATTTTAGTCGCCCTCTCCCCCATGTGTTTTTATATGTGCAAGCTGAGCTGTGGTGGGTATGAGATTTCCAATAAGGCTAAAAATGCGTTGTCCCAACTTCCCAGTGTGTAAAGTTGAAGTACCTTAATTATGTGACGAGGACACGTAAAAAAGAGATTTACTAATCGATTTCAAAAGCGAATCAAATCTAAATAGTAAGCTGCAGACCTAGTTGCTTGTCAATTCAACTTAATTACAGCAATATATATATATATATATATAACAAGCTGGATGGCGCAAAAACATCATTTTTTTTATATCGAACAATGGCATACAAAGATCAAAAAATAATAGAAATGAAAATGAACAACAACCGCGACAATTCAACCAACAACCACAGAAAACGTGAAAACGTAATCCGCGTTAAGCTAGTCCATCCGTCAGCTGCTGTATAATTTTCACATACGATATGCTCCAAGGTCCAAAATACGCCAAAATGGCCAAACAGAAGAAGCGGCTCGACAGCCAACTTCAAAGCCCAATCAAGCTCCGGCCAAATTTCTACAAAGAGATGCCGGCAAGACTGAAGCCTGCTACTCCAGTCGTAAGCATCCGTTCGGTGTCTTCCAAGGCACACACCAACACTCGCGCCCATGAAAAAGAGCGACCGCCTTGAAAAAACGTCGAACGACAAACCGACAACATTTGTACAGTACGCCCATCACGCCGCCCTAAACCCTATGAACCGCAGAAAGAGAGAGACCCATCAAGCCAGCACACCAGTCAGATATATGCATGCATCACAACCATTAGACGATCTGATTCTTCTCCACAACAAGCTACCAAAAACCACATCTCATATATACATGTGAATAAATGTACCACACATCTAGCTACCAAATTCTAGTGTCTTTATACACATGAAAACAACCGTACCCCACAATCTTTTTAACACAAGAAACAGCTCGATCATTATCATTTCGGGTACCTCCGCCACTGGTCCCCAAGCGCGGATAAGGAAGGAGAGTCATCGTCATTCGTCCCGCGCTAGCGCAAAATGGCTTCACACTGCTCATGTCTATATTTTTGTTTAAACTCTTGTTCATAATATGAGTGCATATTTCATGTGGCTTCTTTCTGATACGCGACACCTCTACCAGCTGGATAGGTATCCTCCAAAAACCCTAAACCCCACCCACATTAATTGATGATCAATGTTTAATGTACATAGTTATATATATATAGGGCAGTGTTTGTTTCCATCTTTGTTAGGGCCTGTTTTCTGGGGTTTAAATTGGTATTATATAAACCATTTTAACACCACATAACATAAATTAACATAACATAACATAAATTAACATAAATTAACATAACATAACATAACATAAATTAACGTAACATAAATTACCACCATCATCATCATCATCATCTTCATGCATCATGCATCATCATCATCATCATGAATAGTAATAGTAATATGGTGAATAGTAATATGATGATGATGATGATATGATGATGATGGTGAATAGTAATATGATGACATGATGATGATGGTGAACAGTAATATGATGAACAGTAATATGATGAATAGTGATATGATGATGATATTGAGATGATGATGATGATGAATAGTAATATGATGAACAGTACTATATGATGAATAATAATATGATGATGATAGTGAGATGATGATGATGAATAGTAATATGATGATGATAGTGAGATGATGATGATGAACAGTACTATGATGAATAGTAATATGATGATGATAGTGAGATGATAATGATGAATAGTAATATGATGAACAGTACTATGATGAACAGTATATATGATGATGATAGTGAGATGATGATGATGAATAGTAATATGACATGATGATGATGTTGTTGATGACATGATGATGATGGTGGATGATGATGATGGTGGATGATGATGATGCCATGATGATGATGGTGATGACATGATGATCATGATGACATGATGATGATGATGATCATGATGACATGATGATGCCATGATGATGATCATGATGACATGATGATGATGGTGATGACATGATGATGGTATGATGATGATGTAATGTTAGGTTGGTATAAACTAAAATAAATTAAAATAAAATAAAATAAATTAACATAACATAAATTAACATAACATAACATAAATTAACATAAATTAAATTAACATAACATAAATTTAAGCTCAATCAAACAGTTAGTCTCTTAATTTGAGACGTGTACATTTTATATATCTATTCAAGAAAAACAATAAATTTACAATAATGCCGACCTCTCTTAATTAGTTTACTTCCCTGCATGCCTTTAACAAGGTGATCAAAGATGGAGATGATGTAAACATGTATTAATCACTATATATCTTTCGATTTCATCGTATTATTACTTTATCTAATCTTCTACATACACGTTTTAATGCACCTTTTGTCTTTCATTGATAATTTACAATAAAATGAATTTATAGAAGAAAAAAAAAAATCTTAGTCGGTAAATCGGTTAATTAACGAATTAGAAAATCTATTCTAATTACCGACAAAAATTTACCGATCGATAAATTACCGTTTTTACAGTGCTCTTCCCTACTAATTAAAGATATATATCATCCGACAATCTTTGATGCCTATCATTCATTTTATATTTTATTTTTTCAATCATATATGTGTGTGTATATAAAGCTAGCTTCTTATTATTCTTCACAAGTAATTAACCTATTAGCTAGCTGCTTTTTGTAGTTTTGCTTCGTTACTTGTTTTCTTATTTCTCAGGCTCTCTCCAGCTTCCTCCCATATGGTTACCCTCCCTCAGCTCCAACCATGCCCTCCACCATTTCCAGCTCTTCTTTTTCCTTCTCCAGGTCCTCCATAACCCCTAAAAAGGCTATATTATTATTTGTTAATTAGTTCATATATATCTTTCTTACAAATTATTAGGGTTTCATGTGCCCTCTCTCAATATGTAACACAGTGAGATATATATGTGCGCACGCAGGTGGTGGGCAGCTGGCCTGTTCACAGGTCGAAAGAAGACCACCATCACTGACGGCGGCAGTAGCAGCAGCAAGAAGAGTAGTGACGATAATATCAACAACAGAAGCAGTAGCAGCCTGTACAAGAATCTATGGGGTCAAGACGACAACCCAGTCTACAGCTCTATAGAATGCTACGCTTGCACGCAAGTCACCGCTCCAGCCTTCCACTCCACCAGCTGTGACCAAGCCAACACACCCGAATGGGAAGCCTGCGCTGGCTCCTCTCTAGTCCCCATCCACACTCGCACAATCTCCAAACAACACCTCCCCGGAATCACCCGCTTCAAAGCCGTCGCTCCCGGCCATACTCGCAGGCCCGCATGGACAGCTGTTGGTCCATTCGGCCCTGTGCTCGACCCTAGGAGCAAGCGCGTTCAGTGGTGGAACCGCGCTTTTCTCCTCGCTCGAGGCGTGGCCATCGCTATTGACCCGCTTTTTTTCTACGCTCTTTCAGTTGGTCGTGGTGGTGCGCCGTGCCTTTATATGGACGGCGCGCTGGCAGTTATACTGACCGTCATACGGACGGGAGTTGATGTATTTCATCTATGGCATCTCTGGCTGCAGTTCCGGCTCGCTTATGTCTCCCGTGAATCGCTGGTGGTGGGGTGTGGAAAGCTTGTTTGGGACGCGCGCGCCATCGCTTCTCACTACCTCAGGTCCGTTAAAGGCTTTTGGTTCGACCTCTTCGTCATCCTTCCAGTTCCTCAGGTAATTAACATCACCAATTGGTACAGTTAAAGGACATTTCTGGAAATTTTGATATCAAGGGAAACCTTCTCCAAAATAATTATATTGATAATTGGATGGGGCCATATACCAAACCATCATATGCATACACACAACATTGTTTAATGAGTTTGTCTTTTATCAATAATAAGGGGTGACTGAGCATGTGAGGTGATAAAAGTGTCCTCCATTTAGGACACGAAGTCCTGCCTTTCATCCCACACTGAGCAGGACAAGCCATGTCTTTATATTTACCACCTGACTCTGACTGCTCTTTAAAAACTAACTGTTGTTGTGATTTCAGGTTGTGTTTTGGCTGATTGTCCCCAAATTAATCAGGGAGGAGCAAGTCAAGCTGATCATGACAATGCTGCTACTCATCTTCCTGTTCCAGTTCCTCCCCAAGATCTACCACAGTATCTGTCTCATGAGGAGAATGCAGAAGGTCACAGGCTACATTTTCGGCACTATTTGGTGGGGCTTTGCTCTCAACCTCATCGCTTACCTGATGGCTTCCCACGTAACTCCTCCGCCGTCTCTGATCACTGCCTCAAAGACCCAGTTCACTATCCAATAATGATCCATCTGAACTCGGGATGTTTGTTTGATCTTATGCAGGTCGCTGGGGGATGCTGGTACGTGCTGGCAATCCAGCGAGTGGCCTCGTGCCTGAGGCAGCAATGTGAAAGGAAGGCAATGTGTAACCTGACATTGTCTTGCACTGAAGAAGTGTGTTACCAGTTTTTGCAGCCACAGGACACCATTGGTAACCCTTGTGGAGGGAATTATACTCTGACTCGAAAGCCGTTGTGCTTGGATGTCAATGGGCCTTTTAACTATGGGATATATAAGTGGGCACTTCCTGTTATTTCCAGCAATTCTGTCGCAGTTAAAATCCTTTATCCTATTTTCTGGGGCCTCATGACTCTCAGGTATGATACCTGAAAAACTCCATCTAGAGTCTCGAGCTTTTTTTTTTCTTTTCAAGATGACGGAGATCTGTGATTTTTTTGCAGCACATTTGGGAATGATCTTGAGCCGACTAGTCATTGGCTGGAAGTTATCTTCAGTATTATCATTGTGCTTGCTGGGCTTATGCTCTTCACTCTGTTGATAGGAAACATTCAGGTCTCATTCTCTAAACAATCCTAACTTCAAAGTTGATGCAGCCTTAGAATTGGTATCCAGTGAAGTAGATTGTGCCTTTTTGTAGGTATTTCTGCATGCTGTGATGGCGAAGAAGCGGAAAATGCAGCTCCGATGCCGAGACATGGAGTGGTGGATGAGGAGGCGGCAGCTGCCATCTAAACTGAGGAAGAGGGTTCGCCAGTTTGAGAGGCAGAGATGGGTCGTCATGGGAGGGGATGATGAGATGGAGATGATCAAGGACTTGCCGGAGGGGCTCAGGCGGGACATTAAGCGATTCCTTTGCCGTAACTTGATAAAAAAGGTAAGCATAATCTTACATTATGCACATAGTCTGGTACAAATGATCTAAGTAGTTCTTGAGTACTGCGACTTACACGGTTGCGCTTGAAGGTTCCCCTTTTTCATGACCTGGATGATCTGATCATGGACAACATTTGCGACTTGGTGAAGCCCTTATACTTCTCAAAAGATGAAAAGGTAGCACTAAGGACATAAATGATCCCACTCAACTGATATATAACTGTAATGACATGTTGCTCTTGATTGATCAGATAATCAGAGAAGGAGACCCGGTCCAACGGATGATTTTCATAATGCGTGGAAAGGTCAAGAGCAGCCAGAACCTAAGCAGAGGCATAGTAGCAACCAGCATACTAGAACCAGGAGGCTTCCTTGGCGATGAACTCCTGTCCTGGTGCCTAAGGCGTCCGTTCATCGACAGGCTTCCAGCCTCATCAGCCACATTCGTCTGCATCGAACCCATTGAAGCCTTCAGCCTTGAGGCCAAGCATCTGAGATACGTTACTGACCATTTCAGATACAAATTTGCTAATGAGAGGCTGAAGAGGACCGCAAGATACTACTCATCCAACTGGAGGACTTGGGCCGCTGTGAACATACAATTGGCTTGGCGACGCTACATGACGAGGACTCGAGGTCCGGTGACTCATGCAGCTAATGAGAATGGGGCTTCCGACAGGAGGCTGAGGCAGTGTGCTGCCATGTTCATGTCTCTAAAGCCTCATGATCATCTTGAGTGAAGAAAAAAAATGCAGATTTTTGCACACAATAGCTCTCCTGGATTAGCAGGATGATTGAATTGTCCATTGATTCAAATAAGTATCCATCTTCCTATCACCTATGGGATTGTAATAATTTCATCAAAAATCAATACATGAAATTTCAAGTAGTTAAATATGTACTGAACATCAATCCTGATGGATATTCCACTTAAAAATTTGAACTTGGATTTGCATCACCTGGTTTTGCTTCAGCTTCTACTCGAATTATCTCCGGTTAGATATCCATGTCGGGTTTCTCACCGGAATCGATATCAATTTTACGACAAAGCTCCAATTTTCGCATCGTTTTTGGCTCGTTGCTCAAAAATGGAATTCGGTGAAGTTTTTTAGGGCTTGAATATGATGAGGTCTGTGTCGGGTTCAGTAAAAAATTAAAACGCAGCGTTTATGATTCTAGTGATGAACGTCGAAGGTAAGATGATGATGACCTTGTAAAATGTAATACAGTCGTTGATATAATTGACACGTCAGCAAGCATATTCTGATCTACGGTGAGAAATTGATCCTTTCGTCACCGTCCCGTAACAAATGATCAAACGAAGTATTAAGTATTTTGTGTTGATTTCGAGTCTTGCATTCTCCAATTTTCTTGAAAGTCCATTTTTCTTGCCATATACTGTTCGACAATATTCGCAGAAATTCGCTTGATTTGGGGTACAGTTTCGTACTTCGATTGATCCGAGATCTGGTTTGTTTAAACTATGCTTCAATTTCTACTATTTGGATGCTGTATTATGTTTTGTGAAGTGATTTTGTAGTGCTGGGGTGAGGGTTTCTGGGTTTTGAGAGACGTTAATCGAGTGGGCTACCGATTGATTATGTCTCATATTTGATTTGACATAGATGAGTGTATTGTTGATGAGGTTGTTGCATAAGTTCTATATTTAGGGTATGGTTAATGGCAATTATGAGTGGTGATCTGGTCAAAGTGAAGTTGATGCTAAGGGATTCAGAGTTGATTATGATTTAGTGATTTTTTTTGGATGATTTAATTTGTTAAGATTGTTTCTTTTTGTTGTTAAGGATTCAGAATTGATTGTAATTCTTTGATTTGTATGGATGTTTTGTTTGTTAAGATTGTTTCTTTTTTGTTGTTTGATCTTGCTGCCAGGTGTTTGATGCTTTGAAATCTTGGGCTGCAGGAGCTGAGATTGATACTTGTGGTGACAGGTTGGAGGGATGACATCCAGGCGCAATGTTCAGTACAGTCCCCTGTCAGTTGACGATGATGATTACTACACCAGTGGGAATAAAGGGCGTGATCCGCGGTTTGACTATACTCCTAAATCATTTGATAAGATTCCATGGAAGTCTATAGGTCTCGCACTGTTTTTACTCTTCTTGGGCTCCTTGCTTCTCTTTCTTTCCTTCTTTATATACACCGGTCACATGGGGGGAGACCACAGTCAGGCCAGGGGACTTCTGTTTTTGGGGTTTCTTACTTTTCTGCCAGGTAAGTTTTAAGTTTGTTTTGGCTTTTTAATATCGGTGCTGCTCTTGGGATGATTGTTTGATTGAATGTTCTGAATTTCTAATTAGTAGGACCATTGTAATTTTGGGTGGCTAGTCATACTAATTAGTCTTCTTTAAAATTGATTCGGGTGGCTAGTCATACTCATTTGTCTGCTTTAGTCTCAGGTCTGTTTTTGTTTTCATGTTTTCGGAAACTACTCAGTATGCCTGTTCTTTTAAAGTAGTTCTTGTTTTGCGAAAATTGTTTCACCACAATGAAGTATAAACTTACTGTGTCCTTTTTTCCTGTTGATGAGATGCGGATAAATTTACAGTTCCCTTGTGCCCCGATTAGACATTATTGTCTACTCTGTAATGGTTTGTCGAGTCTTGCTCACTCTCTCTTAACAGCTTAGTTGATGAGTTAGAGTTCCGTTTCCCCAATCTTATTATTGTAACTCCCATGTCTAAAGTTATAGCAGACTAAAATGGTAACATGTGTATGCCCGTTTGATTCTCTCTTGAGACTCAACAAGGAAATAATTTATATGGTGTGAGCTCTGAAAATCTTCTGAAAGATAAGAAACTTGATCCAAGTGGAATGGAATCAATTAAACTGTTGCCAAATATGTTTATGGTACTAACATCTTTGATGTGTAGGAAAAAATGAAGCACCAATTCCTGATAACCATAAGGCCGAAAGAGTTTTGAGTCTTTGACGTTAAAAAATCCTTATGGTGCTTCCTGCTGAAGCTCATACATATTATGTTCAAGGGAAATTTCTTGCATTTTATTTTATGTCTCCGTGGCGTGCGTGGTTAGTGAAGGGCATCATAGTATTTAACATCTAAGTTTTAAATTCTAGAAGACTAAATTATTTCTAAATTTCAATAGGCGAAGTCATCCTCTAAGATAAGAGCTTTTTTACTTAAAGTGCATCCATGCCGCTTCTCTGCTGTACTTCCCCTTATTTGGCGAAATCTTTTTCCATTTTTACGTTTTCATTTTTGTAATTCGGTTCGCATTCCATGGATAGCATCAATTTAGTGATTTTTGTTAAGACTAAGTACACGGCACCATACATGGCATTTTTGTGCTGGTACGGCGTGGTGGTACTGGTACCCATTCTTGAACATGAAGTGTACGATCGAGAACAAGTGAAGTACATACGAAACAGTTGACGAACACGTTATTTATTGATAAGATTTGCAATTAGCACCGCCTGTTTGTCGTGCCTATTTTGACGAGTACGACAAAAATTTAATTTCTCACATCATGACATGTTCCTTTCCATTTTGCGTGTTGATTTCAATTTACTTTTTTTGATTATATGTTATTTCTTTGACGTAACGTAATGTACATGTACTGTCATGTTGTTTTTGAAACTTTTCAAGTTTGCCCTATTGAATGCGAATTATTAGGCCTTTACTAGGGTGGCTTCTCTTCGAAGGGAGATGAAAGTAGTTTTGAACCCCCAACTAAGAAGTAGTGTATATGCCGTCATTGTTCTTTGACGTTTTCTGTTTAACAGCCCATAGTTTGCCTTATAATCGTGTTGGTGACAACAATTTTAATATTTTCAAATTGATCCAAACAATTGGCGGCGTCATGTTGGAAATTAACTCAATTATACTTGGTTGGGAACTGGAAATGCTTTTACTGCTGTCTAAATTAGTGGCTCGTGTCTACGCTGATGTATGAACTGCTAAGTGAATTATATTTGTTATGCTAGACTATGATCCACGCCCCATATGCTTGATGGCGCTATAGAAAGGGCTTGTGTTTTCCTTATGTAGTTAGTTTCAGGAGAAGTGTCCTCCATTAATCAGCCTACTCAATTTTAGAAGCTTTTGGCAGCTGGCAGGGTTATGGATGTGTTTAATATATGCTGTTTGTGATTCTACGTTCTTTCCTATTGTGTAGTGCAACTCTTAGAAAAGGCATCGATGGTCTCGTTGAACGATTTTGTATGAGATCATGAGGTGCTTGAACAGTTAGTTTTTATCACCCATATATTCATGCAGACTATATTTGTCGTGTTCAAATCTACATAAATCGGACATTAGAACTTCTACCATCAAGTTTAGCTCTGTCATATGGTTTCAATGTAGTCTTGTTTTCTTAGTCTAGATAATTGTATGGATTGTTATGTTGCTTCCTTTCGTTGCATGATCATCAATCCGAAAGATACTCCTTACTGCAATTTCTTGAATGTGTTTGACTTACATTATCTAAAAAATGTGCAGGGTTTTATGAGACTCGGATTGCATACTACTCTTGGAGGGGTGCCAATGGCTACCGATTTGCTTCTATTCCTACTTACTAGCTGTAGCCAACGTATCCACAATGCTGTTGATGCTGCTTTCAGATGGGGAGATGCCCTGAGTTCTTTAGCTTTCCCAAAACATTGTACAACGGATCTCTATCAAAACGTCTTGCAGCAGTTTTACTCAGTCTTTGTAAATCAGAAGCATCTTGGACATGTGACTCAACTCTGTTCACAGATGTTACATTTGTCAAATGCAATGTTATGGTTTGATGTTTTATTTCTTTTTATGCTTAGCACATCTCATTGCAATTAAGAACTTAAAAAAAAATGGACGTGTTTGCAAAACGTTAATAAATTCTGGGAATCATATCGCAACTTTTCAAACTAAAGGACACGAAACAAACCCGACAAATAAAAAGCAGAAGGGTTCATTATAACTGATACAAACTTACAGGGTAAAAAAACAAAATTTAAAAAACTATAAGGGGCCAAATCGGAAACATGCTTCTTGGGTATTTAAAAAACGCTGGGAGCTCGTCTTTGAATCATTCTCATCAGTTGAGCGATTTGGGACGGAGTCGTCATCTACATCGGTGCTTCACTATTTTACTGAATATTTCCGGTGACGACCCCAGCCAGCGTCAAGCTTCACATTTTATAATCCATAAAAGAAGTCTTCTTCTTCTTTTTTTCAAGGTTTGAGGTACATAAGTACTTTTTTTTTTTTTTAACTTTTTGAAGTATTTGTGATTTGGAATTGCAATTCGAGACAGACTTTTGAACTGATGGGGCTTTATATTGGTGTTGAAATGTGTATTTTGATCTGGAGTATTGGGTGTTTCTGTTGTGGGAATATTTTGTCGTGCTGTTTTCGACGGTGAGTTGACACTTGTGTCAGGGTTTTAACCTGATCATCTCAATTCCGTTGGTTGAGTTGTGTCTAGAAGCTTCCTTTTTTTTTTTCTTTCAGGATTGAGTTGTTGGATGTTAATCTATGTTTTTTGGGTTTGTGATTAGTTTAGTGTTGTCTGCGGAAGTATATTGGTGGTGGTTGCTATATGATCACTGCCATTACTGTTGTGGTGTGAGAGTTTAAATTCAGAAGTTGGAAATACATTGGTTGTGTGATGAATGACCTAGGGTTTTCATAAACAATCACACAAGTGAATTTACTGATATCAGTTGTAAATTTCTGGTCTACAGTGGATTTTGTATTCAAATTACTACAAGTTTTCATTTTTTACTTTATTGTTTCTTAGAAATATGGATGACTCGTCCCATCACAGAAATGTGGACAAGTTATTTCCAAGGTATATACTTGGGAAAGCAATTGGCATTGGTACATTTAGTAAGGTGAAAATTGCGGACAATGTGCTGACGGGGCACAAGGTCGCCATCAAGGTCATCAGCCGGCGCAAAATAAAGAGCCTGGAAATGGAAGAGAAAGGTATTAGTTTTGAGTTTTTCTTGTAAAAATTAAAGTTTGACCATAAGTTGGACTATAGTTTTCTTCTAATTTGTGACATCACTTGTTTTTAGACTCTTTTTGTGTGTTGATAATGATATAGTGATAGGGTTGCTTGCCATACATTATAAAAGTTTGTTCTGTTTATCTCTGCAGTGATGAGAGAAATCAAAATATTGAGATTATTCATGCATCCCCACATCATACGACTTTATGAGACTGTAGAGACACCAACTGATATTTATGTGATTATGGAGCATGTGGACTGTGGTGAGCTGTTTGATTACATTGTTCAAAAAGGTCGGCTACAAGAGAATGTGGCAAGAAAGTTCTTTCAGCAGGTGGAAATTTCCTTTCTGGTTACCTTTTTTTAATTTGACGTTCTAATTTTTTTTAATAATAAAGTAGATGCTGAAGATGTTAAATTATGTTGATACACTGGGGAACAGATTATTGCTGGTGTAGAGTACTGCCACAAGAACATGGTGGCCCACAGAGACCTAAAGCCTGAAAATCTGCTATTGGATTCAGAAGGCAATGTGAAGATTGCTGACTTTGGCCTGAGCAATATCATGCGCGATGGCCATTTTCTAAAAACAAGTTGTGGAAGTCCTAATTATGCTGCACCAGAGGTACCTTTGTCTTATGCTTTTTAGCAATTAAATTTGAAACACTTGATGGTAATGGGTTCTATATAATGAGAATAAGGAAGTCCTTTTTAAAAAAAACGCCGCACAAGTTCTTGATCATCATTCAGAACTTGGAAAGATACATATGTCATTAAGTTCCAAAGGGACTAACTTATTCTCATTATATAGAACCCATTACCATCAAGTGCTTCAAATTTAATTGCACAAGTTCTTGATCATCATTCAGAATTTGGAAAGATACATATGTCATTAACTTGTGCGTCGTTTGCAGGTCATATCTGGTAAACTTTATTCTGGGCCTGAAATAGATGTATGGAGCTGTGGTGTTATTCTGTATGCACTTTTATGTGGTTTCCTTCCATTTGATGATGAAAACATACCCAACTTGTTTAAGAAGATCAAGGTGATACTTTGTCACATAACACATATTTCTCTCTCGTGCACTCGCGCATATTAACAAGTAACATTCATTATCAAACAAGAAAACTTCATTGATTGTTCAGCTTAATTTCTTTCACTTCAGGGTGGCATATATACGCTTCCCAGCCATTTGTCACCTGAAACCAGACATTTGATCTCAAAGCTACTGGTTGTTGATCCCCTAAAACGAATGACTATACCCCAAATTCGACAGCACCCATGGTTTAAAGCTTTTCTTCCAGGCTACTTAGCTGTGCCCCCTCCCTACACGTGGCAACAAGTGAAAAAGGTATTCCAAATTGTGACATTTTTAATTCTTAAAGATTACCAGCCAAATTGCTCGCTTAAATTGCTCGTTTTAGTTTAGTATTGTAATTGCATATAATGTAGTCCTTGTTTTTTCTGTAAATATTTTTGTAGGCTTTCTAATGCATTATTTTTGAAAAATGCAATTCAAAACCTAGCTGATGACAGCTAAGTTGCAAGATGTTCTATGAGCATGCATATATTGATAATTTCTCACATAATCTGCTGATCATAATTTGTACAGATTGATGAAGAGATTGTTCAGCAAGTGGTTAAAATGGGGTTTGATAGACTTCAGCTACTCGAATCTCTCGTTAACCGAGTGCAGAATGAGGTAGGCAATACTTATGAAAAACTTATTGATTAATAAATTCAAAGTCATATAACATATGTAATGAATATGACATTTTTCAGGGCACAGTGGCCTACTATTTGCTGTTAGACAACCGCTTCAAACCATCCAGTGGCTATGTTGCAGCAGAAGTTAAAGAGTTGAAGGTAACAGAATGGACTTTATTAGAGTTATTTCTCCGGCTAATGACATACGATATAGTTTCTATGTATAATAGACTAATACATGTTTGCTGAAAAAATATGTAATTTCAGCCTTCAGGCTCTAGTCGCAACACTCCAACTGAAGTTCCTAGTCCAACCATGGCAAATAATCATCTCACAGGATATACTGATTTTCAAGATAAGACTTTCAGGCCACCCTTCCCAACCGGAAAATGGGCTCTCGGTGTTCAGGTTTATGAAGCTGCATGTTTATTTTTAAGCTCATAAATTGACTGGTCCTACGTGACTACTCGGTTATTATTTTTTGATATTATTTGTGTCCTTCCTGAAGAGAACAGTATACAGCACCAACCAGTGTATGGTTTGCTGGCTAATATCGCTAGCTCTTACAATCTTTCGTATTACATTTCAGTCTCGTGCTCATCCGCGTGAGATAATGAATGAAGTACTCAAGGCATTACAAGAACTCGGTGTTTCCTGGAAAAAAATTGGGCACTACAACATGAAGTGCAGATGGGCCCACAGTTATGTATCCTATCAGGGCGGTATGAAGAATAGTCATAGCAAGAATTACTTTGGGGATGAATCCACCTCAAATGAGATTGATGCTGTTGTCAGATCCCCAATTATTGTGAAGTTCGAAGTCCAGGTAATCTTCGTTTCTCCTAGGAAGTATCTTCAATGTCTGATTTAGTAGCTTTATGTGAAATCAACATCATTGTAACAATAGGCTCATCTATGTGGACCATGTGATTTGATTTCTGGTTCAAAGTTCTCTAGAGTGAACCATGGATGGTTCATAATAGTACTATGGTACAAAGTACGAACTGATCCATTTGACGGATAATGAATCCAACTCCTGTCTTGACCTTGCAGCTTTTCAAGGCTGGTGAGGAGAAATATGTTCTTGATCTGCAGTGGCTCCATGGCCCTCAGTTTCTCTTCTTGGATCTCTGCTCTGCATTCTTGGCTAAGCTTCGAGTCCTCTAGAGCCTCTCAAAGGGATAATGTAATTTGCTAGTAATGCTCTTTCGAAGTTCCAGTAGTATCAAGTACTACCATGTAAATAGCCAAACCTGTCCAATTTTATGCTTGTTTCAACTAGTTTTCAATAATAATAATAAAAACATCATGTATTATATAGCCTGCCAATGAACTCAATTGAAGCGTAAAACTGTTGGCATTGAACATGTGAAAAAAATTCAGCTAAAAGGAAACTGCAGCAGAAATGGAAACATGATTTTTATTAGAAAAACAAACAAGCAATTGTTATTCAAGACCGAAAGCAAGATATAGGTATAAGAGAAAAGCAGGACCGAGGGAAACTGGCTGCCCCTGCCCCTTAGATTATGGTTATGGCAATGGATAGGCATCCAACAAGCAGAAGCAGCAGTTTACTCATCATCATAGCTCTTGCAGTGATGGTGGCGCTTCTTTTCATCATTATCGTCATCAGAATTGTCACCACCCTGCCCAAGATTGTTACCACAGAGCTCAAGGGGAAAGAATGATTTGATGAACAAAGAGTGATCATTATAAGCAAAACAATAACAGGAACAGATGTAAATGCATCAAAATGAGAAACAAAAACAATCCGTATGTACCAAATGCCAGGTAAAGAAAGAAGGCTTCTAAATCGCAACACTTACATATTTCTTGCGCCCATGTCTGTCTTCACCTTCATATCCATACTTTGGACGCTCCACTTCCTCATCGTTTCGCTTCCCATACTTGGGAAGCTCCTCCTCTTCATTTCTCCTCCCATACTCTGTTCAATAAGGCTATCTTGATGAGGATAGTCTGGAGAATGGTGACAAATCCTCAGCTATTGATGTCGAAGATTTTGTTAGCCAAGTATTGTAGTAATGCCAGTATTTTCTATGCAAGACTTGGCTCCCGACCGTCTCATATTTGGAGAGGAATAATGAAGAGCATGGGCATTTTCCTTGAAGGCATTTGGTGGGATGTTGAAAGAACCAACTGCTAAAATTGACCTGAACTTGAGTTTTTCTTTTCTAGTGTGGAGCTGAGGTTATATTAGCAACGGTTTCTTTTATTGTGTAGATGATTTCTTAGGCTGGGGTTTGTTAAAATATCTGACTGTGGAAGTTTGTGTGTTGAGAATGGAAAGAAAAGTGTAAAGAAGGTTCAAGGCTAAAGCTTTGTATGTCTCTGCCAAGTTGTTGTTATCGGTAAGGTTAGACATGAAATAGGTATTGGCATTGGTAGGTGAGTGAAGTCTCTGGCTTTTGGAAGTTTTTTTTTTTTTTTTGAGATTTCATTGGGTTTTTATTGAGGAGTAGGTTTTCCGGTGGGTTTTTTTATGGCATTTAACTTAGGTAGACAGATTATGTGATGAACAAGTCGTCATTTTTGAAGCAGTTGGATTGAATTTTGTCCAGAATGTGTTTGGTTGGTGTTGGCTGTTGATGTTACGGTGTGCCTCCTTTTAGTGATTTGTTGGTAATTGAATCACGGGTTAAAGCGAACTTTGTTGGTAATGAATCCGATCAGCCTATAATACTTCATAGTCATACTATGCTCTTTTCTTTTAGTCTTTTTTCATGCTTGTTTAAAAAATGGCATCATAACTTTAACCTGAGTTGGAAATCTCTACTCTTATCTTGAATTTTATGAACTGTTTCCAGAATCTAGTGAAAACAGTGTTGCTGAGTGGGAGAAAAACTTCTGCTACGTGGTGGGTTCAGTTCCTTGGCGTAAAGTTTTGAATACAAAGATGTTTGTATCCTGCTACCCTGATGTGATGAACTGGGACGACTCTGCAGCTGAAGACACTTTTCATACAGCCAAAAGACGGTTTTGGACGCAGATGAATGGCCTTCCCTACTGATGATATTCCTCTTCCTGATCCTAATGCTTATATTGACCAGATTGATTGGAATGCTTGTATAGATACTAGTCTTTTTATGGATGTTGAGCGTGCATTGTTATCAGCTGATGTGTGTACAAAAGGTGAGACTGAAGTTGTCACGACCCAAAAATATAGGCCGAGACCGGCGCGTGACATTTACGTCAAATGCCAAGCAAGCCTATATACCATTCTTAACAAGTATTAATAAATAATAAACAAATGATAACATATAACTGAAAAATAAAATAGTTTGCGGAACAACATAACAATATCTAAGTCCTGCTCAAGTACCACGAAGCAATACTCTAAAGTGGAAGAAAGAAATAACTGCAATGACTCCAATGAGGGAACTAGTTGGATGGCACCGTACGTGAACGTGAAGACTCTTGCGCGAAGAAGAACGACAGCTCTCGAACTAGTAGATCACTGATCTGAAAATTATGGGAAAATATGGGGGGTGAGTCGGGGGAGACTCAGTAAGTAAATAACATATTTTATTACCGTGAGTTTGATTTCCTTTACGTGTCTTTTCCTCTTAACATATATTATATTAATACGTTATCTCATTTAGTGCACACCTAAACATATGAATCCGTAAACATCTCATTCAACGTTCATATGTGCTCAAATACTCATATCACATCAATAACTCCATATATCACATGCGTATATAAATGCGTGGATGCGTGAATGCACAGAGGGCAGTCGTCACTGCCGGTCCGGACCATATCAGAGTGCGGGCTGAGCCTCGCCAGAATATCTCAGAGTGCGGGCCATGCCTCGCCAGAATCATATCAGAGTGCGGGCCTTGCCTCGCCAGAATCATCTCATGTCATGTATGTCATGAATGCAATGATGCATGTGCAACGTCAGCTCATCTCCACAAGTATATCAGAACGTAGTCACCATATCATATATTTCATAACATGTTTTACGTCTTGTAAAGACGAGGGGGAATATATCGTTTTCCATACTTCTCTTATTTTTACCCAAGTAGTATTATACGTATGAGTACATAGATAATATAAAATAAACATAAGCGTATAATTTACTCGCGTCGTATAGTTTAACGTCTTTGTCAAGACGAAAGGGGTTTCGAACTCGTATCGTTTTTGCCATTAACCAAATATACTTTTAATATATAATTAATCGATACGATAATAAAATATATTATAAACTTACCTTCTATTTCCCGGTAACAGTGTTTTCTCAAGTCGTAACAATTAACCATCTTTATCCTTACTAGAATTCCTCCCAGCTAATGATAATGATCCTGTGCACCAGCTCTTGATCAGTCACCTTTCCAATTAAATCTCTCAGCCGCTCATCTTTACCACTCAAACAACTCCACTAGCTGTCCTCCACCAAGCCACCAAAGTTATCTGAATTCAAATCTTGGTTATCTCTACCCACCTTCAATTCGAATAATCGACTTCAAGTTTGGCAACAAGGAAAATCCCAACTTAAATTTCAGCCACCATTAGAATCCTTCCAATTTTCATTGAACGATGAAGAAATTCGACTTACCGATCGATGGGTTTGTATGTCGGCACACTCTGCTCTGCGTCCTCCAGCTGCGTTTCATTTTGTTTTCCTTCAATCAATATCGAGTTCAGCAACTTCGACAAGCCATCACCACGTGACAACTCGGCCGCTCGATATATCTCCTCGGCACCATCTCTGCCAATCCTTCAGTCCATCATCGCCGTTTCTTCCCACCCTTGAAAACCCTAACTTCCTATATAAGCCACTCTCCCACGCCTCTTCAACCATTTAAATAGAAATTAATATTCATCATTTTTCCTTATCATTTCCATCAGCCCATTTCCGGCCCATAGTCCAATACACAGCCTTTATGTTTTCATTAATTTTTTTGAGTCAAAAGTCAAACATAATTATTTAAATTAGGGATATAACATTCTACCCTTCTTCAAAAAAAATTGGTCCCCAAATTTAACTGATCACACTTGGAGATTCAAAAGATGAGGATATCTTACTTTCATATCTTCCTCGGATTCACAAGTTGCTTCAGCTTAAGTATGATTTTTCTACCGGATTTTGACAGAAGATATCCTCTTGTTTCGAAATCTCTTTACTTGCCGATCCAGAATAGCCACGGGTTGCTCATCATAAGATAGAGTACCATCCATTTGTAGTCACTCGCATTCCAATACCTGATTAGGATATGATATATACTTTTACTACATCGAGGTGTGAAATACTGGATTTACGCTAGATAACATCGGTGGAAGAGCCAACTTATGAGCCACAATAACCAACTCACTCCAAGATTTCAGAAGGACCAATGTATCGCAGACTGAGCTACCTTTCTTGCGAAATCTTATAACTCCTTTCATTGGGGAGACTCGCAAAAGACACAGTCACCAACTTAAATCTCTAACTCTCTGCGTTTAGAATCAACATAGGACTTAAGCTGCTAATAGTTTATCCTTAATCAATCAGACCTTGTCAGTAGCGTCTTGCATCAAATTCGGTACAAGTAACTTACTCTCACCCAAATCAAACCATCCAATATGCGACTTACATTTTCTGCCATAGAGCTCGGAGTGATAACTGTTATTATAAATAAATTCCATCAATAATAACATATACCGGTCACAACTGCCTCTGAAGTCAGTAATGCTTTAATGTTTGACTAGAGCTCTAATTCAGCATGTCTATTGAAGGATGAAATGAGGTGCCCCAAATATAACTCTCATTATTCTGTCTCTTGTAAATTCTCTCAAACTAAGACGTAAATTAGAAACTAGAAACCAAGATAATAAACTATGGAAACCGATACGCCATGAAGATGCCCAATCTCATCAATACACACATAAATATTGCTTCATAGTATAATCACTCTTCACTGTAGTAAAGGGGACAGTTTTTTTTTGAATCTATCACTCAGGGTCTAAATCTGTTCATGCCCTTTACTAGTAGTAGAAATTCCATAACAATAGTCAAAATACTAATTTTCTCTCCGAGGGCTCAATGGTCTGAAGCAAACAAACGAGTCTCAGATATTCACCTTTCACTTCTTGACAAGTTATACCTTTTTGAACCAATGTAAGACAGACACGCTTCTCACAACATCACAGATACACCATTTTACTGATACGCGTCTCAAAGATCATGAAGTATCGTAGTTGAGCCTTAATGCATAATCCATAAATATGAACATGTCTCATTTTTTTTTTCCGAACTCTGTGGGTTATGGGCCCACCATGCTTCCGCTGCGCCACTCTGATGACCTTTTGAATCCATTATTCTTATATACATAATATTTCAAGCGATTCTTCACAAATAGCCTTGGGACTACTCCATATCACATGTTAGACATAAATGCTTATTTTCTTTCATCAACATAAGCTTAATCAGTAATTAAACAAATCGTATAATTGCACACTCCAATTAACTCTTAAAGCACAATGTCCTCTAAGTCCACATATCTTAAGTTTGGGACGATAATTTATTTACTACTCTTCTATCTCCAATAACGAATACTTATCATTCATCAAGTCCTTACTCAACTTCTGATGGTCCGTGATATAGCTATCTCAATCTATCCATTTTCCTAAGTCAACGAGTATATTGATGAAGCACACTGAAGTAAATAGACTTAACAAAACCATTCTCGTAACATTGAAATCACCTAAAATATACATCTTCACCCAAAGTAATCCAACTTTGACAATTGCAAATATCTTATCTGTCACGTGCGTCTGAATTATGCGTCCTATATCACATCAACCACTTCAAATATTCTCATGATACAAACCGTCAATATCTCATATTAAAGGACGATAAAATTTTATCTCATATATAATTGACTTGATATCCAAAGCACGACATATATTTATTGCTCAAGGTACATCCTTGACAGTCTGAGAATAAACATATCATTTCAATGAGAAGCCTCCATACTCGTCATTTTTCTTATTCAGACACCACTGTCGAACCAACCATAACAATATAACTAATCTGTTTTATCAGGTATAACAATATTTAACGTTGGAATCTTCAGTTCTCGTACACCTCTATCTTCTTTCTTTTTCATGTGAACTCCATAGCAATTTTTTTTAACACAGTTCAATCCTTTTGCCATAAGTATCACAATACATATCTACTTTCGTAATGTATTCCTCCCACGTGATTATCATCACCTCTACAACTTGTCGTAAACCTTACAAAGATTCTGATTACTAGTATATAACAGAAGCATGTAACGGTGCAATGATCACCCTTTTCTTATCTCTCATTTTATAATTATAAAGCAATTAACTTTCATATATCATTCTTATGAACTTGATCTTTCACTATACATAATTTGACTAATAGTCGAACGACCAGAAAATAACACATTTTTTTCATTTTAAATTACCGATGCCATCACAACTTAGATGAGAACTTATACTACTAGAAATCAAAGAGACACGAGGATCAAAGAATTGACTTAAGAGGGAAAAACCAGAGAAGGATTCCTAAAGGTCCTAGCAGAACGTCGTTTATGGCGGTGGGGCCCTTCACTACCATAATCAAAATTCTACTAGTCCTAGCTCCGTGTACTATGAGGACCTAAGGGCTCTGATACCAACTTTGTCACGACCCAAAAATATAGGCCGAGACCGGCGCGTGACATTTACGTCAAATGCCAAGCAAGCCTATATACCATTCTTAACAAGTATTAATAAATAATAAACAAATGATAACATATAACTGAAAAATAAAATAGTTTGCGGAACAACATAACAATATCTAAGTCCTGCTCAAGTACCACGAAGCAATACTCTAAAGTGGAAGAAAGAAATAACTGCAATGACTCCAATGAGGGAACTAGTTGGATGGCACCGTACGTGAACGTGAAGACTCTTGCGCGAAGAAGAATGACAGCTCTCGAACTAGTAGATCACTGATCTGAAAATTATGGGAAAATATGGGGGGTGAGTCGGGGGAGACTCAGTAAGTAAATAACATATTTTATTACCGTGAGTTTGATTTCCTTTACGTGTCTTTTCCTCTTAACATATATTATATTAATACGTTATCTCATTTAGTGCACACCTAAACATATGAATCCGTAAACATCTCATTCAACGTTCATATGTGCTCAAATACTCATATCACATCAATAACTCCATATATCACATGCGTATATAAATGCGTGGATGCGTGAATGCACAGAGGGCAGTCGTCACTGCCGGTCCGGACCATATCAGAGTGCGGGCTGAGCCTCGCCAGAATATCTCAGAGTGCGGGCCATGCCTCGCCAGAATCATATCAGAGTGCGGGCCTTGCCTCGCCAGAATCATCTCATGTCATGTATGTCATGAATGCAATGATGCATGTGCAACGTCAGCTCATCTCCACAAGTATATCAGAACGTAGTCACCATATCATATATTTCATAACATGTTTTACGTCTTGTAAAGACGAGGGGGAATATATCGTTTTCCATACTTCTCTTATTTTTACCCAAGTAGTATTATACGTATGAGTATATAGATAATATAAAATAAACATAAGCGTATAATTTACTCGCGTCGTATAGTTTAACGTCTTTGTCAAGACGAAAGGGGTTTCGATCTCGTATCGTTTTTGCCATTAACCAAATATACTTTTAATATATAATTAATCGATACGATAATAAAATATATTATAAACTTACCTTCTATTTCCCGGTAACAGTGTTTTCTCAAGTCGTAACAATTAACCATCTTTATCCTTACTAGAATTCCTCCCAGCTAATGATAATGATCCTGTGCACCAGCTCTTGATCAGTCACCTTTCCAATTAAATCTCTCAGCCGCTCATCTTTACCACTCAAACAACTCCACTAGCTGTCCTCCACCAAGCCACCAAAGTTATCTGAATTCAAATCTTGGTTATCTCTACCCACCTTCAATTCGAATAATCGACTTCAAGTTTGGCAACAAGGAAAATCCCAACTTAAATTTCAGCCACCATTAGAATCCTTCCAATTTTCATTGAACGATGAAGAAATTCGACTTACCGATCGATGGGTTTGTATGTCGGCACACTCTGCTCTGCGTCCTCCAGCTGCGTTTCATTTTGTTTTCCTTCAATCAATATCGAGTTCAGCAACTTCGACAAGCCATCACCACGTGACAACTCGGCCGCTCGATATATCTCCTCGGCACCATCTCTGCCAATCCTTCAGTCCATCATCGCCGTTTCTTCCCACCCTTGAAAACCCTAACTTCCTATATAAGCCACTCTCCCACGCCTCTTCAACCATTTAAATAGAAATTAATATTCATCATTTTTCCTTATCATTTCCATCAGCCCATTTCCGGCCCATAGTCCAATACACAGCCTTTATGTTTTCATTAATTTTTTTGAGTCAAAAGTCAAACATAATTATTTAAATTAGGGATATAACAGAAGTTGGCAGAACTGGAGTAGTTGATATTTCAGCTCTAACTCAAAACTCAAAATGGCAAGAATGGAATCAAGGAACTGAAGATGATGTGTTGGAAAGTGGAGCGTGTTGGGACAAGTCTAACGACGGAGGTTGGGGAAAACCTGATAATAATGGGGGTTGGGGGACAAATAATGTTGTGACGGATGAGCCTAAATTTGCGAAAGGTAGTGATTGGAATTTTGGAGCGACTAAAACTAATGGACCCGTGAAAAACATTGTATGGGGATACGGTAGTGACAAATCCTGGGGAAGAAATCAACCTGAGTACTTTTATTCTACTATGAATCTACATAATGCGGGAAACAATGATGGTAACTTTCAAGGTCACAGGACACCAAAGAATAATAGATGGGTACGTAGTGTCTGGGAATAACTCGTGGGGAAGGAATCATCAATGAAATAGCTACGTGTGTGATGAGCTTAACTGTTTCAGTGAGTTGTAGCACAGAGTGTGATACAGTTACTTGCACAGACTAAGGTAAATGAACGTAAGGTGCAAAACAGTAAAGGACACAGAACACTTGGTGACCCAGTTCGGCTCAATGTAGCCTACGTCTGGGGGACTTCTCCCAAGTCCAAGGAACAATTCACTATCACAGTATATAGTACAGATTGACGTTCGAACAGCCTTTCAAACTACTGATCCCCTATACTACTCTCCAAGTGAATTGGGTGATCTAACCTTTCCTTAGATCCGAAGACTCCTGTCTTGCACGTCCAGACCTCCTCCCGAGGCTGATACAGTCGAACCTACCACAGCAGATTCTCCTGGCAGTGTTTGTCGTCTCTTGTGTGAGTCGAACAGCGAGCACAAAATTGTACAACGCAGCGACGACACCTCTTGAACTCTGAAAGTATTTATGCGCAGCAGCAATGTATGAGTTCAAGAAACAAAAGCAAGTTGCTTACCAACTTGCGGCCTCAATCCTTCTACGACAGCTCGAAGACTCGTAGCTTAGAATGATGAATTCCGCTCACTGATTGAAGGCTCCTCCACACGGCGTTTCTCTGGTTTTTCATGTGTGTTGAATAATGAACCGTGGTCTTCTTTATATAGCAGCCGTGTAAACTTGAAGAGCAAGAAACCCTAGATTTGATCTCCTAAAAACCCTAGATAAGATAAGAAATAATTCTGTTGAAATCTGCATATGTTTATCTCATCTGAGTCGGTTTGGTGATGTGGCGGACGAGAATATCCAGATGATATCTTTCTTTCCTAAAACTCAGCAACTGTATTGATTTTTCGGAACTGAAAGATACACCTTGCACAGATTCTAGCACAGACCAATTCGAGTACTTCTTGTACAGATTTGTGTTTTGCCTATATGGCACTTTATGCTCCAACAATCTCCCCCTTGACATGTGAGGCAAAACACTTCTTCTGCATGACCTGATTCATTCCAGTCTTTGCATCGTTCGCAAAAACACCATCAACAAGAACGCCACACAATAAAGAACGCCACACAATAAAACCACCACATTGCAGAGTTCTCCCCCCTTTTTGACTCAACAGTGGCAAGGGACTACTCCTCTTCATGATCATCTCTACGACAATACCCTCTTCAAGCCTTTCTACGATAATACTGCTCCGGCTAACTGATCCAGGAGCTTGCACAGTTTGATTGAAAAACAACTCCCCCTTACTACATGGCACGTCAGCAACACTTATAATAGTTCTGCTCAGCTGACTGCCCCTGATGTCAAGGTCTTTTAGTTCTTCATAACACAAAGACCAAGTGCAGACCTTAGTGTCTCAAGCCTCTCAGCGTTCAACGGCTTCGTCAGAATATCCGCTAGTTGTTTCTCTGTTGGCATGTGGAACAGACTGATGAGTTTATCTTCAACTAGTTCTCTAATGAAGTGATGTCTTATGTCAATGTGCTTTGTCCGCGAATGCTGTACTGGATCCTTAGAGATGCTGATTGCACTTATGTTGTCACAGTATAACGTCATGGTATTCTGCTCCAGTCCCACTTCCTTGAGCATCTGCTTCATCCAAAGCATTTGAGCACAACAGCTCCCCGCAGCCATATACTCCGCTTCAGTAGACGATAATGAAATACTGTTCTGCTTCTTGCTAAACCAGGATACAAGGTTATTGCCCACGAAGAAGCATCCACCAGAAGTACTCTTTCTGTCCTCGATGTTACCAGCCCAGTCTGCATCAGAGTATCCAACAATACAACCACTTGTATCTCTAGTGTACCACAGACCATAATCAGCAGTACCACTTACATATTTGATGATCCTCTTCACCTGCAACAAGTGACTTTCCTTCGGATCTGCCTGATACCTGGCACAGACTCCCACTGCTTGACAAATATCTGGTCTGGAAGCAGTCAGGTATAGCAGACTCCCGATCATGCTTCTATACAAGGTCTGGTCCACTGAAGCTCCTGCATCATCCTTGGTGATCTTCACATGTGTAGCAACTGGAGTTCTCTTGTGGGTAGCTTTGTCCAGTCCAAACTTCTTTACTAGATTTCTCGCATACTTGGCCTGAGTCAAGAAAATCCCTTCCTTCGACTGTACAACCTGCAGCCCCAAGAAGTAATTCAATTCACCCACCATGCTCATTTGAAACTCGCTTTGCATCTGAGCCACGAACTCATCCACCATCTTCTGAGAATTAGAACCAAACACGATGTCATCGACGTAGATTTGAGCGATGATAAAGTGTTGATTATCCTTTTTCACGAACATCGTCTTGTCTGTTCCTCCTCGAGTGTATCCCATGCTCATGAGGTACCGCGTTAATCTTTCATACCAAGCTCTAGGGGCCTGCTTGAGTCCATATAAGGCCTTCTTTAGTTTGTAGACATGATCCGGGCAGTGTGGGTCTTCAAAACCTTTAGGCTGAGCCACGTACACTTCTTCAAATAGTAGACCGTTCAAGAAGGCACTCTTTACATCCATCTGGAACAGTTTGAACTTCAAGTAACAAGCGACTGCGAGGAGAAGTCGAATAGCTTCCAGGCGTGCAACGGGGGCGAAGGTCTCGTCAAAATCAATACCCTCTATCTGAGTGTATCCTTGAGCAACCAGCCTGGCTTTGTTTCTCGTAATGTTGCCACTTTCATCTGTTTTGTTCTTAAATATCCACTTTGTGCCAATGATATTTACTCCAATTGGGCGGGGAACTAGATCCCATACATCGTTGCGGGTGAATTCTCCCAACTCTTCTTGCATGGCAGTGATCCAATGATCATCTTTCAAGGCCTCCTTTACATTCTTTGGTTCCACCTTCGACAAATAGCAGCTATGATTAATCATCTCTCTGTAATTAACATGAGATTTACCTCTAGTCTTGATCTTGTCTTGAAGGTTCCCAATGATACTCGTGAGAGGATGATTCTTCTGGATTCTGCTTGATGGTTGTATGCTTGAGTCACCACTTCTTGATTGAGTTTGATTCACCTCACTTTCATCAGCATCTTGCATGTGTACGTCATTATTCTCCCGAGCCGAGTCTAACACAGTCTCAGGCACAACTTCAAAATTCGCATCTGGTATATACTCTTGTACAGGCTGATGGAGTGTATCTTCAGAATCTTGCATATTTGTATCATCATGTTTCTCGGCTGAATCTAGCACCGTTTCAGGCACAATTTCGGAATTTGCATCTGGTACAGACCCTTGTATAGGCTTAGGACGAGTATACTGAGTCTCCATATCATCATCTGATTCTTGCCTTAGGTGTGAGTCCTTGGCATCATCGATTACAACATTGATTGACTCGATCACTATTCTGGTTCTCTTATTGTAGACACGATAGGCTCTGCTGTTTGGAGAATAACCCAGGAACAGTCCTTCATCACACCTCCTATCCAGCTTCTGCCTTTGCTCCCTATCCGTCAGCACATAACAAGTGCTACCAAACACGTGGAAGTGCTTGACTGTGGGCTTTCTTCCTTTCCAGAGCTCATAGCTGGTTTTGTCCATCCCTGGTCTAATCAGAACTCTGTTCAGGACGTAGGTAGCGGTTGACATAGCTTCGGCCCATAAGTGCAAAGGGACGTTCTTTGCATGTAGCATGACTCTTGCCATTTCTTGCACAGTTCGATTTCTCCGCTCAACTACTCCATTTTGTTGTGGTGTGATGGGAGATGAGAATTGATGTACAATACCTTGCTCATCACAGAACCGTGCAAACTTCTCATTCTCAAATTCCCTCCCATGATCACTTCGAATGGACAAAAGATTTTCTCCACGATCTCTCCTCTCATTGATCAGTAGTGTAGCAAGTTGTATAAAAGCTTGCACAGTCTCAGATTTCTCACGCAGGAACATGATCCAAGAGTATCTGGTATAGTCATCTATGCATACGAATGCGTACCTCTTTCGACCGAGACTCTCCACCTGCATAGGTCCCATCAGGTCCATATGTAGTAGCTCCAGCGCACGCTTTGTGTAAACTTTATCCACCTTTTTGTGTACTGCTCGAGTCTGCTTTCCTGCTTGACAATCACCACAAATAATTTGCATATCACCTCTGATAACAGGAATACTTCAATCAACTTCTCATTGGAGAGAAATTTCAGAGATCTGAAGTTGATGTGTCCCAGGCGTTGATGCCAAAGATGTATTTCATCGCACCTACTCAGCATACAAGTAACTGCTCCTGGAGTTGCAGCACGGCTTAGTAAGTAGCAGTTGTTGCTTGCACGGTCTCCTTCCATTACGCAAACTCCGTGTTTGTTGTAAACATGGCAAGAGTTTCTTGAGAACTGTACCTGATTACTGTTATCGCACAGTTGACTGATACTAATCAGGTTGGCTTTTAACCCGTCAACCCAGTAAACATCATCAAGGCGTGGCATGCCTGGCACATTCAGTGTTCCCTTGGCTAGAACTCTTGCTCTTTTTCCGTCACCAAATGTCACATGGTGGCCGTTGATCTGTCTCAGATTGGTTAGGTATTCTCGAACTCCAGTCATGTGTCTTGAGCAGCCGCTGTCAAAGAACCAGCTCTCTTCATCTTCCTTGTCAGTTGAACTGTACGAGACATAGCAGCATTGATCATTCCTTGGTCTCCACACCATTCTGCCTCGTCTCCTTGTTGGTTCTTCATACTGGCTGTCACGTCTATAACGATAACAATGACGTTTGATGTGTCCAGGTATGTTGCAGTAGTAACACATCCTAGCACGTTGCCATTCTTCAGCTCTTGGGACACGATACCAACTGTCACCTTCTCTGGCACAGACAGACTCATCAGTTGTCTTGTGCTTGTTGTCTTTAGGAACTGTGCCACTGGCCTTCACAAACTTCGTATCACCACTTTTCTTCTTCCCAGTGAATCCAAGCCATGTAGTATCTTTCATTCTCTTCTGCATAGACAAGATCTGGTTCAGATTTCTGGACCCTGTGTTCAGGCTGTTCAGGACCTTCTTGATTGAAGCCATCTCCTTCAAGAGCTTCTTCGATTCTTGTTTGTCTCCTTCAGCCTTTTGTTTCAGATTTTCTACTTCTTTCTCCAGATTTTCTTTCTCCTGTGCAAGGGTGTCGACTTTGGATTTCAGTTCCTGCTTTTCCAGCTTCAAAGAGATAACCCCTGCATTTAGTCTCCTGTTAATGTCTACCAGCTCAGTCCACTTTGAGAACAATAGTGCATATTTCTCAGCGATGCACTCATCAGTGATTTCTTCTCCATCACTTTCTTCGGCTTCGCTCTCTTCAATATTGGAACCATCTTTGTGATCAGTGCTGGAACAGTCTGTGACACAGTCTATCATGCTTGTCAGTGCAACAAAGTTGCTTGTCTCTTCCTCCTCTGTGCTCTCTTCGGTCTCGTCATCACTCCAGCTGATATTCAGGGACTTGCCATTCTTCTTCTTCAGGGTGTTAGCACACTCTGCTTGTATGTGGCCGTAACCTCCGCATTCCCTGCACTTTATTCCTTTGGTCTGTCCACTATTCCCGTTCTCCTTCTGGTCAGACTGTCTCTCCCGCGGCTGGAAATCCACTCTCCTGGCATCTAAATTTTTAGACTGATTCAGGCTGTTCTGGCTAGCACCTCTACGGTTGATCTTCTTCAATAGTTTATTGAAGTTCTTCGTGAGTAACGCTAGTTCCTCACTCACTCCATCAGTGGATTCATCGTCTACCACAGTCTCAGCCTTGAAACCTACAGATTTAACCTTGGGTTCTGGTACAGTCAGATGTTGCAGTTCATAAGTGCATAGGTTGCCAATCAACTCTTTCCAGCTCATGGTCTTTGTATTGTTTGCCTCTTCTATAGCAGTCACCTTCATGGCAAATCGTTTAGGTAAAGACCTCAGAATCTTTTGCACAACCTTCTCTTCGGGTAGAGCTTCACCAAGGGTAGATGCCTCATTCACAATATCACAGACTCTGGCATTAAAGTCCTTGATGGATTCATCCTCATGCATCTTTAGCTCCTCAAATTTGGATGTCAACATCTGAATTCTGGACTGTTTCACCTTGTCAGTTCCTTCAAAGTGAGTGGACAAGGTATCCCATGCCTCCTTAGCGCTTTCACAGTTCAGGATGAGTTTGAAAATTGACTCGTCAACAGCTGAGAAGATGGCATTTAGAGCTTTGGCATTCCCCATTGCGAGACGCTCTTCCAGGTCAGACCATTCTGTTTCTGGTTTGGGAACAACCTTACCATCATCAGTCGCCAGCAAGGGAGGGGTCCATCCAGTTAGCACAGATCTCCATGCTTTTTCATCCACATTTTTGATGAACGCCTTCATCCTGGCTTTCCAGTAGCCATAATTAGGCCCTTCTAACAGCACCGGGCGAGTAGTGCTTTGTCCTTCCTTGATGCTCATCTAAAAACAGTAGCTAGCTTCCCAAGATCCAACTCCGTATGTTGAGAACCTGCTCTGATACCAATTGTAATAGCTACGTGTGTGATGAGCTTAACTGTTTCAGTGAGTTGTAGCACAGAGTGTGATACAGTTACTTGCACAGACTAAGGTAAATGAACGTAAGGTGCAAAACAGTAAAGGACACAGAACACTTGGTGACCCAGTTCGGCTCAATGTAGCCTACGTCTGGGGGACTTCTCCCAAGTCCAAGGAACAATTCACTATCACAGTATATAGTACAGATTGACGTTCGAACAGCCTTTCAAACTACTGATCCCCTATACTACTCTCCAAGTGAATTGGGTGATCTAACCTTTCCTTAGATCCGAAGACTCCTGTCTTGCACGTCCAGACCTCCTCCCGAGGCTGATACAGTCGAACCTACCACAGCAGATTCTCCTGGCAGTGTTTGTCGTCTCTTGTGTGAGTCGAACAGCGAGCACAAAATTGTACAACGCAGCGACGACACCTCTTGAACTCTGAAAGTATTTATGCGCAGCAGCAATGTATGAGTTCAAGAAACAAAAGCAAGTTGCTTACCAACTTGCGGCCTCAATCCTTCTACGACAGCTCGAAGACTCGTAGCTTAGAATGATGAATTCCGCTCACTGATTGAAGGCTCCTCCACACGGCGTTTCTCTGGTTTTTCATGTGTGTTGAATAATGAACCGTGGTCTTCTTTATATAGCAGCCGTGTAAACTTGAAGAGCAAGAAACCCTAGATTTGATCTCCTAAAAACCCTAGATAAGATAAGAAATAATTCTGTTGAAATCTGCATATGTTTATCTCATCTGAGTCGGTTTGGTGATGTGGCGGACGAGAATATCCAGATGATATCTTTCTTTCCTAAAACTCAGCAACTGTCCTGATTTTTCGGAACTGAAAGATACACCTTGCACAGATTCTAGCACAGACCAATTCGAGTACTTCTTGTACAGATTTGTGTTTTGCCTATATGGCACTTTATGCTCCAACAATCAACCAAACAACTTCAGAGAAACACAAGCTTGGGGTTAATATTGCTCCCTCCAACACAATGGAGCATCAACAGCTAGAGAATGGGGAAAGCATGGGGACAATCCTCAGTGTCATAACTCATGGAATAATAATCAGCCTAAGAAGAATGACACTTACTATAAAAGCAGTGAAAATCAATATTGGGGAAATAGGGGAGATCGTAAAAGGGAGAGTCCAAACAACGTAACTATGCCCCGAGAAGCAAAAGTCCCAGGTTCCAGCATACGGATAATCAAAGACATGAACAACATGAGGCTGTTAAACCTTTGGAGGAATGGGCAGTTAATGCAACGGGCTGGTTCCTCATTCAGACCTAGCTAACCTGGGTCTTTCCTACAGTTAGATTATAAGTACAAGGCTATTTATCATGGTTGGAACTTTGACACATAGCAACTTCTTATACTTTTTCGAAAAATTTGAGATTGCTTCGACACATAGAAGCAGAAGTTCTTCATCTTGCCGTCCTCTGCAGTATGACCATGGACTCTCATATGGGAATATATTTTCCACTCCATCTGAAATCGCAAGCTTAAGCTTTCCAACATGTCACCGACAAAATGCAGCTAAAGTCACCTGTTTAGCTGAAGTTATCAGTCTTTTTGGTATGTACTATGTAGTGCATTAGCTGAAATTATCATTCTTTTTGGTATGTAGTGCATTTGCAATCATCAGTCAGTTAACAGGTACATCTTCTTTTTGTAATCGACTAGGCAGCCTAGTTGGTAAAGATTATTATTTATGCCTAGAAATCTCTTCATTTCTTGACGTCAGCATGTGTAATGGTACCAAAGAATCTCTAAATCAAAGTTTCAAGAGGCCAGGACAAAAGTCAAGTTTCTGGTTCACGCATGATTTATAGTTTCTTCAACAGCATTGCAAATATATCTTTTCAATAGAATTACTATCAGCATTCTCATGGCTATCAAGAAAAATCAAATGACACGAATTCTCAGAAAACAAGTAAATGTCAGTCATATTGCTAACTATTTGTTCTTCTGCTGTAAACTTTTTGATAATGGCCCTTTTTGAATTTCATGTTTTCAGTTATTGCAGTGATAATTCCTAAGCCTTCCTCAGTCGGTCCTCGCATCCAAGAGGCACTTGTGATCTCACATGTGATCATCTTCTTCTCATACACGGAGTAAATAAAGACCAAGTAAAGATCCCATCAAAAAAAAAACCAAGTAAAGATTCAATTGGCTTCTCTGAATCTAAAAAAATGTCCATCCAAGGAATAGAGAGTGCTTCAGTATAGTCATATAGTTGGTGATGCATACATGTGCTTTTTTGTTGTGGTTCGACATGGTTTGCGTTTGATTTTGTGTGTGGTTGATGGGTTGGGTTGTGTCGTTAGTAGTTGGTTTGTTTCGGGTGTAGTTTAGAGGATTTTGTTTTGACGACTTAGCCGTGGGTATCGTGACCCGAGGATTCACCTAATTATTTAGTAAGCTATTTTTCTCTTTTTGACATACTCATGGAATTCACTGACATGTTCAAAATTGAATTTCAGATCTTGGGTAATCTTCTCTAGGATATTGGCCTTAATAAATTAAAATAGTGAATCAAAAGAGTGATGAAACATTTGTTTCGGTAGTACCCTACTTCAGAGGAGTTGAATATTTGACAAATCAAGTTCAAGGCGTTTCATTTAGGAGGTCGTCAAATTTCCTGCAGTGTTTGGAAGATTGCTATGCTAAGGTAATTTGCATGTATCCCTATACAATTCTGTTGACATAGTGTTACTGAGTGTCTTGTTAGGATCATATTCTGTATTAAAGTGGTTATAGTGTTCTTAGCGGATCCTTTGTTTTTCAGGTGTATGATAAAAGTGTTAGACAATTCACTGAAAAGAGCATCAGGGAGAGGGACGTTGCTCCATTTGCATCATGGATAAGATTATGCCCATTGCAGGATCAGTTGATGTAGAGATTCGCACGCACCGGAATGCAATAATCAAACGAAAAACGAAGAACACAGACACAAAAATTATACTGGTTCGGATCCGGGTGATCCTACTCCAGTCGAGAAGAGGGGGGGGCTCTTTATTGATTGAATTGATGATGATACAAATACAGAATCACTCATACGAAACTACTTATCAATTCTCGCCTCTCAATTTGAACTCAATCGAAAACTTGATTCAAATCTCTCCAAGAACCCTAGTTTTGCTTTCTGGAAATTTTTGGGAAGAACTGGTACTGACCCGGACGAGCTGACCCGCTTTATATATCCGTTGAACTGATTCAACTCGAAGACCGACTTAAACGCTGAGCTTCATTCG
Source organism: Rhodiola kirilowii (assembly GCA_033675215.1). Taxonomy (NCBI): domain Eukaryota; kingdom Viridiplantae; phylum Streptophyta; class Magnoliopsida; order Saxifragales; family Crassulaceae; genus Rhodiola; species Rhodiola kirilowii. Next base: position 535,116 of record CM066199.1, read on the forward strand.
ATGCCAACCACAAAACGAGATCGTTCCATTAAACCGTAGGTGTGCACTCCTTTGGCTTCAAAACGACGACGCTCCATTCCAACGAACATAACCGAAACTCGCGCTCAGCCATACGACATCGTTCCAGACGACTCAGCTCGAATCTTCACCCGATCGGACAGCCGCCCGGCCAACCAACCCATCCGATCGGGCAGCCGCTCGGCTAACCAACCCATCCGATCGGGCAGCCACTCGGCTACCAGGCGCCAACGATCGGGCATCCGCACGAACCTCCACTCGGGCATCCGACCGGCTAGCATCCATTCCCGCAGCTCAACGACGCCGTTCCTTCAGACTTCAAACCAAACCTTTGGCGCTTCCACCAAACGACATCACTTGATTCCAGCTCCAGCCAAACACTGCCGTTTCACCCTGTCTCAGGCAAAACACAACCAATTGATCTTCAGCTCCTCCAGACCATACTGGCCTATTCAAGCTCCTGCAAATCCTCTATACCATCATCATAAATCCTTAAGTAGGTGACAACCAACAATTACAAATCTCCACCTTGGTTGTTAACTACTTATTCATCCCATATGCCCCTCTCCTCTCATCCTGCCTTAGGGTTCATCCATCAACCCTACCAGCTCCAAGCAATACTCAAATTTCTCACTTGGGACTGGCTTTGTCAACATATCAGCAGGGTTATCCTTGGTTCCAATCTTTACCACTTGAACAACTCCAGAATCAGCAACATCCCTTACAAAATGCATCCTCACATCAATGTGCTTGGACCTCTCATGGAAGACATGATGCTTTGAAAGATGTATAGCTCCTTGACTGTCACTGTGGACCTTAACACAGCTCTGTCCATGTCCTAACTCAGTCATCAGACCCTTCATCCAAAGAGCCTCCTTAACTGCCTCAGTTATTGCCATGAACTCAGCTTCAGTTGTTGAAAGAGCCACTACTTTCTGCAAGTTTGCCTTCCAGGAAACAGCAGTTCCAAAAACTGTGAACACTAACCCAGTTTGTGACTTCCTAGTGTCAATATTTCCTGCATAATCTGAATCCACAAAGCCTTGTACAAGATCAGCACTAACTTGCCCTTTACCATAAACCAGTCCTTTGCCTAAAGTCCCCTTTATGTACCTCAGCAACCATTTTACAGCCTGCCAATGATACTTTCCAGGATTGGCCATATGTCTGCTCACTAAACTCACTCCATGAGCAATGTCAGGCCTTGTGCAGACCATTGCATACATCAAACACCCTACAGCATTTGAGTATGGAACATTCTCCATATAAGCCTTTTCTTCCTTGGTTTCTGGTTCTTGATCTTTACTCAGCTTGAAGTGACTTGCCACTGGAATTGCCACTGGTTTAGCGTCCTTCATATCAAACTTCTCCACCACTTTTGTTAGATACTCAGTCTGACACAGAAATAGCCTTTTCTCTTTTCTATTCCTCTTGATCTGCATACCCAAAATTTTCTTGGCACTCCCAAAATCCTTCATTTCAAAGTTAGTTTTCAACTGCACTTTAAGATCATTAATAGCAGTAATATCATGGCTAGCTATAAGCATATCATCCACATATAACAGCAGATAAATTACAGATTGCCCTTTATCATGTTTATAATATATACACCAATCATAATATGATCTCTTAAAGCCACAATTGAACATAAACTCATCAAATCTCCTATACCATAGTCTAGGTGATTGTTTAAGGCCATATAAGGATCTTTTAAGCAAACAAACTTGTTTTTCAGGATCACCTACTACAAAGCCTTCAGGCTGCCTCATATAAATTGTCTCATCAAGATTACCATGCAAGAATGCTGTTTTAACATCAAGTTGTTCTAGTTCATAATCAAAATAAGCCACTAAAGACAACATGATCCTAATTGACCTATGTTTCACAACAGGAGAGAATATTTCATTAAAATCAATACCTTCCTTTTGTGTGAAACCTCTTGCCACTAACCTTGCCTTCAATCTGGGAGGCTCAACCCCTGGAATTCCTTCCTTTCTAGTGAAGATCCATTTACATCCAACAAGCCTAGCTTTAGCAGGTCTTTCCACTATTTCCCAAGTTTTATTTTTCTTCAGGGAGTCCATCTCATCATGCATTGCTTTAAGCCATTGCTTTCCTTCAGCACCATTCACTGCTTCCTTCACATTCTCAGGTTCATGATTAGAAATATTTTCAGCAACATTACATGCATAATTGATCATATCCTCAAAGCCATACCTTATAGGTGCTTTCAGATTTCTTTTAGGCCTATCTCTAACAAGCACATAGTTATTACTTTCATTATGATCAATATTAGCATCTATCTCATCATCAACACCCTGAGTCTCAATTATTTCAGCAGGAATGTTATCATGTTCAAGCTCCACCTCAGGTTCAACACCATCAGTTCTAGTTACCAAGTCATTTTCATCTGCTTCCAGATTTAGCTCCACCTGACTAGCATTTTTCTTAAATGGAAAAGCAGACTCATCAAACCTTACATCTTTACTAATAATGACCCTTTTATAGCCATCTTCTAAACACCACAGTTTATATGCCTTAGTTCCATCAGGATAACCAATAAACACACATTTTAGAGCTCTAGGATCTAGTTTACTCTGCTTCACTGTTGCATAAGCAGCACATCCAAAAATCCTAAGCCTATCATACTCATCTAAATGATCAGTCCACACTTGCATAGGAGTTTTAAAACTCAAAACAGATGAAGGACTTCTATTTATCAAGTAACATGCTGTGTGGGCAGCTTCAGCCCAAAATGTTTTTGGTAAACCAGATTGAATTAACATACATCTTACCCTTTCCAAGAGTGTTCTATTGAACCTCTCAGCCAAGCCATTCTGCTGTGGGTTACCTGGTGCAGTGTGATGCTTCACAATGCCATTTTCTTTGCAAAAGCTCAGAAATGCACTGTCCAAATACTCCAGTCCATTATCAGTCCTTAGGTACTTCACCTTCTGTCCAGACAGGTTCTCTACCATCATTTTCCAGTTCTTGAAGGTCTCAAATGCTTCAGATTTCTGTGCTAAAAAATATACCCAAGATCTTCTGGTAAAATCATCAATTAAAGACATAAAGTATCTTTTACCCCCATGAGATTGAACTCTGGTTGGTCCCCAAAGATCAGAGTGAATGTAGTCTAGTTTGGACTTAGTAACATGTTTACCTTTTCCAAAACTCAATTTAGTGGATTTTCCTAAGACACAATTTTCACAAAATTCAATTTTGCTAACATGATCCTTACCAAAACAACCTTGATCATGCAATTTTTGTAGGCCTAACTGACCTAAATGTCCTAGTCTCAAATGCCACAAGACTGTTCTATCTTTCTCAGACTCACCATAGTTTACATCATTCAAGATCATAGTATTTCCTTCTAACACATAAATCCCATTTTGTCTATTTCCACTTAACTTCAACACATTCCCTTTAAAGACTTTTATCAAACCATTTTCAGCCTTAAAGTTACAGCCATGTGCTTCTAACATGCCCAAAGAAATTAAATTCCTTTTCAAGTCAGGCACATACCTCACACCTGAGAGTTTGAACTCAGGTCCATCAGTTGCCTTGATCCAAATGGTGCCAACTCCCACCATGTTACAGGCCTTGTTATTTCCCAAATGCACTGTGCCTTGATCCTTTTCAATGTACTCCATGAGCCACTCTTTGTGTGGTGTCATATGATATGAACAACCACTGTCAAGGATCCATCTGCTGGTAGGACAGGTCTGAGCCACAACCAGAGCTTCTGCATTCCCATAAGCCTCTTCAGCCATGGCAGCATCACCCTTTTCATGTTCCTTCTGACCCAGATTTTTCTTCCTCTCAGGACAGTCCTTTCTCCAATGTCCAGTCTTATGACAAAAGAAGCACTTGAACTTCTTTTGATCTGATTATTGAGAGTTGTTGGACCCTTGCTTATCTTTGGATTTCTGAAATCCAGACTTCTTTTGAAAGTTCCTTTTCTGAAAACCTCCATGAGCAACTAAGCCATCAGCAATTTCCTTCTTAGGCTTCTGCTCCATCTGTTTCTGTTTCAGGGCAGCCAACACATCCTCCATGGACAAAGTCTCTCTTGAGTATTTCATGGTATCAACAAAAGTAGAATATGAAGGAGGGAGAGCATTCAAAACCATAATTGCCTGATCCTCATCCTCAATCTTTTCTTTGATATTTTCAAGATCAATCACTATCTTTGCAAAATCATCAAGGTGCTCTTCAATGGATTTACTCCCATCCATTTTAAAACCAAAAAGCTTACCTTTCAAGTAGATTCTGTTGGTGAGAGTTGCAGTCATATACAGAGATTCCAGCTTGAGCCAAACTCCAGCAGCTGTCTTCTCCTTTGAGACTTCTCTAAGCACTTTATCTCCAAGATGCAAGATCAGAGTGTAGTAGGCCATTTCTTGCATTTCCTCCTTTTCTGCAGCGGACACAGTATCAGGAATGCCTCCGGCCACCAGTGCTTTAGCCACCTTCATTTGTACCAAAATCGCTTTCATCCTTTGCTTCCATAAAGCAAAATCGCCCTTGCCATCAAATCTTTCCAGTTCCACCTTCGTAGACACCATTGCAACGACCCTGCGGCTCTGATACCAGTTTGTAGAGATTCGCACGCACCGGAATGCAATAATCAAACGAAAAACGAAGAACACAGACACAAAAATTATACTGGTTCGGATCCGGGTGATCCTACTCCAGTCGAGAAGAGGGGGGGCTCTTTATTGATTGAATTGATGATGATACAAATACAGAATCACTCATACGAAACTACTTATCAATTCTCGCCTCTCAATTTGAACTCAATCGAAAACTTGATTCAAATCTCTCCAAGAACCCTAGTTTTGCTTTCTGGAAATTTTTGGGAAGAACTGGTACTGACCCGGACGAGCTGACCCGCTTTATATATCCGTTGAACTGATTCAACTCGAAGACCGACTTAAACGCTGAGCTTCATTCGATGCCAACCACAAAACGAGATCGTTCCATTAAACCGTAGGTGTGCACTCCTTTGGCTTCAAAACGACGACGCTCCATTCCAACGAACATAACCGAAACTCGCGCTCAGCCATACGACATCGTTCCAGACGACTCAGCTCGAATCTTCACCCGATCGGACAGCCGCCCGGCCAACCAACCCATCCGATCGGGCAGCCGCTCGGCTAACCAACCCATCCGATCGGGCAGCCGCTCGACTACCAGGCGCAAACGATCGGGCATCCGCACGAACCTCCACTCGGGCATCCGACCGGCTAGCATCCATTCCCGCAGCTCAACGACGCCGTTCCTTCAGATTTCAAACCAAACCTTTGGCGCTTCCACCAAACGACATCACTTGATTCCAGCTCCAGCCAAACACTGCCGTTTCACCCTGTCTCAGGCAAAACACAACCAATTGATCTTCAGCTCCTCCAGACCATACTGGCCTATTCAAGCCCCTGCAAATCCTCTATACCATCATCATAAATCCTTAAGTAGGTGACAACCAACAATTACAGTTGATGTGGCCAAAACCAGGAAACTTGACTTGAGAAGCAAATTATTATCTAGGATTTTCGGTCAACTAAATGTAATTGATGCAAAATGTATTAAAAAATAATTAATACCAACCAATTCTGTTTTCCACTTTTCAGTTTGCACTTAAATTGTAACGCATAATCAAAAAAAATTTGCCCTTGTGGAGTAGTGACCCGTCGCCTCATGTGGAGACCCTTGTGACTGATGCTGTTGCGAAGAGGAGGGCCTTCAAGCAGAAGTTTCCCCTTTACTGTCTCGCCCACCTCTCACCCTCTCCCTCTCCTCCCGGTTCACCTCCTCCTCTCCCACCGGCAGTCATTCCAGAGGCAGATGAGGAGTTGCCACCAGCAGAGCCAGCAGCCGATATTCCCCCTCCAGTCGTTGATGACACGGCAGAGTGGAGACAGAGAGTCACATCAGATATTGCTGGCTTGACGACCGGCGTGGCAGACTTGAGGAGTGGACTGACTCGCCTCGAGGACTTTGTCCGAGAGTCTGATGCTAGAGCCCGCCGGGAGTGGGAGTGGCTGAGATCCATGGTTTTATCATTCGGTAGAGGCCCCAGCACTCCAGTTGCCACTACACTCGCTCCAGAGTTCTCAGCACCGCGTGGCGCCTCCCCACTACCCTTCTCGCCAGTTTCAGCATTCGGGGAGGCGGGCACTCCACTCTCAGGAGAGACGATCCCCAACGTGGATTCTGCTTTAGACGATAGCCCTCTCTTCCCCGGTGTCACGCAGCCGCTTGAGGACGATGGAGTCATTGATTCAGCTAGGAGGATCCCTCCGGGAGACGACGAGGCTACATCTTAGTCCATGCTTCATTTCTATTTCCACATGTGTATTTTCCTTATTTGACTTGTTGCATTGGATGTTGATTTGGATGATAAGTCGCCTTTTGGCGGATTTTTGATGATGTATGCTATTTTGGTGATATCTATCCTTTCTTGCCTATTGGTTGTATGCTATATTCTTATGATGATATTGGAGGTGTTTACCATTTATATTGTTCACTCTACAGGATATACATTCACATATTCTTATCATGTCTAAAACACCCTCTTATATCTACACTTGCAACCAAAAGGCTATTTCTCACTCTTATGGATTATACCACCGGCACTACAAACGAGGGGAGTTCCTATGCGCCTTTGCCTTTATTTTATCATTCTTTGCGCTTAGGGACTAAGCTTGAATTAAGTGTGGAGTGGTTTGATGCGCATAGTTCACATGATTGCATGCTATACATATCATTTCTAGATGGACACTTGCATACTTGCACATTGTCCCAACATGAGAGTGTTTTAACCTCATAGGCTTGCGATTTTAAATTCTAAATCCCTATAAACCGCATCTAGCCTATTTGTCACATTTACCGGCCTAGTCCTTTGAGCATGTATTCTTGAAAATCAATATCATTGCTATATCTTGTCTATCCAACTTTCTAAGTATTTTCGTTGCAACACCTTGGATCAAGCTAGCAAACACTTTTAAAAATCTTCATGAAAATCTTAGACCCCTCGAATATTCCTTGGTGACTTGAGTTCTCTAACACGGTGCCTTGCTTATGTTTGTTCCCCGCACATTCCATACACTTTTTGAACATATTGTCAAGTTTTAAGTGTGGAGTCAAAAAAAAAATCTGCTCCGCCACCGCGGTACTTATGCGGTTTGGTGGGATGGTGGCACGCATTGTCCAATCGCTAGTCCTAATAGCCGGGAAAATAGACGAGCGACCCTCGGCTTGACTCGCGTCAAAAGGACAATGATGAGTGAGAGCAGGAAGGTTCAAAAAGAAAATAAGAAGCACTTAAAGCTTGGCTCTATGTTCTTCCATCATTCTTCATTTGTGCGGGATTCAACATTTGCATTGTGTGCTAGTTAGAATAACTCTTGGACGACCCATGTGCTTGCACGGGAATATTCATTTGGTTTATGACTTGTTTGTTAAAGAATTCTAGTGTCGAACTCCACTTCCCTTATGGATTACGGCTTAAGCGCCTAAAACTTGGGAATGAGTTCCTTATCGCGAGCCCTTGGACTAGCCCTAGCTAGCATAGGTGAGCGGTTGACACTCTATGGTGCGAGCTACAACCTTGCCTCTATTGTGTTGCCTAGAAAATGAGTAGAATTTTGGATGAGACTTTTCATAGTCCTAGTGTTGATAACCTTGAATGCATGTCCTCAAAGGTACCCAAGGGGAAAAAGTTCTTTTAATGATATTGTGGCGCTAGTCTAGCTTGGGGTGAGGGATTGGTTTTGAAAAATCGTAGCCTTGGTTGAGCACTCTTGCATTCACTCTTATGGGACATGTGCATATTTGGGATTTGTGAGTATTCCTTTTTCTGAAAACTCTCACGAGACTATAACTCGTCCACTAGGGAAGCCTAGGGGTTTAAAGGCTTAATGCATATGCTAAATGCATTCGTAACGCCTACGAAAAGGAGCTAGTTAGATTGTATATACTTGTCATTTACTTTAACATGTTTAGAATTAAGGATCGAGACCTCGTAAAATCTAGTGTGGTAAATGCACGAAAAACATAGCACCACTAGCATTTCGACATTTGCATTTCCTTGGCATATTTGCATACTTTGTTCGGGACGAGCAAAGCTTAAGTGTGGAGTGGTGATGAGTCGAGTTTTCGACTCATTAATGCCCGTTTTTCACTATAGCTTTAGTTCGATTCCGACTACTATTTGATGTCATTTGATCCTTTTCTCGTGCGTTTCAGGTACTAAGCAAGATGTCTTAGTGTCAAGAGCCATTGGAAGGAAACTCGGAGAAAATCGGTGTTTTAGAGCAAAAGTTGGCAGGAATTGGTCTCCAGTCGATCGACTGGGAAGCTCCCCTGCTCCAGTCGATCGACTAGATAAACTCTCAGGAGGTGCTGAAAATCGAGCATTATCAGTCGATCGACTGGCCCCTCCAGTCGATCGACTGAAGAGTCTTCTACCCATGGGTTGCAAGCTACGCGCCTCCAGTCGATCGACTGTGACCTCAGTCGATCGAGTAGATGAAGTTTCAGGAGGACCTGTTTTCCGCACAAATCCAGTCGATCGACTGGGAAGCTCCCCTGCTCCAGTCGATTGACTGGGCCATCAGCCCAACGCCAGTCGATCGACTGGGCCATCAGCCCAACGCCAGTCGATCGACTGGACCTGCTACAGTGCCAAATTTCTGACGAGCCTATAAATAGAAAGAGGCAAGTTTGACCTAATATCTGGGATTTTTCTGGAGAAGAAGACAAAGGAAAGTGATCAAATCAAGGGTTTCATCATCATCAAATCAAGGAGGAATCAAGATCAAGGGAGTTCACTAGGACTAATCATCCTACTCTTTCCCTCTTCTTTTCTCCTAGATTTGCTTGTAAAAACCTACTCATCATGTTGTCTTACATGATGAGTGAGTAGTCTCCCTTGTGTTTTGAGGGGTTCTATGAACCTCCTTGGTACTCAATGATCATTGTGAACACATTTGAATAGATCTATTGAAGTTGATTTCATTTTTACTATGCTCTTCATGTTAGACATGTCTCTAAGTGTTTGATAAAATGCCTAAGTGACATGTTTATGTTAGAACTTTGATCTAAGTCTTGAGAAAGCTTAGGGATGGTTTTGATATAGTAAAATTGAACTTAACCTACATTTATGAGAGTAAATGCATGGTGAGAGGTGAACTAGAACTTTATGCATATAGCATCTATGAGAGTAAATGCTATATAGTGGATCAACACCCTTTAATTAGTGAGATCCTAATTAAGATGGCTTGACTAAGATTAGATATGCGTAATAGCCTAATTCTTAGTCTAGGCTAGGTTCAAAACCTATCAACTCTTAATTAATTGAACTCTTGTTTGCACGATTGACGAACTAATTCTTTTTCACCTCTAGAATAGTATCAATGAAGAGAGGATCGAATATAGTGTCAAAACATTTATATTGACCGGTAAAGTACCAGGTCGAACCCAAGGGAGCAAGCCAAGCGCATGCACTATTTAAGATTGTGTTTCTATTCGGCTATTCTAAACAAAAATGTATAAAGAGTGAATATATCTAAATCCTATGTGGTTAGTAATTGGGGAAAAACGTTAAGTAAGAGGTGTTTCGAGGACTTACTCCTCTCCTTGGCAAATTCTCAATGATCATGCATACAAGAGTTCAATTAAGTATGAGTTGATAGGTTTTAAACCTAGCTTAGACTAAGAATTAGGCAATCACGCATATCTAATCCTAGTCAAGCCATCTTAGTTAGGATCTCACTAATTAAAGGGTGTTGATCCACTATATAGCATTTACTCTCATAAATGCTATATGCATAAAGTTCTAGTTCACCTCTCACCATGCATTTACTCTCATAAATGTAGGTTAAGTTCAATTTTGCTATATCCAAACCATCACTAAGATCTCTCAATACTTAGATCATAATTCTAACATAAACATGTCACTTAGGCATTTTATCAAACACTTAGAGACATGTCAATCATGAAGATCATAGTAAAATGAAATCAACTTTCTAAGGTTCATATACATGATTCAAGATATAGATCATTTTCTCCATCCTAGAACTATCCCCAAGGGTTTCCAAGTCCTAGGTTCGAGTTTTAGGTCCAAATTGTCACTTAGGCATTTTGTCGAACACCTAGAGTGCATAACATTCATAACACAAGAGAAAATGAAATCAACAATCATCTATATGAATATCAATGTATATACATGATCAAGAGTACCAAGGAGAGTCATAAGACCCTCTAAACACAAGATCCACTACTCACACATCATGTAAGACAACATGGTGTGAGTAGGGTTTTTACACAACAAGTAGAGTAGAAGAGGGATAGAAATAGGATGATTAATCCTTGAACTCCCTTGATCTTCACTTCTCCTTGGTTGGATGATGTTGAATGACCTTGTATGAGGCTCTTTTCCAATGTTCTTTTCCCCAAAAATCCAGCCCCCTAGGTCAAACTTGCCTCTTTCTATTTATAGGCTCGTCAGAAATTCGGCACTGTAGCAGGTCCAGTCGATCGACTGGCGTTGGGCTGATGGCCCAGTCGATCGACTGGAAGAAGAAAAGTCGCTTGGCTAGCATGTTCTCAGTCGATCGACTGAAACAGGGTAGGATCCCAGTCGATCGACTGACAAGTCTCAATTTGCAGCACCTCCTGTTTGCCCATTTAGTCGATCGACTGAGATCCAGTCAATCGACTCATCGTCACGTGATCTGCATGCTCTGGGCAGGGGACTCTTCAGTCGATTTTCAGCTCCTCCTGTTTGTCCATTTAGTCGATCGACTGGTCCAGGGGAGCTTCCCAGTCGATCGACTGAAGACCAAATTTTGCCAACTTTTGCTCTAAACACCGATTTTTCCCGAGTTTTCTTCCAATGGCTCTTGACACTGGGACATCTTGCTTTGTACCTGAAATGCACGAGAAAAGGATCAAATGACATCAAAATAAAGTCGGAAACGACCCAAAACTATAGTGAAGAATGACCATAAATGAGTCGAAAACTCGACTCATCAACGATCATTGGGAAATTGCCAAGGAGGGGATTAATCCCTCGAAACTCGCTTTTAATTGAATTCAATCCCTAAAACCATTTCATTCTTGTTTCAGAAATATTGATAACTCAACCAATTTGAATTTTAGGAATTAGCCGAGTAAGAAAACTTGATAGAACTAGCGTGTAGTCCATTTGCTCCCTTGGGTTCGACACCGGTCTTACCGGTTGATTACAAATTGTTTTTGATCAACGTACTAAAAATACAACGATCAGACGAGAAGAACGCTAAGACTCCATCTTCGTTTACAGTCACAAATCAACGAGTTACGGTAAGTTTTGATTTCTGTGTCAGTTTTGATTATTGGATTGGGTATGCGGCGGTGGTCGGTGGATATTGGTAGATTGAAAAAAAAACACATAGCTGAATTTGATTGATTTTCTCATTGGCATGTGTTTATGTTTCAGTTTTTCAGATAAAGCTTGTTCCAATTGTTGATATTTGGATTTTCGAGTCAAAGTCATTGTTTATATGACTGGTTTGCAGGTCATGGACAATTTGGATTAGCTGCCATGACTACTTTCTTTGGTGTTTGCTGAAATTCATCATTAGGCATCTTAGTATTCATCTGTCATAAGCTAATCAGACATAAATGATGCTAGTTTTCTCGTAGTTCGTCACTGGGTACACATCCGAGCTTACCGAAACGTCCTATTGTCTTTGTTTTCAGTCTTGGTGCGGCACTCTTGCAGCAAATTTTGTTTGTTGGCGGTATGTTTTTTTTGTTTAACTGAGAAATCTATGGCTTGTAGGAAAGTAATTCTTCAATTTTTTTTGAAACAATGTTTAGGATTTGATGCTGAAACATTGTTTCAATTTTGTCGCAGCACTCATTGTCATCCCCTGAATTATGTCATTTGTTTCAGCATAAGCACGGCATTGTTTGTGTGCTTATCATTTGATGTGTAAAAAATTATGTAATATGTGAAACAATGTTTCAGCATCAGAAATAACTTGACATAGTTATGAAGAGTGATATGATATCAAATGTGATATAGGCTGCACCTGGATATATTCTGATTGGGTATTAGTGGTTACCGAAGTTTATAAGTTGTTTGATAGCTCTCTTCTTCTTCTTTTTATGTGAGTTTGATAGCTTATGAAGCATGAATTTTTAATTGAAGGGTTTAATTATTTTGTATTTGGGAGACAGGTTTTGTGATGGATGTGTGGTTCTGATTATTATGTTGTGCAATGATACTTATATGGGCAGTCAGTGATCACACTGTTTGCATTTTTGAGAAACAGTAGATTGTCAAATTTTGACATTGCAAACATAGAGCATGGCATTGGGTATTATTCAGTATGGAACTTAGATGCTGGTAGGGTGTATGAATTCCCAAATATATAAATTGTGGATGCCATCTAACTTTAAAGCGTTTTTAGTGTACATTGGTTGGACTTGATTTTAGTGTATCAGCTAATAGATCAGCTGTTAAAGTCTACAGCTTCAAGATTCATAATCATGTTTTATTCGCAAGACTCAATCTCACCTCATTAGCTTCTTCTCTGCTGTTTAAAAGTGTTAATTCTGGAAGGGCCTTGTGAGCGAGATTACGTTTTGTGAGCGCTGATATTTTACTTGATGGTGACCACGAGTGTATGATTTGTTTGTTTTAGGTGTCTGATCGTGATTTCTGGTTGCATTTTGTCTCTTGAAGGTATGGATTCACTTCAGATTGTATTTCCTGTCTTAATTTATGTAGAGAGGTGTGACGAGTAGTATGAGTTTCTTACTGTTTGTATGATTTGTCTGTTTTAGTGTCTGATCGTGATCGTCTGTTAAACCATCAGCTTCTCCATGTCGTCGAAATCTCCTACATCCACGAATTCCTTCACCCGACACTGGATGGATCTATCTGAATCCCCATGTACGATGTTCAATTTTGCATTTTATTTTTTAAGTTTTGTTGATTTTGAGTTGTTGTTGATTGTTGTGGTTTTTAGGATTAGAACGAAGAAGTACTTTAGCATGATATTATTTTATCTTATACTTTAGAATCTAATATTTTTTTAGATTCTAATTTTTTAGTTTTTTCTGGAAGGGCCTTGTGAGCGAGATTACGTATATGTGTGACAAAAATCTAAAAAATTACAAAATATAAATAAATAAAGTACAAAAACTAAAAAAACTAAAAAAATTTTAGTTTTTTAGTTACACATATACGTAATTTCGCTCACAACGCCCTTCCAGAAAAAACTATAAAAATTCTAATTTTTACAAGGCCCTTCCAGAAAAAATCTCGCTCACATATACGTAATCTCGCTCACAAGGCCCTTCCATAAAAATTCTAATTTTTTAGTTTTTTCTGCAAGGGCCTTACGTATAAATTTTTGTCACACAGGCTGCCCGTAGCAAGTAAAGACTACATTTGGTTTTATCTTTAAGATTCAGTGTAAATACATTCTCACAAACTACATGTAATTATTAATCAACTACATTCAACTTGATGGTTTTTTTTGTAAAGTTAACAAATTCTTTGGCTTGGGATATGTACCATTCAATAAACATGTTGGTGTTCACTGCTTACAAGGAAATGCAGTTTGATTTTTACATGCTGCCAGAAAATTTACAATTTCCAATCAGTGTCCATGCATCACGCCATCTGCGCCATGACCTCTTCCAGAATAACCGAAGTGTTCTTATAATCGGACATCGTTAGGGGCAGGTCATGCTGCTTCACTGAAACCTCCAGCTGCTCAAAACAAAACAAAAATTCTCACCATACTGTCAAATCATAAGGGCATAAATTCAGAGTATCTCTAACTTGTGACCTTTTCGACCCTGTCGAACAGCCTGTTTGAAAGAGCCAGGAGCGGCTTCTTGTCCTCGACAGACGCAGCTGAAAATACCTTATCAAAATCGTAGTACATGAAAGTGCATTTAAGCCGCAAATACTTGTTCACATAGTTCCAAGCATCTTTGCTCAAAACACATCACCTAATGCCAGCAGATCGAATGCATATTTCCAAAACAACTGAAACAACCTGGTAAAGGAAATTAATTGTTTCGTGATGACATACAATGAACAGATACACATAGAGCATTGAGCATATGCTTTCAACATAGCAGCAGGTATGGACACATTTATCAAATTCTGTTGAAATGTGAGAAAACTCCCCCATGAACCACACCTGCATTCCAAATTAATAACAAAAACTGAGGATCACAGTAAACATATTCTGCATAATGACATTCTAAAACACAAAAGAACAGTTCGCACTGGAGAGTAATAAACAAGTCAACTATTAATAAACAGGTATGTTATCGAGTAGCTGCATAATTTGGCCTGAGGACATGACAGTACATCAAACTTATAAAACTAAATAACATCACATTTAAAAAGTTCTTATCATTAACAAAGGATCTAGTTTCAGTCAATTTTCTAAATGACTCAATGTGAAGTAATGACCAGATCAAATAAAGATGATATACACGCAACAAGCAACATATTGAAGACTTTCGCGTGAAAGTGCGTACCAATGAAGAAAGGGCTTGAAGGCCAGCGGCACGAAGTTTTTGTATGCGCTGGTCATCACCAGCATCTTGGGCTAAGAGGCATACTTTTGGAATCAGCCCATCCAAATTGAACTGGCGTTTACAAGCACTTGCTACACAAAGATGGTTACTATGAGGCTCGAATTCATTTCTGTATAGTCTCCCTTTACATGGTTACTATGAAGGTAGAGTTTATTAATAAACCCACATTCTTACATTTTTTTCAAGTTGCATTCCTTGGGCCGATTGGGAAATCTACATGTTGCTGATTGGGATAATACATCTCATATACTGAGCTTGGACTGATTGGGAAATCTACATGTTGCTGACATATTCATTCCTCGTATCAAGGACTAATAAAGTATTCGATTTTAGGTCTCCATATTTGCTTATGGCCAGACAGGTTCTGGCAAAACCTACACTATGATGGGTAGACTAGGAAATCCTGACCAGAAAGGGCTAATACCTCGCTCTTTGGAACAAATATTTCAAACCAAGCAGTCACTTCAACTACAAGGCTGGAAGTATGAAATGCAGGTTTGCATCTCTTCTTGCGAATCAGTAACATTTGTTTAGGTGACAAGAAGGCTTAATGTTTTGTTTTTCTCTGTAAAGGTATCAATGTGGAGATCTACAACGAAACTATTCGAGATTTGTTTTCTCTGTAACACAACATCGTTGCATTAGACCGTATTGCATTATCCCTATTGCATAAAATAAAGCAACGAAGTCGCATGTAGTGTTGCAAAAGAGTACATCTTATGTCATATAACAATTGCAACAAGTTTACTCCACGTTGCGTTAGAAAAAAACTGATGCAACACAATTTGAAACTTGTTGCTATATTTTAAGCAATAGAGTATAAGCAACATGGTTTTATGCAACAGCTGTAACGTTGCGCAAGTTCGAAGCAACACGATTTTAGTTTAAGCGGCGTTTTATTTTCGATCTGTTGCATATGGGGCAAAATGATGTATTGACTATATACATTACGATGGAAATGTGATGATATGAGCTTAATTATTGTTTTTTTATTTTTACAAATACATTTAACTGGAAATTAATTAAAGTGAAAAACAGATGCTTTTTACTGATGTAATTGCTTTTAGTTTAAGTCTTGTTGATATTAGATTATTAGGGCATCCTTAATAGGATGACAAATAAAAGATTGTGGATGATCGATCATCAAGTGGAGGTTGTTTGCACACATAACAAGTCTCCTATAGTAAGAATTTTTATTTTGATCGCAATATAAATAAGGAAAAAGAAGAGTGGATGATCTTTTTATTTTGATCATTGTTGAATAGTTTTGTAATGCCAAGAATAGTGGATGATCTTTAATAACGGCCTTATGAGGAACAATCGAGTCGGCAAGGATTGTATTGTATGGGCCATTGAAGATTAAAATTTGATATTGATTCTGACCCGCTCCATATATTCTAAGTTAACCTTTATGAAAAAGTAAGTATATAAGACGAAAGTAAAATCAAAATTTGATGAGAAAGCGATCTATCGAAGAAATTTATTTGGCTATGTTGAAAAAGTATATTCTGACCCTCTCCATATATTCTAAGCACTTGAGTCGTTGTGTCTAGCGTTGTGTAGCAACTGAGTTGTTGCATAAAATATAGCAATGAACCTGAATAAATGTGTTGCAAAAGAATACATCTAAAGCAACGCAACATCGTTGCATTAGACCGTATTGCATTATTCCTATTGCATAAAATATAGCAACGAAGTCGCATGTAGTGTTGCAAAAGAGTACATCTTATGTCATATAACAATTGCAACAAGTTTACTCCACGTTGCGTTAGAAAAAAACTGATGCAACACAATTTGAAACTTGTTGCTATATTTTAAGCAATAGAGTATAAGCAACATGGTTTTATGCAACAGCTGTAACGTTGTGCAAGTTCGAAGCAACACGAATTTAGTTTAAGCGGCGTTTTATTTTCTGTTGCATATGGGGAAAAATGATGTATTGACTATATATACATTACGATGGAAATGTGATGATATGAGCTTAATTATTTGTAAAACCGAAGTCAGGAAAAGCTCGACTGTCTTTCTAGATTTGGGAGCCGTACACACATACTAGTACGAATCGTACACAAACATTATAAATGTCTAGAGTAGAGTCGGATCATACATGACTTCTGGGTATGCACTTTTGATGCCGATTTTTGGGCTCAAGTGTACAGAGACCCGATGCTCGCAGCTTTAGTTGGACGATCGAGTTTAATAACATCAATTCCGATGCATAATGAAGCGTAGCATAATGTCGGACCATTATGCATCGGTTCTTTAAAAACCGACGCATAATGTTCTCCCAGTTATGCAACGGTTTTTTCTAGAACCGACGCATAAAAGGCGGACATTATGCATCGGTTTTTTAGAAAAACCGACGCATAAAAGGCGGATATTATGCATCGGTTTTGATATAAACCGATGCATAAGGCTTCGGACCGAATCACATTATGCATCGGTTTTGGAAAAAACCGATGCATATGCTCCCAAAAAAAGGCAGATTTGGCTCTACAAAAGCTCAAATCCACCTGAAATTAAACATCAATAATAAATCCTGCTGTTCCAACTTCCAAATGCAATACAATTTAAATGCTAAACATCATTACACGGAATTTGCAATACAATATCGTCATTCATACATACACAACATATAATCTTGTCTCTTCAGTACAAATACACATCACATAACAGATGTGATCTAAGTATAATGTCCTATACCGCAGGATGAGTGGTCACATATTCACGTATGTAGTTGGCGATTTCATCCCGAATTTCAAGCAACTTGTCCATATCGTATGACTCTACCCCATTAGGAAAGCAATACTATATAAAAAACAAGAGAGAACTAGTTAGTCAAAAAGTAAAGAGTGAAAAAAAAATCTTAATCAACGACTAAGATCTAAAAAGCTAAATCAACAATTAATTAAGGAGTGAATAACATATGCATATATATCTCTAAAAAGCTCACTTGGTTAATGTCTTCAACATCCGGACCATTATTAGCCCGTACGAATGCCATAATGTCCCGAATAAATTGAAGGACATAATAACCACAAAAATGACTAGGTGGTTGTCTTGGACACTGCACGATATCAAGATTTGCGGTTAACATACTTTATAAATGAAAAAAAATATTTAGTAAAAGTGTCTAGCTTGTGAATACCAAAACTTTTTTCCACTCTACTTTACGTGTACTCCTCGGTACACATCCTTGGTAGTATCGATCTAATCCCCTAAAACAAACAAAATAATGTAATTATTAGTGACTTTTCAACACAACTTATAAGCAGATAGAAGCAATTTCCAAACTTACATATTCACCAACTGTTTTGCATCAGCGTTTATAGGCTTCTCTTTCATCGATGAATCAAGCCAAAGAACTGTATGTTGTCTCGGAAAAACGACGCCTAACATCCAATGCCACCTAAAAAACCAACTAATTAACTTAAAAACAAATGTGTTCAGAAGAGAAGTTAACAACTTATAAATTAAGTGATGATGAACTCACGCTATGTGATCAACATAAGGGAGGAAGTAGCAAAATATTTGGTCTCTGTCTGGCATATTCAATCTTCCCGCGAACGTCGCTAATCTCTCATTATTGTCTATGCTTGGGGTCATTAATGACGGAGTAAAAAAACCAAACTTGATATCCGAATGAACCATCTGATCATGTAAATGACTACAAAGTAAAAACTTGTGTTAGTTAGACTAATTGCAAAAAAATGATTAAAAGAAATAAATATTACCATATATATAACTCAGATGTTGCGTTCCCCAACTCATTGAACTTTAATATGTCCGTGACTTCCTCATCACCTAAGTAGATATCGTAGTCGTCACCGAACACCTCAGCATTGGCTTGTACTACAATCGTGCTTCTACCCAAAGTCTTCCACACCTCACGTAGAAGTCTACAGTCCACGGACATTTCATCCACAAAACCATCGCCAGTAAGTGGCAAAGTCTCGTAAAAGTGTAAGTCATATGCCTGCATGTTAAATTTATGTGAAGATTAAATATCTTATTTTACTTGTAGTATAACACATTGAAGCAAATAAAATTATAATATTTGATGATCTCACCCTTTTATCGACAACGACCAAGTCTTTCGGCCAAGCCACGTGATGGGTAACTGCTTCTCCAACATTTGAAAGCTTTGGATGGGCTGTTGGCAATGCTGCACCTTGACCTCGTATAAGTGCTTTATCGACCTTCACCTTCACGTTATCATCGGGTATTGCTCGAAAGTTAACAAATCGGCCATTTACGGTTCGACCGATAGCCACAAGCTGTTTGTCACCTTCAAGTTGCCCCTCGATGTAGAATAGACTCTTCAGGCCACCCTGTTAGTAGGAGTAATAATTTATAAACAAACACAAAAAATATTACCTACATTTAACCAACATAAATAATAAATTACATAATTGTAAATGTACCTCTGGTATGCTCTCCCACGGGTCTGAATCAATGGGAACGTGAAGGCTGCAATGATCGGACGCATCTATTCGAATATTACTCGACCTGGGTGTGCCACCCGAGGAGGATGAGATTGGTAACCCAACTCTCCACGGATGTGTGACCCGACTCCTCGGGTGCGTCCTTTCGGCTCCGGCGTCCCAATCGCCTCAGTCAGTATGTCATGTCGTCGATTACGAGACGAGAACTGTCCTTGAGAGGAGCTTTCCACTAACTCATCCTATATAAAACAATCATTAAATACCAAAATTTAGTGTATGATATTAACTATTGAAATTGACATGAAAATTAACTTACAATCCTTGTTGCCACTCGTTGGGATGCCTCGTTGACGTACTGGTCATTTTTCTTCTTTCGTCCCCTCTTCCACAGCTCATGTCTCTCTATAGTGACAGAAGAATGCACCTCTTCAATTGCGCCCCGCGCAAATAACTCGGCTATCTTCTCAGTTGTCATTTTTTCTTCAAGTTGTCTGTAGCCTCCTCGACCAAGTATGTGTGCATACACATTCTTCTTCACAAGCTCTTTGTTTGTCTCTCGTAACTTCATAGCATTTTCGGAGAGCCTCTGCTCCTTAAATATCGTACAGGTATCTTTGTCAAGATACTTATACTCACCCAAAGGATCTTCATTTGCCTTGGCACCGTGGATGTACTCTTTTTCCAGTCTTGACTTGAAATTCTTCCATATGCTACCAGCGACCTTCATCTCATGCTTTTTATGCGGCTCGCATCCATCAAAAATTACCTAAAGAGACAGATAACAAGTTATAATTAAAAATAATAATCAACTTCGCTGACAAATATAAGTGTTAATTAAAGAAAAACTTACAGTTGCATCTCTCCACAAAGTGAGCTTATAATGGTCTGGAACTTTCCTCCAATCGTTATAAGTGATAGGAATTCGAGAACGAGCCACCGTACCCAAGTAGCTCCTCCAATTAGTTCCATTCTTTCCTTTGGGATTCCCCTTACTATCGAAGTTGACCGTAAGCTTTGTACCAGCCTTTGCGTGTTGCTTAACTAACAACGACATGTATACAGGGCCTTTCTTCTGTTTCGATGTGCGGGAAGAGACACAAAAATTATCCTCACCGCTGTTGCTGCTGCTGCTGCTAGCCATAATCCTGTAAAGAAGTCACATTAAATGCCAAATTAAATACATTAAATATATGAATACATAAATGAAGACGATTATTAAACAACACCATATGATGTGTGTTTATAACAAATAAAATGATGTGTGCTACTTGCTACTTATTAAACAAATAAAATGATGTGTGTTTCTTTAACAAATAAAATGATGTGTGCTACTTGCTACTTATTAAACAAATAAAATGATGTGTGTTACTTTAACAAATAAAATGATGTGTGCTACTTGTTAGAAATAAGTAGCATATAAAACATACGCACAAATTAAGTTTCTTTATCAATCCATATTCCTTCGCCATGATCGTCTCGCAACTGTACTTCATCATCAACTTCACTATCGTCGTTGTCTACTGGAACTGTCGTACACACGGGTAGGCAATCCACATTCATCTCTTCAGATGTACCACTTATTAATTTTTGTTTTCCATTTATCACAACATACTGATTGTTGTTCGAAGGGTCTTTGACGTAAAACACTTGTCTTGCTTGTTCAGCCATAATGAATGGCTCATCCTTAGATCCCTCTCTTCGAAAATCGACAAATGTCATTCCAAACTCATCGATATGAACCGCTGAATTGTTAACCCATTTACATTTAAAAACAGGTACTCGAAAATTTACGTAATCCAACTCCCATATTTCTTGGATAATTCCAAAGTAATTCACAGGCACAGATATTGGATTCCGATCTCTTGCGCTAGAAACATGAGTGGTTTCGGTAACAAGTGTGACACCACTGTTTTGCACAACGGTGTGCTCATCTTGATCTTTTGTTTGAAAACAAAATCCATTAATATCATAAGCTTTCCACGTTTGTACAATAGGTCTTGGGCTTGCCAGGAGACACTTGACCACGTCATCAATTTCTTCTTCAGAGTTGCTCTGATTATTTAAAACCTCATTACTCCTTAGCCATTCACAAAATGACCGACTATGTTCTTTTTGCAACCACTGCTCAGATTTTCCTCGATATTTACTCCTCAGTATGTTCATGTGATCCTCGATAAACGGTGTTATTTCAGGTATATGCTGCAGTACATAGAAATGAGCTTTCGTTACTCATCAAATGACTTAGGCATCAATTGATGTCCACTTGTGCCTTTTCCCAAGAATCGATCAAAATGACGTGGCCTTGGAACCCCAACAGCAGTTGTATTTCCCAAAAAGTTAGTGCAGAATTCAACAGCCTCTTCAGCTATGTATCCTTGCACTATACATCCTTCGGGACTTTGTCTATTCTTCACATAGCTCTTAAGAACCTTCATATACCTCTCAAAAGGATACATCCATCTCATATGAACTGGTCCAAGAATTCGAACCTCACGCACTAAATGAACAGTAAGATGCACCATTATATCGAAAAAGCTGGGAGGGAAAAACATCTCTAGTTGGCAAAGTGTAACAACTATCTGCTCTTGTAGTCCATCAAGCTCCGATGTGTCAATAACCTTAGAACATAAGGAGCTAAAAATAACACAAAGTCTTTGTACAGCTGTCCGAGCTTTGGGGGACATTATACCTCTGATTGCAATAGGCAGGAGTTGTTGCATTAATGTATGACAGTCATGAGATTTTAAGCCATTCAACCGCAGATCCTTCATTGAAACCAAGCTGGCAATATTTGAAGAGAACCCATATGGAACTTTAACTCCATTCAGACATCCGCACAAACTAGTTTTCTCGCTCTTAGAGAGTGTGGTGCACGACGGAGGCAAATATGTACGCTGCCCTCGAAGTTCAGGTGCTAATTTGGTACGAATATTCATCTCCTGCATATCGAGTCTCGCTTTAACTCCATCTTTTGTCTTTCCAGGAATGTTTAATAAAGTACCAAGCAGACTTTCACATATATTCTTTTCAACATGCATCACATCAATACAATGTCTGATGTCAAGAGAATGCCAATAAGGGAGATCAAAAAATATCGACCGCTTCTTCCATGGAGCACTTTCGGTGCGCGAATATGGTTTCCCGAATCGATTTGTAATATTCTGAATTTTTGAAATATTTCATCTCCAGAAGCTGGTTGCGGTTCTATTCCGTGCTCCGTCTCACCATTGAAGGCAGCTTTCTTCCGCCTATAAGGATGATGTCTCGGTAAGAAACGTCGATGTCCCATATAAACCATTTTTCGACAATGGCTTAAATGGCATGCATATGTCCCTTCCCCGCATACAGGACAAGCTTTGTACCCTTTAATATTGTATCCCAACAAATTACCATAGGCTGGAAAGTCATTGATTGTACACATCAGCATAGCACGCATATTGAAATATTCTTGCCTCGACGCGTCATATGTGCGTACTCCTTCATCCCATAAAAGCTTTAAATCATCTATCAGAGGAGTCAAATATACATCAATATCATTTCCAGGTTGCCGTGGACCCGATATCAATAAAGAAAGCATCATGTATCTACGCTTCATGGTTAATTTGGGAGGTAGGTTATAGATAACCAAAATCACGGGTCATGTACTATGCTGACTACTGAGATTTCCATGTGGATTCACCCCATCAGTAGAAAGGCTAAGCCGTAAATTTCTAGACTCTGCTCCAAACACTGGGAATGTGTTATCTACTTTAGCCCATTGCAGTGAATCAGCAGGATGACGCATTTTCGTATCAGTAACACGTTTCTCAGCATGCCAACGCATATTATTGGAATCTTCGGTGTCAGCAAATAATCTCTGAAATCTGGGGATCGGTGGAAGATACCATAGTACTTTCGAAGGAGTGCCCTTAGATTTACCTTTCGGTTCTTTGTTTAGCTTGTAGCGAGAAGCCTTGCACACCGGACATTCTTTGAGTTCACTAAAAGCATTTCGATATAAGATACAGTCATTGGGACACGCATGTATTTTCTTGTACTCGAGGCCCATGAGACACATAACCGTTTTAGCCTCGTAAGTACGATTAGGTAGTGTGTTACCCTCAGGAAGCATATCCTTCACCAGCGCCAATAATTCAGTAAAACTCTTGTTGCTCCATCCATTTTTCGCTTTGAGATTGAACAACTTCAACGTTGCTGATAGCCTTGTATATTTGGAACATTCTTCATACAATGGTAATTCGGAGTCATTCCTCAACGACTCCAAAACATGTGGCGTATCAACCAAGTCATTGGCGACGTTGTTAACCATATCAATTAGATTATCCTCTTCCCAATCATCATTATCCTCCGGTAAGCTTTCTACGGGTGGAGGCTCATAGTTTCGTTGTTCACCCTCGCCATGCAAATACCACTCCTTATATTGTGGGCTAATCCCCCTTAACAAAAGGTGTTTACGTAACTTCTTCGGTTTGACCTTTTTGAAATTCCAACAACCCATACACGGACAAAAGACACGTTCAATGTTGTTTCTAGACGCATAAGCCGACGCAAACGCACATAAATCCATAATCCCTGATTCGTACTCATCGCTCAACCTATTACCGGACACCCATTCTCGATTCATTATAATTTCACTACATGAAACGTGTAAATATTATTAGTTACTACTACTAATTTACACGAACAAACATTTATATTTGAGTGAATTATAAGCACTCCAACAATTAAAAAGTAGTAAATGAGTTACATAAGCTATACACAATTAACACAATAGAATACCTTACTTGATATGATGTTTGGAGGATAAACAAGGTACAAAACGTCCACCGTATAACGCCAAAAATTTCAACTGCAAAATAACCCTAACTATTAGCGATTGATTCGAACGGTTGATTCTCACAAATGGAGCCCTAATAACCCTAACATTTCAACTGCAAAATAACCTAATTACCTGTTGAAGCTCTAATTACCTGTTGAATCGGAGGCCAGTGGAGGAGGAGGAGAAATGGCGAGGATGGAGGCGGCGTCGATTGCGAGTAAAGCGACGGACTGAACGGCGTCGAACGAAGACGAGGAGAGACGGAGGCGGCTGAGAATTGCGACTGAGATGAGAGGCAGACTGAAGAGTTTCTGAAATAAACCTAAGTGTCGTTGTTTTAACTCACTTTATGCGTCGATTTTTTAAAAAACCGATGCATATCGTTTACAATATGCGTCGGTTTTTTAAAAAACCGATGCATATCGTTTACAATATGCGTCGGTTTTTTAGAAACCGACGCATATAGTTCACAATATGCTTCGGTTTTTAAAAAACCGACGCATATAGTTTACAATATGCTTCGGTTTTTAAAAAACCGACGCATATTGGTCAATATGCATCGGTTTCTAAAAAACCGACGCATATTGTAAACGATATGCATCGGTTTTTTAAAAAACCGACGCATAAAGGTAAACCGATGCCTATCGTTCTTTTGGAACCGATGCATAATGACTGTTCTGTAGTAGTGGCAACATCGTTGCATTAGACCGTATTGCATTATTCCTATTGCATAAAATATAGCAACGAAGTCGCATGTAGTGTTGCAAAAGAGTACATCTTATGTCATATAACAATTGCAACAAGTTTACTCCACGTTGCGTTAGAAAAAAACTGATGCAACACAATTTGAAACTTGTTGCTATATTTTAAGCAATAGAGTATAAGCAACATGGTTTTATGCAACAGCTGTAACGTTACGCAAGTTCGAAGCAACACGAATTTAGTTTAAGAGGCGTTTTATTTTCTGTTGCATATGGGGCAAAATGATGTATTGACTATATATACATTACGATGGAAATGAGATGATATGAGCTTAATTATTTGTAAAACCGAAGTCAGGAAAAGCTCGACTGTCTTTCTAGATTTGGGAGCCGTACACACATACTAGTACGAATCGTACACAAACATTATAAATGTCTAGAGTAGAGTCGGATCATACATGACTTCTGGGTATGCACTTTTGATGCCGATTTTTGGGCTCAAGTGTACAGAGACCTGATGCTCGTAGCTTTAGTTGGACGATCGAGTTTAATAACTCTTCAGCGTTCTTCTATCACTGGATGCCCCCATCCCCATCCAATGAACCTGCCCCCATCTTCAGCCAGCTTTAGAAGTGATGATCATGAGAGCGGGGACGATGAAGCAGGTGTCCGTGACAATACATAGACGACTGATAAACAACATCAACCCCATCCCCATCCAATGAACCTCCCCCACGTCGAATCTCTCGTTAACCGAGTGCAGAATGAGGTAGACAATACTTATGAAAAACTTATTGATTAATAAATTCAAAGTCATATAACATATGTAATGAATATGACATTTTTCAGGGCACAGTGGCCCAGGGACGGATCTATTTGAGGCCGGGGGTGGCACATGTCACCCCCAAGTTTTTTGGCGTCAACTGGAGAGTTGTAGCCCTTTGAGTTAGCTTTCCAACAAGCTTTGAATCAACCAATTCGGACACCGTATGAGATCTGGGCATGCAAAATACGCCGGCAAGGTCGGTTTGCTCTGTTTTGCCCGAAACTCCATATTTGGCTCAAATTCACTCAACTTTTGCTCCATTTGATTTTTGAGGCTCCGAATGAGACAAAATGTATTTTGGGACCTAATAGACCAAGAATGGTATGAAATGGCATCAAAATTACTTGGAAGCGAATCAAAACTACTAAGAAAAATAGAAGAAACTTAGTCAAGTATTTGACTCATCAATCCTATATTGAGTTCATTATTCCCGAATCAATAAGTTATTATTTTTTATTATAATTTTTTCTCCCGAGCAACAATTTTTGAGTCAATGTGTTCATTTTAATGCACATGTGCTCGGTGGCTGGTGTCATTACCTTTGCGTTCAAGAGCGATGAAGGATCTGCCTCTGAAGAATATGCTGAGTTCATTGGGATGTAACATGTTAGGCTCTCTCTGGTTTGATATATTCAGTTTTTGTATCAGTTGCATTTTGCTTCATGTTATCCTAGAGATACTTGTTTCATTTTGACAAACCAATTCTGTTAATTTTAATTTCGAAAAAAAAAATCTTGGGCTAAAGCCCAAGATGTTTTGGCACCAATTTTTTTTATTAGAATTTGAAGTTTATTTTTTAAGAAATTTATACAATTTTTGTAAAATGACCAAGTAATTTCAGAATTTTTTTCTTCATGATGCAATTATTTTTTTTGTCTGTCACCCCCTACCAAAATTCCTGGATCCGTCCCTGCAGTGGCCTACTATTTGCTGTTAGACAACCGCTTCAAACCATCCAGTGGCTATGTTGCAGCAGAAGTTAAAGAGTTGAAGGTAACAGAATGGACTTTATTAGAGTTATTTCTCCGGCTAATGACACACGATATAGTTTCTATTAGGGGTGGGCTCGGGTCGGTTCGGGCCCAAAATGTATGAAAACCGAACCGAAACCCGAAAATTCGGTTCGGTTCGGTTTCGGTCTTTTTGCAATTGAAAACCGAGCAAAGCCCGATTTTCGGTCTTCGGTTCGGTTCGGTCTTTTTCGGTCTTTTTTCGGTCTTTTTTTTTGGGGGTCATTTTCGGTCTTTTTTTGGGCTTTTCACGATTTTCGGTCCTTTTTCGGTCTTTTTTCGGGCTTTTCACGATTTTTCGGTCTTTTTCGGTCTTTTTTCGGTCTTTTTTCGGTCTTTTTTTGTAAATTGACAGAAAAACATATATTCGGTTCGGTTCGGTCTTTCGGTCCGAGGAAAAATCAAAACCGAGACCGAACCGAAAAATGAGTATCGGTTCGGGTTTTTTTCGGTCCGGTTTTCGGTCCGATAAAAACCGACCCGTTCGGTCTTTTTTCGGTTCGGTTCGGTTTTTTTTTCGGTCTTCGGGTCTGGACGCCCACCCCTAGTTTCTATGTATAATAGACTAATACATGTTTGCTGAAAAAATATGTAATTCAGCCTTCAGGCTCCAACTGAAGTTCCTAGTCCAACCATGGCAAATAATCATCTCACAGGATATACTGATTTTCAAGATAAGACTTTCAGGCCACCCTTCCCAACCGGAAAATGGGCTCTCGGTGTTCAGGTTTATGAAGCTGCATGTTTATTTTTAAGCTCATAAATTGACTGGTCCTACGTGACTACTCGGTTATTATTTTTTGATATTATTTGTGGCCTTCCTGAAGAGAACAGTATACAGCACCAACCAATGTATGGTTTGCTGGCTAATATCGCTAGCTCTTACAATCTTTCGTATTACATTTCAGTCTCGTGCTCATCCGCGTGAGATAATGAATGAAGTACTCAAGGCATTACAAGAACTCGGTGTTTCCTGGAAAAAAATTGGGCACTACAACATGAAGTGCAGATGGGCCCACAGTTATGTATTCTATCAGGGCGGTATGAAGAATAGTCATAGCAAGAATTACTTTGGGGATGAATCCACCTCAAATGAGATTGATGCTGTTGTCAGATCCCCAATTATTGTGAAGTTCGAAGTCCAGGTAATCTTCCTTTCTCCTAGGAAGTATCTTCAATGTCTGTTTTAGTAGCTTTATGTGAAATCAACATCATGGTAACAATAGGCTCATCTATACGGACCATGTGATTTGTTTTCTGGTTCGAAGTTCTCTAGAGTGAACCATGGATGGTTCATAATATAATAGTACTATGGTACGAACTGATCCATTTGACGGATGATGAATCCAACTCCTGTCTTGATCACCTTGCAGCTTTTCAAGGCTGGTGAGGAGAAATATGTTCTTGATCTGCAGTGGCTCCATGGCCCTCAGTTTCTCTTCTTGGATCTCTGCTCTGCATTCTTGGCTAAGCTTCGAGTCCTCTAGAGCCTCGCAAAGGGATAATGTAATTTTCTAGTAATGCTCTTTCGAAGTTCCAGTAGTATCAAGTACTACCATGTAAATAGCCAAACCTGTCCAATTTTATGCTTGTTTCAACTAGTTTTCAATAATAATAATAAAAACATCATGTATTATATAGCCTGCCAATGAACTCAATTGAAGCGTAAAACTGTTGGCATTGAACATGTGGAAAAAATTCAGCTAAAAGGAAACTGCAGCAGAAATGGAAACATGATTTTTATTAGAAAAACAAACAAGCAATTGTTATTCAAGACCGAAAGCAAGATATAGGTATAAGAGAAAAGCAGGACCGAGGGAAACTGGCTGCCCCTGCCCCTTAGATTATGGTTATGGCAATGGATAGGCATCCAACAAGCAGAAGCAGCAGTTTACTCATCATCATAGCTCTTGCAGTGATGGTGGCGCTTCTTTTCATCATTATCGTCATCAGAATTGTCACCACCCTGCCCAAGATTGTTACCACAGAGCTCAAGGGGAAAGAATGATTTGATGAAAAAAGAGTGATCATTATAAGCAAAACAAAAACAGGAACAGATGTAAATGAGAAACAGGAACAATCCATGTAATGTACCAAATGCAAGGTAAAGAAAGAGGCTTCTAAATCGCAACACTTACATATTTCTTGCGCCCATGTCTGTCTTCACCTCCATATCCATATTTTGGACGCTCCTCTTCATCCTCATCGTTTCGCTTGCCATACTTGGGACGCTCTTCATCCTCATTCCTCTTCCCATACTTGGGACGCTCCTCCTCTTCATTTCTCCTCCCATACTTCCGATGCTCCTCTTCCTCATCGTTTCGCTTCCCATACTTGAGACGCTCCTCCTCTTCATTTCTCCTCCCATACTTTGGACGCTCCTCTTCCTCATCGTTTCGCTTCCCATACTTGGGACGCTCTTCATCCTCATTCCTCTTCCCATACTTTTGACGCACCTCCTCGTCATCATCATTGCTCCTTCCATACCTTGGACGTTCCTCCTCCTCAACTCGCCCATGCCTCCTCGGCGGCTCTTCCTCATCACCTCCCCCATAGCCAGGTCTCCCAACCCTCCTCGGCGGCTCCTCCTCACCTCCATACTCCGGCTTCCTCCCATACTCAGATTTACGCGGCGAATTAGGACGCTCCTCGTACTTCGGCTTCCTTCCAAACTCCCCCTCGCCATGTCCAGGCCCATTCAAGCCATACGCCGGTCCAGGACCACCGGACGCAGACGGAGGCCGTCCTCGGCCAGGCTTGGGGCGCGTGTAGCTACTATACTCGTTCTGCAACACGTCATCGGCGTACGCAGTTGGCTGAGAGTGGGACGAGTAGTTAGGACGATCGGTGGCGGCGTCGGCGGATGATCTCTGGTAACAGGTCTTCTCGGATGGGGCGATCGGACGGCCGTAGGTCAAGTGGATGTCGTATCCGCCGCCGTAAGGCGTGGGATCGAAGTCGTCGAAATCGTCGACGGCTTCGTCGTTTGGACGATGCTTCCAGTATGACATCGTTTCGTAATTTGAGATTTATTACGGTATCCGTTCATCATTTATATATTGCTCTCTGCTGCTGCTAAATCTAAATAAGGCTTTGTCACATCCCCTCCGTCTCTTCAACTGCCGACATCTACGGACGGATCTAAACTAGAATTCCGTGTACCTGTGACTGGACCCAATTTTATCTATCAAATACCAACCGGAAATTGGACATAGCTAAACTGACCTTTATTCTTCTTCTTTTTTGAATAAAAAGAGCTTTTCATTCAGAGAGTTCAAAAAACTCTGACCTTTATTATTGTTTTTCTCGTTAGATAAATTCTTCAAATAAATAAGGCACAGCAAGAATTGCTGATACAGCTATGACATAGCTGACTGAGATGATAATCAAGGAGTAGAAAATGAAATACATTATGGGTTGTTTATAGCATAATTCTCATGACTCCAAGTTGATAGTTGACTTCTACAAAATGCCTTCGTAAAGTGGAAGTAAACGATGAGAAAAAGCAAATTTAAGACGCCGTGAGCAGACTCTCTATATAGATTCCAGGGCCTGCAGGACATCAGCCTTCACATCTTCAAAGTCCTCAACCCCAAAACTGAACCTAACAAGGTTGTCCTTGATTCCATAGCTAACTCTCTCAGCTTGTGTAAGATCCCTAAAACACACGAGGCAGTCCTCATTTAAAACTATTGTCAACATGCCATGAGCACTTTGTTAAATTAACTAGGGAAAATAAAAACAATGAACATTTTTAATTCATAGTGAAACAGGTTTACCAATAAGACATTATAGCAGGCTGATCGACAATGCTCTCACACCCTCCAAAAGATGGAGCTATATATGGGATCTGTAGTGCATCAATGAATTTTATAGTCCTGTGAAGATCTCCGTCAACCTGAAATCATACCAAGCCAATCACATCCCCAAGGCAAAATGAGTTAAAAGGCCAATCGTAAATGCAAATACTGACATACTAAGGAGTTTTAATGTTCACCTCAAAACTGACAACACCACCAAATCCAGTCATCTGTTTCTTGGCTATGTGATGCTCAGGATGACTTGGAAGGCCAGGATAATACACCCGCTTCACCTGAAACATATCAACAATAGAAAGCTTTGTTTTAGCCTTGCTCCACCCCACACACTCACGGACCATATCCCAGGGAACATCTTGAATCAGTTCTTTGAGTACAAACCCAAGTAAACTATGATTAAATGATATTTTTTTCCTTCCAATTTTTTATAATTTTTTAGTCAGTCTTAAGGAGGTTCTAGAAAAGCAAAAAAGAATACAAGAAGTTGATTGCAACTCATTTGATGAACCAGCCAATTCAGTTTACAACACTTCAACTAAGATGCTCAACGCAAAGTCTTTTCAGTACCACAATGCTATTAACAGATACCTTAGGATGGGCCTCCAAAACTTCGGCCATTTTCATCGCTGTAAGATTCTGATGCTGTACACGAAGATGCAGTGTTTTCATGCCTCGGATGATCAAGTATGCTGCATTCTGAAGTAAAATGAAGAATTAAAAACATCACGCTTCTAGAATAAGATAAAAACGGAGCAGAAAGTAAACCAAACACCGAGTAAGAGCACAACATGATTAAAAGACCTGACATTGACCATGTGCCTTTTTCATCAAATGATATGCCATGCATACACGATTATACATGCAGCAATTACAATACAACAGCTTGAAGAAGCTTACTTACCGGATTGAGGACACCTCCAAGCACATGATGCAGAGTTCGGATCGTGGTGAGCAACTTTTCAGAACCACTGATGCAACCAGCAATGACCTTGAAAATATTCATTCAGTTGGTTTTTATAGCTTGATTGCCGAATCAAATTTCTAGATTGACGAAGAAAGTCTGCATCATATACTATCACTTACATCATTATGCCCTGCAATGAATTTAGTTGCAGAGTGTAGAACAAGGTCAGCACCAAGGGCAAGGGCCTTCTGATTGAGAGGAGTAGCAAAGGTGCCATCTATGCACACCAATGCTCCATGTTTGTGGCACATCTCAGAGACCAACTTAATGTCCACACATCTGAACAATGGATTTGTAGGGGACTCGGTGAAGAAAAGGGAGACCTTGACATACCAGCACCAAACTTGTTATTATAATGGAAAGGCCGAAATTCATCTAGAAACACCTCAGTATTTCAGGAATGAGGAATGAACTCACTTTATTATTTATAAGTGCAGTCTCGAGACCCTCATTGTCCGCAGGATCAATGACAGTAGCCTGGATCAATTAATGACCAAGAAAACTAATGATACCAGTACATGCCACAAACAGTTATCGATGTTGAGGCTTGGGAGGTGATTAACACATGCAATCATTAATATTCTCCATAATGATTAAGAATTTTGCTTGCACTTGCTCAATTGACAAGTTATGAAAGCATTAAAAGAGACGAAAGTCTTTGAGATGCTATCCAAAAATGTCACAATCAAGAGAAGTGGCGCAATACCGTGATCCCCATTTTGGGAAGAAATGTCTCAATGAAAATTCGAGTCTTCCTGTAGCAATCAGTGGTGGTCACAATGTGACCTCCAGCGGGAACTAGTGCCATAAACATAACAGTGCTGGCACACATTCCAGATGCCAATATCAAGGTAGATTCAGCCCCCTCCAATGCACTGGAAATGAAGCTTCATTAGTCATTTCGTATAAGTTACAAGTGAGATTTTCACACTTGAGAGAAAGACATACCTGATCTTCTCCTCTGCAACCACTGTTGTTGGATTTCCATATCGCCCATACTCAAAACTTGCATGACGCTTCTCCTGGAATTTGGAGTACAACTTCATTATCAATCCAAATACATCGCTTTTATATAAAATACTGGCGCTGCCACTACTTTTGTTTAACGGTTCTACTTTCATTTAAAAAGAATATACAAAAGCGATCCGTAAACATCACCAAACAGGTCAATTTAGCTAATTAATGGTTCACCTATGTATCGCAAAATTTAAGTAACAATAAAAGTTAATTGCCATCAGTGCAATCGACAACCACACCAACAAAAGAGGAAAAATATGCAAATGTTGTCAGTATAGACCTTGAAATCAATCAGCTCAGCAGTCTTCTTAAAGAAGTAAGCAGAAGTGTTGACAACTGGAGTTGTAATTGCATCCGTAACAATCCCACGACCTAATCTCTCACCTGCATCACCAGAAAACCACACATCCGACATCAATCAGTATACCAACAATGAATTCCATAGCATCATAAGCTCACTAATTTCACCAAAATAACTGGAAATATGTTCATCACTGTCCAACATGATTTCGAGCACATAATAAATGAATACAGAAAATCAGATCCAGCTATCAAATCTTGCAACATGCAAGAAATTGAAATTGAAATTAAAATAATTACCAGCATGAACTGCAAGACTCCCATCAGAGCTCAAAAATGAGGCCTTCAACTTCCCACCAACCTCTTCCTCCTTAACCTGTACACTACCATTATAACAAATATCCTCGTCAACCGCCGTCACCGGAACAGCAGCAGCAGCCGACGAAGCAGCAGCGGCCACAACCAC
This sequence comes from Rhodiola kirilowii, assembly GCA_033675215.1. Classification (NCBI taxonomy): domain Eukaryota; kingdom Viridiplantae; phylum Streptophyta; class Magnoliopsida; order Saxifragales; family Crassulaceae; genus Rhodiola; species Rhodiola kirilowii. Next base: position 568,116 of record CM066199.1, read on the forward strand.
CGCCTTGTCATTCACCCCCTTATTCCCCTCATCGCTCCACGAAGCCGCCACGATCTGCGCAACACCAATATTGCTGCAATTTCTTCTAGCCTTGGTACTCAACTGCCTCACGAAATTAGGCGGAAACCTCAAAATCAAAGACGGCAATCCATAAGCCCTAACCGGCACACCCGCTCCGAACAACCTCCTCGAGCTCGGCTGCTGCGAAGCATTCTCGACCTTGGGAAATCCGGAGAAGTCCGGATCCGATCGGCACTGGAACGAGGAGGAGGAGGAGAGGAGCGGCTTGACGCAGCAGCTGGATGATACGGCCATTTTCGGATCTGCGAGTCTGGGGCGGATTTGTCGCAGAGGTCAAGATTTGCAGGTAGTCTGATATTTGGTTATTGTTATTTATAACGAAAAATAAAATAAATGAAAACAAAAACAAAAAAGAAAGCGGATGAGGATGAATGACAAGTTGGCAAGCTATTTTTAAGGTCAAGTTGAGCACTTTCGGTAATTACTGAAATGGGCCCTCGAGTTTTGTCGTTTAGGGATTGCCCCAATCAATCACCTACCACACTTTTTTTTTTATTAAACCTACCACACATTTTGATTTAATTTTTTTTCTTCTGTAATAAAACGACGACGCATAGTCTACGTCAAAAGGTAATGACGCAATAGGGCATGTATATACAGGATTAAGATCCCAAGCAGTGCAGCTAAATGCTGCCACTTCGAAATGACACTGTTTAAATATTTTCCGGTTCAGTCACGTGCTAATTTGTCATTTACATTCTCACTCTGCAACTAATATCTTCTTCTTCACTGATTAAATTTTTTGTTTAAAAGGGGCTTAAGAAATAAAACGAATGGGTTTATATTTTGTAAACAGATCTGGGCGAGTGAAGTGCTAAAAAGTTGTCGTTATTAATATTGTTGATGTTTTCCATTTATTCTGATCATCTCCACCGACCTGACGGATATGCTCGTCGTCCCATTAAGGATGAAAGAGATTGAGCAGCGCCCGGTTCTCCATTAAAGCACAGCTCAGGACATCTCTCTAATAAATTAGGTTTGTATGTCTTCCTTAAACAGAAGAATAAGAAATGAGACTAAATAACATATAAATTTTGGAAAAATATTAGATCTGGGACTGAAGAACGAGAAGTACTGAAGAAGAAGCAGATATGGAATAGATGTTGACTGTGAATACGGAAGAGGAAGGATAGGGGGAGAAGAAGATTTAATTGCAGAGAGAGAATGTAAAGGACAGACTAGCACGTGACCGTACGGTAAAGTATTTAAAACGGTGTCGTCTAAAAAGTGGCAGCACTTAGCTGCGCTGCTTGGGATCTGAATCCGTATATACATGTATCAATGTATCATGTCCTTTGATTGAGATTTAAATATTTAAATTACGATACATCAAAAAAATAAAATAAGAAGAGGATGTGTTCTAAATTTGCCAATGAAATTTGTTTCAGTTCATGCATTTAATATTTAAATTACGATACACCATTATTAAAAAAGATTCGAGAAAAAGCTAGGGACATGCATTATTACATTATCATTTGATTTGTTGCATTTTGATGATGGTTGGATTGATGATACTGTATCCTCCATCAACCACAAGGTCAAGTCCACTGACGTAGCTAGCCTCATCACTAGCCAAGTAAACTGCTGCCATGGCTATACCCTCAGGCTTTAAAACCTGCCCTTTGAGATTTCCCATAGCACTTATTCTTGCCTCTGCCTGCTCCACACTACTACTTGCGTTGTTCGTTGGATGGATATTAGTTACCACTCCGAATGGAGATACACAGTTGACTCGTATACCATGTTGTCCGAGCTCAGCCGCTAAGTTCTTTGTTAGGCCCGTTATTCCGTGCTTCGAAACTGCATAAGCAGAAGTTGACAGTCCTGCAAAACAGATATCGATTATCAATATTGTTAAACGATCTATTAGTTTTTCTGGTAATAACATTTTCCAAAGCTAGGTATCAAAGTTGACTAGTTTAGATTTTATTGAACCATAGCTAGCTAGACGCTTATATGTTAGTTAATGCCCTTATAAATTTCTGAAATGACCTCCAACATGTGCGCAAGCACTAGATGTGAACAATATGCATCCACTTTTTTGGGGTACCATGACCCTAGCAGCATGTTTGGCTCCCATGAACCCTCCGGCAAGATTCACATTCAAACACTTATCAAGATCTGCCTTGGTGGAGTCCATTATGTAGCCAAAGGGCTTGTCTACAACGCCGGCATTATTGTACATCACATCAAGCCTTCCATACTTGGCCACTGTGAAATCAACTAGCCTGATTATGTCATCTTCTTTTGAAACATCACAATGAACATATGTAACCCCGAGCTCATCAGCAATCTTATTCCCCCACTCATCTTGAATGTCAGCAAGAACAACAATAGCACCGTTTTCGTGAAACTTTTGGACTGCACTGGCCCCGATCCCGCTCGCTCCGCCTGTTATTATTGCTACCTTCCCCTCCAATCTATATAAACCAAAACAATTAAAAAGCACTGCAGCAGTTCATTAAGACATATATGTATAGATGTACGTAGCTAGTAGAGAGAGAGAGAGAGAGAGTTGTTAATACCTCTTGGTTGTAATGGTCTGTGCATGATCATGGGAATTAGTAGAAACAGTGCTGGCCATCTTTCTATCCTAAAATATGAAGCAGCAGGCCAGCAGCAGCTAATTAAACTGGTAGGACAAAAAGAAGATCTGAAAGAAGTGGAGAGGCCCCAGAGGAGAGAAAAGGTTTTTATGTTTATTGTTGATGTGTTTTCCAATGTTCTGAACACGGTTAATATAATGTTTGAAAAACAGCAGGCCTTTGAATTCATCTTCCAGCTTCGTTCGTTCCGTACCTACTCCCATTTATTATAAGAAGATTTAACGTAGTCGTTCGTTGCCACCACCATTATGTAAAATGAGAGTAAATATCATATACAAGATATATTTTTTTTATGTAAAATATAAAGTTTATCAAAATTGAGTTATAATTGGTCGCCGAAAAATCGAAAGTACGACATAGTTTGTCACGAATAATTTATAATTCTTTACTGAAAAATTAACATAACGATATTTATTACGGAATTTAATCTCATCCGTCCAAATAATCAAATCAATAATGCACGTGATTAGTTTGTATTTTTTTACAAAAATATACAATCTGTACTAAGGGTCAAGATCAGGTACAAAGTTAAATTTTGGTACAAAATACAAAATTTGTCAAAATTATTTTATAATTCGTCATTTTATTTTATAGTTTGTCAAAATTATTTTATAGTTCGTCACTTTTTGAAAAAGACGAGCCGAAAAATGAAAAGACGATATAGTTCGTCAGTTTTATTTTATAATTCGTCATTAATAAAAATACCAAAAAATTAAGATTTAATCTCATCCATTCAAATCACAAGATCAAGGTTATAATTAGTTTGTATTTTGTACCAAAAAATTAATTTTGCACCAGATCCGTTTCCTTTGTACCGAATCCTTTTTCGGTAATATAATACAACAAAATGACCTCTGATTGGTTATGATGCTCAAACTGTTAAACACAAGACTTTAGGATGTGTGCACTTATATATTTTTTTGTTAATCAAACGGTTAGGGTAGCATCTTGGATGCTTTAATTAAGAAGCAGACGTCCTCTCGTTTAGTTTAGTGTATTTTCAATATTATTTCAGTTTGACCCAGATGTATTCTGAGTTTTATTACTTAGCGAAATACGGGGTCTTGTTTGAAATATAAGTAAAATTTTGGGGAGTGAACCTCAAATTTCATTATTTAAACACACCAAAAGGGCGGAATAAGACATATATAGCCGTTACTATGATCAGAAAGAGGCCAACCGATCGTCAACAACGGTCAACGTTATGGCAGAAATGCACATCGTACCGAGCACTGAAGCAAATCCATGCTACAATGGTCGTCAAAGGATTCAACTCCAATCCAAACGCCTTGAGGGAGCTTATTTTCACCAGTGCCATGATCATATCTGGGGCAATGAACTATGCACACAAGCTGTTTGATGAAATTACTGACCCCGATATTTTTATGTGGAATACTGTGATTAGAGGCTCTGCTCAGAGCCCAAATCCTAAGAGAGCTGTTTCGTATTATGCTAAGATGGGTGAAAAAGGTGTGCTGCCTGATAACTACACTTTCCCGTTTTTGATCAAGGCATGTACGAAGCTTTCTTGGGTTAGGACAGGTAATGTGATTCATGGGATGGTTAATAAATCTGGTTTTGAGTCAAGTACTTTGGTGAGGAATACATTGATTCATTTTCATGCTAATTGTGGGGATTTGGCTCTTGCTCAAATGCTGTTTGAAGGTGCGGATGAAAGGGAGGTTGTTGCGTGGTCTGCTTTGACAGCTGGGTATGCTAGGAGAGGCAGGTTGGGTGAGGCGAGAAGCCTTTTTGATAAGATGCCAGTGAAAGATTTAGTTTCGTGGAATGTTATGATAACTGGTTATGCGCATAGGGGTGAAATGGTGGACGCAAGGAAACTTTTTGATGTGGTGCCCAAAAGGGATGTTGTGTCTTGGAATGCTATGATATCAGGTTATGTGCTTTCTGAGTCTCATATGGAAGCGTTACAGATGTTTGAGGAAATGAGTCGAGCTGGAGAGAAACCCGATGATGTGACAATGCTGAGTCTGCTGCATGCTTGTGCTGCTTTGGGAGAGTTGGATGTTGGGCGCAAATTGCATTTCTTGATTATAGAGATGTTTAAGGGGAACATCAGCATTTTGTTGAGTAATGCTCTTATTGACATGTATGGTAAGTCCGGGAGCATTGGCAAAGCATTGGAAGTCTTTCATGGTATGAAGGAGAAAGATTTATCTTCTTGGAACTCTATTTTGTGTGGCTTGGCTTTCCATGGTCACGCAGAGGAATCAATTGAATTGTTCAAAAGGATGCTTTATGTGAAGATCAGGCCAGATGCGATCACCTTTGTTGCAGTCTTAATAGCTTGTAGTCATGCAGGTAGAGTTGACGAGGGACGTACGTATTTTAATATGATGCAAAACAAGTATAAAGTTGATCCGAACATAAAGCACTTTGGTTGCATGGTGGATATGTATGGCCGGGCTGGGTTACTGAACGAGGCACTCCAGTTAATTGAAACAATGCATATTAAACCAAATGACATTATATGGCGTACTCTTCTTGGTGCTTGTAAGGTTTATGGTAATGTTGAATTGGGTAAGCATGCTAATAAACAGCTTCTTGGACTTAGACAAGATCATAGTGGCGACTATGTGTTACTTTCAAATATATATGCTTCACATGGTGAATGGAATGGAGCGGAAGATGTAAGGAAATCAATGGACAATAATGGGACTATAAAGGAACGTGGCTACAGCTTAGTTGACGGAAATGAATTAGCCTTTATGCAGTTCTTGTTTGATGTGAAGCGTGATCCTCAATGAGTGATCATAAAAATGGAAAAATGTTATCTGCTCTAGGAGGGACAAAATTGTTTTGCTTTCCAAGGCTCTGATTGAGTCATCTGACAAATAAGGTCTGCTCAAGAATGAATGCTGGTCAAGTTGGCGGAATCATAATTTATTTCAATATGATGGATAAGGAATTTATGATCAGGGAAGATGCACTGCAGTGCATAGGCTTCTTGTTGGTTCTTAACCTACCATCACTTTTAAGTGCAACAATTATAGTTTTTGATGCAATGAGAATGCTGTTTTTATTGGTTAGTCATATTAGAGGCTAGTTTCTTGCATCGAGACAATCAACTACCAGAAACAAGATGAGAGTTTTCATGGTCTCTCACCCTTAAATTCTTCTTCAGATCCGTACCCGATATCTTTGGAATGGAAAGAGGAAGCTACGGAGCCAGCTAAGACTGGCAGTCTCTCGTGGGCTGCTTTTGTCTGGAATGCAAACTGAGGTGCATATCGAAACTTATTTGAGGAGCAAATCGTCTTGTATGTATCTATTTGGCCATGAAAGGTGCCTCTGCACTATCCTAGTTTTTTTCTCAAACATCTCCACCATCAGAACCAGAGAGGCTTCCCTGGAAGTATCAGCAAGCTATATAATCTTAAAACTACTTGTATTTAACTTATGTTATGTGTTTCCTTGAAGAGTACCGACTACCGAGTCAATAAGTTATCAGATGTCAATATTATATTTGATACAATAAATAATGTGATGATGTATCTGAAAACAAATGTTTACATTGAAGAATTTGATTTTTAAAATTTTACAGAGTTATTGTCAGATTGATTTTTTGTTTATCCTGTGAATTCATAATTTTTTTTTTTGGATTGGTCCTGTGAATTCATTTTGAGCTGCCAAAATTGAACAAGAGATCTATAAGAAAACAGCACATCAAAATTTTGAAAATTCCACCTTGTTTTAGCACCCCCCAAAAACAGAAGAAGATTAATGTAGGTAAACTGAATCAGTGTTTCAGCAAAAACTCATCTCCACAACTTTCAAAAACTCAATAAAATCTATCAACCCGTCTCCATTTTCGTCGTAGTCTCTAATCATCTTCCTGCAACTCTCCATTCCCATTCCTTCCTTGATCCCCAAGGCACCCATAACTCTATTCAACTCATTTTCATCGATGAACCCATCGTTGTTCTGATCAAACACGCAAAATGCTGCCTTCACTTCAGTCAAACAAGGCTCGGTTTCATCAAAAAGGGTAGAGATCTCATCAAACCCCAGTTTTTTGTCCTCAGACTCATGTTGGCAAACTAGTCCCAATCGCCCCATCACTAACTTTATAGCTTCGTGTTCATCACAATCCTTGTCCGATCTGCAGTTGAAACTTTGAGTCATTGTAACAGCTTCCTTGCATCTTTTTGATGACGAAGAATCATGGATATTAGAATTAAGCAGGCTGGAATGAATAAATGATTTGGATCTTAAAAAGAGGTTCTGAACTCTGGCAACCCAATTGAAAAAAGATTGGATGAAGAAGAAGTCAACAAGTGCTGATGGCATCTGCTTCTCCATATTATCTTACAAAAAAAGGAATGGGAAAAACCTCCTCTTGAAATTTTTGATCCAAAAATCTCCTTATTAGCAATCTTGATTTGTGTAGCTATGTTACAAGACATGCACAGCTTATATACAAAGGTTAGATGTAACAAACAAGAAGGAGAAAGGAAGGTGAGAAAGACAAAAAAGAATGCAACAAATACGTAGTTGGCTTATTCCAAGAAAATGGCTTAGTTAGGAATTTTCTAGGCACTTGCTGATAAGAGGACTTGGTGAACAATCACTTGACATTTATTATGGTTCTGGTTTTAGATCCAAATGGAAACTACTAGGAAACTTTGTGAAATTGACATTTGAGATCTTATATCTAGGGTCAAGATCAGTTACAAAGTTAAATTTTGGTACAAAATAAAAAATACGTCAAAATTATTTTATAATTCGTCAGTTTATTTTATAGTTCTTCAAAATTATTTTATAGTTCGTCACTTTTCGAGCCGAAAAATGAAAAAAGACGACATAGTTTGTCAGTTTCATTTTATAATTCGTCACCAAGAAAAACACCAAAAAATCAAGATTTAATCTCATCCATTCAAATCACAAGATCAAGAGCTATGATTAATTTGTATTTTGTACCAAAAAATTAACTTTGCACCTAGAGAGTGCGTTTTTGGGAGTTTGATCTATTTTAGTTACCATCTTTGCTTTGTGATGCAGTTTAAAATGTGGAATAAGTGTACGTACCAAAAATTAACAACAACCACTCATTACATACTTAACTGAAAATTAATGGGAATTTTCTGCAGAATTTCCAACACATTTCCATGGAAAAGAACATGAAGTTACAAAAGATGTAACAAAATTTCCGTAAAGGAATATAAAAGAGTAACCTGTTGATTTAAGGCAGAGTCTCCCAGTTCAGCTGCTAGACCATTCCTGTGTTTTGTAAGGACCTATCTGAGTCTTAATTGGAATTCTGAAATTAGAATATAATCCCAGATTCAGATTCTGCCAAAATCATTTACTGAAAGAATATTACAAGAAGAGAACATTGCTTTTCAGGTATTTGGCATAACTGTAAAACACACTGATAGATGTCACATAACCGAGCTACTGGAAACCATCCGGCACACAATGGGATATGCAAATATCTCAATAATCTGGCTTCCTTTTCCGTCTAGAAATTTGGATTGAATTCCAGCGGTCTGATTCAAAAGTTTGAACTCAAAAGTACTCGGTACTAGATCAAAGGACTATTCATTGCACATTGCAGATTTACACAGAATAGGAAGTACAGTTCGTCAAATTTGAGTTACTCGGCCTTTTTTGTTTTGCAGGCATCCTTTTGAAGGAATTCATCAAATTTTAACTAATGGTAGTGGAATAATCACATTTATACACTGCCAGCACGTTTATGCTTGAATGAAGATGACGGGGAAGTCTGGTCGCGATCAGTGTATTTTGCAGTTCGGATAAGATTGTAAGACCATGCCCCCAGTAATGTCCCGGTAACTGGTCCAACAAAATACACCCAGAGTCCCTTATATTCGGAGCTCACTAGTGCTGGTCCTAAGGTTCTAGCCGGGTTCATTGACCCTCCTGATACTGGCCTGCATTATTTGAATTTTTGTGTTACTTTCAGGGATATTAAAATAGAAGCCTTACTGATTATTTACATTTTTCCGTTTAAATGAATTACTTACCCTGCCAATATTGAAGTTATGCACACTGCAGAGCCTACTGCCATCCCTGCTAGCTCTCCAACCTGATCAGTTATGCAGATCAGAGAGTTTAAACGTCCGTTGATTTTTGTTCTGAGATATAAAGTTTTTTTCTTACCGCTTTGGTATCTGTTGCGACAGCTGAAGTGATGAACATCATTGAAAATGTCACTACAATTTCCATGAAGAGAGCTTGCACATCTGATCCAGATGGTGTTGTTGTGCCCAAATGTTTAATTGGGTGCAGCAATACTCTTAAAGTGAACGAAGCGCCAACTGATCCTGTTATCTGAGCTGCAGCGTAGAAAGGAACCTGTGACAGGCACTCGAATTAACAATAATGTCAAGTTACAAATTTAACGTCAAATTTCCAATTAATTTGAAGTATGTATAAATGATGACCTGTTTCCAAGGAAAATGCCTGGCTGCGGCGAAAGCAAGAGTGACTGCAGGGTTCATATGTGCGCCAGAGATATGTCCTACAGAATATATCATCACTGTAACAATAAGTCCCCCACAAATTGAAGCTCCTAATTTTGAGACTCTACCCTCGTCAGAGGAACTTAGTGCAGCTGCTCCGCAGGTCACAAACACCAGAAGAAATGTAGCAATCACCTCTGCCACAACCTGTGAATAAACCAAGAAAATCCATCACAATATTTCCAAGCAAAAAAGAAAAAAGAAAAACAGTGTCTTAGGAAATCCTAGCTAGTGTATTTTAGTACCTTCCTGAAAAACCCAGATGGGTAATTGTTTTGGAAGAATCTACAAACCGAATGCAAGCATAGATTGGATCGATAATATGGATTCTGCTCGATAACATCCATGTCCACCACAGTGTGCTGAGTGTTGTTGGAATTATTCTCCATGTGTGCTGCTTGCTACAAACAGCAGAGCAGAATGGTAAAATAAGAAAGAAGAAGAGTGTGTGATTGGTAATGAATGCACTGATCCAGTCTAGCTTGAAATTAAGGTGAAGCTTGAGGTTCGGTGAGCTTAGTGATATATATATTGTGTGAACAAAGTTAGATGATGTGGACATATTATTGGTGGTGGAGCCTTTGGATATATATATATATAGGGGCGCGCTCAAATGAGAACTCTTCTTAAGCTAAGAACATGAAAATTATTTTGCACCTTTGTATCAAATGATCTACGGGTGTAGATTGATTTTGCACTTTTGTCTTTTAGGTAAAAGACAAAAGTGCAGAATAGTAAAAGCAGAGAAAGTGCATAGTAAAAAGCAGAAAGTGCATAGTAGATGACGTGGTGCATTTTGGACCACTCATTTCAACAAAATGAGTGGCTGAGAATGATTCTCATATTCTTAGCCTAAGAGGGTGTTCTCATTTGAGCGCATCTCTCTCTATATATATATATAGAGGAGGGGGCGTTCAAATGTTATATGTCCTTAGAGTGTTATGTTTTTAAAGTGTTATATCGATTTTGATTGGTTGATGAAAAGAAGGAACCAATCAGAAGCGAGGAACACGGAGCTTACGGTGCACCTCCAAAGCATGGGGGGTTGTGTGGGTGAGGGTGCACCGTAGTTACGGTGTTCCTCGCTTCTGATTGGTTCCTTGTTTTTCATTAACCAATCAGAATCGACATAACACATAACACAATAAGAAGGACATAACATTTGAACGTCCATCTATAGAGGAGTGTTCAAATGTTATGTGTGTTTTATGGTGTTATGTGTTACTTCAATCTCATCCTTTAGATCAAATGATCTAAAAGTGCAAAATGAAAGTCAAAAAGTCAAAAAGTGACCAAGTTGTTTGTCATCTTGCACTTTTGTCTTTTAGGTAAAAGACAAAAGTGCAAGATGAAATCTGGACCTTTAGATCAAAAGATCTAAAGGTGCACAATAAAATTACACATAACACTCTAATAACTCATAACACTTGAACGTCCGTCTATATATATATATATGACGACTCTCCATCCTCTCGTTAATAACCATATGTTCTTAAGTTTTGGAATTTTGCATAAAATTTTGATAGGTCACTGAAATGGGACGAATCCTTTTCAATACAACAAGAAGCATTTCTGAGTGTTTGTTTATGTGTGGTAATCAACAAGATGGGAGCGAGCGAGAGTATGAAAAATGTATAACTGACTTATTTTTTTATTAAATATATATATATATATATATATATATATATATATATATATATATATATATATGGGACGACTGAATTATATGATAGAGTTTAGTTGTTTTAGGTCTCATTCTCTTTGTTGTTCTGTTTTGGAAATTTCAGCAGGTATCACACACTTGTATACTACTACTCTACTTGTACAAGCTTATTATTGCTGATATAATAATTCATATGATCATATCTTATTGCTCGATCGTGTGATAGGCTGGATGTCCAAGTTTCAGTGACCGAGATGCAAATATGAACCCGATCGAGTGATCAGAAGGGTGAGATGAAAGTTCACCAATTAAGTGTTTAAGAGACATGTAAAATTGAGTCATGAAATATTGATCATGGGGAAGACACACTCCTCTATTATACACTTATTTTGTTTGCAGACAAGATATGAAAACTTCCGCACAATGATGTGTGTATATTGTCACAGGTCCCCGTTACAAATTTATGTGGTTGCAGCAGCTAGCCAACATATACAAATTTATGTGGTTGCAGCAGCTAGCCAACATATTCAAATTTACGTGGTTACAAATGCATGTGTGTCTAATAATAAATAATAATACAGATTCAAAATTTACAAATTGACCGAATGATCAAATTTGACGTATCGGAGTCTTCAATTTTAAGGGATCCTCCAATATGTATATATACCTCTAACACACCACATTATATTGAAGTTATTATAGCATATGTTCATGTGGCATAAGATAGACACTCATCCCTTAAGCCTTTTATCAAGCAACTTCATGAGTCGAGTTTTCGACTGATTTATGGTCATTCTTCACTAAAGTTTTGGGTCGTTTCCGACATTATTTTGATGTCATTTGACCTATATCTCTACATTTCAGGTAGAAAACAAGTATCTCCCAAGGTCGAAGCCCAAATACGAAAACTCGGGGAAAAACTGAAGATTTAGAGCAAAAAAAGGGTAGATTGACTTTTCCGTCTTATTTTGAACGCCCAGATCGCATACGGTGTCCAAATTGGTTGATTCGAATCTTGTTGAAAAGCTAACTCAAAGGGCTACAACTTTCTAGTTGACTCCAAGACCAAATTCGGACGGAAAGACCACCAAAAAGGCCTGGGAAGTGCCAGCCGGTCGACAAAAATCAGCCAGCCGACCGGCTGAATCAAGATTCAGGGTGGCTTTCCCAAGCTCAATTCCCAACCGACCGGTTCGATTTTCCCATTCTCAACCAACCGGTTCGATTTTCCCATTCACAATCGACCGGTTCGATGTCCCCATTCTCAACCGACCGGTTGGACTGCTACAATGCTGTTTGTTCACCCGAGCCGATAAATAGAATGAGGGGTTTTTGACCTAAGGGTGGAGGTTTTTGGGGAGAAGAAGATTGGAAAAGAGGTATACCAAGGTCATCAATCACCAACATATCCAACTAAGGAGAAGAAGAGAAGACCAAAGGGAGTTCAAGGATTGACAATCCTCCTTCCTCTACATCTTTTCCATTCTACTTATTGTGTGCTATAAACTCTATTCACACCATGTTGTCTTACATGATGTGTGAGTTGTGATCTTGTGTTTTGAAGGTCTAATGACTCTCCTTGGTACTCTATGATCATGTATACACATTGAATATACAATCTATGGTGTTGATTTCATTTTCTCTTGTATTATGAATGTTATGCACTCTAGGTGTTTGATAAAATGCCTAAGTGACATGTTGAATCTTAAAATTTAATCAAAGTATTGAAAAAGCTTAGTGATGGTTTGAATATGGTGGAAATGATCATATCTAGTGTTTTATGAGAGTAAATGCATGGATGTGAGGTTAGCCTATAGCATTTATGCCTATAGCATTTATTACCTTGAAAGAGGTTCCAAGGATAGTAGTGCTATAGAGGTTCCAAGGACGTCGAGAGATTTAGCATTTATTACCTTGGGAGAGGTTCCAAGGACGTCGAGAGGGTAAAAATAGACGTTATCACAACTGTACGTATCTAAAGATAATTCTCAATTTCATCACGTTTCCAAAATTCGCGTTACTTCAGCAAGTCTTAGTTAATGTTATGAATAGATCATACATGGTAAGCACAGATAGGAATATCCATAACAAATATATAATAATATATTCTCAAACAATTATCACTAGATTTTGTATCACTGATCTTTTTCTTTTTTTGATCAAGATGCCAAACCGGCAACAGAGCGTTACAACCGCCCTAAAAAGGGCCCAACACAAACCGGTCGACTGGCCGAAGCAGACGACACTAAAACCATATGAAGACCATTGGGCCCTTAAGAGAAACTGGTCCAGCCGAAGCTGACAGTTTCCGGCCTAAGCCTACAGTTTCCGGCCTAAACCTACAGTTTCCGACAGAAGCCGATAATTCCGACCTAAGCCAACACCTTGACCAACAACAACCACTAAAACAAACAAACTGTACAACCCGGAACATAACCCTGTTTTACCCGGCCTAAACTATAACTTACAACGACGAACTATACACATATTCCAACCAAAACAATCACTGGCGCGATAAGAGCCTCCAGACCAAGGCTGAGTCATCAACCCACCTGCAAAAGAGAGCCGCAGCCATACCCACCCTCAAGCACGCAATCCAAGCCACAAACAGCAGTCCATCGTCGAGCAGCACACAACGAGAGCAACAGACACACAGCACAAGACAACCGGCCGGAGACATGGAGGACAGTGGTAGGAGACGATGAGAGGGGTAGAGAAGCGTCTCAGAAGGGTTGACGGAAGCCACATAAACCCAGCCTAAGCCGAGGCCGGCACCCGTCGGCGGACAGAGCTAGAAATCACAGAGTTTACGCGAGATTACCTGAAGCTTCGGGAGAGTTCTTCGAGGAGAGAGAAAGAGCTGTGGATTCTGACTTCGTATCCACTGATCTTATATATATAAAAACAGTGCATGCGCGCCTTTTTCTCCAACCATATCTCTAATTGCTATAACCGATCGATCTTCTTTTGCTTATATATATAGGGGTTTCATATAGCTATTATATTGAACTGTGATTTACCACCACCATCTCCACTTATATATATCATCCCAGAAGCATCACCAGCTCTCTATAATTAATTAATGGCGCAAATTATCAAGAAAGAGATGGTAGAGATCAGCGGAACATGAATGCGTGATTTGCTTGCTGCAGGAACTCGTTGTGGGCTTTTACTAGCTGGAGAAGAACTGCCTTGTAAAAGCATCTGTGTTCACGAGTAGTGTATCGATCTGTATATGGATTGGGAATAAACGCAGGACGCAGCACTTGTCCAACCTGACAAGACTAATTATTCCAACGCCTAGCGATTTGAACATTTATTTGGTTAGAGCATGTACAGTAGTATGAAGTGTTGAACCATTTCGAGCTGCTATTATTGTGACTTGATTTTATGTGTCTATTTTATTTGCAGGCTTATATATTGCTCTTAAAATATATGCCAAGTTCTAGCAAAGTTTTATTTTTTGTGTAATTACTTATTTATCAATATTATTTAGTATTCCTCAACTAGTTGAAAAATCCTGCTTACATCCACCCACCCGTGACATTTTACTCCCACAATTTATGTGAATTTTCCTAGTCCACCTGTTGTGTGTACATTTTCGTGTGATGTCTTTCTTGATCTTTTCGATATAAATCACAATCAAAAAAAATATTCATCAATCATGAAATACATACTCTATAAAGAAAACCAATATTTAAAAAAAAATTAAAAAAAAAAACTGGTGGAATTTTTTTGTTTGATGAAAAAACTGGTTGGATGATGAGATCCTTCGAAATCTGCAGGGCTGCATAAATGTGACTTCAGATCCAGCTGGCATAATCTAACTAGCTGAAAGTCCTGAATTTTAAATCCATCAAAATTAATTTAATTTTTCATTGGTGGGGATGTATGTCGGGGAGTGATCGAAGCAGTCATTCCCGCATCCATCATGATTTCCCCCGTTTTCTCATTTTACACCACACACAACATAAAAGAAAGACAACCGACACATCCATCTTTCTATCTATCTACTTTCTGTAACTGTACAGTCGGTGTTGCAACTAGCTCAAGGTTCCATCTTTAGCCACTACATTCATGATTTAACCAATTGGCGGTGATCGTTTCATTATCATCCACACTGTGAAGTCAAGAAGAAGAAGTAGTCTGATTGAATGGTAAACTAGGTCGTCGTCGTCGTCGTCTGTTCTAGAAACCCAATTTTGAATTGGTCAATTTCCTTTCCCAGATCTCGTAACCTACCTTATTGCCTCCCACGTTTGGTTATTTTATTTATTTTCTAAGCTGGGTTGCCTGAGTGAATTTGTGGCGCGCACAAACTGTTTGATGTTAGTCCTCAATAAAGGAAGCTGTTGAAGCGACTCCGTCTAGTCCAATTCGTTTTAGTTTGGTGTTAAGAATTCGAGTCTAGATTGATCTGCAATATTATAATCTTGAAGCTGTAGTGGTTTCTGACGCACTAGGTTCCACATCAACCGAAAGAGGCTGCCTTTCCACTTCTCCAATCTACCAAGTTGTAGTTTAGTTTAAAACTTCATTCTTTGATTGGGTCATCTTTTTTGTTCCGGGGGCTTGATTGTGTTTTTATATGTTTCTTGTGCAATTTGGTTCTGTTTTGTGAGCTTTGTGGAGATGGGTTGTGTAAGCTCTAAGCAAGTGCGGTGTCCCCACTGCCAGAACATGCCATATTCTCCTGCTGCAATGAGAAGTTATTCCTTGCCGGTGCATCATCCATCTGAGAAAATGGCTGATAGTTATCATGTTGTGGCTCTTACTTCCACGACGTTAGGGTCACTGAAGCTTGATCGTCATGGCCATATGGATGTTGCAGATGAGAATCAGAAGCTTGTTGAGGAGAGAGTTGATGTGAGGGAGAAGGAAGCAGAAGAGTTTATGAAAGGGGTGCAAGAGAGTAAGGCTTGGTCTGATATGATCAACGAGAAGATACCCAAGTTCATGTCACGAACTCCAGAGAGGATGTCTACTGGAGAGCCCGAGACTATCGATGCTTGGGAGTTAATGGAAGGGCTTGATGATCTGATCCCTATGCGGCCCCAAAAGCACTCGAAGAGCTTTTCGTTTAATGTCATTCGTGATCCTGTTGCGGACACAATTGGTCATCCAGTGTGTAGAATGATGGAAAATGAAGAAGGTAGACGGAAGTCTATTGATTTGGTGATTGCAGAAAATGAAACAAGTTTGTGTAAGCCTCCTTTGATGCAGATGAATGTCATTCAGTCTGCCGTTGAACTTGATCCACTGATTATATCCACTTTGAGAAAATCATTTGAAGAGCTCTCACCTGACAACCCATTTTACATCAGGCCAGAAGGTTCCTCTGTAAAGTCAACAACTTCCTCTGATGACGAGAAGCCAGTAGATCTGACCGATGTCAGAACAGAGGAGCAGCCACAAAATGTGGTAGTCCCTGATTACAAATGTTTGTCATTTGGGAAAGATAAGGTCATTGTATACTTCACGAGCCTACGCGGAGTTCGGAAAACTTATGAAGATTGCTTGCATGTTAGAGTTATTTTGAAAGGATTAGGTATAAGAGTCGATGAACGGGACATGTCAATGCATTCTGGTTTCAAAGATGAATTGAAAGAATTGTTGGGGGATGCTTTCAGAGGAGCTGCATTGCCTAGGGTATTTTTCGGAAGAAAATACATTGGTGGGGCAGAGGAGATAAGGCGCCTGAATGAAGAAGGGAAGCTCGAGAAAGTCTTTGAAGGCTGTGAACTGGTCAAAGATGGCGGCAAATGTGGTGTGGGCATAGATACTAATAAGGCTTGTGAAGCCTGTGGGGATGTAAGGTTTGTGCCTTGTGAAACTTGTTCAGGAAGTTGCAAGATTTACTATGACCGTGATGAATATTCAGATGAAGAGCGTGATGAAGATGATTCTGATCATACAGATGAAGATAGTGATAGCTATGGGTTTCAAAGGTGCCCTGATTGTAACGAAAATGGTCTCATTCGCTGCCCTTTATGTTGCTATTAGCTGAAAGGTTCCACGAAACAAGTCTTTTACCCTTTTGAGCCTTCACTGTACAGTGAGCAGTTTGGGATAGAAAATAATCAAAGATTTTGGTGTGCGTGTGATGGGTGAATAATTTTGCTGAGTGCTTTTCTGCCACGGTATCTATGAGGTATGGCCTTACGTACCCTGTAACATTTTCATATTCTTATATCAACAAGCGCATTGATGACCCGTCGTTTTTTTTTCCTGTTAATTAATTTCAGCATATCTAAAACTATGCATGCATTTGACACGATCTAAGTTGGTAGTGGTAATACGTTTTTTTCCCCAGAAATTAGTTAAAACTTCAAATGAAACTTAGTAAAAAGTGGTCAAGTATGTCGTCTTGTGTTGAAAAATAAAAAGGTCACCGTCTAAGTATAAATAAGTGTCAAATTCTCGCATAATCATGGTTGGCAGTTGCTGGATGTAGCGTTGCACATTTGATAGATTTGAAGGTCTAACAACCCTTCACGCATTAATAACTTTCGTAACGTGTAACCTATTATAATATCTGAGGACCTTAGTCGTGGGGTTGGCGTATTATTAGGCAACGTGCCCTGTGGGTAGTATGTTACATTTATTAGTCTAAAAATGTGTAGCTTTTTTCTTAAGGGCTTGCTTTTTTTCTTTAGCTCAACACAACTCATACCTTTAGGCTTTAGATTGTTATTATTAGACATAGTGTGGATTTGTGATCTGGAAGATATAAAATAAGTAGTTATGATTTCCCCATCCCCTGTGGATTGGGAAAGCTATAATGACGGCCGGTATCTACTACTACTTTCCCATATCTGTAATGGAAAGTTATGCCAACCTCTAACAAAAATTGTTCCAACTTGTAACAGGAAAGTGTTTCAGACGCGCACTGTTTATAGGAGTCCCAGGAAAGCAATTTGCTTTCGCCTCGTCTTGCCATTGTTCAAGCTATCCATGCAGACCTAACAAAAATGTTTCAAATTGCTTGTGTTGTTTTACTATTTGCTCCATCAGAAAGAAGTGTGGCTTGAAATGCTTTAGTCTTTGGTGTTAGGGTAAACGTCCTTTAGGCTCCTATCAAATGTTCCCTTGAGAGAGATATCATTCTACATATTTGCCAAGGAATGGAAAATTGATTTACTATTGCATTATTTTGTTTGAGTTATAAATCAAATTTACATTTTTATATAATTTTTCCAGTAACTGAATTAGGTTTTAGTGGTGATTCATCAAATATGATTGTGGGAAGATTCTGAAAGGAATAAGATGCTATGCAGTAAATTAGCAATCAGATATCTACTGAGAATCTTCATTTCAACAAACACAGCATAATAGACAAGAGAGCCCCCCTGCCCAGATGTTAAAATAGGGACACTAAACATCTCAGAAAACAAACCCCATCACTGAACCAAGGCTCCATTTCACATGTGTTGAGGTTGTAGCTGCAACAATCTGTAATAAGGTCCATCCGGCCGACTGACTAAATCAGAGTGGCTGCCTTGTTCCACAATACGACCATCTTGCACGACTGCAATGCTGTCCACGCCTCTGATTGTGGAAAGTCTATGTGCAACCACAACAGTGGTTCGGCCCCTCATGAGCCTCTCCAAGGCTTCTTGCAGGACACATTCAGATTCTGCGTCTAATGCACTTGTAGCCTCGTCCAGTAGGAGAATTGTCGGGTTCTTGAGGACGGCCCTTGCAATTGCAATCCTTTGTTTTTGTCCACCAGAGAGCTGTACTCCTCTTTCACCCACCTGAGTTTGGTAACCATTTGGTAACGCACTGACAAATCCGTGCACATTGGCAGCTCGTGCCGCTTCGATGACTTCTGCTTCTGTGACTTCATCTTCTTTTCCATAGGCAATGTTTTCAAAAATGGTAGTGGCAAACAGAACCGGTTCTTGTTGTACTAAGCCGATTTTGAGTCTCAAAGACTTCAAATTCATCCTTCTTATGTCTTTCCCATCAATCATGACTTTGCCAGCATTTGGGTCATAGAACCGTTCTATAAGGGAAATGACAGAGCTCTTTCCAGAGCCACTAGCCCCAACAAGTGCTTGACTCCGCCCAGCACGAATTCTCAGGCTGAAGTCCTTGAACACTGCAACATCAGGCCTCGAAGGGTAAGAAAAATCAACATGTCTTAGCTCAATATCTCCACGTAATGTTTCAACAGGTTCAGCCTCGGGGTCATCTGGATCAATCCTAGTGGTACGATCCAAGATTGAGAACACTGAGCCTACAGCTTCTCCGCCCCTAACGATCTCAGGTGCAAGACTGACAGTTTCCGCTACAGAATTGGCAGTGATGACCAAAACCACAAACACCTTAATAACTTTAGAGAATGTTGATAACCCCTTGCTAACCAGATGTGCACCATACCAGAGAATCAAAGCTTCAGATCCATAAAGAGCAAGCTGAGATAGGCCAAACAGAAGACCGGACGATTGACTGCGCTGCAGACTACGTTGTTGTGGGATGTGGAGCTCTTTGCCAAAGAGAGATAGAACCTTGTCCTGGGCATTGAATGCAGCCACGGTTCTGATGTTGCTCACCGCCTCACCGGCTATCATGCTGGTTCTGGCATGCGCCTTGGCTGTATCTCCAGCGAACCCTTTCAGGGACAGTTGCTGATTAACAGAAAGCAATAAAACAAGTTAATTGCCTCATAAACCATATGAATTCATAAACTACAATTGTATTATGATGCAGTCTAGCTGTTTCAGTTTGGTACACTTATCAGCAGTCACACACTGTTTACCTAACATGTCATACCAAAAAAATCATTCCAAGTAAAAGAGAAATCAGGTAGAGGCCCCACCAACATTTGACGCATATAGGAACACTTATACATTTCTACTGACAAATCTTGCTCAGTACTCGTTTATTTCACTGAGCATACAACATGGGCTACGCATAGCGACAAACTTTGCATTAAGATGTACTGTCGGACTAAGAGTAAAAGACAGCTTGTTGAGAATGACCCAGAAACCACCAGAGGGTGAATTGCACACCTGGTGTAGTAACTAGCAAGTAAATGCTGCATTATTATAGTTACTACGTGTTCTCTAAAAGGAAGTCATAGCAGAACAACAAAATGTCATTACTCATTACCAAAGCCACAACTACCTTATGACAACAATCCAAGTAACATGGCTTTTTTTTGTTTTCTGAAAAGAAGTAACATGGCTATTTGAGAAGATGCAAAGATGTGCAAAGAACTAAGTAATAAAACTGATTTTCTACTGAAACACAGAGGCCCAACAGCCACCACAAGTAAGGCTAGTTTAAATGGTTAGCATGTGAATATGCCAGATCATTCTTTCAACTATTTGATGAGTTTTATTTGAGCTAGGTGTTGAGTGCTGAACCAGAGTTTCTCAACAAACTGCATAGGACAAAACACTTGAAGAAATCTTGACTGTTCCAAAGAAAATCTAACATTCAGTTCTGGGACTGACAGTTCACTTATATAAGGTGGGCAGAAACATATTATGCATCTATTATTGGGGGGACCCAAATATTTCATGGGTAAGAATCTTTTGAAGTTCTCTATCAATAACTGAAAAAGTAAATAAAATAATAGAGGCTTTCAGGCATCACCACCATACAGAAAAAATGCAGGATTGGCAAAGCTGGTTTCACATCTTATGCAACAGACAGAAGACAAATGGTGAAAACAACAGTTGAATGAGAGTATACAACTAGAATACGGAAGTGTGTTTCAGAGGGTCCTGAGTTAGACGTGAGAAGAGAAAATGGCCTTTAGAAAACAATAGGATGCAGAAACTTATGGCAACAGATATGATGGGACAAATGACGGAATCTTTGCATATATTTTACTCTACAAGTTGGACTAAACCTTTTGTTTTTATGATGTGCAGCAATATTTATGCAAATAAAGTGAGACTAGGAGGATGAGCAACCCACATGGATGTCCCTGACAGTGCCATATAAATATTTGCATATGATTCAATCCATACAAATTGCCTTTCAGACAACCCACATGTCACAAAAAGCCAAGTAGATTTAGTTATTCAAAATGCTTTTGGTAAAACTAATGTGCTTGTTTTTGTGCCTTTTTGCACATCTATCTTTTTTGTTGACATAAACCTAATTGCCGGAATATGAAGTATGAAAATTATACAAATGAGAATGGAAGGTAAAAGAGAAGACTGGTGTACCTGTGCAAAATTGGCAAGGACCAACAGTGGGAATGTAGCTAGTATGAGAAGGGAGACTCGCCACTCCACAATAAAAGCAACAATGAACGAAATTAGTAGGGAAGTCATGTTTTGCAATATCACTGAAATCCTTTCTGATATAGCCGATTTCACATCAGCAGCATCAGTAGCTAGGCGAGCTGTGAGGAGGCCAGAGTTTTGCTCCTCCTCGTCAAACCATCCAACTTCATTCCTCAGAATTGCTGATATCATAAAGAAATCATGCATTAAGCAAGCTTAAACATTCCAAGCGAAAAAGAAAACAGAAACCAAGCTCCCTCATTTACCTGCAAGCATCATTCTTCTAACTCGGGTTGTTAGGTTCTCCCCCATAATACTGAAGAAATAATGCTGAATCAAATAAGCAATAACAGCGTATATGCCTGTTCCGATGTAGATGAATACGTACTCCTTTGTCTTCCTCTCCATGTTGTTTGGATCTTTGTAGTAGAACACCTCAATCATATTACTCATCACAATAGCGAAAATTGGACCAATGAAGCCAGCAAGAACAGATCCTATGGCACCCATTATCGAGTAAGCCCATTCAGGAGCGTTTAACTTAAGAAGCCGAAAGAAATAGCCCCTTGGTGCTGGATTTTTCTTTTCAGTTTCAGCACTTGAGATCATTTCTATTCTTCCATCAGCATTAGTGCTATACTGGTAGCTCAGATTTCTTAAGCTACCCGAACGTAAGCTCAAGGACTTCGTTGAAAGTGAGTGACTCAACCTTGATGAACGCGAGCGATGAGTGGATGCACTTGAGAATTCTCTGTTTCTAACTATCTCTTGGAACCGGATCAAGGACGCATAAGCACCTGCTCTTGAGATCAACTCTTCGTGAGTTCCTGTTTCAACAACTTGTCCTTGCTGAATAACTGCAATGGAGTCAACATTTCTGATAGTAGAGAGGCGATGAGCGACAACCACAGTTGTTCTACCCACCATGAGACGGTCCAAGGCTTCCTGAACAAGGCTCTCTGATCCTGCATCAAGGGCACTGGTGGCTTCATCGAGAAGTAGAATCTTCGGATTTTTCAGCATTGCTCTGGCGATTGCTATTCTCTGTTTTTGACCACCTGAAAGTTGAACACCTCTCTCTCCGACCTAATATTAATTTAAGGGCAAAAACTTTAGAATAATGTACAATATAGGAACTTATTCTGCAGTAAACTACATTTATATCCACACTAAACTAGATGTTAATATTATAAATCGCATATGTTCCTACTTCAACTAACATACACGAATGGCTGACCTGAGTGTTATATCCATGTGGAAGCAAGGAAATGAAGCTATGGGCATTTGCAGCAGAAGCTGCAGCTTCCACTTCAGCAACATCCGCATCAGGCTTCCCATATAGTATGTTTTCAAAGATGGTGGTTGCAAACAGTGCAGGCTCTTGATTCACAAGACCAATTTGATCACGCAACCACTTCAGTTGCAAAGTCTTAATATCAACATTGTCCAAAGTAATTAACCCTGATCATACAACTAGTTGAATAAGCAAAGCAGCTAATAAATCGAATTCAAACAATGTAATGTATGATAAGATGACCTAATTACCTTGATTAGGATCGTAGAACCTCTCTATCAAAGATACAACTGTGCTTTTCCCCGACCCACTACCACCAACAACAGCCACAGTCTTCCCCGCAGGAAATGAAATGTTAAACTCCTTGAAAATCATAACATCAGGCCTTGATGGGTAGCTAAATGTGACATCCTTAAATTCGATGTTTCCATTAACTTCAGCCAAGCACTTCCCTTCTAACGCATCTTGAATTATAGTGGGTTTTTGGCTGATAATCTCCATCAACTTGTAAGCGGCTACCTTGCCTTTGCTGAACGCCCCAAGGTTAGAGAACGACTGACCCAAACTCCTGCAATGCAATAAATATTTAATCTGAGTTCCAAATAACAAGTTCAATCAAATTTAAAACGATTAGAACTCACATTCCGCCAACAATGGCAGAGAAAATGGCAGTAAATGCCTTCCCACCATCGGTCTGTCCATTCCTGATGAACACCCCAGCATACCAGAACACAAGCGCCCACGACATACACGCTATCCCATAAGTACATCCGAGTCCCAGGCCCTTGGCCATTCCAGCCTTGTACCCAAGCTTCAGTGTATGTTGTATGGCATCAGAATAGGAATTCAACGCTTTACTTTCCCCAACATACGAGTAAACTGTCCTCACTTGTGCAATAGCCTAATAAACCCCCAAAAAAAAAACCAAATTGATTCAACTCGGTTAAACATTTATCAAACACCTAGCATGCGCCATTGGTGAGCCCTAACCTGTTCAGCTATAATCCCAGCATTCGCATAAGACTCCCTGCTCTTCGATGTAAGCCCTGTCAGCGTGTAAGCATACAATCCACCTGCAAAAGCAATCCCTGGGATAATTGCAATGCTGAGCAGTGCCAGCCTCCATGCTGATACAAACCCAACCACCAATCCAGCCAGAAACGTCGACAAGTAATGTATGAAATTCCCAACCTACAAACAGAAAATATAAACTCCAAATTCCCAACAAAAAAAAAAACAAATAAATAAACAAAAACAATGTGAGACCTTCTCGCTAATGGCATCCTGGACGAGGAGCGTGTCGGTTGAAACAGTGAACACGATATCGCCGGTGCGCGCATCGGTGTCGTAAAATCCGACGTCCTGCTTCAAAACGGCTTCCAAGTACTTCTTCCTCCACGCGCTCACCTGCCGCTCGCCGGTGTACATCCAGCAGCAGATCTCTGTGGACAAAAGTTTATAAAACTACAGTTCAGCCCCAAATTCAGATCTACAACAAATTCGGATACTGATTTGTCGAGAAAACAGAGCACGATCGTACCAGCGTAGGAAGAGAAGCAGACGATCAGACCAAGGTATACGAAATACAGAGCATACTGCAGATTTTCAATCACAACACGAATCAGATATCAAATTGTAGAGCACCATTTTATTTTTTTGCTGAATATTGATTCGGGAGTAAAAGGACGGACCTTGGAGACTTCGTGAGTCAGCTTATCCAAATCGGTTTGGTTCTTCCCAAACCCATTAATCATTTGCCCGAACAAGAGAAAGAAAACAGGCATGGATGACCCGTGGATGACCGCGCCGAGGCTGCCGGAAACCATCAATAAGCAATCAAACTTGTCAGCGAAGCAGAACAGCTTGTGAAAAGGTATGCTCTGTTCCTTCTTCTTCTCCGGAGCAGCGGCATCCGGCGCCGGTTTCTCGACCGTTTCCGACATTGGCCGGTTGAACGGTTCAGGTTGGATTGGGTGATTGAGAGTGTTGCAGAGATCTAAAGGTGATGG
Source organism: Rhodiola kirilowii (assembly GCA_033675215.1). NCBI lineage: Eukaryota > Viridiplantae > Streptophyta > Magnoliopsida > Saxifragales > Crassulaceae > Rhodiola > Rhodiola kirilowii. Next base: position 592,522 of record CM066199.1, read on the forward strand.
TGGGTCGAGTTGGGTAGTGATGAAAATGTGATCAGTTTGTGAAACACAGCTCTGTATATAACAGTTGAGAGGTGTGTGATGAAAATGTGGTCTCTCAGTGGATCTCTGTGTCGCCTGTCTCTCATTATTTTATAGTATTCAATTCAAAACAATTTAATGAAGTTAGAGAGACAACCGAAGGTGGTCAAACGAGGTAGTGAGAGAGTGTGAGAAATTGACGATGACTGGTAAGAGTGACTGCACCTATACTGTAGTCCAGTACTACTAGTTGTTTAATGAAATGGAACATTTTGGAAACAGAGCAGAGCAAGCAAAGTGACAACACTTGTTAAAACCGAACACGATCCCCGGTTCAAGTGAACGAACCGAACGTCGGACCGGATTTCAGATTACATACTGAACGACCCAAAACCCGGATCAAACAGAGCGATCGAAATCGACCGAACCGATGGTTTGCCGGTGCCATTGAAATATGCAATTTAATAAACCGGTCAAACGAATAAACCGGGAACCGGATGTTGATTGGTCTCTCATCCGGTTTTACATTTTACTCATAACTATGGGAAAGACAGAGCCTTGGGACTGACCAATAAACTATTACACAATTTTACAGGTATCGTTTTATAAATATTACAATTTATGGAGCTGGAACGTAATTTGTAAAAATATCTGTCAGCTGACATGTGTGTTCTGAACCCCTTTTTTTTTCCTTCACTTTTTAACTTTTTTTACTTTCAGTGAAACTGGGCCAGGCCTAAAGTTAGTCAGGCTGAGGTTGGGCTTGTTGGTACAGACTGGCCTACTTCAAAGTGTTTTAATTGTCTTTTTTTTTTATGAAATAAAAAAAGTTATAGATTTGAATTATTGGGAGTTATGATCTTTCTTTATCACACGTTTCTCTCAACATGGGTAGTTTTTTTTTTTCAGTTTTAAAGGTCTGAGCATAATTGAAGTATGTACACGAGTTCTTTTCTCTGTTGGAGTCTTGTAGGAGTAGAGCTTTTTAAGAAGTAGTTGGGGAGTTTGTTCAGTATTATTTGTATATATTTAGTTATTGCCCGACACTTGATCATGTTGTCGGTTGTTTCAGTGTTGATTGTTTATCTTATCTTTAGTCAGTTATTTGTATATAGTTACATTGTTTGCTATTGTGTTTAGGTTAGATGTATTGTCCAATATCCTCAGGTGATTGTTATTTAATATCCTTACTTTTTATCAACAAAAAAGAGAGTACATAAAACACAAACGTGAATTGAATAAATAGAGCCATACAATGAAATAAATACATGCACGCTAAAGAAATAATGATGTTGTTTTTTGAAGACAAAATATGTCCATGCCTTATACAGTATATTCGTATTTTCCGTCGATAAACTTAACAAAATACATGTTTGCTTGCAAGTAATTAAACATAGATATATAATTCGTCAAATAAACTACTAGTTAGCATATAAAAGATATTCTACTTGTGTGTTGTTCGCAAACAAATCTTTTCTATCAAATCGTCTTAAAAAAATAAATCAAATTGTGTGAAACTTGACTCAATATGAATAATTTACAATGCGGTTTGTCTTAAAACTTACGGTTGAAAGTTATAGATTATAATATGTCAAAATAAAAAGTGGGAATATAACCAATTTAGGTAGACAACTTTTGACTAAAATTGAATCACATAAAGTACTACAACTTGTGGCTAAGCTAAGATCTAAACTCTATATAATCAAACAACAAGACATCATCAAAATGAGTCTAATCTAAGTGCTTAATTCCTTTATAATAATAGAGGCATGTTGACACTTGAAGAAAGCATAACTGGTCTCCATAGTGGCCCCCAAAAAGTGTGTTTATCTACAAACAAGCTAGCAAAATAACATGTTACTTACATTATTAATATCATAATGGAAAACCAAAGTGTCCTTCCCCACCACTAAGATAGAATTATTCAGTCCCTATTAAGATACCATGCTTTGTTCTGATATGATATGTTTTGTCCCTTGAAAGGAATATCCGCTTGATAAAATGTCATTTGTATTTTGTAATGACCTTTTTGACAGCTTAAAATTTTAATTTCCTTGTGCTTTGTTTAGGAGGTGATACAAACTGTACCTTGCTGGCAGTTTGAGTTGAGATGGGGAGGAAAGGGCAAGTGAACAAAATGTACTTTGGTGTCAAATTTTGGTTGATGATTGGAGTAAGTAATGGGCTGGAGATGCTCTCACTAGCTCTCCACCACTAAGCAGCCAAATGTTTATCAGCCAAGAGACTTTCCAGCTTAAGCGAAACAGCGAAATCTCTTATTTATCAAGTTTGTGCACATGCAAAATTTATACTTTATTCTGAAGTAGACCCATCTCTGGGCCCTTCGTCATTATTTTGGAACAAAAGTTGAGATATTGAAGACTTGGCTGTAAAGAGCATGGAAGAAACTCACTGATACAGAGTTGGTTGATCATTGTATTTCCCTGTTTGAAATACGTGTATTGTATCAATCTGTGAGCAGAAACTTCCTGATTCATTACAAATATTTGAGTTTTAAATAAGTTTGAGGAAAAGATAAAACAGCGGCATGATCAAGCAAATACTTGGTTTAGTTACTAACTAGCAAACAAACACGCAAGGAGATGTGGATCTAACAACAGCTTAAACTAGAGGGGGCTGATTGGTTTATTCTTCATCGTCTTCTTCACCATCTCCACCAGATGCCTTCTTGGCAGCTGCCTTCAGGTTTCTTCTCTTCACTCTTCCAGGACGGCCACCACCAAGTGGACTAGTTAGCGAGAAGTCAATATGTTTCTGGGAGTCGACTCTAACCATGAAAGATGGGATATTGACAACTTGTCTCCCAACCCTGATCCACAGTAGAAGAAGGATCACATTAAAAGCCATAGACATCAAATTCAATATATTAAGAGCCATAGACTGAATTAAACATATAAATCAAGAGAAACATTCAAATGAAGATGCTCAACAGTACTCTATTATTCACCGACCACACAAACACAATATTTCAGAATGCACATGTGATTCAAAAAAACATTATTGACAACATAGTTTCAAATCTAAAGCTTATGAAGGGACAATAAGATGGGTAACCACTTCATTACATACCTTGTTCAGATAAATCACTAAACTGGCATTTTATCCAAGTATAGCACCAGATCAACATATTTACAACTATTTCACATAATCTTATATGAGAAACAAAAAAAGGATAAAGAGTTTACCTGATGTGCCTCTGCCTGATGAGAACACGAGCATGGTGAATAGACTTTGCCATCCCAGACTTAAACACCAATGTCTGCAACCGACGCTCAAGGAAATTCTCAACAGTAAGAGCCAATACATAATCAAGCTTGTTCTGGCTCTCATCCAACAGACCATATCTGTTCATCCTTCGCAAGAGGGCCTCACCTTCAAAAATACGGCGGGGATTCTTCTCATCCAATGTGAGAAGCATTCTTGCAGCATTTCTAATCCTGCTAAGTGCATACTGAACCCTCCACAACTCCCTCTTACATCTCAGCCCATACTCTCCTACAAGCTTCAATTCAGCATCCAATCTCTCCTTCTCGTACGGACGCCTTGGCTTCTTGAATGTCTTGCCATCTAAAAACCATCAACAATCCTTACATATTAACAGCATCCTCAGTGTGCGAACTATAATAACTTAACCTAAATCGTAGATTATTTCAGCAACATGATTCCATGAAGATCATTAGTAATCTATGTAATACTTCGATACAGATCAGCTCAACCACAAATTCATCAACTAAATAAGAGTACAATTGCTACCAGTATGTAAAAAACGAACAAATTGATTATCAATACCAGATTAGCTCGACGAATGACGAACTTACAGTTCCTGTAAAAACTGACGTGAACCATGGCTGAGATGAGACAATCTCTAGTCGGACGTCAAAATGCGCAAATGAGGCTGTGAGAAAGAATAATGACGATTTTTATAGTCACGATCATAAACCCTAGTTTTGAGACAATATTATTAATGGGCTTCTGTTTTCTTAGAAAAGCCCATGCAAACTATAGCCCTTTGTGTAGCGTATCGATGTTCAATAATACCCACGTTTTAATAATTTTCACAAAATGACAACATAAATATGAAGTAATGTATCTCATAAGATTTAAATAGCTCACGTTTATTTAAACTCATTTAGAAATAGCAACTTATAATTACATATCCTACTGAATACGAACTTTTATGCAAGTTATAAAAGATAAATATGGAGTAAGGAATTAATACGGTTGAAAAAGGATATCAGATTTTTGAGAATTGGTACTGGTATTTGTGACCAATGAGTTTTAACAGGAGAAAAATTTTTGAGAAAAAAAAAATCAGTACTTCAACTAGGAGAAGAACCCCAATATCTCTGGCAAGGCAAGGTACTTTGACATTGATTTTTAACTCTTTGAAGCTAGCTTTTCCTTGGCCTTCTGCAACTTCAGGACCTTCTTGACGATCTTCTGCTCTTCCAACAAAAAGGCCCGGATTATCCTGAGAACACGTCGCGAGCAGGATTATCATGATTATATTTAATAGACATTCAAGAGGGTTACTAAGTTGATAAAAGTTAAGCGTGTTGAAATCAATGTTATACCTTTCCCTTACAGCACCACCAGACAAAACTCCACCATATTGACGATTTACAGTCCTTCGATTCCTTGACAATCTTGACCTCTTGTACTCAGTAGGTCTCAAATGAGGAATCTACATAGAGCATTTTGCACAAACCACAATTTAAACCAATTGCCGGCCTCATCAGTTCAATAAGAAAAGAGGCAGCTATTTATGAAACCGCGATCATAACTCTACTAGAGTAAACCCACGAACATAAAGCCTACCCTACATCTGATAAGATTCGCTTTAAGGCGTCTGGAGATGAAAGAAAGGCATAGCCAATATCACAAAAACTAATCATTAGACTGTGAATTGTGTGGTAGAATACGTTTCCAGATAAACAGATCATAACATGAAAAAGGAACCATTAAACATGAACTAAGTTTTATTTAAAAGAAGCAAATCGTCGGCAGCAATCCAAAATTTTCACCTACTGCATTCTCAAACAGTTTCTACGCCAAATGTATATGGTCTGACAACAATTTGATCTGCGCGCAGGATTATAAAGTATGACAGGACAAATCAACATGCTCTAAACTATCTACAACATAGCCCCCTCCCAAGCACATGATAAAATTTGTCACAACTCAAAATCCTATTTTTCAATCATAGTTGCACATTGCTAATCAATCACTATGTTTCAACCTATCAGTGCAAGTGGTCTCTAATCATCAAGATGTTGTAATCAGACCAAGTCTAGCAGAATTCAACACAAAAATATCATAATAAACCCTCTGAAAATTACAAATACAAACTACATATCAGAAACAGAACGCATTAAATACCCCAAACAAATATGATTGAAAAAATATGCTTTCATACCCCTTGGATTCTCTTCCCAGTAACTGGACATTTCGGCCCGCTGGCTCTCTTCTTTAGCGTCTGATACACCAACTTACCGCCTAATCAAACAAATGAAAGTACGTCAAGTGGCTAGCGGCAATATCTAAACTCAAATCAATCGACCAACTTCGACCACATAAATTCAGATAGAGGATCAAGAAATTACCAGGTGTTTTGACAACCCGATTCTGATTCGATTTAGTGGAGTAGCTGTGTCGCTTGCGGTAAGTTAATCGCTGCACCATTTTCAAAGCTCTTCTGGTCTTCTTCCGAGTGTGCGAGCTGAAGACGACTCCGAAACGAAGGAATTCTTGCGTATACTAAGATGCGATTATTTGTAGCGTTCTTCATTACGCGAAACCCTAAATTTGACGGCTGCGATGCTACCTCAGAGGTTCAATGGTTGAGATTAGTTTCTTTCTTTATAGTCATTGTATTTCCTTGTTATTACAAACAAGTCCCCTTATTTGGCATGTATAATGCTCTGAACCTTTAGGTCATACTATTGTCAGTTATTAAATATATTTAAGAATATTCATTTATGATCTATAAGGTAGTGTGAATGTGAATATGTTAGCTGTAACACGTGGCTTCGCAATGTGCGTTGGATTGCGCCATCGGACAGCCGAGATCATGTCTCATTATCTCATTCTACCAACTCTACCTCAACCGAGTACTCTCTGATCATGTATACATTAATTCAGCTCAGCTCATATCATATTTTATTAAATTCTATTCAGCATTCAGTTGTATTCAATTTCAATCCATCAAATATAACTCAGAAAAAGTAAGTCAATTTCATTAGAAAATCTGGGCTACAATTTACAAAAGAGAAACTACTGAAATCCTACAACAATGAGAGGAGAGGAGAGCTGATCAGAATTTTCTACACTAGCATGGAAAAAGGGAGAATGAGGGCTCAACATGTACCCTTCCATTAACAAAACTTATGCTGCTCAATTTGTTCCCACACCACTGCAGCTGGTCTTTCGACAACCGGGACATACGCAGGACTCGCGCCACTAGTCGTATGTCCACCTGAGAGAAGAAGCAGAGGACTTGGTCCGAGTGATCGTCTTCAAGACGCCTTTTGAACTTCCTGAGAATGCAGTTCCCGGTCCTCAACACATCTTTCAGTTGCCTCTCCTTCTGTGAAATTAGGCATAATGGATTACGTCACGCCCAAATTGTGCTGAAAATAGTGACATGATGGAAGGGATTGTGTGTAGAAGAATTACCTTTTGAAGAGTCTTGATCAGCTCGGATAAGAGCTCAGAGTCTGCCGGGTCTTGCAGCTCACATTGGGCTATTCTTTTACTAATTGGTTCATGCTTGTCAGCTCTAAGGAATTTCCAAAATGTTCTGATTGATTCTTCCATGGCCTCGACAAGGACATCACTAGACAGAGGTTCATCTCTCGACGGCGAACCCATCTTTTTACCTTTTTTGTCTTCTGCATATGGTTTTAAAATAACATTAGTAACAATTTTATGCAATCACGTGGATAGTTGAATATTCTCGATTACAATAAATCTAAGAAAAAACAGTGTGATTAGGCTACCTCGTATGACTGGAACTTGAAGAAGTAGGTTGTGCAAACTACGTCTACAATTGACATAACTCTGAACTCGTGGACCCTGATGACGCTCATCCTCAACGAATCTCTGCAAGAGCACCTGAAATTGCTGAAACTCACTGCACACCAGATTGAATCTTCGTAGACCATGTGGATCAGCTTCCCATAATTCCAACGCCTTCTCGTATTGCCAGTGGAGGATATCCCACGAAAGGCACATTTGTCCAACATAAACTAGCTCGAGATCATTATGCAACTCTCTAATAAACTTCATCATTGGCTCGGCCTCAATCTTCCTGTTCTTGTTCCTCCACAAGCTATTGAATAAAGCAAAAGCTGGAGTCTCCGACTTGTCCCCACTCCCAGACACTGACTTAAGTGGGTCCCTAGACTGCAGTAAACCTATGAATATTGAAAATATAAATAAAATAAAAACCGAAGGTCCCCCAACTTTAATGATAAAATATCAAACACGAGCACATTATTACACACTAGAAGATGCAAGGCATGTTAACCAGATATGCAAGATAAAACAGAATGATAACAACGGGTCGTTATAAAAAGACCCTTTGATCAGTGCTGAACCCTTTTGATAGGAGTTGGGAGTTAGTTCTTTATAGGAAAAAAGGTGTGCTTTTGCAAGCAGCGAAGCAGATGAAGTGATAAAGCTAAGTGGAGATTTTATGCCGGATCACGTATCTTTTGGCGTTAAACAGGCAATAATACACTAATATTGAGTTAACTTGTTTAATATACAATATCAAAAAATCTATTTGGTAGCTCAAAAATGAGGTTTTCATGCCTCAACGGAAAGGGCTACCAGTTTCACCTAACCAATCAAAAATGCGCGCAAACAAATTTAAAAGACTCACGAAACATGGTTTTCAAAATATTGTACCATAAGATCTGAACATATTAGGTACTAGTCAAGTGCGGTCTTATTATATGTAACTTGCTGAATATCCAAAATTGAACCGTTGACATAGCCATCTCAACAAACGAAAACACGAGGAATAGTTTATTTCTTAAATAAGTAAATAAAAAAAAATGACTTGAAGGACTTACCTATAGCATACATCTTTTGATAACTCAAGATGTCCAGCTTCCTCATTTTTTCCCAGTAACTCCTGTAAAACTTGTGAACCATACTGAACATATCTCCCGGCTGAAACTTCTCCTCAATCTTCCAAGGCTTAAGATTCTCGCTGAACTTGGAAATTTCTGTATGCTCGTCGATGGTGGGTAGACCTGTAGCCCTGGCATTCTTGATCTCAATTGAGAGCTGTTCTAATATATCTTGATGCTCCCATAATGATTCTAAGTCCTCGTCCTCCCAATTCGAGTCCATTTCTGAGTCCGGCATTTCTTGTTTGCAACTGAAGTCATCCTCCGATAAAAAGTCTGAGCCTAATATATCCTCCGCATTCTTAGAATCAAGATCCTGCAACATAACTTCATATTCATCGTGGAAATGGTTTGTTTCATTTTCTACTCTCCAGTCCTTCGATTGCGATTTCAGTAGGCGTTCAAGCTCTCTGAGTGCGCCCGCTTCATCTTCATTTTCCATACACTCCTCGTCATTTTCAAGGGAATCTAAACTGGACTCATTGTCAATACACTGTTCCAAATACGGCATGAAAGCTCCGTCTGACAAAAACCCATCAGTAATCGACTCATCTGCACCACTGATATCAGCCAGTTCATCCTCGGAAACCATAGATTCGGATGACGCAGACTTCAAGCTAAACTCAACTTCTTCTTTTTCTTCAACACAAAACTCAACAGACCCCAACTTAGTTTCTAACTCTTCTACCTTCTGCAACACGTCCTCTTTGCTCTCAGTTTGATCAATCTGACCACACTCCTCTTTGTAACTGTGGTGAACCAAATCCTTATCCGACAAGAACCCATCTTTAAAACCCTCTCCGGACTCTAAATTTTCAACCTTTGAGATCTCACAAGTCTGCTTGACATCTGATTTCACATCCTCAGACTCCTCAAGGAACTTGCAGAAGCTGGAAAGAGTAACAGGCTCATGAGTATCATGATTCTCGCCTTTTTTTCTGATGAAATCTTCATAAGATTGGAACTTAAACACCAACTTGGGCGAATCTTCCTCACTAGAATCATCACTAAAGAATTCAGCTACTTCTGTATCTGCATATTTAACGGAATCAATAGAAACAACTTCACTGCTCGGCTGAGGAGTTGCAGAGGAACAGCTTGACTTATCATCCAATCTGAAAAACACAAAAAAAAAAATCAAATATCAAAATGAATAAAATCAAAACCAATATAAATAAATCAAAGCTAGGAATTTATTATTCACCTGAAGATATTTCTAACCAGGACGATGAACAGAGGAATCAAGTAAGCGAAAACAGAGCCGACCAACTCGCCGGCGAGCTTTGAAGTTTTCCGGCACAAAAACGCGGCGAAAAGCCCCATCTTCGCCAAACACACACCCAAACTCCAATCAACCCAATTCGCCACCGCCATCGACGATTCCAAAACCAAATCAAGCCAGCCGATTTAGTGGGTAAAAAAGGTCGAAGAAAGCGGTCAGGTGTGAAACAGAGGAGCCGAGAAAGCTGGAAATTTCGGCCATGGAAAAGACTCGGAGAGTGAGAATAGGACAACTCATCCGAAATCGGAGGGTGGGGGAGGATTAAGTCTGACGAAACTTGTGCAACGGAATGGGAAATCTGACCTAATTCTCACTGCAGGCAGAAATCAATGGGGATGGATTTCAGAACATGTACGATGTTGTTCTTGAAAAATGTTTTCGTGAAAGAAGGATTGGAAAATTCTTAGGAATATTGTCGTCGTTGGTGGTGTGGATGATTACGTGGGTTTTGGAATTTAATGGCGATTATGAAATTCATAGAATTTGGTTGAATGGTTTTTAATTGAGATGAGAAGAAGAAAAAACAGAGCAGCTCTCTAATTCCAGAAATAGATATTTATGATAATTTCTAATTAATTTGGAATTAGATTCTATATAATAGGTTAGTAATATTCGAGGACAATAATATGTATCATTTTTTTGTTAAAAAAATAATAATAACGTTTTTTAAATTCTCACTTTTAATTTTAAAACAAATATATTCGTGTGAAAAAAATAAATTTGAATTATTTTATTATTTAAAGGGAAAAGTATAAAAAAGGTAGTTCTATCTATTTCTAACTTTTTATCCGAACTATTAAAATTTTCAAAATTGATGTAAATTATATAGAAGTTTTCCAAAATTTTGTCTAAACGATTAAAATTTCAAAATAGATGTGAAATATATAGAATTTCCAACTTCTTGTCCGAACTATTAAAATTTTCAAAATGGGTGCGAACTATATGAAATTTTTCCAAAGGTAAAACATAAAATTATTACCAGATTTTTTTCCAAATGTGCCCTTTCAATTTAACTACCTTTCCAGACGAATATAATTTTTTGCAATTTCTGCACTGTTTAATTTTCAAATATTGTCACTTGGAATGTAGATTTATCTAGTATGTTGTTCTATATATGATTTATGGATATCTCAGCATCTCTCTAAAATATATATCTGTCAACTACGCTCCTGATACAATTTCTTTTGACAAATAATCTTCATATTTGCAAAAGAAGGTGAATTGACAATTGCAATTGATGGCATTTAGAAGCTTCACATTCGCTCTATATTGCTTTGAGAACATGCACGACACATATGTCATTAGGAGAAGTCACAATCATTTGCAATAATCCCAATGAAGCTGCATCAGTCAAGTGCAAAAGAATTTGAAATTAATGCATTTGTCCACCTGTTAAATGACCAAACTTTAAATTTGGTTTCGAGTTACTCTCTAGACCAATATGAGTTCGGTTCATCTATTCTTATTTGCTCGTTCGCAGATGATAGTAATGCATACTATTGTGTTGAAACTGCATATTAAAATTTTCCAATATAGAATTTCGATAATTTATTTAGGTTTTACCCATCTTGGAAAAAATTTATATAGTTCGCATCCATTTTAGAAATTTTAATAGTTCAGACAAAAAGTTAAAAAATTTCTATATAATTCGCACCCATTTTGAAAATATTAATAGTTCGGACAAAAATTTAGAAACGGACGGTATTTCAGTACTCCTTTTTGCAATTTTCCATTATTTAAAATACATTAATATATTTTCTCCCAAAAAACATTATTATATTTTGTCTTATTAGGCATGAATAAAGTATATTATTTTAAAAACTTCTTTATTTATATGAATCAAATAAAAATCACATTTAAATATAAAAATTATCAGTTACCGAAGAATTTGACACGTGTTATTCTCGATTAATTATAATTTGGTGAACTTTTCAATTTCCATATGGAAGTCAAAAGGTAGTGGATCCACATAGTGAGACGTGAGGCCAAGCGAAACAGTTATCTTTTGATCTTTCACATATGTTTATATTAAACATTTTCTTAAAATATTTGGCAAAGTTTTGGAGATTCAATAATTTATGGGATTACTATATCAAAAAAAGAAAAAATTTATGGGATTACATTTATGTTTTAGTTAATGGTGATGTTAAAATGTTGGAATTTTTGTTGACTTTAAATTCCTCGTGCCATGTTTGTTTTAGGGAGCTGCTCCACGCACCCCCCACGACAAAACTCCAACACAAAATTTCCCATTTTGCCCTCCCTCTCTTACTTAATTACACTCATATGCCATATTTGTTTATTATAATTAAAATTCAATTAAATGATAATTAAAATTCAATTAAATGATAATTAATATTATAAATTAATTGTACCATATTTATTTATTATTATTAATCAAAAAATATTCAAAATTAAAATAAAAATACAACATGTAGCAATTTTAAAAAAAATTATATTGTACTTGATTTTTTTAAAATTTTAATAGAACTTATAATTAGGAGTGAGTGAGTAACTAAATAAACAAAATTTTCACTAAATAAATAAAATTTCGTGATCCAAAAAGTTAGTGGACAAAAATAGATTTGACAATACATTAGGAAACAAGAAATATACAACTCACTGATTAGATTCCCTGGCAAATTATACTATTCATTTATGATTTAATTTTTAATAATATAAATACTTTGTGTTATATATTTATACTATTCATTTATGTATAAATAGTTTTAAATTAATAAATATATTTTTAAATATGATATATATGATGAGGGTGTGGGGTATAATGAAAAATGAGTATAGGACCCATTGGGGGGGTGTGATTAGCAATACCCTTGTTTTATGAGTGAAATGCAAGTGTTTTTTACGGAATCTGGGTAGTATAACCGACACTTGGTCGAGCCTTTTTTTTAAATTTATAATGCAGGTGTTCAACTGTGACATGCCTAGCCTTTCAAAAAAAAAAATGTGACATGCCTAGATGAATAAGAGCCTTAATCCAATGCGCTCAAGAAAATATTATTATCATTCAAGTGGGGGGGATGCAGTTTTTAGTGGTGTTTACACGAAGTTGACCAGCGAATTTCCAAGTACCCTACGATGCCTATTTGGTTAAACAATACATATTATTTTCATTAAATTTAAAGATTTATTAAATTGTTTTCTATTCGTGCATATGATCTAAATTTTTGAAGGCAAACTGTATCAAAATTTTCTTAACATATTTGTGTGTGATGCTTTGATAATTTTTCAAAACCGTGGAGGAAAAAAAGGGTTAAACAGAACCACTACACGCTTTTATAGTTGAGAAATGGCTTCACTTTTTTTAAGGGTCAAAAACATCGTCATCAACTCGAATTCATAGAATTAGAAACCTCCTTTGACCATGTGCCGTTGACCCAATTACAGACTTTGACTCGATCAAACTTGAGCATGAAGGCCTGGTCTGTTATTCCGGCTAGGCCCAAATATTGGGGTACAGGCTCATTTCAAATCATCCGCTCCCAGCGTTCAGTTTCGATTATCCCGCCAAAAAGTCTCTCTTTGGTTTGTGTTGGAGCTGAGGGCGTGAGGCTTTTGCAGAATGGGGCGGATCCGGTTGATAAGGTGGTGGCCGAGGAGCCGAGTTCGGTTCCTAAAAAATAGAGGCCTCCGATACTATTCATCCATGAAATGGTAATGAGAGGAACTTCAAGTCGTATGCAGGTGAACAGAGCGTTGGTCCGTTTCATAAGGTTAGGGTTTTTCAGATCAAACTCCTTGTTAATTGCTTCTAGTTATTAACTATTATAGCTTGACATGTTCTTAATTAATATCTGCATTTAAAGATTGGATTGTAATTGATGCAGATATTTTAGGTTTGGTTGGTCCAAATGGGAGTGGGAAAACTAAAAGTAATGTCATAGAAGAGGGCTAAGCAGGTATATTATCAGTTTTGATGAGAAATTACATTTTATTCTTATCTTTTTACACTCGTTCAGAGAGCTCATCCACAACTCTACTAATCATCAGAATTTGGACAGTGCCGGCGTTTCTGTGCATTTTCAGGAGATAATTGACTTGGTAAGTCTGTTCATCCCCATTCATCATTTATGTTAGTATAAGACATACATCATATGACATTAGTTTAGAATCAATACTTGTAGCTTACAATCATCAATGTGTATTCTGTGTCATTATGCTGGCTTCATCTAAACCGATACACTGTTGTAGACTACAAGAATGTCACATTCTCAATCGTGGGACATTACATCTACGATCGCACCAAAGATGCACAGTACATTATCATAAGGTCAGTGCCATTGCATACAATCATCTTCTCCTCACCAATATAATCAACAAACTAATGCTGTTTTGGCTCTGCAGCTAAAGAAAGAACATGTTTGAGTTAGCGGACAGCTTTGGTGGGAATCTATAAGACAGACAACTGTACAAAGAGCATCACCATCAGTCCAGGAGGTTTTTCTGAGTTATGAAGCATGCTGCACCTTTTATTTGGGGAAGGTAAATACAACTCGATCATACTGATAAATTTATACTCAAAATCATGTTGATGAATTTGAAATCTATTAGTAAAAAGTAGTTCAGGTTGGATCAAAAATTATGTGGTAATATATTACATGCACATGTGTCTTACTTTCATGACTAATGACTAAAACAAAATAAGCTTTAGTTTCTATTTCTATGGCATCATCTTCAAAGCGAGCAGCCCTGAGCAACAACAGCAAAATTAATCTAACTCCATAACCGATTGATCCTTGTTAATTGCTGACTAATACTATGTCATTAATTGCTTGCTAAAAATAATTTCTAAAATCTAAAACATGGCCTGGTCAACTAATTAAATTTATGGAGTAAAACAACGTTGCACTTTTGGAAATAAATCCTTAATCCAATTACTCATCCAATTACTCCTCGCATTAGAATAAATGATAAAAATTATAGAAGTTTTCTTCGTTCTTGTTGATTACATGATTTTTCTTTTTGAAAAAAGTACTGAAATTTCAATGATATTTATCCATTGGTGTGATCGTCTCCTGAAACTGTCCAATCCATAGTTTGCTGGTCCAATTCCTCGCTGCTCGTTTCAGACTGCATACTCTGGTCCCATATCTCCATTAGTTCTTCCAATTCCTCACCATCCATGGCCCAGTCCGAATCTGTACCAGAAGTTGACTCTGAATAATAACCATCTTCATCATCATCGTCCACTGGCACCACTTGGCATCGGCAGTATGGACAGCTTCCCTTTGTGCCCATCCATTTTGCAATGCAATCCCGGTGATAAAAATGATTGCATGACAACTTGATGGCCTTCTCTCCGACTTCCAGATACTCAAGACATATGCACTTGTGTCCCAATTCAGTCATATTCAATTCGGCTACCAGTGACTCCCATCGTGATGATGACTCTTCTGTCAATGTGGTTGGAGGCTCCGTGTTTGGCTGTGGTGGGAGGCTCAACGGATGTATTTGTAGAATCACTCACATTATGCATGGTTGGTGGTTCAGGACTATTAATTGAATTAGGGAAGAAATAATTATTATTTGGTGAAGGTTGCACCGCTGCAAAAAACTGTTGGCCGAAGGAGAGGTAAGGAGCATGAGGAATGGGTTCAAAATTATGAGAAGGATTAGGAGCTGATGCGAAAAAAAGATGCTCATGATGCATAGAGTAAAAGGAGGAAGGAGATGTCAACACTTGCCTAAGGCCAGGATGTAGATGCTCATAGAGTGGAGGGTGATCGGAGGATGGAGGGACACCGGATGAGGATGGGAACGAATGCGGTGGTTGAGACATGATGACTGGAATTCACAGAGGGATTCAGAGATGGAGTGAAAGCTTATTATCAACACATGAGAAGAGGCTCAACAGGTTTAGCTACTTTTATAGTGTTAGTGAATGATGCATTTCTACTATAGGTAGAAAATTTTAAAGTTATCTTAGAAAGGTTTGCATTTCAAGTTTGAACTTTAAATAAAAAAATTTCTATTCGCATTTTGTTTAGTCGTCATCATTTATTTTTCTTACCGTTGATTCAACAATTCCCGAAATAATATTATGTCACAAAAGGTATGACTTTAATTGCCGCTTGTCATGCGCTACAGACGAGAACTAGATAAGATGCGTGATTCACAATCGCTTGCATCTGATCAAACGACCACGGTGAAAGCTTCCTCACAAATTATGATTTTTCAACAGTTGCACAATTGTTTTTATCATACTCATAACATGTACTACAAAAGATCACTTTATTAAGTTCCTCTCATATGTAAATATGCAAAATAAGTTGTTTGCATTGTATTTCTAATGTTCCTCTCATATGTACTAAAGCCATATTTGTCCAAATTCTGCGCTTTAGAAAAAAAGTGCAGAAGAAAAAGGCCTTAAGCCTAACCCAAAAGAACCATGAGGCCCAGCCCATCTCAGCCTGATAACCCGACCCGTTGCGAGAGACTGTACCGAATCCTCTCCGACTGCAACCGGGAAAGACGCGCTCGACAATTAGCTTGCAGGCACCTTGACCGGTCACTGGCCGAGTGCGTAGTGTCCTTCGTATGTCCCGTAGAGGCGGAAGCAGTTCGAACGTTCAACGTTGTGTTTAAGCAGCGGAATTGAGCTTAAACGTCTACTCAGTGTCAGGAAGCACAGCTTTAGATTGCGGTCTGCCTTTCGCCGATTCTGGTTTTGATGTATAACGTATTGATTGCGCATTTACTGTTTTCTGTTTCGGAATGCCTTGGATTTTATAATTGAATTGTTCACGTTAAGCAGTGATTCAAGTTAGGCTATGGCAATGCATTTGAAGGTAGATAATTATTTGCAGTCCAATGGATAGAGATAGCTGGAAGCCTAGACTTACTTCACTGTTGAAAACTTGTACACCATAATGTGCTTATAAGGCTTTCCAGGTACGATAATCTGTGATGGAAACATGGGCTGATTGACAGCATCAGGGAATCCTTGAGTTTCTAAACATAGTGCTGCATGTGGCTGATACACATATCCACCTTTCCCCTTCACATCCTTCAAGTAATTTGCCGTGTAGAATTGCATGCCGACCGCATTAGTCCGCAGCTGCATCACTCGCCCTGACTTCTCATCATGCACCTCTGCTGCAATCTTGAGCTTGTTTGTCGATGATTCCAGAACATAATTGATGTCATACCCATTTGGGAGTTTCTTGATCCTGCTTCCAACAGTGCAAGGCTTGAGAAAGTCGTAGGGCGTTCCTTCCACTGATTTGATCTCGCCTGTAGGTATGAGCTCTGAATCTACTGGTGTATATTGAGTTGCTAATATTTTGACCTTGTTTGACAGTATTGTGCCACTGTTTTGGCCTCCCAGGTTCCAGTAGGTGTGTTGGGCTAGATTCACTGGTGTTGGCTTCTTTAGGGCTTTCGCTGTCATTAGGACTAGCAGTTTGGTATGTGCAACAATTTTATACGTCACTTTTGCAAGTAAGTCTCCAGGGAAACCTGCAGGGATAGGGAGATCCATAAAAATGCCAGGCATATTAATTAACGTATGAAACTAATGTGTCCGAGTTACCCCAAAGGAGACATGAAAATATTACCTTGATCACCATCTGAGCTAAGGTAAGAGAAGGTGATAAAAGGATTCTCAGCATTGTTATTGTAGTTTGTAACCTTCCAAACCACATCACTGAACCCTATTTTTCCACCTGATGACAGGACACAAGAGAGATACAAGAAAAGAATTACCCATTTGATCTTAATCAATTCTGGTATTCCTTATGAACAGATGAAATAGATGATACCATGAAGAGTGTTGTTCCCCTCATTAGCAATGAGCTTGTACACTGTTCCATTTAGTACAAATTGCGCGCCTTTGATCCTGTTGGCGACTCTTCCAACAATGGCACCTATGTAGGACGTATCATTCTGCAACAACGAAAGAAGAAGTTCAAACTTATGTAGGTACAATCCCCATGGATGTCCAAGCATGGAGAGGAGGATGAACCTTGTATTCATTGATTGTATCATACCCGAGAACAATGTCTGCTAACTTCCCTGGGAAACAAAAATGAGAAAGAACGAAGGACTTATGGATAAGATTTGAATCCACATGATCGGCAGATATTTATTCACATCATAAGAGTTTCAACAAAGTGTAAACTTAGGGAGGGATACCGTTTTTATCGGGGACAATCAGGGAGACAATAGTGGCACCCCAGTTGGTGAATTTGATTGAGAAGTTCCCTTTCTTCAGCTCATAAATCCCAGTATTTGGTGCTTGATGATGACTCCCAGTACTTCGTGCAGAGATTGTGGTGGCTGCATATGTGAAACCCAAGCTGACCATACAAAGCAATGCGTGGAGCTTAAGGTGAAGAAGCGGTCTCCCCATCTATGTATGTGTCTTCTGTATGGTCTTTGAGAATATTGCTGAAGCCTTGACAGTCTGGCATTGATATACTAGCATTATTGGGTTTTAGTGGGTGGACATGATCTACAAGGGAAGTTTGGCTTGGAGTGTGCTTTGATGTCTTATGGGTGTTGTTATTGCAGAATTTGGGACTCAGCCGGTTGCTGGTTTTGGTACTGGATGGTTGACTCGGTAAAAATCTCTGGTACAGGTTTGTAGTCTCTGGCATGACTTGGGTTTGCAATTGGACACATTTGTAATTTGATCACTTCAGTACTCTAAACTTAAGTTAATAATCTAACTTTTTACTTAGATCAAGTGTTCCGTTAAAATTGCTACAATTTATTTTCCTATTTATGTTATAGTTCAAGTTGTTCGAATTAGTTCAATAAACAAATCCTTGGCGATTCATGTGTTTGTGATTATAATCTCTACAGGAGAAGTTGAGTTCAACAAGCGAAACATAACAATTGATGAAAAAAATGAATGCAGAGTCTTTTCACATAGGTCCATCTCCATGACTGATCAACACACGCACACTGTCAAAGTGCCTAAACGACTTAACAAACACCATCCTGTAACTTCGGTCATTAATGCTATACAAACACCTTTCCCAGTCTGTAACAAGGAAATGTCATGAGGAAGTATCTAAGAGGTCCGATTAGATCACCCACATGCTACTGGTCACACTTCTCATTGCGTAATTGGAAGACAATGTCGATATCAAGTCAGTTATTGCGAACTGCTCACCTTCTCCATTCTGCTACCTTCTCTGCAATTACATGAGATGAATGAAAATTATTATGCAAAATGGAAGGCTTGCCGGTACGGGTTTGTATCACACATTTGTCTAAAATAGGCACTTACCGTTGTTGTTGTTGTTGTAGTCTTTGGAGGCTGAAAGGGACTTGTCACTTTTGATTCCTCCTTTACCACTCCCTTGAACTAGCTTTTGAATTCTAGGTGATGGTGTGTTCACCTTACCACCAGTAGAGGATGGCAGAGAATGTCGTCGGACAACAGCATTTTCAGTAGAATCTTGACTCAGCCTTGGGGACCCTTGCGCCCTCAGCTTTGCCTTTGCAGATTTTGTAGCCTGCATGTAGCTTGGTAAGGTTGGCGTATTGTGGGAATCATTTTCAGGATATTCATGCTTAGTAGAAATTGACTTCCTTCTCCTGGATTTTTGGTTCTCCTTGCCATTTGAATCTTCCTTGGATTGCAATTCATCAACTGGTGGAGTATTATCTTTTTGGATCGACAGACCCTGTGCTTCAGCAGCAGGCTCATCAAGAGCTGCAGGCACTATTTCTTCTGCCACATCTTGGGGAGAATTGAATGTCTCGGGCTCTTTGGTAATTGCATTTAATGTGTCGCTGTCCTTCTCCGTAGGAATTGTTTCGTTCAGCTCAGTGCTCTTTTCATTGGGAAGTGAATCAATTAGGTTCTTGTGCTTGTCAACTGAACTATTGAAGCTTCGCTCAGGAACAACAGGATTAGCAGTCTCACGGATCTTTGAGACTTTGCTCTTTGGTTTCTCAGTCACGGCTTTTGGCTTATCGTTAGCCTCGGTCTTGGTTAGAGAAATTTTTCTAAGATTTCGTTTGACTTTCTCAAGTTCGTTCTGACCATTTTCTTGTGTGGCTTCACCTTGCTGGCCTATAGACTTTTTCATGGTGCCTCTCGGCTTTCCATTGTCCGAGGAGTTATCATGATGTGTGGAGGAATTTCGGCGAATGCTACGCTTAGGTTTTCCGCTCTCCAATTCTACCCCTATGTTGCCACCAGACTTTCTAGAAGATTTTGAGCCAGTATCTCTTTTAAGTTCCACAATCGGTTCCCAGAAGTGGGATGATGACCACCGCTCTAACCAATTCCAAGCTGAATTTGCATCACCAGAATCATAATGGATACCAAGGGGCATGACATTGAGTGATGATGCAAGAAGCTGATGGTAACAACATTGAAGATTGTTATTATTAAATCATTGAATACTGCGAAGGCAGTAAATTGAAATGAACAACTGTGTATAAAAATTGTAGGTAGGCAGCTATATACATATCCAATATTGCAATCAACAAACATGTGTTTAAATAAGGGTTCAGGAAAAACACTTAACAACCAGAGCTCCAATTATTGTTTCATGTATTCATACAGCCGGACATACCCGATAAAACATCCACATAGCTCAAAAAATACATTTAATTACCTTTTGGGCAAAATCATTTCTTGAGAGCTTTACTAGACGATTTGATTGTAGATCTCGAATTGCATCCAGCTGAAACAAAAAATAGATAGATAAAGCAAGTGACAAACAAGGAAATATTATTTGCGAAGACATCTCAACTAAATCAATGATTATATACATTGTAATCAGTATGCAAAAGAGTTTCAAACGCCAACCAAACATACAACGGAACTCAGAGTTTAAAGTCCTTCCAGGAACCAACACGGGCACTAAGGTGGACATACTATCATGAATATAGCTGTTTTCCCCTTGATTTAAACCATTTATTAATCCTACATCACAAGTGCTAATTGGTAGTAAGCATACATCAGCTTGCAAAGGCAAGTTCTACATAATTGAATAGAGCACCTTCAACCAAGAAAATGTCTAACTTTCAACCCCGAAACTATAGCAAGAATCTTATGCATTACACAATAACTGAGAGAAAAGGGTAAATGAACAAACGACAGCCAATAGCAACCGTGTTCACAAGGATCAAATAGGCATCCATATTACCTTGAGTTTTTCAAGATTGCATTTCTCTTTCACTTCTATCCCAGTTGCAGAAAGTCTAACCTTCTGACCACGAACAAGTGCCTGAAACCTAACAATTCCCTGAATACAATGCAGAGTAGCAACTGCCTGTCTCCTAACCAAATGCCCTCTAATAAGTGCCTGGAGTCGTATAATGCCCTTTAGAGCCCAAAATGCACGACGAGCCTAGCAACATTGTCACGAGAAGTTATGTAATTGGTGATTGTAGGAGCTACAGCAATGACTTCCACAACTCAAATTGTCAAACATTGAAAACAACATCCAGTGAATTCTTACCAAATAGCCTCTTAGAGCTGCCTGCACCTTTGCAGCAGCTTTCTCTTGTTTCAAGATATCAGAGTTGCAAATGGAGGTCACTCCTGCAGATTTTACACTCCCATCTTGAGTTCCAGACAACAAGCTGCTGCTTTCCTCAGGAGGTTTGACAAAAGTTTGATTACCAGAAGCCAAATTGTGCCCATTTCTTTCTATAAAAACAGGTACTGGATTTGAAATTACTGGATCACTTCCAGTCACAACACCAGATGAGGCCTTCGAAACAATGAAGGCCTCTTTTCCAGCTTCTCCTCTCTTCATATAGAGTAAAATACACAAATCAGAACATGAAATCACAGACTTTAAAGATGTCTCCTCAGTATGAAACCCCAGCTTATAGTCTAGCTAGGCCAAAGTGGCATAGCGCTGAATAAAAATGTTTCTCAGTGTGATGTGAATTTCATTTAGATAACCAAGAACCTGCCAGAAGAGCATATATGAAAGTGATCAAGTTGGCTGGAACTTACTTTTGTCATCGCTGAATTAGTTGATTTCTTTCCGAAAATTTTTGCTTTGATCCATTTTCCAGGAGACTTTCCCATCCCTAATTGTGCAATCAAAAGGCCTGAACTTTTTTCAAAAAAACCTGAAAGGAACCAAGCACCTCTTATCAGCAACAAAATCATTAGTGGGAACTGGGAACAAAACCCTCCGTATATATTTAGCAAAAAAAAAACCCCTCCTTATATATAGCTCAAAGACAAAAGCTATCTAATAAATTTAATCAGCAATCTAAAAGAAACTTAACAGAATCAACTACCCGAAACAACAAGCAGACAACATCCAAAATCGGAAATCCACACCTCTTACAAACTCATCTCAAACAACAAGAAGGTCAAACACATAAAAATACCAAATCCTCCAAAACTACACATGAAAAAAGCTCTACCAGATCTGCACTACAACCACCACACAACAAAAAAAGCATATAAATTTTTCGAAAATGGCTCCAGATCTGAACAACACCTCAGCAAATCAGCTTCACTGCCGCACAATCTCCAGCTAAAAAAAAGCTCCAAAATCTACCCTAACAACACACAAACTTATCCATCAGGTAACCAGCACAAGCACTAATTTAAAAAGCACAAACAAAAAAGCAGCAACAAATATCAAAATGAGGAACAATTCGTGCTTGAGGCTTTGATTGAAATGGAAGCAAAGTACAGTAAAGTAACCGTTGCAAAGATAAATGCTGTTCCGATGGACCCCCTCCCTCACTTTGCTGCTCTTCTCTCTCTCTCTATCGTCGTCGTCCTCTTTGTTGAATGAGGAAGCTGCACTGCACATCGTTAATTAAAGCTTTCCATTTTTCAAAGTTAATTATTTTCGGATTATGATGTAATTATTTGAATTAAAGTGCTGTTTTTGTTGAAAATTAATAATTTGACACTCTACTGGATACTGTTGTACTAGATTTGGGCTGTTAATGGGCCTTCGGCTCTGACGGCTTTGTCATTTGTCAAACTATACACATCCGTTAGCAAAATAGAACGACGTCGTTTCTTATCAAATTGTCAAGCGTTTACTTCCTCGTAGACTAAAGATCACTCTCGCTCTACTCCGCTTCGTCTTCTCGATCTCAACTCGCTGCAACTCTTACCAAAAACCCTAGAAAATGACCACCGCTGTCGCGGCCGTGGTCCTCGTCGTGATCATCTCGATCGCCGCCGCATCCGCGGCCCCCGTCATCGGACTCGACGCCTTCCTTGCCCAACAATCCCACCTCGATCCCCTCGCCACAAACGACACCTTCGTCTCTCTCCCTTCCACCATTAAATCCTCCCTCTCCCACAATCTTCAACCACTCTCGTCCACTATTAACTCGCTTCTTTCCCTCTCAGTCCCGATCTCCGTCCACATCAAGCTCATCGGATCCTCCTTTTCTAGCATCTCACCATCCCACCTCACCTCATTTTTAACCTCCACTCACCTGTCTGATCATTTTCACGTCATCTCACCTTTCCGCCATGGCCACCACCGCCTAGCTGTAAAGCACGTTCCTCACTTCGATGTCACCGTCTCGCCTCTCTCGTTGGCGAAGCAGTTGTCGGAGAAGATCCAGTCGGAGATTGCGAAAACGCCGACCAACCTTCGGTCGACGATGGTGACGATTGATTACGATGCTGTTGATCAGATCGTGCGAGGGGAGTTTGACAAGGAGAAGCCGGTTGATGGAATTTACTTGTATTTGATTAACCTAGGGCAGCAATCGAAGAGCTATTCGTACAGTTACGGACCTGGGGATGCGTCCGTAGGATATGCCAAGTGTTCTGGAACGATCTGGACTGGGAAGGAGAGGTATGTATGGATCGACTTGGGAGCGGGGCCGGTGGACTACGGGCCGGGGTTGTCTGGTGATGGAGTGCTGCCGAGAGGAGAGTCTCATCCGTTAGCGGCAGCACACGGGCGGCCTAAGTCGGAAAAGGCTATGCTGGCGGATGTGGCGTCCCTTGTGGCGAGTGCTTATCAGGTTCTGTTGACTCCTTCTTTGAGGATTCCTGTTCCGTTTGAGAATTCGTTGGTTGTACAGTTTGTGCATATTTATGGTTCTGGTGGGAAGGATTTAAAGGGTTTGGATTGGAAGGAGATTGAGAAAAGCTTTGTGGACGAAGCTGGGAATGGTGGGCTGCTGTTAGGAGATCAGAAGTTGACGTTTAAGAGTTACAGTGTTGATTATACTGAATGTGCAGTTTGTGCATTTGGGATCTCGAGGTCTACCAATTCTTATACTTCAAGGTTCTTGTTTGATAATTACACTTTGATCGTGAGTGAGTATTTGGATTCGAAGAGGTTGCATCAGGTTCTGTCAGATTCAGCTGAGCAGATTAGAGGGGCCGCAGGGATTCCTGAAGAGGAACATGGGAGGGTGCTTCCGGTTTATGTGTTTGATTTGGACTATAGTTCACTGTTGATGCTTGATCGGTATCACCAGTCAGTTTCTTTTAAAGACATGGTTATTGCAGTCAGGACTAAGAATAGTCAGACAGTGAGTGACTATAGTTGTAATGGACGGCATGTATTTACACACACTCGAGAGCTGGAGCGGCCTTTGATAGGCTCGATACTACAGAGTATGTGGGGAGTGGCACCTACACATTTATCATGGAGTCCAAGACATAATAATACACTGGTGGATTATACTTGGAGTGTTGGTCAGACCCCATTTGGGCCATTTTCAGAGGTCTCGTCACTGTCGTTTGTACAGAAAGATGCAGCTAAGCGAAATTTTCTTCTTACATTCTTCAATTACAGCATTACTAGTGCAGTTGACGTTTTGGACTCGGTTGTTGTTCATGGTGGAGACAGGAGTCTTCTTAAACAAAATGGTCATGCTGAGTTTCTTCAGAGGTTAAATTTGTTCAAGCACAAGCTTGACAGAGCGGTTTCTGCATTGTCACACTTGGATTTTGGACTGGCTTTGTATTTCCTGCGATCGTCAGACCATGATCTCTATGCCATTCACTCCATTGTTTACCAGGCCACCGAACAGTTGGAGGCTACTCTAACCTGTTTCAAGGATCCACCTTTCCCGTGGGGTTCAGTTGGGATGTCGATTGGTGTATTTGTTTCAATATCTTATGCTTATCTGAAAAGGGACAAACTCTTTAGAAATAAAAGGAAACAGTTCTAAGGGATTACCAAAGCTGCGAGTTAGTGGTTCATGGTTGCAAGTTTTTTTATCATCAGGGAATTTAGCCCAAAGAGGAGACGCCAAACATTCAGCTTGGTTGCTAGGTTTTTTAAAACTTCAGCTAACCACAGAGCGCATTTACTCATGTGAGACTCAACATTCATATTGCCAGGAATGTGGTATTTTGGAGGAAATCACTTTGAGTCTAGGTGTATTTGAGATCATAGAGACTGTTTAAAATTTTCTTCACAGAACTTGTTTTGTAAATTACATGACCTAAAGATGATACATTGTGTTCCTAGAAGTCTTTCATTAAATGGATTCCTTGAATTTGGCAATTGTGTTCCAAAACAAAACATTGTTTGGTTGACAGATTGCCTTTAGTGTCAGTATTAGTATGTTTCTGTGCTCTTAGTTTAACCTGGATGCTGTTAGCATACCCTGGGGAACTGCTGTCTCTTCCTTCACTATGGACAGTTCGATACATGATTTATTAGATTTGCTTGTTTTGGCTCTCTGATTCAATGAAATCGCTTAATCAGCATCTTGACGTTCCGATCAGATGGTCTAGCTCTAGTATGCGGTCATATAGATAGTCAAGCAATAAAGTTTTGAAGGCTTCAGATTAAGAAACAAGGCCCTATCATCATTGTTGGTATTAGAAAGAGTGCATAAATAAAGCCTTAAAGCACTTCAGGGCTATGCCGTTTAATCTACATTGTCAAACCTTATGAGCCTCAAGCAAGGCCTGCTGGTGCATATGAAGACTATTCTATGAACCCAGGTTGCCTGATTGCCTCTTTGTGGTAAACATCTGGTTTAGCATGGCTTTCGGGGTGTGCAGTTAAGGGCACCAGCGAAGCGGGTTAGCCTGTTGGCATAGGTTCCTGGCCTGGCCTTAATCATGTCGTGTCTTCCATACTTTTTCTGCAAAGGTGAGCCAGACTGAACAAAGATAGCTCCGTTCATCATCAGATCTCCCTCTGATCTCCAGGTCCAATGCTTCCATGTGTTCTCAGGGGCATAGTCCCTATGGGTCACCTGCAAGGGTAAAATTGTTCACATGATCTTTCATTAAGTTGTTTATTCTATGATCAATTAAAGAAGTATCTTTTATTTTTCATTTTCAGGTACCTGTTTGGCTATTCCGTTGTTTGGGGCAATGAAGCGATTGCCTTGACTGATGATGGTTGGGTGCATGCTGCCGCCAATGGCATACATTTGCCAATGAGTATAATCATTGTTGACAACATGGACGAACCCCCATCTGCACCTAGGCATCCTCTGCACAAGTCCTTGTCCGAAGTGGTTGAAAGCAACCGTAGCTTGCATGATTTGGTCTTCAGAGTAGCCATCGCTAGCTCCAAGCAATATAACCTGTTGTTGTCTGATCGGTCAGTATTTTCAATGTCTAGCATCTGGAGATGATATTTGAGTTTGAAGTGTATCATCTACCTTATTGTGTTTGGTGAAGTGACAGTTGGAGATGGTGACACCAGTTGAGCCCATGGTCACGTCAATGAGGCCATCCCTGCAATTCCTCATGGACAAATGATCAAACCATACATTAGAAGATCCAAAGACAGAAATGCCGTCTCCATCACTTTGTGTCCTCAGACCAAAATGATTGACTGAGTCCCTAATGAGTCCTCCTTGGCCTCTCACGATATCATGAATCTTCAGCCCATGGATGATCACATTGTGCACAAATTGGATGGTAATCCCAGCCCCGTAGGCAATGTGGACATGAGCACCACGTCCGTCGATGGTCTTATTGCTCCCCACTATCAGCTCTTGCTGCAGCCTGATAACCATGTTCCTTGCGAATATGATCCAAAGAGGTTCCTTCTGAATCACTGCATGACGAAGAGTCCCTGGTTTTGGGTCAGTGAGGCTGTTATCTGACGGATCAGTCACAACATAGAATCTTCCATGTAGACCGCCTGTTGTACGACGGCCAAAGCCCTTGACACATTGGGCTAGCCTCTTACGCTCCTTGTGCCAGTTGGGACGACACCTCCAGCACCTGTCGATGGGATTGGTTGCTAGGCATGGTCCTGTGTATTTTCCCAGTTGCCTCCTTGTACTATTGAATCCCTCAATAGCCCTGCATTTTACAAATCACATTTTCTAAGGTACGCTTTGCTTTCATTATTCATTTATTCTATCATATATATGTCGAAAACTGCACAACTCACTTGCTGACATGCTCGTTAATTTCATCAGTGACTTCCTCCGGGTTAGGATGATAAGCCTCCTCGGCCAACTTCCTGGCTCTGGCTTCCCTCTCCCTCCAATACTCATCATATTCGGCAATGTGTGACTTAGCCAACACGGCAATACAGGCCAAAAGCAAGAGAATGAGACAGAGCTTCTTGGCTGCCATTTACAAGGTTATATAGGTCAAGAGGTCTAGGGTACATACAGACCGAGCTTGTTGAGTGCACATAAACTTGTGCGTGTCTGTATGTAGACCAAATGACCAGCCGGGGTGCACCAAAGATTGTGCTTAAGCTATCGACAACATCCAGGCTTGGATGTTGAAGGAAGAAAAAGAGCTTGACAATTGATAAGATTAAGAATGTGAGTTTGGTCTTTAACAAGTTGAGATGTGTTTATATTTAGAGATTGTTGAATGCGAGTCGAAAGGAATGCCATTGCCTCATTTTAGACCATTGCCAAATTACTATAATTAAACAAGAACAGACGCCTTTATTAACTAAAATATTCAGAATCAGGTTCATTTGTACAAGTAAAACTTACAAAGTATGATTCGGTTGGGTCAGGCTAGGCTAGACAGTGCTATTGGACTCTGGATTCTGGGCATTTTGGCTCGCTGCGCTCTAGCCTCTCAACTGGACCCTCATTAAATCCCTTCCGTATCAGGCCTGCAGGCCGTACACCACAACCTTTGGTAGATGATGTTGGTGGTGGAATTCAACCCGAGACACCCTTTAACAAAGACTTTGTGAGGTCTTTGTCACCAATTGAGCTGCAGCTTAAGCGTCAGTCCTATGTGAGGTCTTTGTCACCACAAGGACTTTGTGAGGTCTTTGTCATAACAAGGAAATCAACCTATAGTGGTTTGCAACTAATAAATATAAATTAAAACTATATATAAAACAACATTTACCTGATTTTCGGCAATGGAGGACCTGCTGAGTTCGTTTCAGCCTTGTGAGAGAAATGGTGGAGTGCAGGAGGAAGACAGGTTGGTGTAGAAGTTTATGTTTCCTCATTAAATGCGTCAGTCCTTACGCGACTCACTTTTAATATATCAGTCACTTAAGTATATTGATCAATCGATTTTTTTGACTAATTATTTATTACATTCGATGTCCCGACAAATTATCCCTATTTGATGTCTTTCTTGAGTGTTTTAGGACAAAAATACATAACATCGCTCCTTGGACTCGAAGTGTTGAAAGAACAGAAAAATCGATGAAAAAAGACTCTACACCAGCAACAGGCCGTGATGGCCGTAACATCCTATGCGTCACGGGTGTCATGACACCTATTTTTCACAGAAAGAATCTGGGCAGACCGTGACAGCCGTGACACATTGGATTGTCACGGGTGTCACGACACACTTATTGCTCAGTGAGTTTTCACTCATGTCGTGCTAGCTGTGACACACTAGACTGTCACGGGTGTCACGGCCCCGTCAGGTATTTCCAATTATAAATATGAAATTTGGGTTCTATTTTTAGAGAGCTCGATTTTTGAGAGTTTCTTACCTAACTTGGAGAAGAAGACAGAGTAGATCATTGCCAGAGATCGAGGACTCAACGAGCTACATCGTCAATACGGTATCCTCGTCCTTGATTTCTATTCCTATGTTATTTTTGGTTAACTTACCATGAGTAGTGAGTAGATGATGGACCAAAATTATACAAATCATAAACACAGTATAACCCCCTTAATTAGACATTTTGTCTATTTAACTTTTGCTTGTTAGTTCAGATATATTTTTGCAGGGTAATTCAGAGCTTAGAGAGAATACACACTAAAGAGGAGCTTTTAGAGCAGAAAAGATGTTACGAGTCAATCCAAGGTCAAGATCATATGTCGACTGAAGAAATATCAAGGATCCTGACGTTGAAGCACTCATAACAAATTAATCAGAAGAATCAGGAGAGGAATCAAGACAGCCCGGGGAAGAAACACATTGACAGTTTTGTGAAAAGACTGCACAAAACTGTACAAAACTCACACATGGGCAAAGTGACCGGCCACTTGGGCAAGAGGTGGCCAAAGCCACCCCTCCTCCTCCTCCACCACCGGCTACCGGCGGCTCCTCCTCCCTTGACCGGCGGCTTTTGGCTCCTCCACATGTCTCCTCCTCCTTGCTCCTCCTTCCTCCTCCCTTGGATCAAAAGACATGTGGTGGCTCCTCCACCCTCCATTCTCCTCCTCCATGGATGGCCTCCACATGCAACCATCTCCACCCTCCATCTCCACCCTCCATGGCTATAAAAGGAGGAGCTCCTCCCCTCATTTGTACAAATCAAAAATCAATATTCACTTCTCTCTCTAAGTTTTGTAATTGTAAGTTTGGCTTTGGAAATAAAGGATTGCTCCCTTGGCGCTTCAACGGTTGTAAGTATTATTTTTAGTATTTATTCAACTATTTTATTTCCTTAGTTATAATGTTTAGCGCGATGAATAGTAGCTAAACACCTCATTCGGTAGAAGGGGTGGACTTGTATTATAAAATGTTTTAGACTATTAACTTAGCGTCTCTCCTTAGTATTCAAAACTTATTCTATGTGCCATATATTCGGTTAGAACGTCCAAGGTAAAGTGGATGCTTGGAATGGCAAAACTCTACAGCGAGGTTCGTAAACTTGTACAGATAAGTGGATGCTTGGAATGGCAAAGCTTATCTGAGAAGTTTGACTCATCTTAAACACCATTTGGTTGATCGGTACGTCCTTGGAATAGGCTAGATAGTGTACGCAAATCGAGTGTTTGGAATGGCCTAGATACACCGTTTGAATACTTAGTAGAGTCACTAAAAGTCAATGATAAACAAGATATAATACAAGGCCCCTGAAACCGAATGCTTTCCATTAATTGTAAAATTGTAATTTATTTTCCAGTCCTAAAACCAACCAACCAACCAATCAATTAGCCGGTAGCTTTAAAACCAACCAACCAACCTAAAACACGCTCTCTCGCTGGATAAACCCCCTCAAAGAACGACTATCCCACTGATTCCCTTGGCTTCGACCCCTACTTACCAAGTACTACCCAGTAGTATAGTTGCGAGTAGCGGACTATTATAAATTTATTTGCACAAATTGCTTTGACGACGAGCGATCTGTCAAATTGGCGCCGTTGCCGGGGAATCAGTCGTCGGATAGTTGTTCTTTCCCTCCTCTTTCTTTTTTCTTTCTTTCTTTTCCCTATGTCATTACCCATTATGCATGCATGG
This sequence comes from Rhodiola kirilowii, assembly GCA_033675215.1. Taxonomy (NCBI): domain Eukaryota; kingdom Viridiplantae; phylum Streptophyta; class Magnoliopsida; order Saxifragales; family Crassulaceae; genus Rhodiola; species Rhodiola kirilowii. Next base: position 622,535 of record CM066199.1, read on the forward strand.
ACAACGCGATTTCTGCCCCTGTTCGGAGGAACGGAGGGAGAAGACCCAGTACAGCACTGCCGAAACTTCCACCACGTCTGCCACCACATCAAACCTGAGAACGAAGTATTAGAGGAATTTAAGCCAAAATGCTTCAAATTCTCTCTAACCGACTTCGCCACGATATGGTATTACACATCCACCGCTAGCAGTGCAGAACGTTACGTAGATCTCTGCGTTCCATTCCTGAAGGAATTCTCCCCACCATCTTTACGCCAAGAAACCCGTGAGAAGATCATGTGCCTTCATCAATCCCGGGATGAGACTTTGGACGAATACTACATGAACTACGATGCCATCGTCTCAAGCTGCCCGCACCATGGATTTACGAAGAAAGTTCTTCTCCAAAAATTTCTTCGTGGGATGAGGTCCGAAGAGCTGGGAAGAGTTAACGAAGCTATGAGAAGGTCTGCCGCAAACCTCACCATTGCAGACATGTGGAACCTTATAACTGGCCTAGCCGCTACCACAAGACGAGTACCCCAAACTGACGAGGAAATGCAGACAGAAGAAGCTGACCCTGAGGCTGACAAAGAAGAAACTACTGAGATGTCAGAAAAGACTCCTGAACCATCAGAAGAATCAGACATGGAAAGCATCGGAAGCAACGAAGTAGGAGTCCAGAACACCACTGACGAACTGCCCAATCCATACCCGACTATCATTACCCAGGCAGCTGAAACTATCTACGATCAGTTCCTCACGAACCAACATAACGAGGCAGAACCAAGCCTCATGAGGCTTTCCCGACTTTTCCCCTTAATCAATGAGCAAGTCGCAGCGAACTGTGCGATCAATGAAGAAGCTCAAAGGAGGATGGGAAAAGGACCTCTGCAGAATGACCCCTCGATGGAGCATTGCTATGCTGCAACTGGACTAGGCAGTACCAAATACAAAAACTTCAAAAGGCTAGTAGTGAAAGGTCCATCACCCCTCCGGGGTATTGGAAGGAAAAGATCCCGAAACAAAGGAGTCCTGACCCGAACACAACATCCGGCAAGAAGTCAGCAAGAAACAACACAGGAACGGTGGCGAAGTTTGACTTGAGCCACCCATGGGACCCAAACCAGTGATCTACAACGAGGTATCGTCGAGCCAACGACGTAAAACAAGTGCACTGGTCGGGAGGTAACCCGACACTATCTTACTTTTCCGCACTTTAATTTCTGTCATTTAAATTCAGTAATTTAGTTTTAAGCTTGCATGACTTTTGAACTAAGGCACGCCTTCGTTCAAAAGTGGGGGGTGAGAACCACCTGTGTACATAAATAACATGCAGCTGTTTTTCTTTTTTTTAATAGTATCTTTTTGAAAATATGAACTTAAGAATGTGAAAAAGATAGATCACAATTCATGCATTAACCTTGTGAAAATTCAAACTGATTAAAAACTTAGAATGTAACTTTTCATTTGTCCTTTGTGCCAAGATAACTAGGGATGTGGAGTTGATATAAACTGCCCTAGAGAGGCTTGGCAAGCAATCGAAGGATCAGATTAAACTATATGGTTTTCGAAGTCAGTGGAGGCTGCATTTCGGGTTTCAGTGAAGATTGAAGTCATCTCCGCCATGCAGTGTTTATGCAAAAGGCGAGGACGGGAATCAGACCGTCCTATCTCCGGTCAAAGTAGCCGAGAAAATAGATGAGCGACCCTCATCTTGACCCGCGCGAAACGGCAGTCAAAGTAGCTGAGAAAATAGATGAGCGACCCTCACCTTGACCCACGCGAAATGGCAAAAACGTGAGGAGCGGGGAGGTATTTCCATAGGCTTGCGGGCGATGATTGGACCTCTCAAAAGAAAGGCTTGAGAAAATGGACTTGCAAGCCACAAAAAGGCAAAAAGCTCGAAGAAGCAAATTAAGAGGCCAAAGGCCCAAAATTGTGAAGGTTTTAACCGAACAAAAAGTGAAGTACTCAAAGAGTCAAATCAAAGGCCAAAGGCCGATTCACTACAAAAAGCAGTCCCTCGCCAAAAGAAAATCAAAGTACTCAAACCATTGAAACCCGAACCGAATCACGTGCTAGAGAAAGCTACCAGAAAACCATATAGTGCGAGACGATCCCGAGATTGCAGTCCAGGAGCCTAAACAGGGCTATCTCCCGAGACATCCAATATAATTTGCATCTCAGCACGGAGGTACAAGTATTAAGTTTCTTCTATTTATTTACGCAGTTTAATTTGGTGATAAGTAAGCAATGCATGAATTAGGATAGATCGAGTACCATAGTCTAATTTTCATATTTCAAAGCCAACTTAGAGTACCGCCCTTGAATAGCATTGTTCGGGACGAACAACTAAAAGTGTGGGGTGATCTGATGGACCAAAATTATACGAATCATAAACACAGTATAACCCCCTTAATTAGACATTTTTTCTATTTAACTTTTGCTTGTTAGTTCAGATATATTTTTGCAGGGTAATTCAGAGCTTAGAGAGAATACACACTAAAGAGGAGCTTTTAGAGCAGAAAAGATGTTACGAGTCAATCCAAGGTCAAGATCATATGCCGACTGAAGAAATATCAAGGATCCTGACGTTGAAGCACTCATAACAAATTAATCAGAAGAATCAGGAGAGGAATCAAGACAGCCCGAGGAAGAAACACATTGACAGTTTTGTGAAAAGACTGCACAAAACTGTACAAAACTCACACATGGGCAAAGTGACCGGCCACTTGGGCAAGAGGTGGCCAAAGCCACCCCTCCTCCTCCTCCACCACCGGCTACCGGCGGCTCCTCCTCCCTTGATCGGCGGCTTTTGGCTCCTCCACATGTCTCCTCCTCCTTGCTCCTCCTTCCTCATCCCTTGGATCAAAAGACATGTGGTGGCTCCTCCACCCTCCATTCTCCTCCTCCATGGATGGCCTCCACATGCAACCATCTCCACCCTCCATCTCCACCCTCCATGGCTATAAAAGGAGGAGCTCCTCCCCTCATTTGTACAAATCAAAAATCAATATTCACTTCTCTCTCTAAGTTTTGTAATTGTAAGTTTGGCTTTGGAAATAAAGGATTGCTCCCTTGGCGCTTCAACGGTTGTAAGTATTATTTTTAGTATTTATTCAACTATTTTATTTCCTTAGTTATAATGTTTAGCGCGATGAATAGTAGCTAAACACCTCATTCGGTAGAAGGGGTGGACTTGTATTATAAAATGTTTTAGACTATTAACTTAGCGTCTCTCCTTAGTATTCAAAACTTATTCTATGTGCCATATATTCGGTTAGAACGTCCAAGGTAGAGTGGATGCTTGGAATGACAAAACTCTACAGCGGGATTTGTAAACTTGTACAGATAAGTGGATGCTTGGAATGGCAAAGCTTATCTGAAAAGTTTGACTCATCTTAAACACCATTTGGTTGATCGGGAATGATTGATCAAATGGATGCACATAGGCTAATATAACCGGGAATGGAGTATTAGTCTAAATAGAATAAGTGCTCTACGTCCTTGGAATAGGCTAGACAGTGTACGCAAATCGAGTGCTTGGAATGGCCTTGATACACCGTTTGAATACTTAGTAGAGTCACTAAAAGTCAATGATAAACAGGATATAATACAAGGCCCCTGAAACCGAATGCTTTCCTTTAATTGTAAAATTGTACTTTATTTTCCAGTCCTAAAACCAACCAACCAATCAATTAGCTGGTAGCTTTAAAACCAACCAACCAACCTAAAACACGCTCTCTCGCTGGATAAACCCCCTCAAAGAACGACTATCCCACTGATTCCCTTGGCTTCGACCCCTACTTACCAAGTACTACCCAGTAGTATAGTTGCGAGTAGCGGACTATTATAAATTTATTTGCACAAATTGCTTTGACGACGAGCGATCTGTCAGTAGACTACCTTATTCTAAAATCCTACGGATCCCGTACCCTGTACCCAATTCTTCATGTGATCAATTAAACGTTTTTCATTAATGCAATTCGAGTATTCAATTTCATCGTGCTTAATTTTATCGTTCTTGAAAGTTATACATTGAATGAGATGTTTGCATGCTATAACGTATTTATGTTAATTACCAAAAGATGAATGAGTCCTAGGTATTAACCAGATTACATGAAATTGATATTAGGTCATGGTAGCTACAATGGTAGTACATGAATTAATAAGAAAGTTGACTTCTTTGTCTGAAAAACTCCTGGCTTAATAATTGAAATCGTTGATAATCTGTGGATGGGCGGCGTTCAATGATTAAGATTAATCTAGACAATGATACGTGGATGTACGGCTTGTCTAGTGTTATTTTGGTTTATTTCCATATTCAATAGCATGATGAATTTACGTAATATTGTTGCATAAGTTGTGGGTTGGCACGAGTGAAGTTTGATCCTGGGATTCTTTCTCTAATCAAGCCAAAACCTTTTTATTTACTGCATTTAATTTCTGCTATTTGTTTCACATTCATAAACCTTTAATTGTTCTGAGTAGCTAAATATGTCACTTGTTAGCTAGTACTCACACACGTTGTTCCTTGGATCGACCTTGGCTTACTAAGGTTTATAAATTGTTTTTTACTACAATTTGACCCCTAAAACATATAACTTGACAACTGTAAAAGGTTAAAAATATGATTGTCATATATCGTTGGTGTACCAAACGCCTTTAATGCGAAAGTCATCTGGTCAATCAAGAGAAAGTCAAGAGTTTCAAATTCGTGAGATGATGTGGCATTTTTGGTATTTTACTAATGCGACAAACTAATCCGGCCAATCAAAAACCAGTGACATAAGTACGTTCATGTGACATACTTTAGTGTGTGTTACATAAGACGTTGTTACATAAGAACACTTATGTCACACACTTTGGTGAACTACGTAGGATGCAGTTGCATTAGACCTCTTATGTCACCAACTTTGGTCAGCTACATAAAATACCAATCACATAAGTGTTTTCAGGCAATTAAAAATTTGCCTAAAAACACTTATATGAATGATACTTATATCACTTACTCTAACTAGGTTACATAAGTGATCCAGTGTAAGTTATATTTGTTCTTATCCATTAATTTCGTATTTTTTCGATACTCGCTTTTCATCAAATAAAATAATATCTTAAGAAAATACAGTCCTGCTTAATTTAATTTCATGGCATCATGTTCAGGGACTGAAACTCCAACGTTAAGCCCTTGGTGAATTCGACGTAAGGATGAGCTACTGGGCGATCATCTCCCTTAACTTTCCAACTGCAGGAAAAAAACACAAGTAATTAACCTCAGAAAGAACATGAGACATAAGTAAAAGATGATTGATAATGAAGTACCTAAATCTGAGGACAAGGTGATGTAGGAAAAAAGCTGTCTCTATTTGCGCAAGGGCTGCTCCTGGACATAACCTTATTCCACCGCCGAAAGGCGTAACTTTCTTGCCCGCGGTATGATCCTATAAGCCCTTGTTATCAGTTAGATAGTCTCATTTAATCGGCTTTTTCCAATACGTGCAGGAGTGTTTATTAGAACTTACAGTCCATCTCCAGGGGTCGAACTCAAATGGATTCTTGTGGAGGGCTGGGTCAACATGCGTCCCTGTGAATATCGGAAGCACTTGCCACCCTGCCGGAATAATATAGCCTGGTTGGCATGGGACGAAGAGTATGTCAGAGTTGAAATTGTTCCGGATTTTGTGGAGGGCTGGAGCTTGCTCACAGTCCGGATTTTGTAATTGTTCCCAAAATATATATAATTAGTTATGAATCTATCTCACTTTGTGGCATATATGCCAAATCGATTTGCACAAATTTGCTGGCGTCATTTTAATCACTACAACGTCGTTTATAGTTGAATATTTTTCTGAATATAACAAAACGGCGTCATTTTGGCGGCCTAATGTCGTCTTTATGGCACCCATTTGCTTCTGTGGTATTAGTTTATATTCTAGTATAATGTGAAGTACGTGTTTCAGTAAAAATATCTTTATATGAAAGAAAAAGATACCTTTAAATTCAATGTCTTCGAGGGACTTCCTGTGCAGAAACTTAACTACATTTCCACATCGCAGCGACTCATTGATAACCTGTCCGAAACAATGTCACAAATAATAAAAGTCGGGACTGAACCACGTCACTAGCAGGACGTTGCGAAAGTTATGAATAATATATCGATCGATTAGAAAGTGTTGGGTTACTTTAAGAGTGAAGTCCATCTTCTTATAATCCTCCAAACTTAGATTGTTCTCCCCAGCTTCAAGTTTCTCTCGTCGGATCCTTTGATGCTCTTTTCTCAACTCCGATAAGGCCGCAGGACTATTGCCCAAGAAATACAAAGCTAAGGACACTAGAGTGGCTGTAGTCTCAAACCCTCCTAGCAAAATATCCAAAGCTACACTCACTCTCTCCTCGTCACTTAAATCCACTTTGGAAATTATAATGTCTAGGAAATCGGATTCCTTATGATCAGTATTCGCTTCCTGCTGTTTTCTCCGTTCATCGATGATCTTCTGCATTTTGAACGACAGTCTCTCTCTGGCCTGCATTTTCATTCTATGTTAGGTTAACGTGTTAATTACTTGACTCCCCAAGTATCAAAATGTTACTTGACGCCCAATTATCTAAGTGCTTTACCTTGACAGCTTTGTAATGAGCAGTTCCTGGTAAGAAGATTGGAAGAGATACAAAGCCCTCCATATATGTAAGAAAGTCTTGCAGGATTCTTGTCGAAGCGGCCTCCTCCGGTGTCAAGTTCATTAGGGTCTTTGCGGCAACATTGAATGCAAACTGCAAAAAGATCATGGTGCATAGGAAAAAGATCTAAAAATGATTTTATATTGTTGCATAGGAAAAAGATCATGGTGCAAATTACAAACCGAGCCATAATTCGGGAAAGTGGTATATAATTTGTTTGGATAAAATCATCACATAGTTCTTAAGAAATGTACCATAATTCGTCGGTTTCTAGCTTGCACCAAAAATAAATTTGCACCTAATTTCGACTCTTGTTACATATTCTTCCTCAAATACATACTAAAGTTCACATTTCTTTTTTTGTTGAGATTTTTAATTTTAATTGAAAAAATAATTAATATGAAAAGGTAACTTGAACTTCTTAATTAGGATATTAATTGTGAACAGTGTAATTGTAAACTAGCTTAAATAGAATTGGAAATGGACATATACAATATAAAGGGGGGGAATAATTAATACCATTTTTGCTTCGTCAAAGAACTTGACATCATCAACGCCTTCAAGTTTATCAATTATCTCCATGGACAGCCTCTCGACATAGTTGAGAAAAGCTGGGGACGATTTGGAGTAGTTTGAGAAGTTAATAACAACGCTACGTAGCTTGCGGTGCACCTCGCCAGAAACTATGAGGAGTGACAACTTTCCTAGGATGTTATGCATGGCCTTTGGGTAGTTCACCGTGAAAAGCTTCCCCTCGTTTTGTAACACAAACATGTTAAGCTCGAGGTCGCAGGAGACGACCGTCCGCCAGCCAAACAGGTGAGAGCTGAAAACCCTTCCATATCTGCAACAAAATTTGATACACATATATACTTCTCTATGTATATTTGATAAGAGTGATGAATACAAATGATTTTTGTCGTAGTAAAAATCATATTATAATTTTTCAATATTTTTATTATGTAACAACACTATTCACTTTCAAATTTTAACTAGTTAAATGTACTCTCAAATTAATGGCAGGAAATCTTGACGACATGGCAAATCTTAAAAAGAGTTTTTAACATATTTATAATAATAAAATACAGATAATTGTTTTTTAAATCAAATATAATTATTAATAAAAATAAAATTTGAATATGTACAATATGGGGATGTTTCAAGCCAAAAATATTGGTGACCAAAATTATGAATCTTAAAAACCATTGGGGCGAATAAAACCTGACAATGCGGTCTTCAAGGTAGGATCCGGCAGAGGTGGAGTCATGGGGCGCAAGGAAGGCAAGGGTCTCGCCGACAAGAGGCCATCCCATGGAGCCAGGAGGAGCTTTCTTCGGGACGACATTGATCCTTGCTTTTAGCAAAACATAGCACACAATGGCTACAAGTCCTAAAACAAGGGAAGTGGTGATTGGTGCAAGATCAAACATAGTGCCTAGAATTCTTTCTATCCAGGATGAAACTCTCATGACTTTTTTAGCAGAAAATTTATAGTCATGTAGGAACGAAAATGGAATACTTGTTAGAATATTTTGTCAAATATATCAGAATTCCATACAAAATGTTTTGAAGATGAATTTGAAATTTTGAGATATTTTCCCTGATAATGAATATAAAAGTAGCTCCATATAAATAAAAAATTAATTTTATGAAATATATATTTTGGGAAACAGGGAATTTTAGGAAAAAAATCAGGCATAAATTTATGAAAATTAAATAGTGAGTTCATTCTTCATTGTCCTCCTTTAATTATGATTTGTTCTAGAAATTTTGGTGTGTACATAGAAAAATGATCTGGTACAAATAGCATATTTTTATATATAAAAAATACAAACTAATTACATCCCTTCATTTGGTCACTTGGACGTATGAGATTAAAGATCGTATTATATTTCAATCATGGTTAATTTCTCGGCGATGAATTATAAAATGCTTTTGACAAACTATGTCAAACTTTTAGTTTCTCGGCGACATAGTATAACCCAATTTTGACGAACTTTACATTTTGCACTAAAAATATGATTGGTATCAAAAATATGTTACCAAACAAATGAGAGTACAGATCAGGTACAAAGCATATTATTGGTGCAAAATGTAAAGTTTGTCAAAACTGGATTATAATCCATCAACGAAAAAACCGAAGGACGACATAGTTCACCATGAATAATTTGTAATTTGTCACTGAGAAATTAATCATAAATGGGATTTAATATGTGATTTAATCTCATTTGTCCAAATGACCAAATTAAGAACTGTGATTGGTTGTATTTTATACTAAAATATGTCCTTTGCACTAAATCTTTTTTCATGTATATAATCATATTTTACCAAATAGAGGATATGAATTATAAAAAATAAAATAGTAACTAATTTCTCCTGGAGAAAACTTTATGTTAATAAAATAGTGATCAGGACTATTAAATTATATTAATTGATGAAGTTTTTTAATCGTGACTTATGTTTCGTGACATTACTGAAGAGTTTGAATTCGTGAATCTTGCAAGAATCAAACAGAAACGGAAGGAAACACAGAGAAGATTTACCCTGGTTCGGTCCCCCTTTTGTCGGAGACCTATTTCAGCTCGAATGATAGTCTTTATTGATCAGTTGAGGGTGAATACAAGTATCTTACAACTCAGAGAAATCTAATCAGCTAATCGCACAATCCAATTCTCACAATCGTAATCGAATTTCACGAAATCGATCAAGAAGCCTAAGCCCCAAAATTTGGAAATCTCAACTCGTTTTTTAACTTGGAATGAATCGGAATCAACTAGGACGTGCCTAATATTTCCGTTGAAGTTCTCCAAAACGGTGTCGCTTGAATAACAAACTTGATAAGCCCAACTACGACGTTTTCCTTCAACGCCAAAATTGCCGCTTTAATAAAACGATGCAGTTTTACTTAAACCAAACGCGTCTTTGTCTTTCACCAGACGACATCATTTCCGGCAAAAAACAAACCTTTAACCAGGTTTCCCTTATCATACCTTAACAGCCATTTTACCACTTGAAAAGGACTTTTTCCAGGATTTGCCATATGCCTACTCACCAGGATGACTCCATGAGCTATATCAGATCTTGTGACCATAACATACATTACACAACCTACTACATTCGAATAAGGCACATTCTTCATCAGGTCCGTTACTTGATCAGTAAGGCTCTTGGCTTTAACTCAGCTTGAAATGACTTGCTACATGTATGCTCACAGGTTTTGCTTTCAGTATATCAAACCTTTCCACCACTTGCTTCAGGTGATTAGTCTGACACAGGAACAAAGTACCTTGACTTCTATTCCTCTAAAAAATCTGCAGACCTAAAATCTTTTTAGCTACACCAAGATCTTTCATTTCAAAGTTAATAGACAACTATTTCTTCAAATCAGTTATGGCTTCAACATCTTTACTAAGCTAATAGCATATCATCAACATATAATAAGAGATGTAACCCAAGTTTGCCCTATCTATCTCACTGAGCCAGAGAGCACATCTGAACTCCTCAAGTCACTGAAAATTTGCACTTGTAATTTGTGCAGGTGACCATGTTAAGTTTTCTTTTTGTGTGTATTCGAGTATATACTGCAAGTATACTGTAGCTAGCAAGTTGTTGCTAGATAAAATGTGCATGCCAGAAAGTCATATTTGGACACTTTTGCTTTCCTTATTTTTAACGAAAGAAATGTACTGGGCAAAAGCCAAAATGTATGATACAGTCGTCCTGCTTAATTAATTTTCATGACACATCTCGTTTAGGGGCCGAAATTCCAAAGGTAAACCCTTGGGGAATTCGACATAAGGATGAGCTACTGGGCAGTCATCTCCCTTAACCTTCCAACTGCAGAAAAATCAAAATTCCAAGGTTCGATCAGTCGAGGCTTAGACAACCTCGTAACGCAGAGGACAGAGAGGTAAATGAATTACCTAAATCTGAGGACAAGGTGATGTAGGAATAAAGCAGTCTCTAGTTGCGCAAGGGCTGCTCCTGGACATAACCTTATTCCACCACCAAAAGGAGTAACTTTCTTGCCCACATTATGATCCTATTGTAAGCCCTTGTTATCAGTTTTGAAAGTCTCATTTAACCGGCTTTCTAAATTATGTGCAGGGGTGTTTATAAGAACACTTACAGTCCATCTCCAGGGGTCGAACTCAAATGGATTCTTGTGGATGGCTGAGTCCACATGGGTTGCTGTGAAAATCGGAAGAACTTGCCACCCTGCCGGAATAAAATAGCCTGATATTGGCGTTGTAGCATATATATATATGTCAGAGTTGAATTAATGCAGCTTACAAAAATTTCAAATGATTTCTCAAAAATACAACTTTAGTGGAGTATTTTCAGTGATATATTTTTATATGGAAGGAAAGAATTATTAATACCTTTGAATTCAATGTCTTGGAGAGACATCTTGAACAGATACTTAACTATATTCCCACATCTCAGCGACTCATTGACAACCTGTCAAGTTTCGGAACGAAAACAGTATCAGAAATTACAACAATTGAACCAGATAGTCAAAATGGGTCAGGATTATTGTGTTTTGGCTACTTTAAGAGTGAAGTCCATCTTCTTATAATCCTCCCAGCTCAGATTGTTCTTCTCCCCAGCTTCAAGTTTCTCTCGTCGGATCCTTTGATGCTCTTTTCTCAACTCCGATAAGGCCGCAGGACTATTACCCAAGAAATACAAAGCTAAGGACACTAGAGTGGCTGTAGTCTCAAACCCTCCTAGCAAAATATCCAAAGCTACACTCACTCTCTCCTCATCACTTAAATCTACTCTGGAAATCATAATGTCCAGGAAATCGGATTCCTTATGATCAGTATTCGCTCCTTTGTGGATCCTCCGCCGTTCCTCAATGATCTTGTGCATTTTAAAGGTCAGCCTCTCTCTGGCCTGCATTTTCATTCTATGTTACGTTAACGTGTTACTTGACGCGCTCAATTAGTGTCACACCATACATATATTAATCTCAGTTGTGGCATGCAGCTAGGTTATTACCTTGACAGCACTGTAATGAGCAGTTCCTGGTATAGAGAGTGGTAGAGATACAAAGCCCTCCATAAACGTAAGGAAGTCTTGCGGGATCCTCGTCGAAGCCACTTGCTCCGGTGTCAAATTCAACAGAGTCTTGGCAGTAACATTGAAGGCAAACTGCAAAATATCGTATTCATTGATAATTGGAATTTGAACTTATTTTTATAGTTTCTTTTGATTTTTTTTTTAAATTTTGATTTTTTTTTTATAGAATTTTGTATTTGTATATTTTTAAATTTAAAATATTACTAATAACTGTGTTCCAAAAGTATTACCATCGTTCGGAAATCTTTAAAGTTCGGTGTTGTTCTAAAAAAACCTCTCAACCAGCATAATAATTTACATCTGTCACACCACACTTTATGCGGCAAAATCTAAGCGACCGTGCTCATGTGAAAAGTGAATTGTCTCTTACTATCTACGCGACATAATATCGCTCTTACTCCACATATTAACTTTAGCCACGTAAATGTATTATAACTTAACTTAAATAAAAGTAGAAGAAGTGGACATATGATATAAAAAGAAGAGGATACCATTTTGGCTTCGTTGAAGAATTTAGCATGATCGATGGCTCCAACTTTATCAAGTATCTCATTGGACAACCTCTCAACATAATTAAAGAAAGCTGGGGACGATTTGGAGTAGTTTGAGAAGCCAATAACCACACTACGCAGCTTTCGGTGCATTTCACCGGTAACTATAAGGACAGAAAGCCTTCCTAGGATGTTATGCATGGCCTTGGGGTAGTTCACTGTGAAAAGCTTTCCTTCATTTTGTAACACGAACATGTTAAGCTCGAGGTCACATGAGACGATCGTCGGCCACCCATAAAGGTGAGAGCTGAAAACCTTTCCATATCTGCAATACATACATAATTATACTATGTAATGCGAGTCATGATTTCTATGTATATTTGATTAATACAAATTATGTTTTCTTTGTAAGAATAGCGCTCAATTGAGGCTCTCTTATTTTTGTGAGGTATAGTGACCTACATTTACTTTGATTGAATGAATGAATGAAATTAAGCCATATGTGATGCACCTAAATATGGATGTATCACAGTAATATATAATAGATAAAGCATTAATGGACCTTCATTTATATGCATCAGATGGTCGTGGGGTGTAATTTCAACCACTCATTAAAAGTAAATTTTGGAAAACACAGAGATTCAGGACCTCAACAAAAAGAGGGAGTCTCAATTGAGCGCACCCCTTCTTTGTAGAATATACCATAATTAATCATTTTTTTAATAAAATGATTCATTTTCAAAATTTATAGAGTTAGTGTCCAAAATAACGAATAAAAAAGTAAGCGGAAAGGGAAATCGTAAAAACCATCACGACTACTAATCATTGATAACACTTTGCATTGATTATTCCATTTTGAACATATTTGTCTATAAAGTTGATAGTTTGGCAAGGGATACCTGCCAATGCGAGTTTCAATGAAGGATCCGGCAATGGTGGAGTCGTGGGGTGCGAGGAAGGCAAGGGTCTCGCCGACAAGAGGCCATCCCATGGAACCAGGAGGAGCTTTCTTCGGGAACTTGCTCCTTGCTCTTAGCATAACATAGCACACAAAGGCTACAAGTCCTAATAGGAGGGACGTAATGGTTTGTGCAAGATCAAACATAGTGCTTATTTTCTCTAACCAAGTAATGTACCAAAGTCATGACAGTAACAAATTTATAGACATTTCGGAAAGAAATAGAATTTCTTGTTGGAATTTATTGTCAATGTGTCTGATTTGCGTACAAATTATTTTTGAAAGGTGATGTGAAACATTGGAGATTTGTTGCCTGATAATGCATTTTTGGCATCCATGTTGGAACTTGGAAATCGAATTTGATTGGGAAAAATAGGAAAGAAATCTGGTAAAACAAGAATATGATAAGTTGATAAGTGTTGGGCATTCCCAATTGTATACCCACGGCGGAAATATCGGGAACAATAGAATATTGTAAAACTTATTAATGAATATATTATGGCAGAACCCTTAAAGAAATTTTGCCTTTTGAATGGTTCATTATTCACGTTTGCCGTTTGGTATGCCGCAGGCGCAGACACAGTCACAGAGCCGACTGTTGCTTGACAGCTTGAGGCGACTAAAGTAGCCGCTTCAGGCCTCAAATTTTAATAATGGTATAAATGCTCATATTTAAGGTCCCGTATAACATAATTATCGCCCCTCGAAACATATTTAAAGCCGTAAAATTATTAAATATATAAAAAGGTTCAATTTTAACCTTATTTGTTTTACTTAGTTAGATAAATCCAACGCAAAATTTACAAGTCCAGAACTCTAGTGCTCACCACAGCCTGATATGTTTACTTATTAATAACGAACACTTGCATGTGGGGTTGTAGTCGACTTGGCTTACCACTTGACTTCTCCCCTCGCAGGAGGTGCTTGAGGTGGCTTCGCCTTCGCCACGACTCTAAAGAAAGGCTTCGTCCGTGAGGTAGTTGATTGCTCGAAGATTTGCTTCGAAGTGGATGAGTAAAGACGCTGTAAAGCTTGAGCTTTAATGAAGATTAATATACTATATTAGCTTGAGAATTTTAGTAGTCTTGTACAATACATGTATACATCCCATCGGAAAAAAATAACGAACCCTTATTCACGAATATCAAGCTCTTGGGCTAAGTTCATAATTATGTGATACCAAAATTGGCAGAAACAATACTCGAGCTTCAAAAACTTTTATCCAATAAGGAGAACGTATTGGGAAAAAAAATCATAGACTGCAGAAGGTAACCAAATTGTTGCATCTAAATGTGGTTTTCGGTTAATGGCCGGCCTTGCTCGTCACCTTAGTTATTCGCGAACAATGTGTGCATTCATATCTAGGGAACAATTGACATGAAGCTCACGAAGTTATCCATTTCATTGTCCTCTAAGTAACTTATATGTGTCCCAGGCTGAGAAAAATAATAATACATCTAAAGAGTCTGATGTGTTATGATGGCTAGATCACACAACTTCTGTCGGTTTTTTGGTACAACAATCAAGGCAAACCAGGTGATACTGACTGTCCCATAACACAAGATCTCCTTGGAAACTGAAATTACATTGACAAGATGAAATGCAGCAGCTCGGAGACAGAGAATGACAGCCCATGTACCTTCCGAAGATGAAGAAACAACAGATCAGAACATGGGAGCATCGGAAGATCCAATTTCATTGGGTTAAGAGCATTGCAAGAGCACAAAATGAATCCATCATCCTCTAGGCCAGTCTCCTATCCTATGCCAGCTTCGACCTCACTTGAGTCCCCTTAAAACAAAAATAGTACCCTTCAGCCAATATCTCAGCAGCTACTTTGAATCAAATTAATCGCCCTTCCATTAGACACTGGAGTCTGGACTCCACATCTAACCTTCAGGTAAGTTCAGATCAGACATACAATGTCCTACACAACACTCTGTCAAGTAAATATTAACGGTGAAGGCACAAAAATTAAGGTCTCAATTGCTTCATTCCCATCAGTTATTTTGTCCACGTAAGTTCAGTTTTTTGTGTAAAAGATCCGAACTTCATCAATTTAAGATTTCTCACAATTCGAATTAATAATTTTTCAGAAATGCAAAGTTCTATATGGATGATTTGGGGCTCAGAAAATATGATTTGTCATTCTCATCGATTTTGTAAAAAAATCTCTGAAGTCTGACATGTGAATTTTATCATAATTCATCACAGCACACGAAATATCAATCATTGTAAACAAAATAAACAAAAATGAAGAGATCAGAGGTTGGTTAGGGTTTATCGGTCACGGTTAATTCAGAAACACGGACCAAAAGTGTACTCATCACATCTCATTTTTCACTCAAAAGAAAATAATGAAATTCAAATTCTATAAAGAAAGAATCATCAGAGACTTAAATACTAGGAATCATGGACGGAAGTGAATCCGTTCATATTGTTGCAGTTTTGTTTCTCGTCACTTAATTCAAAAATAAAATTCAAATGAATGCGAGAAAATACCCCAAAGAGAAAAACAAAAAAAAGTATGCTGCAGAAATCGATACTGAAGCAGACCTAATTGAGACCGGCGTCTGAGAGTTGATTTATAATAGCACCTGATGAAAATTATAAAACCCTAATTCAATTCGACAGGATAGTGTAACGGGTATTGGGCTGGCCCGATATTGTTCAGGCTTACAAGTTTCGTTTTCGTTTGGGCTTTTTTCGGCCCAGGTTTTTACAGATAAAGTTGTTCTTTTAACTTCAGCCCGAAGCAATCTCTGTCTGAAATCTCACGCTTTGGCTTTCTGAAATTTTGAACAATTTATTATTATTATTATTATTATTTTGTAAACGAACAAAACAAAACACAGCGGCAGTTAGCAGCCGTTGAGGAAACAACAAGGAAACCAAAATTGACGAGATTTTAAATGGGTATGGCTTTTGACACAGAGGGATACACAACCATGGCTGGATGCGCCATGATCTTCCTCCCCTTCATATGCTTAAAAAGGTAAACAACCGCCCCTACAGGCCACTCAACCACCGCCGCCGCGCAGAACGCCAGAAACCCTAGTGTCGGTCCCACCACCTTGCACCTGCACGGGTTGCTCCTCGTCCCGCACTGCACGCATATCGGCATTCCAATCGCCATTATTGACCCCCAAAGAAAACAGTGCTTATTAACGGTATGAGTCGGTCAAAGAAGATGCTGCGAAGAGATTGAAGATGAGTGAGTTGTTTGATGAATTTACGTCCAGCGGTTCTTGATGGAGAATAGTGGAATGGATTGGTTTGGCTTTTATATGAATTAGTAGTTTTTTGAATGGACACGCGTTTGATTCTAAATGCACAACGTGTCATCTCATTGTACACGTGTAACTCTTTGATTGTTTCTTGTGCGCAACCTTTTGGTTGTTAGTATATGTTTATTTAATTACCTTATCCAAAAATGAGCCACCAAAAAGATGGGCCAGCCCATCTATTTGAGCCCATTAAGAACTCGTGGAAGTATTCTTACTATCTCAAGTCAAGACCGAACATCTCCAGACGCTCGCGCGATCGGTTCGCTGCGAAGTGGACGCACGCCGACATGGATTCTCGAGCGATTGCTTCACTCTTCATCTTCATATTCATCGTCGGTTTACCTGGATTCAGGCTTTCGTATGGATCTCAAATCAATTTTTTTAAAGTCTTAATTCTGTAGAAAAATTATGTGCATTTTGACAATAATTTAGTTGTAGGATTATCTGTTTGGCATTTGATGAAATTTTGAATCTCATCTCAGGCTGGGATCGGCGATTAGGTTGAAAAAATACACAATTGATCCATCTAAAGTCTCCCAGCTCTCTTGGCACCCTAGGTTTTAATTTATCTATTTTTGTATTTATTTATTTGTATTTGTGCTTTCACTTTTTGTGTGTGCATGTGCTTGTATTCTGAAGTTTTCTTATTGATTGTAAATGTGCAGGGCATTTGTTTTCAGGGGATTTTTGTCAGATGAGGAATGTGATCATCTAATTGAACTGGTTAGGAAGCTGTTGTTTGCTTCTTTACTGGAAGCTAAGATTTAGAAGTATGATTTGGAAATGTATGTTTTGGGAGTCTGATGATGGGAATTGCTTTGTCTTTGGGTATTAGGCTAGGGATAAATTGGAGAAGTCGATGGTTGCAGATAACGAATCAGGAAAGAGTGTTGAGAGTGAGGTGAGGACGAGTTCTGGAATGTTCCTGAACAAGGCTCAGGTTAGTGACTTTGTAAAAAAATTGTTTCTTGATATTATTTCCGTTTCATTCTATTCATTATAGCACCATATAATGGCTACAATAAGTTCAAATTGTAACATTGTGCTGCCAGTTGTCATATTATTGTCGCTTGCCCATTCTCCTGCAAAATTTATGTACCTTATTTAGAGTTTAGATGTGGCTGATTAGAATTATCAGTGTCTTTTTAGTAGTACAATAATTCCATCAATATGAAGTCCTTAGCTATATACTGGCTCTATCTCTGACCTATAACACTTTTGTGCTAACTTTTCACGTGATCTTGGTGCTATAACTTGGTAATGAAACAAGAACAAGAATGAAAGCAGTCTATTTGTTAGTTTCTCCGGCACTGATCCGGTTAGCTTACTTAAGTGGTTAATTAACTTCCTATTTCATACTAACAGGATGAAGTAGTTGCTGCGATCGAGAAAAGAATTGCTGCATGGACATTCCTGCCTGAAGGTAAAAAAAAATTCCAGAGGCTGTTCTTGCTGTTAACCAGTTTTAATGATAGAGTTGTTGCTTATTAACTCAACGAACGTATTCCATCATCAGAAAATGGGGAGAATATGCAAGTTCTGCATTATGAGAATGGTCAAAAGTATGAACCCCATTATGACTTTTTCCATGACAATATTAACCAACAACTTGGTGGCCACAGAGTTGCTACTGTCTTGATGTACTTGTCAAATGTTGAGAAAGGTGGGGAGACCGTCTTCCCAAATGCACTGGTACTTGCGACATTAGTTTTTTATTTTAATTTAATACACATATTAGTACTACTACCTCACTATAGTAACCGATTTTCTTGCAGGAGAAACTATCTCAACCAAAGGATGAAAACTGGTCTGATTGTGCGAAAACTGGCAACGCATGTAAGCAACAATGATCCTTAGACCCTAGTATCATTTATTTAAATATGTAATTGTATGATTGCATATTCCTAATACTCCTGAAGTCATTGTGACATGTATCTCTTTCAAAATCTATAGAGTGACTAGTAGATTCTGCATTAATAATTATAAAGCTAATTAGAATTTCCACATAACTGATCACATCAATTTTCCAACTCCACCAACCTTCCCTAGTCTTTAGTGATAGGGATATCTTGCATTTTTTTCCCTACGATTTGAGAATACTATGAGTTTCGCCTTATTTTAAATTGTGTAACATATGCTGATGAAACCGCACTACATGACTTGATACTTGCAGTAAAGCCCTTAAAAGGAGATGCATTGCTCTTTTTCAGCCTTCACCTCAACGCTACGACTGATGAAAACAGCTTGCACGGTAGCTGTCCAGTCATTGAGGGGGAGAAATGGTCTGCCACTAAGTGGATTCATGTAAGGTCCTTTGACCCACCGAGTTTGAAGTCCTTAGGAGACTGCAAGGATGAAAATGAGAAATGTGAACGATGGGCTGCGCTTGGGGAGTGCACAAAGAACCCTCTCTACATGGTGGGGTCAGACAATGCTGTAGGTTTTTGTAGGAAGAGCTGTGGAGTGTGTTCTTCGTAGCCAAGCCCCTCTAACTCTGTGCTTGAATAAAATTGCAATTGGATTGGCAAGAGACTACTGTAGATAACGAGACCCTTACATACATCAAATTGTCACTCTTTATGTGTAAACATTTTTTTCCCACTATTCTTCAACTGTCTGCACAAAAGCAGGCCTTTTTTTTTCTCACTAAACGTGCAGGAGCAGATCGATTGATTTGCAGGGAAGAAACCGGACTGAAAATGTCTCATCAAAATTGGGGCTTTCAGTCTTTATTATCATTAATACCGAAAGGATACGCAAATATCATTGTTTGATCCAATTCGACAGAATTTGCACGATTGAGAAAAAAATTCAACCTAATTTCGGCGAATTGCACGATTGCGACATTCGACGACCGGAGATATCGAGGGCGGAGGAGTTAGGAGGATGTGGCTCAAGAATTTGAGGTACACGAGTCTAGTTGTTGGGATTTCGAATTTTCTGGTGATTGTGCTGGGCGGCCTTTTGGTGCTCGTGACCGCTCCCTTATGTGGGCGCGGCGACGTGTTTATTTACCTTTTTATTACGACGGCGGCAACTGTGCGGATTGGCGCCATGGTTAAGATTGGAATTGCGCAGGAGGCTACGGCCACGACGATTGTCGGAGTGCCTGCCAGTGAAGATGCTAGTATTGATAATGTTGTTCGCCAACAAAGACGGGTAGCATACAAAAGATGGCTTTGGTGGACGCGGTTTGCATTAGTGATGACAGTACTGCAACTTTTAGGAGCAGCTTTCCTTATGTTCAATGTTATAAGATTTGTATCATTTGGGGATATGTCGGAAGATTGTGTATTAGGAAGAACGATGTCGAACAACGAAAAATGGAAGCTACACACGATGGTTTCATTTGTGACCTTGGCGTGCTTTGTTGCACTACTTCAGTGTTTTGCAGGATCTGATGTTTATAGATGGAGATCTTTCTATATGACTCAAGATAAGGCTTGGAAAGCTCATTACCGCGAGGTATTTGATCATGGAATCAGGGAGGCATTGTGCTGTCTAGGTCGTGTGAAATATTTGAGTGCATTAGACGAGGATGATGTACATTCAGTAGCACAGTTGCTCGGTGATCTTGTTGCTTATCGTGCATCAGGCACCGGACATTTGGAACTTCTAGCAGGCTTAGCTTTATTACAGAGGCAGCATAGTCAAGCTTCAAAACCATCTGAAGATACTTTGGAGGAGGCACCTGAAGAAAGAATTGCCCAGACTGCTGCTTTCCATCAATTTGCTGAAGCTGCTTATACGGGGCCATTACTTGATTTGGGAAGAAATCCTTTCATATTTCCTTGTGCATGGCTGTATCGACAAGGGATTTTGACCCCATGGACCAGAAACAGGCGACCTATGCTGCAAGGTGACAATTGGTTGCGAGGTCATGCCGCTGCATATCTGAAGTATGTTAAATTACCTTCAGAAGCACTTCGACGTGGGCGTGTTTTTCAAGCAAAACGTGAAGCTGCATACTTTATTCTAGTGCTTCATCACTTAAATACTATTGTGATAGCCGTTCGAGGAACTGAGACTCCTGAAGACCTTTTGACAGATGGTTTATGTAGAGAATGCACCCTCTCAGAAGAAGATTTAGATGGCATCATAAATAATGACCATATTCACCCTGATGTGAGGCATCGGCTGCTTTCCTCCTCTCCTCACTATGGTCATTCTGGCATAGTTGAGGCTGCAAGGGATCTCTTTTCTCAGGTTGATGGAAACACTGGTCAGCCTGGCTCTGCAACTGGCTTTCTTTCCTCATTGTTGGGACCTGGATGTGAGTGTGATGGGTATAAACTTTGCATAGTGGGACACTCCTTAGGTGGTGCTATCGCCTCATTATTAGGAATAAGGCTGTATCGTCGATATCCGAATTTACATGTCTATGCATATGGCAGTCTTCCATGCTTGGATGTTTCAGTTGCCGATGCTTGCTCGGACTTTATCACTACCATTGTGTATGATAATGAATTTTCAGCCCGTCTTTCAGTCGCCTCAATTTTAAGGCTACGGGGAGCAGCACTTACAGCTCTGTCTCAGGATCCTAAGACTGACACAGCCTTGGTCTTTAAACTTGCACGTCGGTTTTTATATATTGGAAATTATCTTGGCTACAGTACCGAGGGGGTGGATGCAACTTCTTGCCAAGCAGGGGAGCAGGTGCATGGGTGCACATCTTCAAGTGAGAGAGATGTGGAGACTAAAATAGATGAACTCGATCAGTGTCATTCTATAGACGATTTTGTAAATCCTTTTCATGATCAGGAAGCTGTATCAGATCAATTGGCTGTCCAAGTAAGAAGTGAAAATGGCTCGACTAGCGATCCTCGGGAGGTATATTTGCCTGGCCTCATCATCCATATAGTGCCACAGGATAGAAGCTTCCTCGCTCCTTTATGGAATGGATTGAGATATTCAGAGCAACCACAGAGTTTCCAGGCATATGTAACAGACAGGAAAAACTTCAGTGATATTGATGTGTCTCCATCTATGTTTCTCGATCATCTCCCATGGAGGTGTCATTATGCTATGCAAAGTATACTAGAAACCGGCAGAGCTGGACATTGTGTAACATTAAGCGAGTCCCAGATAGTTTGAGTAACTTGGTTTTACATCAGTGAGACACCTTGCGAATAATGTTTTACTGCAACCTACCATGAAGTGGATCTGTGTCCATCCAAAGCTCAATAGAGCATGGGAACAAATCATTAAAAGAGGAAGCCAGAGGATTCCTTCATCTGTTTGCAGACACCTTTGCGCAATTATTACAACAACAACAAAAAAGACTCCACTTGCATCTCTACCTCTGCTGCCAATATTGCAACAGAGAATGTGTAACTTAAATACTTGCATTATTGAAAATATGAAGGTTGAATCTTAACTACCAGTACCAGAGAGACCTAGTGCAGCTCAGCTCAAGGAATGCTGTAAACCACCTCTAAGATGCATGTACTAGTATCTCCATTTTTACTCGAACGTTCAAGTTATTCTAAATGTACTTAAAAGGTGGGGCTGTTTAAGTTACTCATGCATCTGCAGTATGATATATATATATAGGGCAACGTTCGGTTGAGGCAAGGTTGATAGAATGAGGCAAGTGAGGCAGATTGTGAGCCACTCATTTTGTTGATGTGGCAGAGAATAATATCGGAATAATATTTTACTTTTTGCTTTTGGTAGTGGATTTTACTATTTGGACACGTGTCGTGCCTCAAATGCACGGAATTGATGGACAGCTGAGACCATGCCTCACTTGTCTTGAACGCTCTTCTATATATATATATAGGCTTAAAAAAGAAATTAAAAGCAGGCAGCTGGCTGGCTGTCAAAAGTCATGTATTTGTTCCATGCCCCCTATAACAACATTGCCATTTGGATCCTTGGTCACTGAAAAAATTAGTCATTCCAACTTACCAGAAGGACTCTAGGTGAAGCACTAAAGACAGCAGCTTATACCGAGAATCGCAATATTTTTTTTTGAGGATATTGAGTTCGGGGGAGAATTCATGTTAGAAATATTGTTCTACCCAGACGGAGAATCAGAACATTATTTTTGAAGTACAAACTCAACAACCTCTTAAAATGTATAAATAAGGAATTTCACAATGGATTTATGGAAGATTCTCGTCGGTGGTACTTTAAGTTACATCAAGTGATAGTCTTGTATGATTTTGAGATAATCTTGATGGATGAATGTGTGTATCACAAGTTCAGTGGGAGTAAGGTTTAAGTTCTCACACCCCCGATCGCTAAAGAAGACAATCCAGTCTCAGTTAATACCTTGAAAATACTCTAGAAATTCAGGAATATAAAAAAATCTCTTACGCTTCGGCTATATAGAGATTTTTTATATACTAAGGAATGTACGAATTTGGTTATTGCGTACATTATTGGTATGTCTGGCAGGCATATAAGCAATCCATGAGTGGATCATTGGGTAGCAGTCAAGAAAATTGTTGGGTTCTTAAGGAGAACATGAGACGACATGCTCACATACAGGAAATCGGATCGGTAGGAGATCATTATGTATTCCGACTGCGATTTCAAAGAATGTCTATTTGGTGAGAGATCCACGTCATGTTGTGAGGCATCTAATTAGAGAATATGACTACAAAATTTTGTCACAAGACTGCACTTTATAGATTGTATTGAAAGATCATTAATGATATTGTGACAATAAGGAGGTAGTATATTCTAATAAAGTACAGAGTGGTCATATTTCTATAGAGCACTTTGAGACAAAACTCCATGATTAGCATCCAAGGTCTTTCACTAGCGTAGTGGGAGTTTTGTGTTGTGATTATGTTTTGCTCTATGTTGTATATGGATCCTAAACATTTAAGTTCTGCAGAAATAAAGTGTACATTGCACATGCACGGCCAAAATCCCATGACACCACTGATTTCCTGTGACACCCAAGAGTGTCACGGGACCTTACTGTTCATCATCTCCTCAAATGCAAGGCCAAAGTCTACTCACGGAGATCGTCCTCTCAGCCAATCTCGTCGAATATTTCTCGGAGGACGATCTCGTCCGAAAAATCCTCGCCTAGCATACAACCTCGTCGAGCATTTACCACTACACAAGAATGTCGCCGAGAACGACCCCAAATCCTCCCGAGGAAGTCACCACTGCATATGCCCTAGTAGAGACATCTGAATTAGTGTTTTTTGAATGGACACGCGTAAGATTTTAAATGCACAACGTGTCATCTAATTGTACACGTGTAACTATTTGATTGTTTCTATGTGCAACCTTGGTTGTTATTACAATATTAGTATATTTAATTACCTTGTCCAAAAATGAGCCACCAAAAAGATGGGCCAGCCCATCGATTTGAGCCCATTAAGAACTCATGGAAGTATCCATCCTTAATAGCATGTTTTTTTAAAGATCATAGATCCAATCTTTTAACTTTTCCTCTTAAATAACTCAAAATTTTAAGATCGTGAAGGATCGTGGAAATCTTGTATGGCACGATCAAAACCACGATCGATCGTGGAGAAATAGTTCGATCTTGTAAGCAATAAGATCGTATGATGATCTTTTTTTTTATAAGATCATTGTTACTGATGCCCGTCAAAGAACGAACATCTCCAGACGCTCGCGCGATCGGTTCGCTGCGAAGTGGACGCACGACGACATGGATTCTCGAGCGATTGCTACGCTCTTCATATTCATTGTCGGTTTACCTGAATTCATGCTTTCGTATGGATCTGAAATCAGTTTTTTTTTTAAAGTCTTTAGTTCTGTAGAAAAAATTTGTGCATTTTGACAATAATTTTTAGTTGTAGGATTATCGGTTTGGCATTTGATGAAATTTTAAATCTCATCTCAGGCAGGGATCGGCGATTAGGTTGAAAAAAGACACTATTGATCCATCTAAAGTCTCCCAGCTCTCTTGGCACCCTAGGTTTTAATTTTATTTATTTGTATTTGTGGTTACTTTTTGTGTGTGCATGTGCTAGTTTGTGAAGTTTTCTTATTGATTGTAAATGTGCAGGGCATTTGTTTACAGGGGATTTTTGTCAGATGAGGAATGTGATCATCTAATTGAACTGGTTAGGAAGCTGTTGTTTGCTTCTATACTGGAAGCTAAGAGTTACAAGTATGGTCTGGAAATGTATGTTTTGGGAGTCTAATGATGGGAAATGCTTTGTCTTTTGGTATTAGGCTAGGGATAAATTGGAGAAGTCGATGGTTGCAGATAGCGAATCAGGAAAGATTGTTGAGAGTGAGGTGAGGACGAGTTCTGGAATGTTCCTGAACAACGCTCAGGTTAGTGACTTTGTAAAAAAAAACTGTTTCTTTATATTATTTTTGTTTCATTCTATTCATTATGGCACCATATAATGGCTACAATAAATTCAAATTGTAACATTGTGCTGCCAGTGCCAGGTGTGTCGCTTGCCCATTCTCCTGCAAAATTTATTTACCTTATTTAGAGTTTAGATGTGGCATATTTATAATTATCAGTGTCCTTTTAGTACAATAATTCCATCAATATGAAGTCCTTGCCTATATAGTATATACTGGCTCTATCTCTGACCTATAACACTTTTGTGCTAACTTTTCACATGATCATGGTGCTATAACTTGGTAATGAAACAAGAACAAGAATGAAAACAGTCTATTTGTTAGTTTATCCGGCACTGATCCGGTTAGCTTACTTAAGTGGTTAATTAACTTCCTATTTCATACTAACAGGATGAAGCAGTTGCTGCGATCGAGAAAAGAATTGCTGCATGGACATTCCTGCCGGAAGGTAAAAATTTTTTTTCCAGAGGCTGTTCTTTGCTGTTAACCAGTTTTAATGAAAGCGTTGTTAACTCAATGAATATATTCCATCATCAGAAAATGGGGAGAATATGCAAGTTCTGCATTATGAGAATGGTCAAAAGGATGAACCCCATTATGACTTTTTCCATGACAATATTAATCAACAACTTGGCCACAGAGTTGCTACTGTCTTGATGTACTTGTCAAATGTTGAGAAAGGTGGTGAGACCGTCTTCCCAAATGCACTGGTACTTGCCACATCAGTTTTTTATCATAATTTAATGCACATATTAGTACTACTACCTCACTATAGTAACCGATTTTCTTGCAGGAGAAACTATCTCAACCAAAGGATGAAAACTGGTCTGATTGTGCGAAAACTGGCAACGCATGTAAGCAACAATGATCCTTAGACCCTAGTATCGTTTATTTAAATACCTAATTGTATGATTGCATATTCCCAATACTCCTGAAGTCATTGTGACATGTATCTCTTTCAAAATCTATAGAGTGACTAGTAGATTCTGCATTAATAATTATAAAGCTAATAAGTGTTTCCACATTACTGACCAAAGTTGTTTTCCAACTCCACCAACCTTCCCTAGTCTTTAGTGATAGGCTTTTTTTTTGCATATTTTTTCCCTACGATTTGAGAATACTATGAGTTTCGCCTTATTTTAAATTGTGTAACATATGCTGATGAAACCGCACTACATGACTTGATACTTGCAGTAAAGCCCTTAAAAGGAGATGCATTGCTTTTCTTCAGCCTTCACCTCAACGCTACGACTGATGAAAACAGCTTGCACGGTAGCTGTCCAGTCATTGAGGGGGAGAAATGGTCTGCCACTAAGTGGATTCATGTAAGGTCCTTTGACCCACCGAGTTTGAAGTCCTTACGAGACTGCAAGGATGAAAATGAGAATTGTGATCGATGGGCTGTGCTTGGGGAGTGCACAAAGAACCCTCTCTACATGGTGGGGCCAGAGCCAGAGCCAGACACTGCTGTAGGTTTTTGTAGGAAGAGCTGTGGAGTGTGTTCTTAGTAGCCAAGCTCAGCCAGCCCCTCTAACTCTGAGAATGAATAAAATTGCAATTGGCAATATATAACGAGAATATTTTTTTCATTCTTCTTCTTCTTCAACTGGCTGCACAAAAGCAGGCAGCTGGCTGGCTGGCTGTCCAAAGTCATGTATTTGTTTCATGCCCCTATAACAACATTGCCATTTGGATCCTTGGTCACTGATTTTCTATGCTTGGCAAAATCATAATCAAATAGGTCACCCAATCTGTGCTGGATCTCAATGCTCTTGGAGCCAACAATCAATATGAATGAATGAATGAGCCAGAGAGAGAGAGAAGATAGAAATTCATGCAAAATGAGATCAAGTATATAGCCAACACTGCATGCATTCCTTGCTTTCTCACTCTCATTTATATACGGTACTAACCTTATGTTTACTTAATATTTCAACTTCAGACAGTCTTCAGCATTGCATCATCTTGTTTCTTTTCTATCTCCGGTGAGTCGTAGATGGGCAGACCTCCGTGCTGTGACAAGACTAATGTCAAGAGAGGCCTGTGGACAGCTGAGGAAGATGCCAAAATCCTGGCTTATGTTGCTAGCCATGGAGTTGGGAACTGGACTCTGGTACCCCAAAAAGCAGGTATTTCTTTTTCTCCTTCATGCTAATCCTAGCCTAGTGCATTGGATCTTTGAGTATATTGTGACTCTCAGCTTCATACCCAACTGTTCTCTGTGTTTGAATCTCGCCGCAGGGCTGAACAGATGCGGAAAAAGCTGTAGACTGAGATGGACTAATTATCTGCGTCCTGATCTGAAACATGAGTGCTTCACAGCTGAAGAGGAAGATTACATTATTGAGCTTCACAAAGCTGTAGGTAGCAGGTTGGTAATGTGCTCAGCTCAATTACTTTTTCTAATCTCTGCAGAATGGTCTCTTTGGTATGTTATGACGAAGCTTGAATGATGTGCAGGTGGTCTCTGATAGCAAAAAAACTCCCAGGAAGAACAGATAATGATGTGAAGAACTACTGGAACACAAAGCTGAAGAAGAAGCTTGCCAGCATGGGAATCGACCCTATAACTCACAAACCCATCTCTCGAGTTGTCACTGACTGCCACAACATTATCAATCTTACCACTCATACAGCTTCTTACAACAGGCTCACAAACCAGGTTTCCATGACTATGCCCGGTTCAATGCTTCCAGAATCGCCTACTGCATCTTCTACTTCCTCCTCCTGCACTGTCAACCAGCCCGTAGAGTCATTTGCTGCCGGTGTAGCAAAACCATCTTCGTTAAGTTGGATCGACCATGTTCTACAGGACAGTTGGTGCAGCAATGATGATTCTGATCAAAGCAAAGGGTGCAGCTCC
Organism: Rhodiola kirilowii; assembly: GCA_033675215.1. Lineage (NCBI taxonomy): Eukaryota > Viridiplantae > Streptophyta > Magnoliopsida > Saxifragales > Crassulaceae > Rhodiola > Rhodiola kirilowii. Next base: position 650,192 of record CM066199.1, read on the forward strand.
CAGGGAGGATTCTCAAATATGCAAGTTTCTGCAGGTCTCAAGTTTCAAGAATTTAATGCTGGAAGGAGCTGCACTTTAGGCACAAACTCTAATCTCTTTGAGGGCTCTTCATCATCTTCCTCAGTGAAAACATTTGTGGACAGCATATTGGACAGAGACTTTGAGATCATGTCTGACTGCCCTCCCCTTCTTGATGAGTCATTTGAGTACTAACTAGTACACTAGCTGTCCCCGAGTTGGGCAGCAGATTCATGTTCAAACATGTAATGTGGAAACATGTGTACTGCTCAAATCAATACAAATTTTCTTCAGAAATAAACAAGAAATTTCATATCTTGGCTCATGTGTAATCTTACAGTATTTTAAACAAGAAATTATTGTTACAGCGGAAGGGTACAAAATCATGAATGGTAACGGCACAAAATTTTCTTTTTGATGATAGCTAATCTGTAGAGTAGGAAAGAGTGGGGGTGATGCCGCTGCTGTTGGTGCTCTCATGTATATCAGTCAGTCTTGAAAAATGGATGTCATCACAAGAGTTGAGGCAGGTTTGAAGCTCTTAGTGACAGTAAAGTTTGATATCTTCACCGGCGGTGAATAGCCAGGGTTGTCGTGGGTGGAATTTACAGTCATTCACGCCTGCAAAAACATGTAGAAGAGCATCACAATAAAATACTCGATAGCCTATCAAACGACTAACAGGAAGTTGCAAAGAACATTTAAAGAACTCACCGCCTGTATGCCCTCTGAGCACTTCTAATGGAACTAAGAGTGGATTTTGATTAAGATCTGAATAAACCATCCCATGGAAAACATACGCAGAGCAATCATCAGAGGAAGATGCAAATAATGGGTACGAGCGGTGGAAAGCAACACTTTTGATGTCCTTCGAGTGACACCTGAGAGTGGAGAAATACTGATGTCAACAAATATCATTTTGCAGGACGTAATATACAAAGCATGATTGACAAAGGTGATATTATATGGCAATTCATATGTCAAGTATGCACGGGTTAGATATATTTAAGGGGAAGGTAAGGATGGTATACTTGAGAACTTTGTATGGTTTGGAGGAGAGATCCATGTCAAACCAACACAATTTTCCATCCTTGCTACCCACAATGACATTATCACCTGCAAAGGAGCAAGCATGGGTGTGTAAGCAAATTATCATGCGACTTTAAACAGCCAATACATGGCAGACGGAACTGTATACCATTATTATGACATGGTACTTGAAGAGAACCAGCAGAAAGAGGAACTCTAACAATAACATAGATAATGAAGACGGGACTATTGTTTTGATATTCACATATTAAAACATACCGCCTGGATGGATGGCAATCGAGGAGATTTCACGAACTCCTGTTTCCAGCTTCTTAATAAGTTTTTTCTTCACCAAATCATAAGCACGGACAGTCTTCTTAGTTGCAATGAAGAATATAGAACGTGTTGGATGGAATATGGAAGTAACAGGGAGTCCGTGTAGCTTGAAAGGTATCTTTTGTGTGATCTTCTTTGAGAGCTGGTGTATGAGCACCGCTTTTGATTCACGTAACAACTAGTCAAGGTCACAACCAACTATAACTTCTTTTTTGAAATTCAATATGCACAGCTATAATGGTTAAGAGATGAATAGTAGCAGAAGAGAATGGCCCTTTCACTTAAAATTAAGTGAACAGTGTTGAATCATTTCATCAAGTAAAAGGATATCAGCCGGAATTACTGTAGAAAAGTAATCTCCTTTTCGGTGCCATTCTACAGAGGTGACAGTCTGCAAAAACATGAAATGAGAAATTTAGCAACAGAAAATAAATAGTTCCAAACATACAAACGAAAGGCCAAGCACCTTAAAGTGTTCCAGTTTGATTCCACCAAACTTGTCATCTCTCAACCAGCTCATTATGGATTTGCTATCATCTGATTGCATACAACACAGATTAATCAGTGAAAATGTCTTACACGAATATACATATTGTTTGGTACAATGTACACATTACAAACCAGATTCATCAGGCAGAGTTGTTGGACCAACGTGCAGAAGGTCTTGAACCAGTTTCTGCTGTTCCTCAGTCCCAAGCCCAGTGTTCAAAACAAATACCACGTGTTCCCTGCATGTTAACAATAAGCAATAAAACCAAGTTAGCAACCAGTATCTAGGTTTCGAGATGCACCAGAACTAATGTGAAACGAAAAGTCAAATAGGTTAACGAGCCCTACACAACAGCTGCGATAATTGGTTGATCTGACAAAGGATTCCATGCCACATATTGAACAGACGAACCAAGGTCCCAAACTTTAATACATCTACCAGTTTCAACTTCCCAAATGCGCACCGTTCCATCAACAGAACCTTTAGAACACCACAATAAAATAAAAATTACTTAGGAAAAAGGAGTAATTCTTTCCATGGTACACATAGGAGAAACTACTCATACCTGAAGCAAGCCATTGCCCTGATGGGTCTGTCGAAATTGACAATACTGGACCTGCATGGCCTTTATATTCAAGATAACATTTATTTGGGTAAGGCCTAAGATCTTTCTTATTCGGAAGTTTTGGCTTCAGTGACTCGGGATCTATATTAAGCTGCATTAAAAAAAACAAAAGAACTCAAAATAAGAAGTCAATTCATTAAAATTCACAAAAAGAAATCTACTGTATAATCGATATCCTCTCAAGTGCATGATTTGAATGATGTTGAATCTAATAGATGATAGCATACCCTCTTTCTACGGACTCTAGGACACAAATATAGATCCAAACAACGTTGAAAGAAGTCCTTGAGTGCATTCTCATATGCCGGTACACTTCTCAATGATGTGAATCTACAAAAAAAATTATAAAAATATTACACACATAGTTATTAGAGCACAGAAAGAAAGAAAAAAGCATTGATGAATGTCGCATTTCCATAAACCTTCTAGGAATAAAGTTAGGACGGTCCTCCTCAAACATTAACTGATATGAGTCAAGCTCTTCCTGTGTTGGGATGTATTCAAGAGATGGATTATGTGATTCTTCATGGCCTGTGTTAGGTAGCAAAATTAAAATTATATATATAGTTAAGCAATTTGATTCCATTGCCGGATGGTTTAAAAAGCATGTTAGAGAGGCTATACCTGGCAACTTCATTTTTGGGGGAGGAATATATGCCAACCCAACAGCCTTCCCAGTATTACCAGAATCATCTCCCCATAAGGGATAGATCCTTTTTTCTTCCTTTGGTTGATCGAGTTTGATCAGCCCCTTGCGGATTGCTCTAACAAGCTTGACAATCTGCAGATTCACCAAAGTTTATCAATAAATAACTGATAGTCGTGATATGTTACACATATATAACAAGGTCAATAAGAACTTAAATGGAGATATAAAGTTCAAGGAAACTTTGCCAAAACATAACAAACACTCCAGACAATTACATCAAACGGATGTAACTTCGATGTCTAGATGATATCAAATGGCATGTGGAAGGTGTCGACAAACAGATTAACCATTAGCTAACAAGGTACTAAATTTCTTATTCGAATACAGTGAAAAAATAAAACAGTAATGATAAACTTAAAGCCGGTCTTAGTATGAAAAATTGTGTTCAGAAGACACAATATATCATCCAAATATTAAACGAGCTGAAGTATTACCTTTTTTCTTTCCCACTTTGAATCAATGAACCGCCTCTTTGGTTCAGGTGCATTTGATAATGGATGTCTACCATCATGTTGAAACCAATCAATGTAAGGCTGCATTTAGTACAGGGAATGTGAATTTTAGTTGTCAATGTGAAGAAAATTACTATCAAGTAATAGCAGATGTCATGAGAGGAACGATATGAACCGCATGAGGATCAAATTCAGCATGCGGTGCTTGCCCTTGCATCATTTTTTTAATAAATCTGATCTCCTGCTTTGTCAGTTCTACTTCTTCGTCATTGTAATCATCGTAGATTTTGCGCCTAAAATGAAGTAAATATGATTATAACATTCATGCAGGAAAAAACTACAAGTATTGGCACACAGACACGCAACGGAATAAGGTCCTACAGAAATCTATTAATAGAGCCGTTATTCAGACCTAATGGTGCTTTCTTATGTAATCAGATTTGACATGAAGGATACGAATATGTACAATCAACGAGGTATTTAGTGGCATGTATGTATATTTGTACCCGGCCGTAATTCTGTTAGTCAGAACAAGTGTGATCAATATATACATATATAGCTAATCTTGTCTATTACGGACGAATCTATAAAGGAGCATACACTGCCAGAGAAAAAACCATACCAATTTTCAGAGTCATCTGCATTAGCTAAGAACGAATCCAATTTGTTCTGTCTTTCTTTTCTTTTAATCTTCCTTCCCGCAATATCATACCCAATGTGTTCCTCGTCTTTATACCATACAAGAGGAACATCTCCAACCGTGTTTACAGGTGGAACCTACCCAACAAGACAACCACAACCACATTTCAATAACAGTCCAAACACATAACTTTACTACCCAACACACTTTCAAACATGCATATGCAATCAACCTCGTCTTCAGACGAATCACTCTCTTCCGCAGCAGCATTAGGATTTCTCTCATCTTCATCCTCGTCCTCATTCAATCCATTGCCGATAACGCTATCATCAGTCACCTAATAAATACACACAACAGAAACTTAGGAAAATACAAAAACTGGGCACAAACGTCTGAAAATAATTTCGAAACAAAAGCCACTGGCAAAACAAAACAAAACAAAAATAAGAATCGCTCACCTCGGCAGCATCTGAATGCGTCTGCTCCTGGTATTCGATGCTTACGGCTTCTTTTTGCGGCGTGGATTCGTCATTTTCATTAAAGTTATCTACTTTCTGGCTGTTGAGGTTCTTCTCCTTCTTCTTCAATGAATTGACTTGAACGGACTTCATCTTCATCCTCATGTCGGAAACTCACCGCAAAGCTGAAAGAAGCGAAGTTTAGGGTTTAAGAAACTTGGAAGAAGAAACTGACAAAAATTAATTTTCGTATTTTAAGTAATTTAAAATTGTAATAATGAAAACTATTGGGCCTCGTCTATAGAGAGGCACGTTTTCACGTGGGCCTTGATGGGCTTCATATTGGGCTTTTTTTATGACTTGCTATGGGAAAATGACAAATAGGGAATACAAATTATTATTCATTGATAAATCACGGTCTGAACTATGAAAATTGATAATTAAAGGCAATTTCAAAATATTTTAATCATTAATTTTATAATTAAGGACAATAAGGCTTTTTCAATTCATTCATTTAGTTAACTATGTCAATTGACGGAGTGATATTTCGTCAGTTATGTGTTATAATTGTGAAATTGAGGATTAAAATATTTTGAAAGTACTTTAATTGTCAATTTTCATAGTTCGAACCGTGATTTGTCAATTGGTGGTAGTTCATACCCCCTCTTTGTCATTTTTCCTTCTTTTTTTAAAGGGTATAGCCTAATTTCTATACCCCTGGTGACTAGACTGGTAGCCTGCAAACCAGAATAGTCGGGTGAAAGTTGAAACCGTCCCGTGAGGTGACAGGCTCGATTGTTATTGTGTTAGACAGGCTCGACAGTCTCGATCGTTATTGCTCCGTGACTAGACTGGCTATGTTATTTGTGTTAATGATAAGAACCTAGAATTGAAAAGGTCTTTGTTCTTGTTCATTGGATGCAAAATCAATGGTGGGAGCCTTTGGAAATGCACCTTGACACCAAATTCTCAAACACAACAAAACCTATAAAAAGTAAAGAAGCTTCTCCACCTTTCTCTTTTTTGGTAGGCCTTCCATCGTCCAAATAATAAAATCATTTTCAACAACATGTTTGTTTGATTATTCAGACGAATTAGATTCAGCATTCAAGTCTTAAAACTGTGATCTAAGAATAATATTAAATGACGTGATTACCGTTAGTTACCGTACATTTGATATTTGATTTGTGATAGTCCAGTATAATGAGAGCAAAACAACCACTGGATGATTTGTGATTACAAAGCTTTTGGGATTGGCTTGATTTGAAAAGATGTGTGTGCAAATTTCATGACTTGCTATAATTATGTGATAGCATTCCAAAGTTGAAGAATTGTTTGTAAAGGTGAGGGGGGGACAAGAGAGACAAAGTCGGGTTGTAGTAGTTAATCACTATTGAGAACATGACATTGATATAAATCTACCACTTGACACAAAACTTGTAGGGTACCCATTTGCCTTCAATTATGAACTCTACATATTACCCTTGGATGGATGTACCTTCATATAGTGTCCCTTTGTTTTTCACAGTTGACTTGTTCGAAGATCAAAATCAACAAGTCCCTCCCATGTTCACATTTCCTTTCAAATGTAAATCAACATTCATTAAATGTTGTTTTCTATCTCAAAAAATTACAACAACACCTCAAACCATTCGGTCATATTTGAATGGGCAAGCACTATTTGGATATCATACAACATGAATACAAAGATATTGATGAGTGTCTCGATAAAAAATCTTTGAACTACTTTAGCAACATAACCCATCCTAACCCGGGAAAAGTGTTAGAGTTAGAAGTGTGAAATTAAGTATAGTAAAAACCTCAATTTCAAATAGTGGAACTATCACAAGAGGGTTGGGTTGAAATGAGTCACATACTTATAGTCCTTGAGTAGGGTAGTAAGATACAACTCACAACCAAAACCAATTGAAAAACCAAGCTAATGTAATTGCTTTTTCTAACGGGAGACCCCAACAATCAAACATAAAGCAAAAGAAGACAATAAATGATCTCTTCTTTTCTTGCTTCTTTCCCTCTAAAATGATACACAATCTCTTCAAAATCAGAACACCCTAATCATCTTCTTGTCCTCTGCTTCCTTCTGTTTTGTTTGTATTACTCCATTTGGAGATCAACCGAGATCCTTTTGGCTCATTGCTGTGATCTGAGTAAACCTTTACCTTAACAAACAATTCCTTGTTTGACATTGACTTCATGTGTCTTGGCCTCAGCTTGTCCTCTTCTTGTACTTGAAGTTGCCGCCTCCTGTTCTTGTTGGGTGTTTGGAATGTAAGAAAACAGGCCGGGAGGAGTTTTGAGTTAATGGGGTGCAGGGTCAGCTTGTTGCGGGGACTAGTGGCTGTTCTTCTGTTAACGGGCATGTCTGTTTTGGCATTATCCATGTTCACTGGGACTTTTCCGGAGAAAGAAGTGGCACAAGGTGAGTCTCCAGCTAGGAGGTTGATAGCTGAAAGAGTGAAGCATCTGGAATTGCTGGCGAAAGAGAGGATCAGAAACATCGACGACGAGGAACTTGATCTGAATTATGTCAGCAGGAGACGGATACCTACTGGCCCTGATCCAATTCACAACAGGTACTGTCATAATCTTGTTCCATTTCCAACATATCACGTTTGAAACAAATGGGAGACTGTCTTCTTCCTTTGTTCTTGGTCTATACCTGTCCAAACCGATCGACCATTTAGGCAAAACAAATTGTCAGGCAACCCTTGAGCCACCTAGTTTAGTTTTGTCACCTGGAACTGCTTAATGTCCCTCTTTCTAGGCACTTTTACTGACAAGCTAGTAAAAAACTTACTAGAACGAAGTCTTTCCATTCTCATGCACATATCTGAAGCTTTTGAAGGAAAAGCCTGATTGGTAGATAGTGCTGCTACTCCTTTTTTTTCTGGGGGAGAGGGGAAAGCACATATGTCCACACACCTAGCACTAGCCTCAAATGGTGGCTTTTGGCACCTTTTTGAGTAGGACAATTGGAATTAAGATCTCGGTCTGCTGAGCATAAAATCATCTACCAAACCATGTTACTAACCTTTGTCTATATATGTTTCTTCAGGAGAGTGGTCAGGTTGAGAGTCCCGCCAGCAAGGCATTGATCCATTTAATGCTTTAGCTGGGAGAAGAAACCAAGCTCGTCAACTGCATAGATCCACAGCATAGTCAGAATGCCAATGCAAAGGAAAAGAGATTGTCATAGAAGAAATTTCATCCAGTTTCTTTTTTGAAAAGAAAACAAAATAAACAGGCATGATGGCTAACGTCAAGTTTTGGACCTCCTATTAGGCTGTGCTTTCCGCAGCTTCAATTGCTTCCGACTTAGAAATGAAATTTTATATACATCTACATACCTGAGTTGACGTCTTCAGTGTACGTGCATAAGTGTGCCTGTATCGACAATCATATCAAGGCAGATAATATGTTACAAGTAAAGAGCTGACATTGCTCAGTCCCAATCATCAGACAAATCTCCAGACTAATAATGCAATTACATGACTGAGCACAAAAAATAGTATAAGTTTCAACCTGAAGGAAAACAAAAATTGGACATGTACGCTTTCCTATTTGCATTCGTCACATTTAGGATAAAATCAGGCTCTTGACAACAAATGCAAGAGTACGGAATAATATACAACAAGAGCTCGAAGGAGTGTTCAGAACCACAAAAGTCAAAATACAAATAAATACTGAGAAAACATAGTAACACAACTTAAATCATAATTATTATACATGTGAGCTAAGAAATGGAGGGGAGGGGAAGATAATTGGCCAAATATTTTGCAAGGTAAACCTTCAAGAACATACCACGACCATGCAGAGATGGCATATGAAAACAAATGGCTTTTTTCCTTGCAATTTGCCTAGTTCAGCTTGCGGTCTACATCTGATCGCTTTCTTGAACATCAAAAGTAAGAGGGAACTCATCATACTGTTCTGAGTAGCCCTGACTTGCTCCCGTGCTTTTTAAGGACTCATAAACCTTGTGCATAGAGTTCCTGTCCTTTGGCCTGGGAACCACGCAATTACAAGCTATTCGGAGAAACTGCAAAATTTCTTCATGGTACCTTGACCCAGCAAGATTTTTGTCGATAGCATCCTTGAGCTGACCGGAGCTGGAAAGTTGGGTAACCCACTCGACTAAATTTCCCTTGAATCCTTCCTCGCCAGTATTGACCTGAAGCGGTTTCTGTCCCGTAGCTAGTTCAAGCAGCACTACTCCAAAACCATATACATCTCCTTTGAGCGAGGCGACCATAGTGCTTGAGTACTCTGGAGCCACATATCCAAACTCTCCTAAATCTCCGTTGACATAACTACTGCCATTAGACTCGGAGGTATTCATCAGCCGAGCCAAACCGAAATCCATAAGCCTTGCATCATAATCTTCGTCAAGTAAGATAACGTTAGAGCAAATGTTTTGATGCATAATCGGCGGCTGACACCCGTGGTGAAGCCAAGCAAGACCTCTCGCCGCACCCAATCCGATCCTGAATCTAGTTGGCCAATCTAATGCAGAACCATTCCCATGTAAAAGTGAATACAAAGTCCCATTTGACATGTATTTGTAAACTAAAAGCTTCTCCTCTTCTGCTATGCAAAATCCTAAGAGCGGCGTTAAATTTGGGTGCCTGAGTTGACCCAATCTGTTCATCTCCACACGAAATTGCTTCTCACCAAGCTTGCAAGTGTTCAACCTCTTGACCGCAAGCGCCGAGCCATCCGGAAGCATAGCTCTATAAGTAGTTCCTGTTCTCGTAGCGATAATAATATTCTCTGAACTGAAATTATTAGTTGCGGCCATCAAATCAGCCAATCTGACTTTCACAATCGGCTTCTGAAACAACGAAACTTGCACAAGCTTGTAAGCTCTCAACCTAAATGCCCAACTACTATCATCATCTCTCCCAACTCCATACCCCTTCCTCCTCCCCCGACTAGACTTTGCAAAGCACCACCACCACAGCCCGAACCCCAACAACACCGACAAAGCAGCACCAAAAACCCCAGCAGCTATAATAATCGCAAAACTCTTCTTACTCAATCCACCACATTTCCCCAATGGCCCACCACAAAGTCCACTGTTACCCGCAAACGCATCCTTCCCATACTGATTAAGCGCAGCAGGGATTGGACCCGTCAAGTCATTATTCGCCACAGAAAACTCCTTAAGCCTATTCAAACTCGAAAACTGATAAGGTATGTTACCGGACAACTGATTACTAGCTAGGCTGAGCTTATTCATGTAGCTACAATTTGCAAGATTAGACGGGATTGAACCCGAAAATGTATTCTCAGACAGATCAATTGTGGCCAAATAAGGCAGCCATGAACAAATGTCAGGAATGGAACCAGACAAGTGATTATCTGATAAATCAAGATTCTGCAAACTACCGCAATACTTCAAAGACTCGGGAACAGTTCCAGATAGCCCAAAACCCCTAAGCTGGAGTCCAAGCAAGCGACTTTCACGATCATTCCAGCAAGTGACACCCGCAAATTTGCAGATGTAGTTAACATTCGGATTCGAATTGGAGAAAATCCAAGAGGATAACTTACGCTGTGGATCCTGCAACGAGTCCTTAATCCCTTGCAAGCATCTGACATCATCTTCAGCAACAGTCTCTGCAAATACAACACAGCAAGGAAACGAGACCAGGAGGAGGAAGATGAGTAAATCTAAAACCCCAAATCCGGAGTACCCATTTGGATCTGATGAACCCTTCATCGAGTAGATCCAGAAAATCAGAGAAAGGTGTGAGCTTTATCAAACTCCGATCGCTCCTCCTCCTCTTTCTCTCTCTAACATGTACTAGGGTTTGGCTGGGTCCGCGTTTCAGATTGGCAGAAAGACCATTGACTTTGAATTTTGTGGGGGAGGTGAGAAATTACAGGGAGAGCTTACTAATACTAAACGGTGAAGTTTGGGGAACAATTGAACATGAAATCATCAAGAAATGGTGGGGAGGTTGATAGCTAGCTGCTGCTGCCACCAGCCATTATTATGAAAGGTAGACAAAGCTGCTTTTGCTTTGGATAGATTCTGAGATTGTTGGACTGGTCTAAGTCAAAATTAATGCATGAACTACTAGATGGGAAGAGCCTCTCTCGCTTAATACAATTAAATTTAATTTAATTAACTTTCAACTAAACAATATCAAATGTTTTAAGGCATATATTCCATGGTATGCGCAATACGTTAACGCAAGTCATTGACTATTCCATTTAAATTTTTTTGTCTATATAGTTTTTTTTTTTATGGGAAACGTTGTACAGATATTGGACATTGACGACTCAATGACTCAAATCAAAACATGAACTCAGATTGTCGCACAGGCCTCGAAACGGCCAATCCATCTACATCAGAAACTCATCAAAGCCACTAACATCCCCAGGCCAGAGCCGGAGAAATAGGACAACTAAGACAACTAATACGACTATTTTTTTGTCTATATAGTTAAATGGAACATGTACAACCAAAATTACATGTTTTTATTTTGACCAACATATTCAACTTAGAAATTTCATTATTGTTGCTTGAGATTAGACCTGTACAAATCCGGGTTGGCCCGACCGGCCCGATCCGTTCACCCGGTAATTTGAACGGGCTTGGACTTACATTATAGCCCGACGGACCAGCCCGACCCGGACCGTATTTCTTTTAGGGTCGGGCCTGGACATCCATTTTAGCCCGATCGGGCTAAATAGCCCGCCCGTTAACCCGCTGAAAATTAAACATAATATTTATTATATTATTATATTATTTTAACTTAAAAAGATAAAACCATGATCGGTCTTGGTCGTCATGCGTCATCGTTCTCTTTTCTCTTCGGCCGAGCGTTCACACTGATTGATTCTACATAAGCTATTGGGTATTGACAATATTTCTAATTACTAACCTTTTCAATTTCATAGAATGAAGCCTACAAATTAACTCGTGTTTTTATTGCAGCCATCGGGAAAAAGAATATTCTGTTATCCTCCAAAACTGAAGACTATTATCATGGTGAAATCAAATCCCATCGCCAAGTATCACCTACAAATAGCTTCAGGTTAGATGCAAACTCCACTAATGTGGATTTTGTTAAATTGGCCTTTCCTAGATCATTGTTCATTTGTTCTATTTTGACGCTGTCTGATTGAGAAATTAGTAAAGATAAAATAGTTGAAGGATTTTTGCTCAATGCTTTGCGTTAATATTGGTCTTTAGATCTTAGATAAGGAACATATTCTGTCGTAGAAAGATTTTTTATGCATACTCCATTGCCTTTTTGCTCTGAGAGTTACTTTTGGTCCTGGTTCAAGTCATTGATTCTTCAATTACTGCGTCATTATACAGGTTCTACATATTTAATCATGTATTAACATTTAACACATATTTGTCATTTCAAAAAAACACATATTTGTAGTGGGCCGGGTTGGCCCGACGGGTAACCCGGTTCAGTCAATGGGCGGGCTTGGACATAATTTTGAGCCCGAATTGAACGGGTGGATTTAGCCCGACCCGGTTGTACGGGCTATAAAATATTAAATAGCCCAGCCCGAACCCGGCCCGAATCCGCGTTTGTGCAGGTCTACTTGAGATGTTGTTAGGACTTGGATTTAACCTCGGGGCCCAGACTTAGCCCAATTATCGGTCCAATCGGAAGTCGTGGCCCGTCTTACGGCCCAATACGAAAAATGAGTAACAACACTATAAGCAAGCAAAGCATTTGATTTTGGTCAGAACGTTATTACGAAGAAAAAAATTTAATAAGAACAAACTTTCGCCGTCGCCGGAGCAGCAGCCGCCGACCGGCGATCCGAGTCGTCGTCGTTATCCAAGAGTTCATCGATCGCAATTTTGCTGCCATCAGATCCAAAAACTCGTCATCATCAGGAAATCTGGAGAATTCGGAGCAGTTTTTTCTCCCTCTCCTTTCTCAATCCTTGTGATTCGCACCACCATCACTGTGCATCGCCGGGAATTTTCTTCTCGATTCTGATTGGCTGATCGTTTATCGTGAGGTGAGTTGAACGATTCTCTCGTTTCTGCGGTTCGCGATGTTGAACGTGGCTGTGATTAGTTTTCTGAGTTTTTTTATTCTTCTGATTTGGTTTCAGTGATGAAGAGGTTCAGCGAAGATGCGAGCAGTGGACCGCAGTTCAAACGTCCGAGTTGCTCGTCTCGTCCAGAAACGTAGGTTTTTGAACTCTTGTTGGTTGGGTTTGGGATTGCGGGGCGGGGTCGGTTGGTGTATGATTATTTGGGTTCGGGAGTATCTTGATCTATCAAGTGGTGAATTTTGAGCTTGCGGCGACGTGAAAGCCCGATTTTTTTTTTGTGTTCGTAATTTTTGGGGTGGCCGATTCTAGCAGATTGATTGTGTATTAGATTGGTGCCTGTGTAGAGCTACTTTTGTTATGTTATGCCTTATTATTTGTTTAAGTCAAGATTATGTTGTGAAGCAATCGAGAGAAGCATTCTTTGTGTGATTTGCTTCCTCACATTATATTCAGTCCAGGAATGACTTTGCATATGAAAATGGATGTTGTCCATCTTCTGATCAATATGTCAGAGTAGAGAGTGATAGAGTTGTGGCTGAAGCTGTGTTTATTACTATATCAAAATCTGAGATTAGTGCTGACCTGAAGAAGAAAAAACTTATCTTTATTACTGCTTGTATACCTTATTAGAAAGACTAGAGGATGACATTCATTCTTTATTTTGTTACACATTCTTATTCAGTAAGTTTTTGAACCATGTAGATCTGCACAAACCCAGCACGGTAGAGGGGAGGATGGAAGAGTTAGTCAACATGAACTCACAACAAACGACGCATTGACATACTTGCAAAATGTGAGGGAAATATTTCAAGGTCAAAGGGAAAAGTATGACCAATTTCTTGATGTCATGAAAGGCTTCAAGGCTCAAAGGTACAACTGCCACCATATTGGACTTCATCGCTGACGGTTAAATTCATCTGATTGCTGACATCTTTACTTGCAGAATGGACACAGCTGGGGTTATAGAGAGGGTGAAGGAGTTATTCAAGGGGCATAACAATTTGATTATTGGATTCAATGCATTTTTGCCAAAGGGATATGAAATCACTCTCAAGGAGGAGGAGCATACTCCTGAGGAGGATGGAATCACTCTCAAAGAGGATAAAATCAACACAAAAAAGACATCAGAATTTCAAGAAGCTATCAGTTTTGTCAACAAGATTAAGGTTGAAGACTACTTTTCCTGACTTCTGGCACTACGCTTCCTGTTATTGTGATTATTTTGCAACTTTTTACTGTGAATTTTTTTTCCCAGAAACGATTCGCACATGACGATACTGTTTATAAGTCGTTCCTGGACATTTTGAATCTGTATAAGAAGGAGAAAAAAGGGATCACGGAAGTTTATCAAGAGGTAAGCTCAGATACATGTTGTTTTCGCTGTATACAGAAGACACCTTGACGTATTCCGTATCTTGTAACGAAACCTCCTTTTTATTATCCTACATGCTTTCAGGTTTCAGCTCTTCTTAATGATCATCATGATCTGCTTGAAGAGTTCATTAGATTCTTACCACCGACACCAGCAACACCGTCAACACAGAATGGGCTTCAGAAGGGGTATGCCATTCAACGTAGTTATGAAAGGGACTCTTCTTTGCCCAGTTTGAGGGACGTCCCAGTGCAAAGGGTAGTCAACAAGTCTTCTCTTCTCTGATATCTGTTCATTCAGACTTTGGAATGCCTGAGTTTTCACATGACTATGACAAATATATCCCCCTAATCTTTTCTTTCTCCTGGAACAGAGGCACAATAAGAATATAGCTTTCCATTCTGAACAGGTCTACTATAATGACATGGATGATGATGTTAGCCTGATGAAAAAGTATAAGGATCAAAAGAAACCTGCTGAAAATGAAAGTAGGGAGAGGGGAAATCGAGATGAGGACAATGAAGTTGCTGAGCATGATGGTACTGCCTACATCAAACTTCAGCTGTCTGCATAGTTTTGAACAAACCCCTGTGTATCCTTTATTTTCTTTTGCAAAAGACAAATACTATCAAATAGTTGGTCAAGTTACATTCTTTTTGTTCCAGCTTCGGTTGGTGTTCAACATGATGTACCAGGATCTTCAATAGCAGAGAACAGAGATAAGAATGAGATGCAAGAAATCCCCATGCTTAGAGTGAAAGATAGGCACAGGGAGGATTATCTGGCAAAATCTATTCAAGAACTTGACCTCTCAAATTGTCAAAGATGCACACCCAGCTATCGGCATCTACCGGATGATGTACGTACCTTATTAAGTGAATTATAGCATGCGGTGTTTGACTTGATTTATTGTTTGGCGTAATGATCTCCTTGGATTATATATTCTTCCAGTATCCCATACCCATGGCTAGCCAGAGGTCTAAGCTTGGCACTGAAGTATTAAATGATTACTGGGTATCAGTGACATCAGGAAGTGAGGACTACTCATTCAAATTTATGCGAAGAAATCAATATGAAGAAGCCCTCTTCAAATGTGAAGATGACAGGTAACAGTCTGACTATTTAGTTCCTCTCATTGTGTATATCACATTTTGTCTTCAATGCAGATGCCCTTTCCATATCTTTCGTATAAACATATAATGATGGATAACTGCAAAAGCTCTTTGTCTCTTCGTGTTGGGTGTAACTGTAAACTGTTAGAGATAGCTATTATATGATTTAATATTTGTGTTTGTTTATTAATTTATCTCTTCATATATACAGTGGGTACTTTTATTATCTTTCATTGAACTTTGTATCGGTGGCCAACTAACTTTCTTTTGGAACTCTTGCTGGTTATTCTAGATTTGAACTAGATGTATTGATAGAGACTGCAAAGTCAACCATTTTACGAATAGAAGAACTGCTGCAAAAGGTCAAAGAAAAATCTATCATATTAGATGGCCCTGTGCGTATTGAGGACCACTTCACTGGTTTGTAATATATCCTTTCCACTGGTTAACTCTTAACTGATATAGCCTAGTTGATTAAGATGATGCCTGATACCTAAATTATTTTGTTTTACCCTTGCAGCTATACATTTAAGGTGCATCGAGCGCTTATATGGAGATCATTGTCTAGATGTGATGGACTTTTTACGCAAAAGGTTTACCCAATCATTGCCTGTAATAGCAAAACGAATGAAGCAAAGAAAGGAGGAGTGGAGTAAGACTCGTTCAGGTTTCAACAGCGTTTGGGCTGAAGTTTATGCAAAGAACCATTACAATTCACTTGATCACCGCAGCTTCTACTTCAAACAGCAGGACTCAAAGAATTTGAGCTCCAAATGTAAGTAATTTTACAATTGTGCTTACCCCCTTACTGAAAAAATATAGATATCTTACACTAAGACGAAATGCTAGATTTACCATGATATTTCTTGTACGGTATTGTGAGTCCCATCAGAAGTGTTGCTGGAATGTGTCTTAAACAGTGAACACCAGAAAGATTCACCCTTAGTAGTGGAGAACCTATGATAGAAACATAAAATGAATATTTTTTTTAGGAGACACTAAGATGTTTTTTTTTACATGAGGGGCTCTGTTCTTGTTATAGCATATCTTCTAATCGCATTTCTCTTTGTCCAGCATTGCTGTCGGAGATTGAGGGCATCAGAGAGCAAAAAAGGAAAGAGGGTGTTCTGCATATGGATACAATTGCTGGGAAAATGCCCAAAGCTCTAAGTATGGAATTTGAGTACTCTGATTTGGACTTGCATGGGGATCTGCACAGGCTTGTACAATTTTCATGTGAGGAGATATGCTCAACTAAAGAGCAATCTGGAAAAGTGATGCACTTTTGGAGTTCCTTTTTGGCGCCAATCATCGGAGTGGCGCTGGAACTTCTGAACGTAGATGGAACTGAAAGCGTTATGAAGCATATAAAGCAAGATGCTCAAGAAAATCTTACTTTTGCTGATAGAAACAATGTAGGCAACTCATTGGATTGTGATGCTTCATGTATAAAAGGTGGTTCATCAAAAGGGGATAGTCCAGTTAACAAGTACAATTCTAGTGGTTTGGTATGTGGGGGCGTAAATGGTACTTGCTCTGATACTGTTCAATCTGGAAAGGAAGAGCATGATTTTATGGCCTCATTTAAAGCACCCGAATTCAAAGGAAGAAATGCTTCAGAAAGCAAACCCTTCATTTCAGATGTGCCACATTTCATTGGAGAAGAAGGCAAAATGGACGTGGAAGTGATATCAGGTCCGTATGCAATTCAATTACACACATAGATGGTGGTTTTCTTTCTTTTACCATTTCTTCATTCAATATCTTCCAAATGACCTGAAGATTTAGCCCATGTCACAGCTCCTCCTAGGCCTAAACGCGAGAGTAATGTGCAAGAGTTTACCCAGACACCCGTCAGTGATTGTACACCAGCAGAGGTATATAGTTTTCTGCCGTGCTTACTTCCAGAAAATCATTTACCTAAAACTACTGTTTGAATAAATAATTAACACTGCAGTCAACTTCATATGGCATTTCGATGTCAGGTGCTCCCTTTTTTTTTCTGTTAGAAGCAATAAGTTTCATGAATATTATTCTGATGCAGGGTGTTGATTCTATGCTATTGGGAAAGTTGAGAAAGGGTACACGTACAGTTGGGTATAATGTTAATGCTAGTGACTATCATCTGATATCTGGTGAGGCCTTCCAGCCTGAAAAAGAGGAGGGCGAGTTGTCTCCTACTAGCGATTCTGAAAATGATCGTGAACCATGTAGAAAACCTAATCATGATAAGGAGCGGTTACAATACCATGAAGCTGTTGGAGAAAATGATGCGTATGCTTATGACGAGGACAGCGGAGATGCTTATAATGATGATAAGGCATCAGGAAGTGATTCTGGTGGTGATGAGTGCTCTCGTCAAGAGCACGATGAAGAAGGGGTAGAACTCAATGTTTGTGATAGTAAGGTTGAGGATAAAGCCGAGGCTGCCAGTTTGAATGGCTTGAATTTAGTTAAAAGTGATGGGGTACATTCAACCGTGTTAGAAAGGTTTTTGGTGGCTAAACCTCTTTCTAGGCATGTTCAATCACGCTCATGTGCCAATGAAGGGAATTCTGCCCGAGTTTTCTATGGAAGTGGCAGTTACTATGTGTTTTTCAGGCTTCATCAAGTAAGCATTAATGAAACGCCTCTGAAGCATGATACAAAAGCTTGTTTTGCTTTCATTCTGCTTTTGACTTTGTCTGGTTTTGCTTTTACCTGAGTCACTTGTGTCATTTCTTTGTCAAACTTATGCAGATTCTGTATGATAGACTGTTGTTTGCAAAAAAGCATTCAACATATTTTGATACTACCAAATTGAGAAGGGCTCCTGACTGCTATAGCAGGTGGCTATCAACAGTTTCTTCTCCTTTCTTAAAGTTAGATATTAAAGTAATTTTGGAACTTATCATCTATCAATTGTGCAGATTTATGGAGGCATTATACAACTTGCTTGATGGAACAACTGAAAATGAAGAATTTGAAGATGATTGCCGTGCTCTGCTAGGAAATCATTCATACACGTTATTTACTTTGGACAATCTAATTTATAAGCTGATCAAACAGGTATTCACTTTTATAGTGTTTTTTCCATTGGGTGTAATCAAGTCTAACTTTAAGGTGTGTTTTTCAGCTTCAAACTATTGTAAGTGATGAGATGGACATCAAACTCCTCCAGTTACATGGGTATGAAACATCTAGGAAAAAAGAGAACTATGCTGATTCAGTATATCATGAGAACGCATGTGTCCTACTTCAGGATGAAGAGATATTCAGATTTGAATTTGTGAGTATATTTCAGTTTTTTTATTATGTTAGCACACACTTATTTTATGACATTTGACAGTAACACATGGTTATATAGCTGTTGTAAATTTTGTTTCAGTCATCTTGCCCATCTCGTCTGTCCATCCAGCTGATAGATGGAGAAAGAGAGAAGCCAGAGACTGTTGCAGTTGCACTGGACCCTAAATTTGCAGGATACTTATTCAACGATTTCCTTACTTCTTCTCTTGGTCGAAAAGAGCCACTTGGTGTTGTGTTAAAGAGGTAGGGCATTAACAGTTCCATTATACCTTTTCCTCCATTGTGTGTTCACTTAAATATATCCCTCGGCTTATACTGTATGCACAATGATATTCCTTTCAACGGCTCTAAGAGAATTGCCTTGTAAACTCCTTAAAAATTTCCAGTAAATTTGCGTTCTTTGAAGGTCATAAGCCAACAAAATTCGAGCACTGTGAAATCATTGCTCTGAATTTGCAGAAATAAGCGTACCTCAATGGAAGGTATCAAGATTGCAAATAGATTGGACTACAAAATAAACTGCGACTCTTTTAAGGTAACACTGAACTTACTTGTCATATACTGCATTCTTTCTGATCATGGATTGCAATTCTTTGGCCCTCTGCATCCAACCTTTTCTTTTTTTTTTACTGGATAACAGTTATTTTGTAACAATTGCAATGAAGGATTTTATCACACTATATTTACTCGAGAATGCATTTTCTATTTGTGTTAGGTTTCATACGTGCTGGGAACAGAAGATGTTTTATTCCGGAGAAGAAGAAGAAAAAGAGAGGATTTGTCCGCAGTTAGATCCTTAAACCAGTCTAGAACAGAGAGGTTTGGTAGACTCTTCTCCGACCTGTAAGCATTCAACAGTTTTGCTCCTTTACCATCTGTTTAAGTTAATGTCATCCTCACACGATGACCACCCAATCTTTGAATAATCCTATATATATATATATATATATATATATATCAATGTGCAATATTCCCATTGATAGTAGATACATAATACATTGCATGCCCCTGTAAATAGCTTTTTCAGCCATATGGAACTAACTACATATAGTAAATCCTTTGATATAAAATAATGTTTACATGGAGATATCTTCATTGCATGTTGAAGTCTTATTTGTTGAGCCAGTAGGTAGCTTAGGCTAATGTAGCCAGTACGGTTTAATTAGGCATATAAAGCTCTGACACCGGCTCGGTCGTCAGCGTGCAGCAGCTTGTTAACTCCAGAAGCAATACCTGAGAACATAACAGCTTCTCTGACCAGGCTGTGTCCGAGTCCAAGCAAATGTCCAATCTCATGCACTGCCACCGTCTCCAAATGCATAGCACCGGGAGTCGGATCCCTAGACCACCTCTCCGTCGCATCAAAATGCATCCTTCCATTTGTTGGTGCAAAAGCATGAGCCAGAACTCCACCAGGTCCGTCAAAAGCATTCCCGTCCCCATGATCCCCTCCGTAGAATCCCACCCTTAAATCAGCCTGGTTCACATCAGTCACGAACTGAAAACTGAACCTACTGCCAGCATCCCACTGCCCAAATGCGTTGAAAATCGGCTGTCTGGCAGAGTTTGGAACATTAGCCAAAAATGCAAATCTCAGGTTTGTCTTCGCAACAGGCCATCTGGGTCTGTTGGGAAAGAAGCTGTACCGCCCAACAGTCCGAAGCAGCGAGCCAGACTGGGTCTTCATCATCCCTGACGCCACTTGGACTGTCTGGTTCACCGAGTCAGGGAACCCGCATCTAGGCACCATCATCTGCTCCACAGTCTCTTTATCCAAAACCCCAGTCGGAGTCAACCTGTAGTTCATTTGATAAGCCTTGAGTGCAGCCTCTAAGGACCCATCAAAGTCATCATCTTGTAAATGATCTTTAGAGCAAGTGTACCCAAATCGGTTTAGGTAAGCTTTGAGCTTATGCAGATCGGTCACATTCTTTTCCCCTTTGTGACACCCTCCTAGCTTTTCAATAAAACCGAACGGAGTCGGATTGTCATGAGCAGAGACGCCCACTGCTGAAACCAAGATCGCCAAGAGTGTCAAAATTACATGCCTCCTAGCCCTATATATTGCCATTTCAACGAAAAATGGTTGAATCAGATCGAGATGACTCTGTTCTATCGAGTTGATATGAATTACTGCACATCCATGCCATGGCTATTTATACCAAAAAATATGCAAAAAGAATTTCTTGGTCTTAATCAAACATTACATATTTTTTAAGCTGAATCAAATTAGACGTTCAGCTTTGAAGACTTGTTAAACCTCAAAATAGCTATTTCTTACCCAACTTTGCTGGTTTGATTTTGTCTTCTTTCCATTGACGTGTGGACTCTGTTTTCTCTGCACTTTGTTTAGTGTCGGAATTTTTCATCTTTTGTTGAATGCTTTGACATAGTCCTCCAAATGGATAAATAACTACCAGATTGCCGCCAACCTCTTACTTTATCACTTTTAAAAAATAACCGATTTTATTATTTGATTGAAGATTTTATTAAGTTTAAGCACTCATTTATTTCATTCACAAGAAATCACTTTTTCTTGCTAATACATATTTTTGTGTCTGCAACAGCCACTAGCTCACTCTGTTTATTACAAGTACAACACTCTGACTCCCTCTCTATCATCAGCATGCAGCAGCTTGTTAACTCCAGTAGGAATAGTTGGAAACATAATCGCCTCCCTCACGGTGCTGTGTCCTAGTCCCAGCAGATGCCCTATCTCGTGCACCGCCACCGTCTCGATATGGATCGCATTCTGAACAGGGTGGATCGTCCAATTCTCAGTAGCATCAAAGTGCATACGTCCATTAGTCGGCGCAAAGGCGTAGGCAAGAACTCCTCCAGGGTTGTCATGGTAGAATCCAGCAGTTAAGTCAGCTTGGTTGACATCAGTCACAAACTGGAATGTGAATCTGCTGCCAGCATCCCATTGCCCGAACGCGTTATGGATTGGTTGCCTAGCGTAATTCGGAAGGTTAGGGAGGAATGCATATCTCAAATGTGTCTTCTGAAGAGGCCATCTCGGCCTGCCATTGAAGAAACTGAAGTGAGAAACTGTGTGAAGATCATGGAGCTGCTTGCTGTAGTTCATCATCCCTGACTCAATCATCAATGTCTTGTTGACTACGTCACGGCAGCCGCACCTAGGCTTCACCATTTGTGACACGGTCTCGTCGTTGATCGACCCGGTAGGCTTCAAGTGGTAGTTGATCTGGTAGGCTTTGATGGCAGCCTCCAAGGAGCCATCAAAATTATCATTGTTTAGATGTTTCTTGGAGCAGGGGTAACCGAATCTTGTAAGGTAGGCTTTGAGGTTATGGAGGTTGGTGATGTTCTTATCTCCTTTGTGACATCCTTTCAAGCCTTTGATGTAATCAAAGGCTGCATGACGGTGGGCATTAGAGGTTGCTTGAGTCGCAAGGACGCAGAAGAGTAGAACAAGTAGTAGAAGAGGATGAGAGGCTCTAAATGCCATGATAATGCTGTTGTGTATGTATTCAAGGATTGTGAGATATTTTTGTTTTGTGATTTGAAAATATGGGATTTGCAGATCTATTTATATGCGTAAAATTAGTACGAGTACTTAGAAACTAAACCCTACAAGACCCCCCCAACTTGCAAGGAGACTTAAAGATGTCTTCCCATATCAACCAGGGCATCTATCTTAAGGAACTTGTCAAACCCTTTTCGCCTGTCGGCATCAGAGAGGTCCTACCCTAGCCTGCTCCATACGTCCCTCGGAAACAAACTGGAAATCACAGTTAATTGACTTCGAGTCGAGTCGTCTCAGTGCTCCAAGATACCGACACTGAATAGAGAGGGTTACAAGTTGCAGCTCTGTTATCTCTTCTTCATCAAAATGCCATTCTGGTGGAGCCTGCCCTTCAATTAGTGCTATACCCTCCGGTCCAGTTCTCTAGTATTTTGGTGATATCAATGGAAATGATAAATATTAGTTTGTTCAAGTATAACTTAAAATTCTGAGTTTTTTTTATATAAATGATCAAACGAGTTTGAGAGTTTCAGAAATGACCCACGCAAGTTTCACATTTCGAAACTGATCTATTTTTAATAAAATCGGATCCCCGAGACCCGATTTTATGTGTTTTTCAAAATACCGGATCCCCAGGATCTGGTGTTTGTGCGCGTTTGAATGAGAGAACTCCACGTGTTGAGTTTGCACATAAAATCGGATCCTGGAGATCTGGTTTTATAAAGAATACAGAAAACCAGATCATGGGATACGGTATTCAGAAAACCGGTTCCTGGGGATCCGGTTTCATTAAAAATAGGTTAGTTTTGAAATGTGAAACGTGCGTGGATCAGTTCTGAAACTCCCAAACTCGTTTGAATCATTTAAAAAAACTCTAAAATTCCAAGTCAAGCAAATCAGCTGATAATACATTAAATCAACATTGGAAGAATTGTGACATAGTTAGTTGATTGATAATAGCATGAACGAGACCCAGTCTGAAGGTCGGAAATGTTGAAATTCATAGATCAATTAAACTTCAAATCCTAACACAGTCGGAAACAGGATGGCCATAAGAGGTACTGATAAGTTATAAACAGGGAGCAGTACTCGGCCAATCTGAATCCTAAGTGCATCCACGCACAACTTGCCGATTTGCTACTAAAAGCATACAAGGTGATTTGCTACTAAAAGCATACAAGGTGATTTTTACAGGGTATCACTTAGAATTTTGTACATCACATGTTTCTCCAGTAGTTTGAATCCAAAACATACTGATGTCAATTAAACCCGGTTGATCACACCCAGTTGACAACATAGATCTCAAGAGGTCTTCCCATATTCGCCAAAACTAATAGGGAGAAAAAGCAAGGTGTAAAATTTAAATATGTTTACTTCTTGAAAAACTTACCACCTTTTTTCCCCATATCGGACGTAATATTTGATGAGAGGAGAGATTTGGCGTCAGGCATCCATGTCAGTTCCTGAAGAATAGTGAACAGAGCCGAAAGATCTATGGACAGTTCACTGTTTTTCACATTTTTGCATGAAACCACTTTGAGCCTTTCCAGGGCGTCCAT
Organism: Rhodiola kirilowii; assembly: GCA_033675215.1. Taxonomy (NCBI): domain Eukaryota; kingdom Viridiplantae; phylum Streptophyta; class Magnoliopsida; order Saxifragales; family Crassulaceae; genus Rhodiola; species Rhodiola kirilowii. The sequence goes on from CM066199.1 coordinate 673,831, forward strand.
GGAAAGCACAACAGATTCAAGAGCTGTCGTTGTTATTAACGAGCATCCTTCTAGTGATAAAAAATTAACCCTCCTGCCAAAAAAGACGCAAGTTTTAATTTGATCTACTCATGATTATATTAACAGAGCAGCAGCATTACAGAGATGACATCTCTGAGACAGGCATACCATTTTTCGATGAACACAGATATATGATATCTGTGATAGCTTCGAAAGAAGCTAATTTTGTAATGGCACCATACTCTTTTAAACGTCAATAGCTAATTTTTATTTTAAAAAAAAGTTACCTGCAAGTTCGTATCAAGATGAAAATGTCATCAGTTAATCCCCAACAGTCCTGTATAACAATCTCCCTCACAGCGTCACAAACCATGAGCAAGGCTTTCAAACTTTCACTTCTTCTCAACTGGCACGTCTGCTAATGTAGGCGCTCCAAAAATGGACAACAACTCAGATACTCCTCAGGATCTGGACAATCATCAATTCTTTTACAAGACCGAAAGGTCAGATTCTTCAAATTCTCGCAGTACGAAACCCCAGCTAACCATCCATCATCTAACTTATGATCACTTAAAGTGAGCTCTTCAAGCATCTGGCAGCCCTGCCCAATAGCTTTGATCCCATCATAGCTTCCTTCACATCCCCTAAGTTCCAACTTCACCAACAGCTTACAACCTTGCGCTAAAATAGTCAAACCTGTATCCGTAACAGGCCTGCCAACATTTCCATGTAATCTTAACACCTGCAGATTCTCAAAAGCCGCAATGGCACGCAGTGTATGGTCACAACACCTATGCAACTCGAGCTCCTGCAAATTAGGACAATCCTCAGCTAAACTTAACAGCCCCATCTCAGTCCCAGCCACTGTCACCAGCTTCCTCAACTTCGGACAACCGCAAGATAAAACCCTCAACCCCTCATCCACATCCTCTTTCGGCAAAAAGCAATCTTCATTCACTAATCTTAGTAAATCTCCATTTCCATCTCCATCTCCATCTCCATCTCCATCTTTATCCCCAATTTTAATCCAATCATCACTCAAATCAATTGACACCAATCTCTGGCTCAAAAACACCTTCCACTTTCTCCAGCCCTTCACACAAGCATCCACCAAATCAACATCTCAGGTTGAGGGACATTAGCCAAAAATGCAAATCTCAGGTTTGTCTTCGCAACAGGCCATCTGGGTCTGTTGGGAAAGAAGCTGTACCGCCCAACAGTCCGAAACAGCGAGTCAGACTGGGTCTTCATCATCCCAGACGCCACTTGGACTGTCTGGTTCACCGAGTCAGGGAACCCGCATCTAGGCACCATCATCTGCTCCACAGTCTCTTTATCCAACACCCCAGTCGGAGTCAACCTGTAGTTCATTTGATAAGCCTTGAGTGCTGCCTCTAAGTGTGAAACGGACTCGCCGGAGATCGAATCGACCGGAGGCGAACTCAATTGTAGTACGAAAAGGCACAAATCGAGCGAGAGCGAAATGGGGAAAGATAGGGTTTGATAGGTTTTGTAAAATGTGAATTAAGGAGCAAATGCAGGCAGGAGGGAAGGAAATATATGCGTGAACTAGAGCGACGTCGTTCTGATCATCTCAACATTTCATAAGATCAGAACGACGCTGTTTCGCCAGACACTAACAACTCAACTAACATAACAGACCTTCCCGCCTCCATACAAATACAGAAAACCAAAATACACTAAATATCAAACCCCTGCATTAAACCTCCAAGCTTGATACTCAGCTGATGAAGATGATCAAACGGAAGAGGCTTGGTAAACATGTCCGCCGGCTGTTCATTTGTGGAGATGTGGACTGGGAGGATGAACTTGGAAGCCACTTGCGATCGGATCAGATGACAATCAATTTCAACATGTTTAGTTCTCTCATGAAAGACCGGGTTATGGGCTATATGGATAGCCACCTTGTTGTCACAATGCAGCAGAATAGGCGTGGCAACAGTCAGCCCCATATCAGCCAATAACCTGGCTAGCCAAATGAGTTCACAACTGGCCGCTGCCATCGATCTGTACTCAGATTCTGCTGATGACCTTGATACAACCTGTTGTTTCTTGGTCTTCCAGGAAATAACACTTGTACCCAACACCACGCAATGCCCAGTAACAGACCTCCGAGTAACAGGGCATGCAGCCCAGTCCGCATCGCAGAATGCCTGTAGTTGAAGGTTGGAAGCTGCAGAAAAGAACAAGCCCTGGACAGGTGCCCCTTTTATATATCGTAGAATTCTGTGTGCAGTTCTAAGATGTTCCGTAGTAGGCTGCTGCATATATTGGCTAAGGATATGCACACGATATGATAGATCAGGACGTGTAATAGTCATGTAAATAAGCTTGCCCACTAATCGACCTTAATGCAATGGATCAGATAACAAAGGTTCCTCAGATAAACTGAGCTTGTGCTTCAACTCAAGTGGTGTCTTGGCAGGCTTAGAGTCAGACAAGTTATGTTCCTCCAGAAGTTCCAAAGCATACTTACGTTGGTTCAGAAAAATGCCAGTTGTTGATCTAGGCACTTCTAGACCAAGAAAGTACTTCAAATGGCCTAAATCTTTGATTTGAAACTTGTTGTGTATATACGTCTTGACATCACTGATCAGTTGGTCTGAAGTGCCAGTCAACAGGACATCATCCACGTAAACAAGCAATACCAGAAAAGCACCATCTCTTGACAATGTAAACAAGGAATAATCGTTGAGACTGTTCTGAAAACCAAATGCTATCAAAGCCTCATTGAACTTCGCAAACCATTGCCTGCTAGCTTGCTTTAAACCATAAAGGCTCTTCATAAGTCTACACACCTTACCAGCTGCCTTTTCCTTCATATAAAAACCAGGTGGCAGTTTCATATACACCTCTTCTTCTAGACTACCATGCAAAAAGGCATTATTGACGTCTAATTGATGACGAGGCCACTGTTTAGCTGCAGCAATGGCAATTAAACACCGAACAATTGTCATCTTAGCTACCGGTGCAAACGTTTAATGATAATCTAACCCTTCTACTTGAGTGAATCCACGAGCTACTAATCTGGCCTTATATCTCTCCACACTACCATCAGAATGAAACTTGATCTTATAAATCCACCCGAGTTTTATCTCTAGGAAGATCAGTCAAAAGCCAAGTGTGATTATCTTCAAGAGCTTTAATTTCTTAGTTCATTGCTTCCACCCATTTGGCATCTTTACAAGCTTGAGTATAAGAAGTATGATCTTTCAAATGAGAGATATGTAGTGCAAAAGCAGAGTGGTGAGGAGCACACTTAGAATAATGCACAAACTTTTCAATCTGATGAGGTGAAGTGTGATGAGTAATAGTATTACAAATATAATCCTTTGTCCATTGTGGAGGTTTACGGGTCCTTGTGAATTTTCTCAAAGAAGGGCCAGGATTAACAATATCAGGTACTAACAAAGAATTACCAAAATTAGCCAAGGGCACAGGAACAGTATCCTCACTTATCTGGTCATCAAAACTAGCATCGAAGAATAAAGTATCATCAAATGACAAATTATCCTGAGAAGATGTGCTATCAGAAGGAGTTCCAAGAAGAAGAGAATCAGCATCACCAAACACATGTGTGATGTCAAGTTGTCAACAGAAGGAGGAATAGGTACTGGTGTCATTGTTTCTGTTCTCAAGTTCTGAACAACCTTCTTGAAGGGAAACACATCCTCCCTGAATATCACATGCCTACTGATGATAATTTTCTGAGTTGCAAGACAAAACAGTGTATAGCCTTTCTGGCCAACTGGATATCCAAGTAAGACGCACTTCAAGTCTCCAATGCCCTGGGGTCAAACTTGTCTCTAGATGAAGCATTTGTACTTACCCAACACAAATAGCCAAATGTCCGCAAATGATCTACATGAGGTTGTTCATTGAACATTTCCCATGGGCATTTCCCATTCAACACAGGGGAAGAAAGACGATTAATAATGTGTGTAGCTGTAAGTATACTATCACCCCAAAATTTCTTGGGTAAACCAGCCTCAAACATGAGGGCTCTGGCCACCTCCAATATGTGCCTGTGTTTCCTCACCACCAGGCCATTCTGCTGGGGAGTATAGGGACAACTGCTCTGTTGTAAACATCCCTGTGTTTGAAACAAAATCTGCAACCTTTCATTGAAAAATTCTCCTCCATTATCTAATCTGAAAATCTTAACTGTTCTGCCAAATTGTGTCTTGATCATAGCAAAGAAGTTCATGATAACCTCAGGTACCTCTGATTTCAGTTGCACTAGAAAAGTCCAAACAGCTCTAGAATAATCATCCACCATAGTTAAAAAATACTTAGCCCCTGTCAAAGAAGGCTCATGAAATGGTCCCCATAAATCACTATGAAGTAACTCAAATGGATTAACTGTAGAATGCTTGCTCAAAGGAAATGAAAGTTTTTTTTGCCAACGGACAAACTGAACAATGATACTTAAAGTGTTTCAAAGTCACACTAGGTGTTTCATTTTTCAGGAGTTGGTGCACAACATCAAAAGGAGCATGCCCCAATCTGTTGTGCCAAAGCTCAGCTTCTGCCATTGTCTTCTTGACATCAAGGCTATCAGCACTTTCTTTCCCAATATCACTCTGTGGTATTATTGTGCTGTAAAGTCCTCCAACAGGTCTACCAGTCTCTAGGATTATCCTGGAGCATTGGTCCTGTACCACACAGTTATCATCAGTAAATATCACTTGACAATTATTATCTGAAGCAAGCCTAGACACTGATATAAGATTGACTGCAAAATCAGGCACTATCAGAACATCTTGGAGTTTCAAGCCATTTCCCAATACACAAGTACCACTATGCTTAATACTGATACAATCTCCATTAGGTAAAGTTACCCTATGTTCATCCTTCAACTCATAGACATTTTTCAATAATTTTGCATCACAAACAAAATGACTAGTGGCCCCACTGTCAATCAACCAGTCACCTGGTATATTCAATACAGGTCTAGAATTAGCAATACCTTTCATATGAATGATTTGCCATGTGACTGTTAGTCTCCTGCTTCTCCACAAGTCCTCCTCCTCTAAGTATAGCCACTATTTGCTCCAGTTGAGCATTGGTCAGCAACTGCTGTTTATCCCCTGCATCAGAAGCAGATTCTCCACCAGTAGCATTAGTAACAGCATTAGCAGATGATTTATTGTTGGAGTTGGAGTTGGACCTTGGAGATCTGTTATCTTTGGAATTCTGTGGGTATCCAATCAACTTATAACAATTTTCTTTGAGGTGTCCTGGCATCTGACAGTGTGTACAAACCATCCTTGGTCTAGATTTATTGAAACCTCCTCTACTGGCATCTCTTCTTCTCATTTGATTAATATAGTTTTGATTCCCATAATTCTGATTAGCCTGTGCACCTTGGTTTGCCTGATTAGCAATTCCCCGGTTACTCTGGCCAAACAAAGCTAAGGCTTCAACACCACCAGACTTCCTGATATGCCTTGATGACTCTTCGTGTAAAGCAAGTCCATAGACAGTGCTAAACTTAGGTACTTCAGTCAAAGCAAACACATGAGTCCTGACAGATGCATAGCAATCATTCAGTCCCATGAGGAATTTAATCACTCTATCCTCTTGTTTATCAATCTCAGCCTGCTTACATCAACTGCAGTCACCAATCTTAGTGCATTTAACAGCTTTAATAGCATCTAATTCTTGCCAAAGAGACTCTAACTTTCTCTTATAAGCCATGACAGATAAGTCACCTTGAACAAAGTTCTCAAGCTCTCTTTGCAAATCAGACTTACGAGCTAAGTTAGTACCAGCATAACTGGACTCTAATATCTCCCAAGCAGTCATGACATCTTTCGCATGCAATATTTCCCAACAACATTATCAGATACAGCTCCTATTAGCCAGAACATCGCTACATCATTGCACCTCTGCCAGCGTGCTGCCATAATAGGATCTGATGGTTTCGGATACATTCCTTTTACAAACGATAGCTTCGATCGTCTTGACAACGCTATTTCCATAGATTTTTTCCAAGTTCCATAGTTCTCTTGTCCAACTAGGACTTTACTTACAACCGGATTGCTAGAAATTTCACTATGATGAACATAATAGGGATCATCTATGACATTAACAGATGCATGATGTTGTATAATAGGACTCATACCTTGTGGACTCATAGGCGAACCCGAGTCTTCCATATCAATAGCTGAAACTCGAACTGAACAAGCAGTGGATAGAAATCAATTCACCAAGAGCGTAATTTGCTCTGATACCATGTGAAACGGACTCGCCGGAGATCGAATCGACCGGAGGCAAACTCAATTGCAGTGCGAAAAAGGCACAAATCGAGCGAGAGCGAAATGGGGAAAGCTAGGGTTTGATAGATTTTGTAAAATGTGAATTACGGAGCAAATGCAGGCAGGAGGGAAGGAAATATATGCATGAACTTGAGCGATGTCGTTCTGATCAACTCAACATTTCACAAGATCAGAACGACGTCGTTTCGCCAGACACTAACAACTCAACTAACATAACAGACCTTCCCACCTCCATACAAATACAGAAAACCAAAATACACTAAATATCAAACCCCTGCATTAAAACCCCAATATGAACCTTCAATACTAAGGACCCATCAAAGTCATCGTCTTGTAAATGATCTTTAGAGCAAGTGTACCCAAATCGGTTTAGGTAAGCTTTGAGCTTATGCAGATCGGTCACATTCTTTTCCCCTTTGTGACACCCTCCTAGCTTTTCAATAAAACCGAACGGAGACGGATTTTCATGAGCAGAGACTCCCACTGCTGAAACCAAGATTGACAAGACGGGTGCAGCCTTTGGTGTTGGGTTTTGGCTGGCGGGGCGGCTTTGTTCCTTTTTTTGGCCGGCTCGGCAGGGTGTGGATTGTGGGGTTTGGGTCTTGCGGTGGTGAGCTCAGCTTGGCTGGACGGTGGCGTACACGGTTTGGCTGGGCGGTGACGCAACTTGTTTGGCTGGGCTGCGGCGGTTGCTGGCTGTGGCGTGGATGGCTGGACGGAGGCGCTGGGTGCGTCGCTTGGGTGGGTTAGCCATGGTTAGTGGATGGGCGTTGGCCAGGTCTGGGCGTTTGTTGCTTGCTATTTTGGTTAATCACTGCTGTTGCCAGGACCTGATTGGATTGGCGGTGCCGGCTTAGGGTTTAGTTTTTGTGTTTCGTTGTTTAGTTGTAGGTTAGGCTTGTTAGGTTAGTTTAGCTTAGTTTACACTAGTTGAATAAGTGGTTGTTCTCAGCCGGCTTACGGACTGAGTTTGTTTATTCTCAGCCGCTTGCGGACTTAGTGACGACCCCCTTTTTAAGTTGTTCCTATTCCCCCGGCTTCTGCCAGGGGTTTAGTGCTGACTGAAAATGTTGCTAGTTCATGCTCTCGAGCATGGATTTGCAACATTTGATAGTTTTCATGACGAGGATGGGTGGCCCTTGTAGGCGTGGACTTCAATTGATGTATATGTACTGTCTTGAGTCACTATTGAGTCAGTGTCCAACATCTGTACAACTTTACCCATAAAAAAAAAAAGAAAAGAAACCAAGATTGACAAGAGTGTCAAAATTACATGCCTCCTAGCCCTATATATTGCCATTTCAACTAAAATGGTTGAATCAGATCGAGATGACTCTGTTCTATCTGATTGCTACTTGTTTTTTGTGAGTTGATATGAATTACTGCACATCCATGCCATGGCTATTTATACCAAAAATATGCTAAAAGAATTTCTTGGTCCTAATCAAACATTACATATTTTTTTAAGTTCAATCAAATTAGACGTTCAGTTTTGAAGACTTGTTAAACCTCAAATAGCTATTTCTTACCCAACTTTGCTGGTTTGATTTTGTCTTCTTTCCATTGACGTGTGGACTCTGTTTTCTCTGCACTTTGTTTAATTAGTGTCGGAATTTTTCATCTTTTGTTGAATGCTTTGACATGGCCTGTTATGTAGAGCTTAAATTTTATGTTTTTCAGTTAAATAAAGTTAAGTTAAATAAAGTTAAATTAAATTTTTCAGATTTTAATTTTGTAGTTTAACATGATAAAAAACTTAAATTAAACACCTTTATCCAAAAAAAAATATTTTTAAGTTCAGTAAAGTTAAATAAAGTTAAATAAAGTTCAGCAAAGTTAAATAAAATTAAATAAAAATTTTTTCAGCTCTATCAAACAACACCATAGTCCTCCAAATGGATAAATAACTACCAGATTGCCGCCAACCTCTTACTTTATCACTTTTAAAAAATAACCGATTTTATTATTTGATTGAAGATTTTATTAAGTTTAAGCACTCATTTATTTCTTTCACAAGAAATCACTTTTTCTTGCTAATACATATTTTTTGTCTGCAGCAGACACTCTGTTTATTACAAGTACAACACTCTGACTCCCTCTCTATCATCAGCATGCAGCAGCTTGTTAACTCCAGTAGGAATAGTTGGGAACATAATCGCCTCCCTCACGGTGCTGTGTCCTAGTCCCAGCAGATGCCCTATCTCGTGCACCGCCACCGTCTCGATATGCATCGCATTCTGAACAGGGTGGATTGTCCAATTCTCAGTAGCATCAAAGTGCATACGTCCATTAGTCGGCGCAAAGGCGTGGGCAAGAACTCCTCCAGGCCCGTCGAAATTGCTACCGTCTCCATGGTTGCCATGGTAGAATCCAGCAGTTAGGTCAGCTTGGTTGACATCAGTCACAAACTGGAATGTGAATCTGCTGCCAGCATCCCATTGCCCGAACGCGTTATGGATTGGTTGCCTAGCGTAATTCGGAAGGTTAGGGAGGAATGCATATCTCAAATGTGTCTTCTGAAGAGGCCATCTCGGCCTGCCATTGAAGAAACTGAAGTGAGAAACTGTGTGAAGATCATGGAGCTGCTTGCTGTACTTCATCATCCCTGACTCAATCATCAATGTCTTGTTGACTACGTCACGGCAGCCGCACCTAGGCTTCACCATTTGTGACACGGTCTCGTCGTTGATCGACCCGGTAGGCTTCAAGTGGTAGTTGATCTGGTAGGCTTTGATGGCAGCCTCCAAGGAGCCATCAAAATTATCATTGTTTAGATGTTTCTTGGAGCAGGGGTAACCGAATCTTGTAAGGTAGGCTTTGAGGTTATGGAGGTTGGTGATGTTCTTATCTCCTTTGTGACATCCTTTCAAGCCTTTGATGTAATCAAAGGCTGCATGACGGTGGGCATTAGAGGTTGCTTGAGTCGCAAGGAAGCAGAAGAGTAGAACAAGTAGTAGAAGAGGATGAGAGGCTCTAAATGCCATGATGTATTCAAGGATTGTGAGATATTTTTGTTTTGTGATTTGAACATATGGGATTTGCAGATGTATTTATATGCGCAAATGAGTAGAAACTAAACCCTACAAGACCTCCACTTGCGAGGAGACTTAAAGCTATCTTCCCATATCAACTAGGGCATCTATCTTAAGGAACTTGTCAAACCCTTTTCGCCTGTCGGCATCAGAGAGGTCCTACCCTAGCCTGCTCCATACGTCCATCGGAAACAAACTGGAAATCGCACCTAATTGACTTCGAGTCGAGTCGTCTCTATGCTCCAAGTCCAATATACCGACACTAAATAGAGAGGGTTACAAGTTGCAGCTCTGTTATCTCTTCTTCTGCAAAATGCCATTCTGGTGGAGCCTGCCCTTCAATTAGGGTCACTGATATACCCTCCAGACCAGTTCTCTAGTCTTTTGGTGATATCTATGGAAATGATAAATATTATTTTGTTCAAGTATAACTTAAAATTCCAAGTCAAGCAAATCAGCTGATAATACATTAAATGAACAATGGAAGAATTGTGACACAGTAGTTGATTGATAATAGCATGAACAAGACCCAGTCTGAAGGTCGGAAATGTTGAAATTCATAGATCAATTAAACTTCAAATCCTAACACAGTCGGAAATAGGATGGCCATAAGAGGTACTGATAAGTTATAAACAGGGAGCAGTACTCGGCCAATCTGAATCCTCAGTGCATCAACGCACAACTTGCCTATTTGCTACTAAAAGCATACAAGGTGATTTTTACAGGGTATCACTTAGAATTTTGTACACCACATGTTTCTCCAGTAGTTTGAATCCAAAACATACTGATGTCAATTAAACCCGGTTGATCAGACCCAGTTGACAACATAGAGTAAACAGATCTCAAGAGGTCTTCCCATATTCGCCAAAACTAATAGGGAGAAAAAGCAAGTTGTAAAATTTAAATATGTTTACTTCTTGAAAAACTTTCCACCTTTTTTCCCCATTATGGACGTAATATTTGATGAGAGGAGAGATTTGGCGTCAGGCATCCATGTCAGTTCCTGAAGAATATTGAACAGAGCCGAGAGATCTGTGGACAGTTCACTGTTTTTCACATTTTTGCATGAAACAACCTTGAGCATTTCCAGGGCGTCCATGTAACGCACAACAGATTCAAGAGCTGTCGTTGTTATTAACGAGCATCCTTCAAGTGATAAAAAATTAACCCTCCTGCCAAAAAAGACGCAAGTTTTAATTTGATCTACTCGTGATTATATATTAACAGTGCAGCAACATTACAAAGATGACGTCTCTGAGACAGGCATACCATTCTTCGATGAACACAGATATATGATATCTGTAATAGCTTCGAAAGAAGCTAATTTTGTAATGGCACCATTGAAATAGCTAATTTTTTTTTTTAAAAAAGTTACCTGCAAGTTCGTATCAAGATGAAAATGTCATCAGTTAATCCCCAACAGTCCTGTATAACAATCTCCCTCACAGCGTCACAAACCATGAGCAAGGCTTTCAAACTTTCACTTCTTCTCAACTGGCACATCTGCAAATGTAGGCGCTCCAGAGATGGACAACAACTCGGATACTTCACAGGACCTGGACTATCATCAATTCTTTTACAAGACCGAAAGGTCAGATTCTTCAAATTCTCGCAGTACGAAACCCCAGCTAACCATCCATCATCTAACTTATGATCACTTAAAGTGAGCTCTTCAAGCATCTGGCAGCCCTGCCCAATAGCTTTGATCCCATCATAGCTTCCTTCACATCCGCTAAGTTCCAACTTCACCAACAGCTTACAACCTTGCGCTAAAATAGTCAAACCTGTATCCGTAACAGGCCTGCCAACATTTCCATGTAATCTTAACACCTGCAGATTCTCAAAAGCCGCAATGGCACGCAGTGTATGGTCACAACACCTATGCAACTCGAGCTCCTGCAAATTAGGACAATCCTCAGCTAAACTGAACAGCCCCATCTCAGTCCCAGCCACTGTCACCAGCTTCCTCAACCTCGGACAACGGCAAGATAAAACCCTCAACCCCTCATCGACATCCTCTTTCGACAAAAAGCAGTCCTCATTCACTAATCTTAGTAAATCTCCATTTCCATCTCCATCTTTATCCCCAATTTTAATCCATTCATCACTCAAATCAATTGACACCAATCTCTGGCTCAAAAACACCTTCCACCTTCTCCCGCCCTTCACACACGCATCCACCAAATCAACATCTCTCAAATCTATAAATCTCTCCACCAACCTCCCGGACTCCAAAAACCCCCAATCCAAAACCCTTATCGACTCAACAAGCCGACCCTCCAACCTCAACCACCGCTTACAGACTAAAGCCGCCGACTTGCGCTGCGATTCGGTAATTTTAGAGAAAATCAGAGTAATTATCTGATCGGGAACGGATTCAAATGGACCAGGCACCGGCAGATTCTTCGTGACAAATCGATTCCGGCTACGACGACGCAGAGTATTGCCGAATTTGTGCCCTTGCAGCGTCTTCGGCGACGATGGAATGACGACATTAGGGTTTAGATTTTCAGACATGGAGAATAAATTGTGACGAAATAAATTGCTTACTTTCGATTTGGTGGCGATTTTGGGTTCAGCATTTCTGCAATTGGAGACTAAAATCTAACTGCTGCTACCAACCAGGTTTTATTTTTGGAAATGATGGGAAGCATAGGGGACTGTGGACTAGCCGTTGAAGAAAGTATGCCCTAACGCAACGGATCTGATATTTGAAAAAAACAAATATAGAATAGTGGGCAGGTAATATCTCCATCAACTTTAATTAAAATTTATAAGGCAAGAAGTCAATATTTTAGGCCTAAGAGCTAAATAGATGTGTTTGTTGGGCCCAAATCGGCAGGCCCATATTTTTCTCGGGAAGGCCGAGCCGAGGGTATTTTGGTAAATTGATTGTCACCACTCACCTCAGTCAAAAGACTCAAAACCCTAAAAGTGATCCGGGGTTATAAGATTTCTCCAAGCTGCCACAAATCAAGCTCGCCGGCGGCACAATGGGTTAGGCACTCTTTCCCAATGGATCATCAAATTTGAGTTTTTATGATGCCTTTTGTTCGATTTGTGTGTGAATTGTTTGAATTCTCAGGAGCGTACAAGTACGTGTCGGAGTTATGGAGGAAGAAGCAATCAGATGTGATGAGGTTTCTGCAGCGTGTGAGGTGCTGGGAGTACCGTCAGCATCCGTCCATTGTCCGCGTCACTCGTCCCACTCGCCCTGACAAGGCTCGTCGTTTGGGATACAAGGCCAAGCAGGTGACTCGTTGATTTTTGAATCAGCTTATTTGTTTTTGTTGTCTGATTTGATACGGCCTGGACTTGCTTTCGTCAGATTCATAAGCTTTAAGTTCGGGTTTAGGTTAATATTGATGCAGCAAAGGTTAATGCATGTGCAGTTGTATGCATTGAAATTGTCAAACCAGTTATATAACCAATTTAAACCTGTTGGTTTGCAACTTTTGAAGTGTATGCTAATGTGATCTGTAATGCTACAATGTGGAGTGCTTGATGAACTTGTGGATTTTAAAAGTTGCCATTTCTATTTCATTGGAACTGCTAGAAGACTAGTGTAGGTTTTTAATGTTAGTTTTTGGTATTTTAGTTTAGCCAAGCATATGCTGATTATTTGTTTGGAGTTTTGTTGAGCTGTGTAGACTTATGTTTGCGTTTGATGGCATTTTGTAGGGTTATGTCATTTACCGAGTGCGTGTAAGGCGTGGTGGGCGTAAGAGGCCAGTGCCAAAGGGTATTGTGTATGGAAAGCCAACAAACCAGGGAGTTACACAACTGAAGTTCCAGCGCAGCAAGAGGTCTGTTGCTGAGGAACGTGCCGGAAGGAAATTGGGTGGTCTGAAGGTTCTCAACTCTTACTGGATCAATGAGGTTGGTGTTTATCTGTAGTTTTTATTATATGCCAGACATTTTAAAATTCTCTTAAGAAATCTTGTTTGGAATGCCTCTTTTATCAACCCTTTTTTAAGTTGAAGCTTTTGGCATCTTCAAGTACCCTATTTGAGCCATTTATCGAAACTGATGTAGTCGCTCGTGGACATGGAAAGTAGGCATTTTTTTAAGATTTTAATACAAGCCATGTATGCTTAGATGCTGTTTGATTGAGCTGAAAAAAACTTTATTCAACTTTACTGAACTTTATTTTACTTTACTGAACTTGATAAAGGTGTTTAATTTAAGTTTTTTATCATGTTAAACTACAAAATTGAAATCTAAAAAATTTAATTTAATTTAACTTTATTTAACTTCATTTAATTTAATTTAACATTATTTAATTGAAAAACATGAAATTGAAGCTCTACAGAACAGGCACTTAGTTATTTTAAACATTTTCTTCTGAGGTTCTGAACTTTAATGGTCTTTTAAACTCGAAAGAATTCATTTAATACCAGTAGTCTTGCAAATTCTTAATTTTACCTTTTGTTATTATTTATGTTACATGTGTAATGATGTTGTTATGAAATATGTAATCGGTCATTTTCAGGACTCTACCTACAAATATTTTGAGGTCATTTTGGTTGATGCGGCACACAATGCCATCCGCAATGATCCAAGGATCAACTGGATCTGCAACCCTGTACACAAGCATAGGGAGCTCCGTGGACTCACATCTGCTGGAAAGAAAAACAGAGGTCTCCGAGGAAAGGGACACCGGAACCACAAGCAACGCCCATCAAGAAGGGCAACATGGAAGAGGAACAACACACTTTCACTCCGTCGTTACCGTTAGTTGTCTGCGGCATCTATCACTTTTGGTTGTTGTTACCATTACCGCTACAAAATCATAACTTTAAGTTGTTCAAGACTCATATGTCTGCATTTGTTCATTTATTTCAAATAGTTTTCTTAGCGTGCGTATTTTCCTCCATATGTAACTTAGATCACAGTGAATCTGAATCAGCTGTGTACAAAGGTCTTACTGTGGCTCTTACTTCATACTAGAGCACCCTTAGGATGTAGATTGGCAAATCGCAATTCACTAAATTTAAACTTCGAAGTAAATATTTGTCAATATGACAAATATTATATGTTACTTTATAGAAGTGCAATTAAATGAGGTAATCTCCGGGAAAGCGAGGCACGATCTCGTGCGTCCATCTCAGTCGTCAAACTCACGTTGCTTCGCTACATGTTCAAGAGTTACGTCCATCACTAAAAGTCACTAATTTCGTCAACCAAATGTCGATTGATCGAGAGAAAAAAAAATGTCGATTGCTCTTAAGTCTAACGCGCTTGCATTTCAAAAAAAAAATACGCTTGAATTTCCATTTCAAATATATTCAAAACGCTCCTCTCTCTCTCTTATTTTTCAGTTTCACTCTTTACCCCCCAATGACTGCAAATCCGAAACCCTAAATAAGCAAATCCCGCCATTCGAATTCAATCAACGGTGGGACCCAATCAGCCATCATCACCCACACCGATTTGAACTTCAAAACCCTTCTTACAGGCAGCAATAGAGCAACGTCGGCATCTGGGTCGAATCCGTCTAGCCCTCAAAATGTAATTACTTAGCGTGATTTTTTTGTGGGGTTTGTCGGATTTGATGGCTAGGGTTTGGGTTTTGATGAAGTGTATTTGTTTTGGGTTAAAGTGATTTTCTTTGTTGTTGCAGAATAAAGGTTGTGTGGTTGGTGGGCCGATAGGCAAGAAGCCAAGAATTGGGAAGACAGTGGGAGCTTCAGCTGGTGTTTGGACTAGCCAGGCATTTGCTGTAGTGAATGGAAGCGCTCCAGATCTGCCTCAGACTGCTAGTGTGGCTGGATCTGACTGTGGGGCTATTGAGTACTCTAAGGAGGCTGTTGAGGCTTTGTTGATTAAGAGAATGAAGGGATCCAGCAATAAGGTTAATCTCGCTAGAATAGTGCTGTAAATTACAATTAACTGCTCCCACTGTTCCTATAGAAGTGCCAACAACAAAATGTGAGTATCCCCATAGCAGCAACAAATATCACACCGAACACGTATTACAGGCTAATACGTGTTCGGTGTGATATTTGTTGCTGTTATGGGGATACTCACATTTTGTTGTTGGCACTTCTATAGGAACAGTAGGAGCAGTTAACTACAATTTACAGCACTATTCTAGCGAGGTTCACATTATTGATGGATCCCTTCATTCTCTCAATCAGCAAAGCTTCATTCTCTAGAACTTAAAGGAAAGACTACATCCGAAGGCTTCAACTGTGCATCAAATGGTTTCTAGAACTTAAAGAAAACTATATGGAAGAGCAAGAGAAGCTTCAGACAATGTCTCAGACTGCTAGTGTGGCTGGATCTGACTGTGGGGCTATTGAGTACTCTAAGGAGGCTGTTGAGGCTTTGCTGAATGAGTAAATGAAGAAGGGATCCAGGGAATGTCAGTAGACAAATGATATTATTTAGATGAATTCTAATGTTGTTAGAATTGTGGTTGAGTGATCTAACACTCTAATGTTGGTCAATGAGCGTAGGGTTGTTATCTGTTAAGAGGAAATGCTAGAATAGTGCAGTAATACGTGTTCGGTGTGATATTTGTTACTGTTATGGGGATATTCACATTTTGTTGTTGTCACTTTTATAGGAACAGTGGGAGCAGAGGACAGTTTACATAAGAAGGCTTCGACTGTGCATCAAATGATTTCTAGAACTTGAAGAGAGGAGATGCGATGAAGCAGGTAACTTTAACTTTCTCATATCTCCTTTGCGGACCTTTAAAGGTCACTGCAGTGCTTGCAGTGACAAACGGATTTGATTTCACTTTTATGTTCATTTTATGGTTCGTTAACTGTCAACCTAAGTTCGGACTAAATTTGTATAATATGTAAATTATTCATGAAAAACGAGGAGGAGCTTATTGCTATTATTATGGAGCTGAGGAAGAAAGTTGCAAAGGAGGAGTCCGATAAGTTGGTAGGGTTCAATCTGCTTCTCATTTTTTCATTCAGTTTGGTTGCGACTTATCACTTAGTTCCCAAGTTAATATGTTTTTGTTTCATGTAATATAGGCTGTGACGAATTGTCTTGCAAGAGAGAAAGAGGCTAGAGTTTCGGCTGAGAAGTTGCGAAGCTCTCTTTCAGAAGAAGTCACTAAATATCAAGGGGAGCTCCAAGCTAGTAATCAGAAGGTCACGAAATATAAAGAGAAGCTCCAAGCTAGTAATCAGAAGGTATGTGTTGGCGAGTAAATCGTGGTTCCTTGGATTTATTTTCTTATCCCTTTTATGTCAGTGTCTAATGTTAAAACTTGGCTAGGAATTTCTGTATCTAGTTGCATTTCAGTTAAGCGAATGAAAAAAAGAAAGAAAGACAAATCCTCAGTTTATCTTTTCTTATGAATGCTTGAATTGACCTCTTCCATGGATTTTATTACAATCTAACTGCAGTTAACCTCTTTATTTTTGTTGATTTTGTAGTTATCCTCTGTAAATGAGATGTACAAAGGACTTCAAGAGTACAACACAAGTGTGCAACAATACAACACTGAACTGCAGAGTGAGCTTGCTGCTGCTAACGATAAACTTATAAATCATTTCAAGACATCTCGGGTATGTCATATATAAGAAAATCGCTTTACCAGTTTTCAATAAAGTGCGGAAAGAATGAATCCTCATGTGAAATTAAGTATCCTTTTATTATTATTATATATAATATTGTTTATGATTAGAAGCAAAAGATGAGTTAATTCATAGGACAACCTAAGCTCTTTTGATGATGCATAATATCGCTCTTCTGGATTACTTATCCACTACCTATCAGAAATCTGTTTATATTATCTTTATCAACACAATTTATTAGGAATACACTACTCGGTGACGGTTTATATGTGCAGGGGCTTCAAGCTGAAGCTTTGAGCAAGGAAGTCACTACTATAAGAGGAGAGCTTCAACAAGTTAGGGATGACCGTTGAGAAGTGATTCTCAACGCCAGCAATTGCAGCGTATGACGGCTGAATTGGAGAAGTTCACAAAATGTGTACTGAAAATGTCATCCGCAGAATTGGATAAGTTCTGACCATCAAGACTATGGAGCTAATCAACTGACATCATGCATGCTTTGAATTCAGTATTTTTTGGTTGATATTTTTTTTTCATTTCACGGCTCATGGTTTGGTCACATAATGTGTGTAAACTTTCTAAATGTTGAGTCTGTTTTTTTTTTTAAAAGGTAAATGTTGAGTCTGTCTTGGATACACGTCTGTTTGTCTACAGGCTCATATTCGATATAATTGCGTGCCCTTAATTATAAAATTAAGGATTAAAATATTTTGAATTTATCTTTAATTGTCTATTTTTATAGTTCGGACTATAATTGATCAATTGAAGATAGTTCATACCCATTTTTATCATTTCTCTAATTATAATACGTGTTCTACTTTCTTAATAAGATACACACATGGTAAAATTTAAAAATTTAAATTATCGGATTGCAAGGAGTTAGTGAATATATATAGTCTTCAACATAACCCAAAATCATTGATTAATCTTAAAATTTTGTTACACTCTCACCATTCTCGCATTCTTGAGAATGTGTGTGACAATATATAATCAATATTGATGGTAACAATTATATATAGCCGTTAATGTTGCCTAAATTTTTTGTTTCAGTTCAATCACAATGATTCATAATACAGTAAATTAGAGATACGATGAACGACACATATTAGAAATCACATCTCTTCATTGATTTAAAGTAGGATATATAATTTACTACTGGAAGCTAAATAATCCCCAAAATCACTCAAGGTGGGGATTCTGACTGCCATTACAAACTGAAAAATAAAACACCACAACAACAGACAATATATAAACATGGCTGACCAATGTTCGCTTTCTTGGAACATCAACTCAGACCTTATTTTTCGATAAACTAAATACTTCAGAAAACATTCATCACACTTATTCTCAGCCCCGGCCAGCAGGAGTCGCTTGATTTCCGGGCTCATCCCAAATGAAAACTTAATTACTTGACACTGCATAGTACCACCAACAAAACAAATATCACTATAAGTGAGCATGCAACAGCACACACACACATCAACCAAGTAAAATTTTAATTAGGGTTAGAAAAATTGTTTGAATTACTTACGTGGTGCAGTCATCGAAACTGATGTAGTCAGTCACTCGTGGACATGGAAAGTAGGCATATTTTTTAAGATTCTCTAATACACTCCTTGAATGCTTATTAGTTATAGATTCTTTAAACATTTTCTTATGAGGTTCTGAACTTTAATGGTCTTTTATACTCAATAGATGTCATTTAATACCAGTAGTCTTGCAAATTCTTGATTTTACCTTTTGTTATAATTTATGGTATGTGTAAATTGTAATTATGTTGTTATGAAATATGTAATCGGTCATTTTCAGGACTCTACCTACAAATATTTTGAGGTCATTTTGGTTGATGCGGCACACAATGCTATACGCAATCCAAGGATCAACTGGATCTGCAACCCTGTCCACAAGCATAGGGAGCTCTGTGGACTCACATCTGCTGGAAAGAAAAACAGATGTCTCCGAGGAAAAGGACATCGGAACCACAAGCAACGCCCATCAAGAAGGGCAACATGGAAGAGGAACAACACACTTTCACTCCGTCGTTACCATTACCGCTACAAAATCATAACATTCATCTTTTAAGCTGATAAAGACTCATATGTCCGCGTTTGTTAATTTATTTCAAATAGTTTTCTTAGCCTGCGTATTTCCGTTCATTTGTAACTTAGATGACAGTGAATCAGCTGTGTACAAAGGCCTTACTGTGGCTCTTACTTCATAGTCATACTAGAGCACCCATAGGATGTAGATTGGCAATTCGCAATTCACAAACTAAATTTAAACTTCGAAGTAAATATTTATCAATATGACAAATATTATATGTTACTTGATAAGTCTAATTTATATGTAACAACATAAATGGCTTGATTCTGTCTAATGTGGGCTGGATTGATTTCAACTGACTGGGCCAAAATTATATTCATGGACTATTTCATTTTAACAATTTGATAATCATGTAACTATAATAGTGGAGTTTTGATTGTTTATAATTTATATATGAATAAAGCTCTTGTACCAAATTTAATGGATAAATTTCTCAGACAAATATTTCGTTTTATTAAACCCGCACATATGAAATTGTGATTGATTTCGTCGCCTAAATATTCCACACAAAATTGCTAGGGCTGCATCAGCTTCATGAAGTTCAGAGAATATATAGGCTTATTGTTGGAGAACTTGGCATATTATAATGAAGCTAATAAGCTTACTTCATTTCAAAGTTCAGATACTTTAAAAAAAATTTATTCTGAATTATAAAAAGTGAGGACCAAGTAAAAGTAAATTTATTATTATTTTTGAAATGTTTTAATTATTAAAAAATTACTTGTTTTTAATCCATTTTTTTTATTTCTCTAATATCGAACATTATCATTTTTTTTTTTGAACATTATCACTGCAGCTTCTCTCTGTGCAACGCATACAAGGTCCACGTCACGAACGTCCGATCGACTAACTCCGGCGACTATGAGAAGATCCTTCGGAAGCGGAAACCCCGGAATGGTTGGTTCCAACAGTGGAAACGCCCAATTTCTTAGAACGGTTTCAAGAGCCGTCACCAAACCAACCACGACCACCAGCATCCACGAGCTTTTCTCCGCGAATTCGCCGTCTTCCGTCAGCTCCAGAAAGCAGCGTCGGTCAAGTTATTCATCAACAAGTGCGCAATCTGTATCGTCCGCTTCGGGCTCAACCACGCCCCGCAATCTGCCGATATCGGCTGTGACCAATCCGATTATGAATTATTACCGACCGTCGTTTCCCTCGCCGCCTTCTTCGGTTGGTGATGATTTTGAGTGGCTGATGGAGGATGGTGACGCGATTGTGAGCGATGACGAGGTCCTCTTCGGCCCGGCGCCGTCTGTGGATGAGGTTCAAGCTGCTGTGTCCTCCCTTCAGCAGTAATTTTTTTTTATAATTCTTATTTTAATAAAAGTTGAATCTTTATGTTACTTATATTTGTGTTTGATTGTCTGAAACTAATGCCTGATAGTTTGTGCATCTTGTGATGTGTGTAGAGTCATGGATCCAGCGTCCTTTTCACGCCTTGTTGAGTTTGGATATGGCTCAAATGGGGACACTGGTGCTTCTGATCATCATTCCAGCAGTGGGTCCGAATTGGATTGGATAGAGCCTTCCTCGCAATTTTATAGCTCCAGAATGCTGAATTCTCCGGGGTCCAACAGGATTTTCGATGCTTTCCGATTGTTGCAAAATGATGCTGCCATTCAGGTTTGGGTCAACTGAGTTGAGTTTGCATTTGTTGATATGATTACCAGTTATTATAACTGTTTCATTTTTTTCTGGTAGAGAATGGTCGTTTCGTTGTCTTCTGACAGGGCTGTTTGGAATGCTGTTTTGAATAATGAGGCGGTGAGGGAGCTTAGGGGATCCCTTAGTCCAGGTTTGTATGACAATTTAACTTTTTGATGGTTTGTGAAATGACTTGATAATATTTTTTGTCTTAAGAGGATGTCAACATTTCCGAGTAAATGTGTTTGCTTATAATTACATTTTATGGATCTATTAGGAGTCGGAGACAACGGCCACGCAAGATCTGGTGTGGAAGAGTCTGATGGATCCTGCGGAGCAACAAATCTACTGGCACGTGTCATTGAAACTGCCAAGCTGAAAGCCATGGAAATATTTGATGTGATAAATAAGATCGTGAGTAATTTGTTTAATACTGAGGAGGATCTACCTGTGTGCTCCAGCCCCTTGGAGGAAAAACTGAGGCAATCTGTAATGCTCACAGTTATGGTGTTGTTGATTGTTGTTGTGACAAGAGGCAACATGGCTTGATCACAAGTCTTGAGTTTACTGTTATTTGATGGCTTGATTGTAGGTTTCTGTAGTGCATTAGTAACACTTATTTTTACCTTTAGTTGTAACTGGTGGTTGTCAAATTCAGATATTCTAATAGAGGGTAATGAATAGTGATTTTTACCATGTCATTGCACCATTACATCAATTTCAAAGGGCATCATATATTCATATGCCATGAAACATTAGAGAAAAGTTAAAGCACCTAGCCGTCTAAATCATTACAGCAGTGTTGCAATACAAGGTGATTTGCTAATGAGAGAGTTACAGAACATATATAAACTTGCCTCCTCTAATTCACATGTCCGAATCATTTTGGTTGCACTGAGCAGCTATTTCGAATCAACAATGGAATCCAAGAGAAAATCCACATCTGCAGAGACAAGCATCTTCTTTTCAAGATCTCCAATTTCACAGAATGTCTTCTCCTTTTTGTTCACGGCAACTGCATCCTGGTCCATATTGTCGAAACAAATACCCGGGGCTACCTGCAAATATATCTCATAATAAAAACTCACACGAACAACACAATCGAGTATAAAATGAGCTACCTCTGAATAACCTTACTAAATGTAACATCTATTTAAATGGTGTACAATGGAGCAATGGCGAGGATTAAGAGTAGAAAACTCACATCAAACAGGGTTTCTCCAACCTTCAATTTTACTTTTCCACTCTTATAAACTTGCATTTTTCCAATGTGACCTCCAGAAAACCCTTCCTTGCTCTTAGTTTGTTCCATTACTGGTCTCGATGCTCTAGCTATGTTTCCGCGAGCAGATGAGCTACCTTGGCCTGATGTTGGCAGCCTGTTAGCTATTCCTTTTCCTGTAGTAGATGGGTCAGCTTTTCCCATAGGTATCGAGCTCCCACCAGTATCTGGTCTTCTTCCAAGAAAAAGTTGTCTAGGTATGGGAAATTTTTCAGGAAGCTGAACCAAAAACAAGTCGGGGTTTTCGTATTCTGCCTGCAAAGAATTCAAGATAATATCAACCAATTATGTGAGTTTGTAATGGAAAAACCTATCGTGTAAATGATAAATCTAGAAAAAAGCAGATTGGTACACTTACAAGTAATCCAAGTTTTGTAGCATGAGTTTTACTGCTTTCATCAGGTACCGAGCTTTGGTTCTTTCCAAATTCAAGTTCGTTCAGAATTTCTAGGATAACAAAAATAACCGAAGATTTTAATTTGAGTGGAAATAGCTTGTTCGCGACCAAGTTCACAAAAGCCTCAAAAAGAGAGATATTTATAACTATTTAGCTTAGCCTTCAGTAACATTTCATACAGTTTTTTGCAAGTGTTCATGGCCTTTTCACTGCTATTAATGATAACAACCACATCTTCAAGATTAAATAAGGGAAATTGTCCACCGAACAAGTTATTATAAACATTAACATCACCAGACACATGACTTGACTAGAGAAAGGATGACAACATGATTGGTTTATTTGTTCCGATAGCTCTCATTAATGGGAGTGTTCCTTACTTGTTGGACAAACACACTTGAAAGACAATGACCACACAGATATTGTTGGGGTCTTGAAAACATACCTGGATTTCCTGAATATGGCCTTCTTAAAGGCAGATTAGTCGGATAGTGTCCGTCATAATCCTGCAAATACATTATAAATATTAATCCTGCAAATAAGTTAGCCTGATTAGGAATATTAATATGAAGAAAGACGAGAGTGAGGCAGAGCAGGTTTTACCCAGGGTTCAACATAGTCTTTTTCTATCCTGAATATTTTTGCTTCAGCGGCGTCGGAGTTCGAGGAAACAATGGCATTAGTTGAGATGTCCGGAGAAGGTAAGCAAAGAGCTTTTTGTTTGCCATGACTTGATTTTGAAGCATGACTGTTACTGTAGCCAGAATATCCAGTTGTACTGGTCCCATACTGCTTAGCTGAAGCTGTCGTCTGACAAGAATTGTCTGCGAATGAAGCTGCAAGGTTGAATTCCATCAGCAGAAAAGCACAACAATCCTTAGAAACTATAACAACGACATATAACAAGGAACAAAATGCATAATATACATGCTCCAATGACCAGTAACCAGTTAAAAACGATTCCAACATCTATCGGACGCAAGTAAAGGCCTCGACTTGGCTAAGCTTGTTAATTGCAATACAAAGTTTTATGGCATAAACTACTAAGGATTAGAAAAATCTTCCCCCCACTCTCCATCCAACTTTCACAATAAAAAAGAAAATCTACTAGCCTAGATAGGATACAATTACACTTACATTCCTTTGGGACATCAAGCTTTTGATTGTCCCTCTTTTCCTGACAAACACAAGCCCAAAATACCAAATAATGAATACATCAAAACAAAATTTTTTAAAAAAAATAGATAATAAAATTCTGTTCTGTGGATTACTTGGAAACGTCGCAACATTTCCAGGCCGGCGCCATCATCACCTTCCGGCTCCCTGAAACAAAACCGAAGGAATCGAATCAATTTCAACGATTGAAGCCCTAGGGTGTGGAGAGTCATTACCTTTTAGGGACTCTGTTTCTGCGACGCGGTAGAACGGGTTTGAAAATTCTCTGCAAAATGAGAGAGAAGACAAAATTAAAATATTCGGAATGGAGGAAATAAGAGAAAATGGAGAGAGTTGGAATTTGAGCTTAGATCGGACCTTCTTGGGTTGTTGAGGTGGGAGATCATCAGGATTCATGGCGATTTTAGGGCTTTATGTTAATAAAAAAAAAAGAAGAGAAAAATCGATGTAGCTTGGAGTCGAACACGAGATAGAGAAAAGAATCGAAGTGTTGTTCCATCTGAACTGCTCACTTTTTGTGTTGAGTTGGGTGTTTTAATTATATGTACAAGATGACCTATTTTATTATCATTTTCTATACAAGCCGAGTCCTGAGTGTTTTATTTTTTATTTTCTAAATGTCCACTGAAAGTTATTATCATAATTTTATTCTATAGAGTATTACATTAGCTTAATTGAGATCTCTTGTTCGTAACATTTCACAGGTGACAAGTCTTCCTAAAATTTTTCTAATGGGCAACTTATAGTTTGAGATGCCGTTGGTTGTACTTGATTTGAAGTTGTGCTGCCACGTTTCAGAAATACCATTTCGGTCTTGCTTCCTGTTCTTTTTCAGTCAAATCCCTGTACTCGTAAAGCTCAGCTCCAGCCTTGCTCACTGGCATTGCTGGCCGGGTGAAGATCTCAACTGGCTTTGGAACCCAAACTGCTACATGTAGTTCTTTCTTCTCATCCTCTGAAACTGGGTCAAATCCTTTTCTTGCTGGTTCTACACTAATCCACCCTAAACCTGATATATGTATGTCGCAAGCTGGCCTGTGCATAGAAAAATCAAAGAATGTGAATTTTAAAGTGTACGAAATCAACATAAAAGACGGGGACTCAAGTCCCGTGTTATACCTTTCCCAGTCCTCGAATTCTATTTTTAATTGACGCCTAGTTTCAAGACCCATCCACTCATTTGTTCTTTGTTTTCCAGTTGGAGGTGTCAATAAGACACCAACTTGCTTCTGCAAAAGAAAATTAAATAAAGTGCTAATTCTGGATACAAATCTGAGATAACAACCAATGTAAACAGAAAAACAATCCTACATTGTGTGAACAGGATAGAACAGGCAACTAAAGTGAGATGATGAATATTCAAAATATTCTATGTATCTAGGTTGATTGAGGCTTTATATAATGAACAGAGGAACATGAGGTCTCTTTGAGTCTCAGCTTCAGGCATGTACCTGATAAAACTCATCAGCTTCGTCCAAAGGCACAAGATGAACCTGCAGCGCCTTGGGTCCGTAAAATGTTAAACACGTCTGAGGTTGTACCTGACAACAAAGGGAGTTTCAGTAGACCTGGAAAAAACATCAGATGGGCTTCCATATAACTAAATGCCAACGGAGAACAATATAAGAGGCATGGTACGAACCTTCAAAACATCTACTCTAGCAAGACCTCCCCAAATTATTGAAAATTCATTTAATCCATTATGCGTGATAGTCTTGAATGTCTTCATGTCAGAGGCAACCTGCAGACGGTTTTTGCAGTGGACTAAAGTATAAGTTACCAGATTAAAAAGGAGCTGCCTTAGAAGATGATATTATACATACAGGTACGGTTATTCTCCTGAGGCGACTTTGAGGTGCAAGAGCAGGTAGATCTTCAGAATGAACAACTGCTGCTTGTCTATGGTGAAGATGAACTCCAGGCGTATCATATATTTTCTGTATGGGAAAGAATGGAAATGGACAGGATATGAACAAAGATATGAACATGAACAATTATGGAGTTTGAAAAATAAACAAATAAATAAAAATTAAAGAGAAATTGAGAGGGCAGTAAATGTGTTAAAACCAAACTTTCATACCCCTCCTCCAAGGAAAGCTTCAATTTGAATGGGTCCTAATGTGGTTCCCGGAACAGCCGACTGTATAGGCTTGTATTTCTGAGCCGCTGCAGCAACTGGATCCTTCTCGCCCATCATTTCTGGTTACCAATGTTTTTATTGAATATAACACGGCATTAGGATCTCCAGAGTAACTAATCTCATTCTACAATGTGCATGCTGGGTAATGAATGTATGAATAAACCACTTACTTAGCATAGCATTGATAAATGCTGATTTGCCAACATTTGCGGACCCCTGATAAGTAAAATGATGATGTTAAATAAAACTGATAAAGTTTAATATACAATCTCTAAAAGAAGACCAATAGCTGTATTAAAAAAAAGAAAAGGCTCAAGTGGTGTTCTTGATAATAGAAGGCACTGCACCAACCAGAATATACACATCACGCCCCTGCAATACAACAGAATTTGAGATCAGAAATTTCAGTGTATAAAACTAGTTGGATGTAGAAAAATCAGATGACAGAATTAGTAACGACTGACAATATGAAAGAAACCCTTTTCTCGCGTTGAATTTCAGATGAAACTCCTGCTATCCCAATCATTGATTTTGAACTTGTCAGGTGGACACTCAAAACACTGTAAATAAGGAAATAAACAACTTGTGACAAACTTCAAGGGTGATGGGTAAAGAAAACAAAAACATTTCAGATTAATCACGCTTCTGTCATTGTACTGGCCATTCTATTGTATATCTGATTAACCAGTTTCCATAAGGCTTCTACATAAATTATTAAATACCAGTCTTTCTTAAAATTTAATTTTTTTTGTATGAACTCTGGATACTCATTCAAATTCTGGTTCTCTTGGACACGGGACACCTATTGAAGACAAACTTTGCTGGAAAATATATTTACTGAAGCCAAGTGAGAATTTGTTTTTAACTTACTTAAGCTTCTTCTTCATAGTAGCCTCCACAACCCAGTCTCCTATACAATTTAGATCTGTTCCCTTGGGAAGTAGATCAACCTAATAAAAGATAGGAAGCGCAGTGAGGAGATAAAAAATAAACCAATGAAGTTTCAGGCATTTGTTTAATCTACATTAGTTTCAAGCATTTGATCGATTCAATATCACATGTTAGCATACAACCACAGAAGCACCTTAGTCAGAACCAGAATGATAGGATTCGCACCGGCAAGATCGCGGATACGAGCCAGAAAGCTACCATTGAAGTCTACAATGTCAACCTGCATTATAGTCATTTGATATATCAGGTTTGTGTTTTGACAATAACTGGACAATGTCAATCCCTAAGTAATTGGTATCAGTTATCACAACTTTTTGTTCAGGCACACCATTTAAATGAAATTTCCATCACTAAAATTCAGCATTAACATGAGCAATCAAATTCATGTACAGACTGGAAATCCTAAAGTGTGTTTTAGAAAACAGTTCAGAATCAATCAAATTCATAAATAGATAATTTAAGTGTCGAACTTGCCAGTTTCACTATTAAAGCCTTTTCATGCCGCACGTGAGAAAGCTTTTCTCGTAGCTCCTCAGCTGTAACAAATTGCTTCCCGCCAGGATACCCTCCGTTACCACCAACAGCGGTAATCATATGCCCATGAGACAAAAGACGACATCTTCCGCATAGAACGGTATTGAGCTGACGGTGTTTCTTTTTCTGCAATTAAAAACAAAAAGCACATCACTGTCTTAGAGTTTAGCCTCAATATCAAGTGCAGTTGGCAACTCAAATTTAAAACCATCAAGAAACACAACTGATATTGTTAGAAACCTCAGCTTTGGGATTAATAACATTAACTACCCTACTCTTCATGTAACCTCAAAATACACACAAACATAGTCATGTTCAGTTCTTACTTCCGCTCGCAATGTAATTCATTACTGCTTCTCAATTTTTCAATGGGATTCTCTATTCATCATAATCTTACACTGTGAGCTCCTATTTCAAGTCAATGTGTAAGTAAGCAAGCATGAATAGCAGTAGTGCAAGAACGTTTTAATTTTCATACCAAGTCGTATAGATCCTGGTCCACATAACCAGGCGCATCCTTCTCCAAAATCTGCAACGGAGCACCGCATCCATAACAACACGCCACACCACTAAAACTCCCCTTCACAACACCACCACCACCACCAATCCTCTTTTCTGCCATCACAATTTTCTTCTTCCTCCTCTCCTTCTTGCTCACCTCCAACACCATCTTCGACGCCTCCACCGACTGGTAGTGCTGGAGGAAGATCTCGCCCCGGGTCGGGGCCGCCGAGCCCAGTCCATCAGGTTCGGATGTGGATGCCGCTGCGGGTTCGCGCGCGGTGTCATATTTGCAGAGGATGAGGTTGAGTCGATGGCCGGAGCGGATGCTGGGGAGGGCGGAGGTTTTGGGGAGAGAGAAAGTAAAAGGGGATAGGAAGAGCGAGTAAGATTCGGGCGCCATGGTTGAGACTTGAGAACCGCCAGCGCCGTAATGCTATGCTTTGTTCACTGGGGCGATTGGGCACGTGTTATGCACGTAGATGTCAATGTATTTAGGTGATTTGCATTTTCGCCTTTTTGCCTTTAAAAGGGTTTATTACAAAAAGATTATTTGGATTATCATGTCGTTTCAAATCGCGATCTGGACTATTTCACTTTTCATTTTAGTATTTTTGGACTAAATTGCAAAAAAATAAAGTAACATTGTTAATTAACCAATTTACATTTATCATTATTTTATTTAAAAACAAATGCCACATCTAATTTAATATTGTATAACAAGCCAAATCACATGTTTACAAAATAATTTGACAAAAACCGTTACTTTATTTTTTTTGCAATTTAGTCCAAAAACACAAAAATAAAAATCGGAATAGTCCAGGACGCGATTTGAAATGACATGATAGTCCAGATAACCATTTTGTAATTAACCCAAAAAAATATTAAGGAGTACAAAACCTAGGGCCTGTTTTTTGGACTTTAAATTTGTATTATATAAACCATTTTAACAACACATAACATAAATTAACATAAATTAACATAACATAACATAAATTAACATAACATAAAGTACCACCATCATCATATTACCACCATCATCATCATCATGTCATCATCATCACCATCATGTCATCATCATCATCATCTTCTTCTTCATGCATCATGCATCATCATCATGATGATGATGACATGATGGTGATGATGATGATGGTGATGATGATGATGGTGAATAGTAATACGATGATGAATAGTAATATGATGATGATGAATAGTAATATGATGATGATGAATAGTAATATGAGCATGATGAATAGTAATATGATGATGATGACCTGCTGGTGATGATGAATAGTAATATGATGATGATGATGATGATGAATAGTAATATGATGAACAGTAATATGATGAATAGTAATATGATGATGATGATGAATAGTAATATGATGAACAGTAATATGATGATGATAGTGATATGATGATGATGAACAGTAATATGGTGATGACATGATGATCGTGTCATCATCATCATCACATTTTACTATTCATCATATTACTATTCATCACCATCATGATCACCATTTTACTATTCACCATATTACTATTCACCATATTACTATTCATCACCATCATGATCACCATTTTTACTATTCATCATATTACTATTCATCGCTGTCATGATCACCATATTACTATTCACTATTCATCACCATATTACTATTCATCACCATCATGATCACCATATTACTATTCATCACCATCATGATCACCATATTACTATTCATCATATTACTATTCACCACCATCATGATCATCATATTACTATTCATCACCATCATGATCACCATATTACTATTCATCATATTACTATTCATCACCATCATGATGACCATATTGCTAATGAGCATATTACTATTCATCATATTACTATTCATCATCATCGTGATGATGGTGATGACATGATGATGTCATGATGATGCTGACGACAACTTGACATGATGATGATGACATGATGATGATGATGGTGTGATGATGATGATGATGATGCCATGATGTTGATGGTGATGACATGATGATGATGGTGATGACATGATGATCATGATGATGGTGATGACATGATGCTGGTATGATGATGATGTAATGTTAGATTGGTATAAACTAAAATAAAATAAAATAAATTAACATAACATAAATTAACTTAAATTAACATAAATTAACATGGATTTGGATCAAATACAAACCAATATTATAAATAAAAACTACAAATCCATAAAAAATTCGACACGTGTCAAAATGAACCAATCAAAATTCAGCCGAGATTTCATCCAGTCGGGGTTATTTTTGTAAATAAAAAAATTACATGTGGACTTATTTAAAAATATATAAACGATATGAGGGGTATAAACGTCCAAAATTTGCTACAGTAATGTTCAGACTTAAAAAAACAATGTTCAGACTTAAACCAATAATGACAAATACTTAAAAAAACATTGTTCAGACTTAAAAAAACAGTGTTCAGACTTAAAAAAATAATAATGAGACTTAAACCATTAACGATCAGACTTCAATAACAATGTTCAGACTTAAAAAACAATGTTCAGACTTAAACCAGTAATGACAATACTTGAAAAAACATTGTTCAGACTTAAAAAATAATAATGAGACTTAAACCATTAACGATCAGACTTAAATAACAATGTTCAGACTTAAAAAAACAATGTTCAGACTTAAACCAGTAATGACAATACTTGAAAAAATATTGTTCAGACTTAAAAAAACATTGTTCAGACTTAGAAAAACATTGTTCAGACTTAAAAAAATAATGTTCAGACTTAAATAACAATGTTTGAACACTACCATTTAAGTCTGAACACTACCTTTTTAAGTCTGAGCACTACCATTTAAGTCTGAACACTACCATTTAAGTCTGATTATTAAGTATTTTTAAGTCTGAATATTACCATCTTAAGTCTGAACACTACCATTTAAGTCTGAACACTACCTTTTTAAGTCTGATTTAAGTCTGAACACAACCATTTAAGTCTGAACACTACCATTTAAGTCTGAACATTAAGTATTTTAAGTCTGAACACTACCATTTAAGTCTGAACACTACCTTTTAAAGTCTGAACACTACCATTTAAGTCTGAACACTACCATTTAAGTCTGATTATTAAGTATATTTAAGTCTGAAATTTAAGTCTGAACACTACCATTTAAGTCTGATTATTAAGTATTTTTAAGTGTGAACATTAGTATTTTAAATCTGAACACTACCATTTAAGTCTGAACACTACCTTTTTAAGTCTGAACACTATCATTTAAGTCTGAACACTACCATTTAAGTCTGATTATTAAGTATTTTTAAGTCTGAACATTACCATCTTAAGTCTGAACACTACCATTTAAGTCTGAACACTACAATGTTCAGACTTAAATAAGTAATGACAAGACTTAAAATGGTTATAATCAGACTTAAAATTGATAATGATCAGACTTTAATATGGTAATGATCAGACTTACATGCAGAAATTGGAACATCTGAAGAATGCTATGCAAAATTTGATGTTTATGCGCCTGTGTCAGAATTTGATGAAAACCTAATTTTTTTGGGTGGAAACGGCATTCTGAGCAAGACTCACAACTACGTAGTGAGGTCGGTGTTTTTAGGACAAATTCGATCATCTGAAGGGTCAAATTCATGTTTTAATCAAAAATAAGTATTTTAAGTCTGAACACTACCATTTAAGTCTGAACACTACCTTTTTAAGTCTGAACACTACCATTTAAGTCTGATTATTAAGTATTTTTAAGTCTGAACACTACTATTTTTAAGTCTGAACACTACCGTTTAAGTCTGAACACTACCTTTTTTTAGTCTGAACACTACCATTTAAGTCTGAACACTACCTTTTTAAGTCTGAACACTACCATTTAAGTCTGATTATTAAGTATTTTTAAGTCTGAACACTACCATTTAAGTCTGAACACTACCATTTAAGCCTGATTATTAAGTAATTTTAAGTCTGAACACTACCATTTAAGTCTGATTATTAAGTATTTTTATGTCTGAACACTACCATTTAAGTCTGAACACTACCATTTAAGTCTGAACACTACCATTTAAGTCTGAACACTACTTTTTTAGTCTGAACACTACCATTTAAGTCTGATTATTAAGTATTTTTAAGTCTGAACACTACCTTTTTTAAGTCTGAACACTACCATTTAAGTCTGAACACTACCTTTTTAAGTCTGAACACTACCATTTAAGTCTTATTATTAAGTATTTTTAAGTCTGAACACTAGCTTTTTTAAGTCTGAACACTACCATTTAAGTTTGAACACTACCTTTTTTAAGTCTGAACACTACCATTTAAGTCTGAACACTACCTTTTTAAGTCTGAACACTACCATTTAAGTTTGATTATTAAGTATTTTTAAGTCTGAACACTACCATTTAAGTCTGAACACTACCCTTTAAGCCTGATTATTAAGTAATTTTAAGTCTGAACACTACCATTTAAGTCTGATTATTAAGTATTTTTAAGTCTGAACACTACCATTTAAGTCTGAACACTACCATTTAAGTCTGAACACTACCTTTTTTAAGTCTGAACACTACCATTTAATCTGAACACTATCATTTAAGTCTAATTTATTAAGTATTTTTAAGTCTGAACACTACCATTTAAGTCTGAACACTACCATTTAAGTCTGAACACTACCTTTTTAAGTCTGAACACTACCATTTAAGTCTGATTATTAAGTATTTTTAAGTCTGAACACTACCATTTAAGTCTGAACACTACTTTTTTAAGTCTGAACACTACCATTTAAGTCTGATTATTAAGTATTTTTAAGTCTGAACACTACCATTTAAGTCTGAATACTACCATTTAAGTCTGAACACTACTTTTTTAAGTCTAAACACTACCATTTAAGTCTTATTATTAAGTATTTTTAAGTCTGAACATCAGTATTTTAAGTCTGAACACTAACAATTTTTGGACTAAATTGAAAATAACATTATTAGGTTTTATACCCATTAGTGTGGAATGACTATTATACCCCTCCGTATTTTCTCCGGGATTTCGATTAAACTGGGACACGTGTCGACTTTATAATCGGTTTATAGTTTTTATTTATAAACAGGTTTGTACCTGAACCGCACCCAATTAACATAACATAACATAAATTAACATAAATTAACATAAATTAAATTAACATAACATAAATTTAAGCTCAATCAAACAGCCTCCTAGTCAATTTAAATGTTTTTTTAGTAAGATTGATGTTTGAGAAGCGTTCAAATGAGTCAAGATAGATTAGAATGAGGTAAGTGAGGCATAATTTTAGCTAATCACGTGTCACACTCAATTCAGTGCTTTGTGGGCGCGCCACATGTCCCACTCATAAAAGCAGTGTGAACGTGTTTTGGGTGAGTGGGACATGTTGCTTCGCCACGTTCGTTTGACAGCTACGATGAACGTCCAAGATCGTGCCTATGATGTTTTATACAATTGCAAGTGAACTGAGATCGAGCTAAACTGAACAAAACTATGTGAATACTGTATCCAAAAACCTTAATATTTCTTTTTTGATAGGCAAAAATCTTAATATGTAACCAAAAAAAATTGTGTATTCGATTTTCTAAAATTTAAATATGAGTTCAAATTGAATTGAAAAACACAATGAATATTTCTCAAACAACTGGGCAAAGGCAACGGTAAATCAAGTTGGTTCAAAGCAAGAGAATGGTGCAGCCCTAGTTATGTTTTGCTGTAAAAGTAAAAAAAAAAATGCATATATCTGAATACAACTAAAACCGATACCAGAAATTAGAAAACATGCATTTCTTCGAGAGAGGATATTTGAGTGTTCGGTGCATAAATTACCTAGAAGTAGCTTCTCATCTGATATGCCTCAGAGCCATCTACAGCCATGACTGGAGACCGGAGATTTCAGATCAATAGGCTGTTGACATTGAAAATAGAGTTGTAACAATGAAATGTTACCCAACTTCTGTTTCTCTTCCAAACATGCGCAAGCGCAACTGGGAGATGATTCGGTCACGAAAAGACTAGTGACATATTTTCAAAAGGATGATAAATTAGACTAAAACCAATATTACTTGAATGCTGAGTTGTTTTCAAGGTCTACTTCTTGAATGCATCGTGAAAACAAGTTCACACAATCCCTTTATGGAGTGGGATTCTGGATGGTCAGCGGCGTCCATGCCCATCAGTACCTTACTCGATCTCTATTAAAGTAACTCATCAGATTGGATTGTGCTGCAGGATGAGATTATAAAAACTGCACAATGACCAAGGTGAAGACATGCATTACTCCTCCAGCCTTTTCCGCAGCCCCGTCAACCGTCAACGTTGCTGGAAACCCAGTAGACTGTTTAGCCGTTGGTCCAACATCGAAAAGCATCGCAGTGTTGTTGGTGGACTCTGGACTGGCGTTGATTGATTGCATCGGCCAACGCGAAGCGCGCTCACGTCATCATCTCTGTCACTCTCCTCTGTCTTTAACGATTGCGCTAACCAGCATCGCCGTTAATGGGCCTATTGGGCTTAGAGGCCCGATTAGTTAATCATTACCAATTTTCTGATAAAATAGTAATAAGGACCCATAACATTAATAAATATCAAATTTCCAATTTTCACAATTCGTGTACCGTATGACCAAACTGAAATATAAAAAAAAAGTTTATATCACAAACGGAGTTTATTTAAAAAATGAATGAAATTCTTATAACTGAAAGGGACCATTACAAATGAAATAAAATGCAATATCTAGCCATTTCGTAACAAAAATCCATCCGCCAAAGCCTTCTGCGAGACAAAAGATAAACTTTTGTCTCAGAATAGAGAGAGCTGTCGGGGGCTCCAAACCCTTGGCCTCAGCCATCGCGCCGCCACTGTTCTGATCAGGCGATCCGCTCTCCCTCCAAAACCTCCTAAAGATTCCATAATAAAAGGTTCAAAAATAAGCCCGTTAGCAGAACAACCGGCATCATATCTGGAAATCTTCCTTTCCTCTGCTCGCCTAGCTGCCTCACCGGATTCCATCTCAGCTCCTTCGCCAACAAAAGGAGAGACAATGGACACATCCACACACAGATCCTTACCGTCGTCCCAAGCGGTACTAAAATGTCTGCAGGCTTCTCGCCACCTTCAAGAAGGCCCACCACCTCTAGCCTAGGCCCCATGTTGGCCTCCCTGAAAAAGGTGAATAACGCATCCCTCACAGCGTTATGTCTCCTAATCCTCCGTCCCCCACCCGGACAATGAGAATCATGATCACCGGCTGCGTCCGAAGTTTGCAACCCCCTACAGGACGTGCAAGTTCGAGTTTTGAGTTTTGAGTTTTACATTTCTCAAATGATCTGTTCGAGTTTATACTTTTCAAAAATGGCTTGTTTTTAATAATATCGAATTTCCGGGAACCAGAGGTTAAGTAGAGATGACCGTAGCCGGTTTGGCGTGTTTCATTGTCCCTAACTGAAAGAAAACATTGCACATAGGATTCCCCGTTAGGCAAAAAATAAAGTCACACAATCACAACTTGTATTGATTTTTTTTTTTTAAGTCATGCATCTGCCCAATAAATTGCACGTTAGAAATGAAAACTGTGAGAATGAATAATCGTTATAATAGACTAATAATAGTATTCTCAATAAAGATTCACAATTTGCCTTCGACCTATGGACGCCAATGCTTAAAAGCTGACATTTAATGACATTTAAGCTATACCTCCCAACCATACATTTGATGGCAACACATACTCAATACCTTCAACCATGAACCTTTCAAAAACGAAAGGACAGGTGGCCCGAAAATTCAGCGGCAAAGCCATGAACTTTCTCCACTAAGGACTTTTATCAAACATTAGATGCGCATTATCCCTGACTCAATTGATGCCTCGAATTGCCATAACTGATGCCCCATCTGGGTGCCTCGAAATGCTGGTCGGTACTGGATTTCGTGGATCGTTCACACCAAATTAGCGTGGATAGTCGTCGAACTGAAGCTTATTTGCTTTGATTTTCGTGTTCGGTGTTTCAACGAGACAAAAGTGATGTATGTGGGTAGTTGAGATTAATTGAACCGATAATATTTTGAACCGGTGTGTTAATATCCGGTTCGAATTTCAAACCAGTAACTGTCTTTTTTTTTTGATGCAAACCAGTTACTGTCAAACAAAACAATATCTTCCATCCAGAATTTAAAACAAAGGACTCGGTCGGTCGTTTAACGCGTACAGTATGTCAAAATCTCGGCATCATTAATGGACTGACGAACATACCCTTGGAGTGTCTTGTAAATTACCAACAGAGTCAACGGGCCTGTTCTATAGAGATTGAGTCAATTCGATCCAATCTCACCCAACACAATCCAATCTCACCCAATCTCACTCAACACACCCCAATCTCACCCAATCTCATCCAATCTCACCCAATACAACATAATCTAATCTAATCTTCACTCACCTAATCTACTCTCCACTCACATATATCTAACATTTTTATAATATTATTTATAAACTAGGACCCACTCACCTAAACTACCCTCCACTCACAAAATCTAAATATATAACATTTTTATAATATTATTTTTAATGTAGGACCCACTCACTAAATCTACTCTCCACTCACCTAATCTAATACAATCTAATCCAATCTCACCCAACACACCCCAATCTCACCCAACACACCTCAATCTCATCCAACACACCCCAATCTCACCCAACACAATCTAATCTAATCTAATCTCCCAACACCCCAAATCCAATCCCTATAGAACGGGCCCAACATCGATGACCTTATGAAGCAAGACTTCATCTTTATCAATATTTATGCAGAAAAATCAATTCGAGGGATTAAACTTTTCTTGTAGCGACTTTTCTGGCCAGCGAAGCGCTTCAAATCCAAAGTAATACACAATGACTATAAGTGAGACACAATTTCAATCACATATCTAATTATTCGTGTATTGTGGGCGCGTTACGTGTCCAAATAGTAAAATCTACTATTTTTGAAAAAGCATTGGATTTTACTATTTAGATACTATTTTCTGCCACATCAACAAAATTAGTGGTTCACAACGTACCTCACAAGTCACGTACCTCATTTTACCAACATGCCTCAACCGAATACTCCCCAGACAGATTATATATATATATAGTGTGTTCAAATGTTACACTCATTTTATTGTGTTATGTGTTACATCAATCTCAGTCTTTAGATCAAATTATCTAAAGGTGCAAAATGAAAGTCAAAAATAGACAAAGTTGTTTGTCATCTTGCAAGATGAAAAGTGCAAGATGAAATCTGGTCACTTTTGTCTTTTACTTGAAAGACAAAAGTGCAAGATGAAATCTGGACCTTTAGATCAAAAGATTTAAAGGTGCAAAATCATGTAACACATAACACAATAAGAACACATAACATTTGAACGTCCCTATATATAGATATGGAATGTGAACTGTGAAATGAGCAACTAGTAAGAAACTCCACCACATTTCTGGCATCCCAGTACGTAGTAGAATTGTTTGGTTATTATTGTTGAAGATGGTGTTGGATGATTGTGATGTGTGTATGGAATACTGGGTAAGCAATGGAACCAATATGGAAGGATATCGGTATCTATCATCCAATCGGCACATCCCCAAAGCGCATCCCGCTGACAACAATTCGATGCACACTCAAGCTGCTGCTCCTTTTGAATCAGATCCGTCAATGTTGAGCCAACAAGACCAATCACACAACATTACTATACTCGAAAATCAAGCTATGCCGACTCCGGCTGATCAGACTTCCATGCCACCAGCCATGACGACGATGACTTCGGAGATCAATCACAACACTTTCCCGCCACCGCGCTTTGTTGCTTCCGAAAAAATTACAGGTACTCAAATTAAATTATATATCATATAAATTAAATAATTATATACATATAGAGGAGCGTTCAAATGAGGATTCGTATAAGGACGGAGGTAGCCCTTTTTTTGTTGGGCTCAAGCCCTAGTAGATTTGGCTAAGATAAAAAAAACAAATTATATATATCAAATGTTTTTAAGATGCAATTAGAGATATAGAGTTTAACATTATTAATATTGGCTCAAAGCAATTTTTTTAATGAATCATTTCATTTGTTCCTAAAAGTTAAATGCTCAGAAAAAACTCAACCAAACTGAAATTTAAATGCGGTTGTCGGAAGATGAAAGAGGCGATATAATGAGTCTTTCATTGCGATTCAAACCTCACCAAAAAAAATTAGCCATATATATATTTCAATCCTGGCTCCGTTTCTGGACCGTAAATAGTGTGAGGATGTGAGGACAATCAATCACAACGCGCCATGTGTCCCACTCACACAACTTCTCTACTCACATGTCCAATTGGCCCGTGCTTTGTGGGGTGGCGCGCCCAGATTTGTTGGATGAAACTCATCCAATCTCCCATATTCAAGATAACACATAACACTATTAGAGCTTATAATATTTGAGCGCCCCTCTATATATATATATATATATATAGAAGCGTTCAAATGAGACAGCCAAAATAAGAATGAGGCAGTGAGACACGATCTCAACCACACATCTCGTAGAATGGTACCGTGAGGCACGATCTCGGCCGTCTGTATTTTTGATCGGACGCACGTGGCGAAGCCACGTGTCAGACGCAATTGTTGACTTTTCAAAAGTTAGTAAAAGTTAGTGGGTTTACTATTTGGGACACGTGGCGCCCCTACAATGCACGGGGGTTTAGATGTGTGGTTAAAATCGTGCCTCACGATACAATTCTTATTTGGCTGCCTCATTTGAGTGCACTTCTATATATATATATATATATATATATATATATATATATATATATATATATATATATAGAGAAAAGGAGAGATGAGCGTTCAAATGAGGCAGCCAAATAAGAATGGTACCGTGAGGCAGCATCCCACCCATTCATCTCAGCCGTCAAAATCATCTCAGAGTGACACATGTCTTCTACTAACTTCCTTTTTTAATCAATTGAGACAGTCCTCCTAAAAATGAGACAGTCCTAAAAATGAAGCAGTGAGGCACCATCTCATTCATTCATCAATTCCATCAAACTCATCTGGTTAAAACACGTATCCCACTACCAAAATATATCAAAAGCAAAAAACTATTTCTTGCACTCATGCAACTTTCCGTTGAATGCAACTTTATATATAGAACGGAATTATACAGGGAGAGTCGGAATGGAAATATCTAAAGACGAACTAATGTTAGAATTAATGTCACAATTATTACGGGCTGAACGGGATGAAGCTGAAGCTGAACGACGGGCTGATGAGCTGGAATTCAGTATGTTGTTGGGCCCAGGGACGGAGTCAGGATTTAAATTCATGTAGTGCTAAATTTTTTTGTTTGCGGAAGGCTCATCCTTGCACTTTTTTTGTTTATCAAGGTCAAGAGATCGAAACGAGACATCAACCAAAACCCTACAAACAAATCAAATATTAATTTTGATGCAAAAGAACATGCCACAGAGGCTGCTGCTGGATCGCAAGAAATATAAAGTAGCTAGTTTGAGCTTGGCCAAAAGTAAGCAACAATAAAAAAAGAAAGTGTTGCTACAAAATTTACCTCGTTTATGATATTCTCCTAACTACAAAATTTTAATAAGCACCATTATAACCTCGGCAAAACTAAGAACTCGACATGACGAGGGACGACGATACAGTTTGCGACGTGGGTTGATCGCAATTTCGGCTTTGGCGTTACTGTTTCAGTTTTGATTTACTGAATTTCAACAAAATAAAGGGACGAGTGGAAGCTTAAAAGATCTAATTTGGGCGGGCTAGCTTAATCCGAAATTACATTTGTAAAAAGGTTTGAAATTATTATTATTTTTGTTCAAAGCAACTAGGGGTGCAGCCGGCCATGTTGCGTCACTCTTCGTCCGTCTCTGGTCGTACTTGGGCAAGAAAATGAAGGTAATTTATACTAAACCAGCTACTCCGCTGGGACTGGGACGACATACCAATCCGAGTTCGCAAGAGACGCATAAAATGAGGTGCTTGCGGTTTTATAAAGCAGCTACAACTGGAGATTGGGAATCAGTAAAGATTATGTTGTGTGCACATGAGGTCCTAAAAACAGCTAAAATAAGGAGAGATTCAGAAACTGCTCTTCACGTAGCGGTAGGATGTGGCCAAAGAACAATCAAGTTTGTGGAAGAGTTATTGAAAATTTTGACACCTTCGGATTTAGAGTTGACTAACATGGATGGCCACACAGCTCTTGGAATCGCAGCCAAGGTTGGGAATTTGGAAGCAGCAGAATTTCTAGTACGTAAGAATCCCAATTTACCAAACCTTTCGAGCGGACGATACGCAGGATTCCCTATACATTGTGCTGCTGAATATGGGCATAAAAATTTGCTCCAATATCTGCTTGAAGTCACCACAAACAAGGCATATCTAAATCCCGATGATCATGACTATGGTAAAAAGTTTTTTAAGGATATAATGACGGCCGAATTTTATGGTAAGCTTTTTATTCTGTGAACTGAAGAAATGCATCATTATTTCTTCTTTTTTTATTGTGTAGGTGATACACATTTTATGATGGATATTGTGATTATTAATGTAAAAAAAAAAACTGAAGAAAAAATGCATCGTCAGAATTAATTGAAGCTTCTCATCAAATGAAAAAATAAATGTATTGCTGCCATGTGATATGTAAGATAGTTGTTTCTTGAATTGTTGCAGATGTAGCTCAGTTGGTGATTGAAAGGGACAGAAGCGTTTCTATATGGGGAGCGTCTAAGGGACTAAATCGTTTGGCTGAAAATCCATCATCATTTTCATTTGGAAGGGACACAACGTTTCTAAAGCAGTTCGTTGAAAAATGTTAGTATTCCTCCTTTCAGTTTGGAAAAAAAAAACCTCTAAAATCAACCTAACGTAATAAATATTATTTGGAATCATTAGGGCAGAGTTGGAATTTTCTACACGAGGAGCTAGCGTTTCATATTGTGAATCATGGTTTTTTTTTTTAATTCAGTATATGAATTAACAATATCGTCACTAAGCGATGTGGGACACTTTCTAAATGTGAACACTTCTAACGACTTTACCTCATTTCAAGTGCCAGCAACATCTTCACATTTAAAGTATGCAAGACCAAGACATTATTGTACATTATTTTGCAGGTGTGCCAGACTCAATTATCCAAGAGGTTTCTAAT
Organism: Rhodiola kirilowii; assembly: GCA_033675215.1. Classification (NCBI taxonomy): domain Eukaryota; kingdom Viridiplantae; phylum Streptophyta; class Magnoliopsida; order Saxifragales; family Crassulaceae; genus Rhodiola; species Rhodiola kirilowii. Next base: position 714,625 of record CM066199.1, read on the forward strand.
ACTACATGGATACTCGAATTATACAAATCACTATGGGAATTATGTGGAAAGCTAGGTAAGCAAAAGTTATAATTAAAAAAAACTATATTTTAGGGTGATAATTTTGAATTAAATCTATTGTTATTAATTCAGAGCAAAAGGTTCGATTAAATTATGACAAGTCTAAATTAAAAGACTTCAACAATGCAAGTAACTCATTAGCATAGATGAGCGTTCAAATGAGGCAGTCAAAATAAGAATGAGACAGTCAAAATAATAATGAGGTAGTGGGACACGATCTCAACCACACATCTAACCTTCCGTGCATTTGTGGCGCGCCACGTGTCCAAATAATAAATCCACTACCAACAGTAGTGTGAACGCAAAAATGACGGCTGTGAACGTAGCTTCGTCACGTGTCACAATAGAAGGCCAAAATCGTGTCTCACCTGCCTCATTCTTATTTGTCTGCCTCAACCGAACGCCACCATTAGCACATACCTCAAATTTACTAAAAACATGTTGTTCTTCTAATTAAAGTTTAATATATATATATATATATATATATATATATATATATATATATATATATATATATATATATATATATATATGTATATACTATATACTAAACTATCAACTTTTGGAATCCAGTCCCGCCGTTGAACCACACGGTAGAAAGACTATTGAAGTACCGGCATGCTGTGAAACTTGTAACCTCGTTTTGCATAGGAGAGAGCAACTTTTTAGATGCTGGCACCAGCACCACAGATAGCTTGGTCCTTAAGTTCAAGATGCCTTTGCTATTAGCAGCCGAAAACGGGATTCATGAAATTATTGAAGAAGTGACTAAGATATGCCCTGATGCAATGTGGTTTTATGAACACAACAACAGTGATATTTTCAAGCTAGCTATCATTAATCGGCATCCCAAAGTTTACAACCTTATGTATGAATTAGGTGATTTATACATAAATACTGTCAGACAGTCAGTTGATCATAAGAATGGAGACACCATGCTAAATTGGACTGCCAATTTGGCACCTCGCAAACGACTAAACCTTATCTCAGGTGCAGCTTCTCAGATGCAGCATGAGGTACAATGGTACAAGGTAACGAATAATGCCTGATCAATGCAAATAACTAATAATATCATACTAGACGAGCGTTCAAATGTTACACCTTTCTTATTGTGTTACGTGTTACTCGGATTCTGATTGGTTAATGAAAAACAAAAAACCAATCAGAAGCGAGGAACACGGACACTACGGTGCAACCTCACACACTCAACCCCCGTGCTTTGAAGGTGCACCGTAAGTCTGTGTTCCTCGCTTCTGATTGGTTATTTGAAAAAAATGATTGACTGAGAATCATGTAACACACGTAACACTCTAACAACACATAACATTTGAACACCCGTCTCATTAATTTGTCGTTGTTCTAATTTCGGTCCAATATTACTCAGGAAATTGAGAGCTTGGTACCACTGCGATTCAGAAATTTGCAAAATGCCGCTGGTTCGACTCCTCGAGATGTCTTTTTAAATAACCATGAGCAACTGATGGCAGACGCTGAGAAATGGATGAAAGGCACAGCTAATTCATGCACAATTTCTGCAGCTCTCATCGCCAGCGTTGTGTTCGCTGCTGCCATCACAGTGCCCGGTGGGAACAGTGCAGAAAACGGGGTACCGATCACTACGCCAGAATGCACATTATGCGACTTTCAATTTTTTAGTCGGCTAAGTGAAAATAGAGTCGTATAAGGTTTATGCGACTAAAACAGAGTCGCATTCGCGAAGTCGCATATGGCGAGTCGCATAAGTCAGATGCGACAGTGACAGTGAAGCACTGTCGGGTAAGATTCATTTAACGGGACAGTATTTGTAATGTCTCTTAAGGTGGATTACTGCCGCATAAACTATTTCTTTTGTGCATTTGATAAATATTATACCACATGCAGTCAAATGTATTGGTAGACATAAGCGACATCTTTGATAGTCACATATGTGGTGTCGTATTGTCTAACATTTTCGCGATATCTTTGATAGTCACATATGTGGTGTCGTATTGCCTAACATTTTCGCGACATCATTGTGAGATGTCTCATATAAGTACAAATATGACATAGGTGCCTGTCTCATAAGTAACCCTATTCTGTCTTAAGAATAACATATACGACATGGTGAGCAGAATCTGATTTTCATAAAAATAAAACAAAACTGAATTAAAAACCTGCCATTCAAGCTGCAAATTACTACAATTAAATTGCCTTACAATGTTGAACAGCATACACCATACATGTTCGCACACAGCACATGAAAACTGTGGCACTCAAAAAATTACCAGCCGCAAGTTAAGGCTACCAACAGCCCCAAAAAAGAACAGTTAAAGTTAATACTTGTTCACAAAAGAGTACCACCTAAGGCATGATACTAGTAGCACCATCTGAAGCATTACTTCCAACTGCCGCATTGTTCCCTCGCAGCATTTCTTCCAACATCTTTATGCGATCTTCAAGCTCTTTCACCTTCCCACGTTCTTCAGCCCTTACTTGAAGTTCGGCTTGCAGTTGGGCACTCAACTTATAACCACCCTTTGGGCGAGGAGGCTTCTTCACACACTTGCCAACACCAGATATGTGTTGGCCTCCCTTCGAGCCAGTTACTTCATCAATAATGCTGAACTGAACGTCCATGGGCAAAGGATCATCCAAAGTACTGCCTTCATGATCACCAACCACATCATGCACTTTGGCGTTCATTTTATCCTTCACATTATAAAGTAAATAAGAAGCTAATAACAGAAGTCACATCTTAAAATTATCAATACATATCAGAACTAGAGGTTTAACAATAGATATCAACCAAAGATTTGATAATAACAGATATGATCGATACTTATATGCAAGTCTAATAATTAATAGTTACTTATATGTTGTCAACTAATGCATTTGAAGTTACTGATCAATTAATATCAGAAAATTATTATTTGCATTTGAAGTTACTTATATGCAAACCTCACATATGCAAGTCTGATTTGCATTTGCCATGATCTGATAATAACATTAGCAAGTCCTAAATTCAGTTAACAAAACAACATATAGAGAAACTCATAAAATGGCAAATGCAAATGAGTTAATAGTTGACAAATCATATCATCCATAATCTCATACCAAACCATTATCAATATATTCAAAGCCTACCTAATAGTTACAGAGCAATATAAGAAGTTAACCACATTTCCAAACTCCACAAGATGAAATAATTATCAAGTTGATGAACATCAACAATTAGAACATATATCACTAATTTCATCATCACTATACAATCACAAAATTATTAAAATGATTATATATGAGAGAATTACCACTAAAGATGCACCAGCCGGCTCAGTTGAATAAACTTGTGCAAATGTTGATATGAAAGGTGCAAAGTGTCCTTGTGCCTCGTGCTCTAGTGACCGGTGGGCGAAAGTCTTTTTCCCACCACGATGGTTCAACTTTTTTGCACGAGCACCTTTCATCTGCACACACTTGTGCTGTCGATACAAAAAAAAAGTTAGACAATTCAAACAATTTTTAAAAAAATTACTTATGTAAATTCAGCATACCTTATACTTTGATTGTTGGAAATGTGCCACAAGCCATTTCCACTGTTTCTTTCTGTCTAGAAATTCTCTTGGCGTTGCTGGCCCATGCTTCAAGTAGTGTACTTTGCATTGCCAATTCCAGTCCTTGAACCTTTCGGTTGCCTTTAGGGTGATGTAATTCCACAGCTTCGTGTCTTCCGGATAAATTTCAAAATGGGGCTACCAAAATAATAAAAGTTATTAATCAGTAAATAACAACAAACTACACAAAATGTATTAAAAACCCAAAATAATGTTCACTTAATTACCTCCAGATGGGCTAAGACCGTGGCATAGGCATCTTTTGGCAATTCACCGTAAGTAGCAGCCACCATGGGCACTGAATCGCGCACAACACTTCCAATTTCATGTACCATTAAACTAGAATCTGCCTTACAGTCAGGGATATTAAACTTGTTGAAGGTCAGCTTGATTTTCTCTCCCTTCCTTCTCCCATTAACCTCATTCGACACCCTTGTCCCATTCACCACGCCACGCTTTCCCCTCTGCTCTTCATCTCCTACATACAAACACAATTAAATTGTTACCAAATGAAAAGCACAAATTCACCAGTAATGAATTATGCACTAGCAAGTTAGCTGTGATAACAAGGTATAAAGAACATGAATGTGCGATTTTATACCTTCTACATGACTAGCAGACGGCTGACGAATGCTCAGAATTGGGCCGCTACTATGCTCATTCTCAGGCTCCGAGTCAACCTGTTGTGATGCTGCATACTCATTCTCACTCTCAGGCGGCTCACTCTCAGGTAGCTCACTCTCAGGTAGCTCACTCTCAGGCGGCTCAGTCTCAATGTCAAGCTGCTCACTCTCAAGCTGTCGAACAGGAGGTGGCGTAGGGCCTGAAAAAAGTGGCCTAGCTGTCTGGGAGGTATGTGTTTTTCTGGGTGGAGCTTTAGGCGCAATAGATTTCAACCTAGGGCTTTTTCTAGTGAAACGAGGAGGAGATAGTACTGGGGGAGGCTCTACCGGAGCTTCTAGCGGATGCAGTTGCGGGCGAATAGGAGGTGGGAGTGGTAACGCGGCTGAAGAGTCACTGGTGGGGCGAATGGGAGGTGGGACTGGTTTTGCTGGCAGAGGTGCGACTGATTTTGGTCTAGGGCTTTTTCGAAGGGGTTTCAGTGGTGGTGCCTGTGGTGGCTTTGCTACCGGAGGAACGTCAGCTTGGACTATGGGCTGAAGAGTCTCTGCGGCTAGTGGTGGTTGGACTGCTACATGTTGCTTCTCCGGCTTCTGACGTTTAGCTGGCATCGCCTTCACTGGGCTGAGCAACTTCGGTGGTGGACGACGACAAGATGGGGATCGAAGCCTCATGCTCCTCGTTAGGTCCTCGTTTATCTCCTGGATGGTCCTCTTCTTACCCGGAGCCATGGACGGTGGTGGAGGTGTGCAAATCTGGCCTGATTTGCGTCGGACACGGATGGAGAGCAGAGAAGCAATTTGGCGAGATGACGAGAGAAGCGGGCGGCTAAGTTGTGAAAGGGAGAGAAAGCGATGAAACCCTATCTTTTATTGTTTATTTTGTTATAAGACTTGTGTTATTTTTAGGCAAGTAAGCGGCAAATACTTGTGTTTTTTTTGTTTTGGGGGCAATTTGAAGTTAGGCAAATAAACATATAACAAGTCAAACATGCTTTCCAAATTGGCATATCTTTTTCTCTTTTTTTAATACAAATTTCTCTATAGCATAGATATTGTGTTGAAAATATCTGTTTACAAAATACATCAACTCCAAATGAATCAGAGTTCTGGCTTGAATTTCTCAAAAGAGAAATAAAATTAGCATCTCAGTGATTTATGTTTCATCATCATCATCAAATTGATACACATCATCTTCATCTTCATCTTCATCTTCATCTTCATCTTCATCTTCATCTTCATCTTCATCTTCATCTTCATCTTCATCTTCATCTTCATCTTCATCTTCATCTTCATCTTCATCTTCATCTTCATCTTCAACTTCATCTTCATCTTCATTTTCATCTTCTTCCTCTTCATCTTCATTCTCATCCTCAGAGTCACCATTTTCCACGACGAATTGAGGGGGTGATCGTGGAATACATCCCAAATCAACATGTAGATCATTAATAGGTATGTAGTTTGGTATGTTCACGAAAGTGTCCTCTTGATACGCTTTGTCAACATTTTCATTGCGTGCGAGTGAAGCATCACTATATATACCTCTATGTGCGACGACATTAACCACCTTCCAATTATATCCGGCCTTTGGATCATCTAAATAGAAAACTTGAATTGCATGGATTGCAAGACAATATGGTGAATTCTCATACCAAATACTCGACGTATCCACAGATATTAAACCGTGATCGTACTTTATGCCTCCACCGTGGTATGGGCTAGTATTAAACCATTTGCATTTAAAAACGACTACAGACATCCCTTGGGCATACTTCAGCTGGATGATATTCTCAAGAATACCATAATATGTTTTGTCACCTGCACATCAATAAAACACATAGAAATTAAATTGCATTCTCAAGAAAATGCTTTCACTCCATTTAGATTTAAACATAATAGTAATACTCACTAGTTTTAACCATCACTCCACTATTCTGTGTTTTTAACTTGCAATCGCGATCATAAATGACAAATTTTACGCCGTTTACATGACATTGTGAGTAACAAGCATGTGTTTGAGGGCGAAACGCTAAGTTGTGAACTTCCGGTTTATAGTAATCATCTCCAGCATTTTGGAGCTCATGCACCTGCAAGAAACAAGACAGACCGTTAGTGTAATATATGAGTAACTATAATAAAATTAAGTTCCACAAATAAAGTATTTATGCGTACCCAACCAAGAAAGTATCTATGAAAGTCTTTAACATATTCATCATAGCTACTGTCAGGACATTCAACCCAGTATCCATCCTTATGTGAATTATAGTAATGGCTTACTTCAGAACAATTTTCCACCACATGCCAGTGAGCAGTGGCTATTTCTGTCTTACTGAGTTTTACTCTACGAAGATATCCAAGTAGTTTAATAAGGTCAGATACAACTGACAACTTGAAGGCTTGCCCCACAGATTCAACATTTATTGGTGTAGCATTAGTATCATCCATGTACAATCTACAATATGTCACACACTCATGCGCAATGTACTGCTCAGCGATGCATCCCTCCGGGTAACGTGTGTTTCTGACGTATTTCTTATACTCACCTAGCTGCCTGTAAAACAAGTATTAGCTCATATAATTACTTATATAATATCAAAAAATATAAATTATTTGGGCACGCATACCTTTCCATAGGGTACATCCAATTATAATGCACGGGACCTTTTAGTAATACTTGATCTGGAAGATGAATCAAGAGATGTACCATTATGGTGAAAAAAGGTGGAGGAAAAATTTGTTCCAACTTACATAGGATTATCACTATATCCGTCTTCATCTGTATAACATCCAGCTTCTTCAACTCTCTACAACATAACTTTTGGAACCATATGGATAATGAGATCAATGGGTCTAGTACAGTCTTGGGCAAGTAGGGTCGAATAACAACAGGCAGTAGGCGTTGTAGCATGACATGACAATCATGTGTCTTTAGCCCAATAAACTTTTTGTCACCAACATTAATCTTATTTTTCAAACATCCGGCGTAACCATGTGGATATTTTGCATCTCTCATCATCTCAAGTATTTCAACCTTTTCATTAGGCAACACGGTGTATGTTGGTTGAGACACTTTCTCTTTCCTTGAAGATGATCCAGTGAACTTTTGCCATAAATGCTTACGTACACCTTGTTTCTGCAAGGCTGCACGTGCCTTTGAATCGTCCTTTGTTTTTCCCTCAAGTCCAAGTATGGTGCCGATTATGTTATCAAACACATTCTTTTCAATGTGCATGACATCGAGTGAATATGGGTGACTAAATGTTTCCCAATAGGGCAACTCATAAAAAATAGTTTTGTGTGTCCAACAGAGCCTCTCTGAAGTGCCTCTAGCCTTAAACTTTGGATGTAAGCTAAGTGTCGGAAATTCATGACAATGTATCTCATATAAAATTTGTGAACCCGAAAGGGATGAAGGGGCATCCCTCAGCTCAACTTGACCATTAAACTTGGTTGCAGCATTTCTCCAATGGTGAGTACTTGGAAGCCACCTACGGTGCCCTTGGTATGCCATTCTACCACATAAATGGTTAGCATCAATTTCATCCAAACATAATGGACAAGCTTTATAGCCTTTAGTCTTCAGGCCACCGAGCATACCCAACCCCGGAAAGTCACTAATGGTCCACATTACTGCTGCTTTCATCATAAATGAAGATCCATCGTGACGATCATAAGTGAGAACCCCAAATTCCCATAACATCTTCAACTCATCTATTAATGGCCTCATGAATATGTTTAGACACTTTCCAGGAGATTTAGGACCAGATATCAATAAAGTGAGAATGTTAAACTCCTTTCTCATGCACATCGACGGTGGCAAATTATAAGGAATGACCACGACAGGCCAAGTGCTGTGCGATAACCCCGATGCCCCAAAAGGGTTAAACCCATCAGTTGATAAACCAAGACGAACATTTCGAACCTCACTTGCAAAATCTGGGAATTCCATGTTAAACTTTTGCCATGTATCTCCATCTGCGGGGTGTCTCAGATAGTTACCTTCACCATTATCTCTTTCGTCATGCCATCGCATTTCCTTTGCAATATGTGGTGACATGTATAGACGTTGTAATCTTGGAGTCAAAGGAAAGTATTTAACCACCTTCTTTGGAGTTTTGGAATGTGTATCATCGTCATATCTCGCTTCATTACACACGAGACAATTTTGAAGATTTTTATATTCTTTGTAGAACAACATACAACCATGCTCGCATGCATGTATAGTCTCGTAACCCAAACCCAGGTTCTTCAAAAGATTTTTCACGTCTCGATAACAACTAGGGAAGTTGTTATCCTGAGGAAGTATTTCTTTACACAGTCGTAGATGATCATTGAAACTCTTATCCGACCATCTATTGGCAACCTTCACCTGCATTGCTTTTAAAATAGCCTCTAAAACAGTTATGTCACTACCAATGTATATAGGAGTTTGGGCTTCAGCTACAAGCCTATGATACTTATCGTAAGCCTCCTTCCCAAAAGGATCAGTATTGTCCTCATTCATCATATCATCATCATCATCATCTACGCCGATCTCAAAGTTTTCTCGAAATGGAAAAGCATCATCCAACATTTCCATAGTGGGATTTACATAATGGTTGGCACTAGAGTACTGAGAACTTGATTCTTCATTCCTTTGCAATAGGTAATCACGCCTTTGTGTATACAATGACGGTCTATCATCAGCTTCACCATGTGATGTCCATATGATATAGTCTCGCTTCATCCCATAATATATCAAGTGTGCTCTGATTTCATCCAACGCAATCTTAGGTACTTTGCGCAACTTACAACGTCTACACGGGCATATATGCGTAGGGTGACCACCCCTATTTTCCTTTACAAATTCAATAAAATTTATAATCCCTTCATAGTAAACTTTAGAACCTCTTTCCATATCAATCCAACTTTTATCCATAAGTGCCTGGAAAACACAAAGGAAGTTACATGTTTCTCAACCAAACATATAAACTATAATGAAATGAAGTAACATGTTTCTCAACCAAACATATAAACTATAATGAAAGGAGGTAATTAGCATGTTTCTCAACCAAAATACACACATATGAACTTACATGATCAACATGGAGAAGATTCTTTATCAAAAAAAACATGGAGAAGATTCAAACAAGTGGGAACTTACTGTTTTTTGTGCTCAGTGGTGGGGTTTCGAACTCAGAAACATTTAGAATGTTTCTGTCAAAATGGGAGAGACGAAGAAGTACAATGACATCTCTGATTTTTCATTAAATGAGCTTCCCTTTATGCGACTCTGATTGTCATATGGAGTCGCATAAGACAACGGTAGTTGACCAACCAATGTGTACGGTGCACTAAATGGTACTTACATATTAATTTATTATGTATTCAAAAAAGCAGTGTGTCAGCATGTCCAACTTAAGAGACATCGTTAGCTGTGTCTCTTAACGTGATGTCTCATATGTCAACCTATGCGACATCGTTAGCTGTGTCTCATAACCAGATGTCGCATATGACAACTTACGCGACACAGTTTATGCTGTCGTTTATGGTTATGTCGCAAAGGGTATCATATACGACAGTGAATGAGTTGTCGCATTAAGGGTGTCGCGTATGTATATCTTATACGACAATGCGTCCAAAATACTGTCATATAACTCGACATATGCGACACTACCATATACGACTAGAGCAAAGAGAGTCGTATAATGTGCATTCTGGTGTAGTGGATGTTCGCTAGATATAATGCATTCGTTATATTCGGAGTTGCAGATGCCCTATCATTGTTCACTTCATGTGTGTCCATCCTCATGTTCTTATCCATCCTAACCTCGAGGTACGCCGAAGATGACTTTTTGTTTGCATTGCCCAAAAGGTTAATAATCGGACTACTGGCGTTGTTCGTGTCCATAGCATCCATGATGGTTGCGTTTAGTGCGACACTGTATCTTGTGTTTGGAGCACAAAAACTGTGGATTCTCACCTCGGTGGCTGTATCGTCTTCCCTACCGGTTACTATATTTGCGTACTTGCAATTCTCGCTTCTTTCCGAAATGATAAGCTCCACTTATGGTTCGGGCATGTTCAGATCAAGGAAAGCCTCCGCCTTCTCAACTGATAGGCGTGAAGATCATGAGTTTCAACGGTTGGATAAAGCTGTTGAAGATCGTGAGACCGACGATGTGCGACTCTTGATGTCTTACTATTGACATGTGTCACGGCAACAATGCACGGGATTGTTGGACAGCTAAGATTGTGCCTCACGTGCCTCATTCTACAGAAGTCTGCCTCATTTGAACGCTTCTCTGTGTATGTATTTTATGTACTTATTTACCTTCTCCTGCACATTGCTACCTAAAAGAGTCATTTGTGACTTGTTCTCCTTCCGAATGATTTATTCATATATACTCATTTAGTGTTTTATTTTTCTTATAGAATACCTCAAACCCAATCACGATCTCAATCTTCTAATGCCTTCGCTTGTCATCATTAAGTATCACAAAAGACAGTAGAGAATAAAAATGGTGACATCATGAATTTCTTTTACAAGAGGGTGAGGCTGGAAAACAACTTTGAAAGAAAAAAGAATAATTTAAAAAAAAGGCACTTTGGGCTAAAAAAGCAACCATATAAGAATGACATTATGAATAGGATTCGGTTCACTTTATACTCTCTCAATAACATGCATTATGCTTCCTTTTCAGACTTTTAAAACTTTAATCTTATACTTTGCAGGATTCACCAAGTTTTGTTTTTCCATCATTATCACAATCATCAATAAACAAAACCCTACATTCACAACATACCCATAACTCTTTGATATGAAGAAAAAAAAACATTCTCATGCCTTATCTTGACTATGCATGAGTTATGATCTACATACTTCTCAAGTGCTTTCTTGGTTCCAACGTTGTTCCACAAATTTATTGTAGGGGTTAGTAGGTGGCTCAAGATCAGAATAAGCTTTGAAATGGTCCGAGTTCGGTTCTAGTACGAATCCGGGCCCAGTCCCAGTCATACGAAATCTCTATTATAGTCTGAATCGAATGAGCTAGGGTTGCTCTAATTATTAAGCCTGTCTCAAAATACGAATTCGATTTAAAATTGCATATGCTTTGATTAACTAACATTCTGGACATGAAAGAATGTGTTTTTTCACATCCATCATATCCAACATTGTCCGACCTACTAGCAATTGCGTTTAAAAGTTATAAATAAAACTTAAAAAAAATCCACAAAAGCATACAATTCAACCATGGATGTCTCCGTCGACGTTTAACAACACTCTGAATAAGTGCAATTGATGTGGAATGATAAATTATTAAGTGTGTTGTTGATGCCCTGCTAAGATAAGAGATTGATATATTCGTAATAAAATTTGTTTATTATTTAGTCATCCATTAATACCGAATTTAATCCGAACCCGATCCTAACCCGAGAAGCCTAAAAATGAAGGATTGATAACAATTTTAGGACTTATTGAATTTGCTCCGAGCCAGGTCTGTCCCGACATTTTGATGACTTTTTTAAGTGTTAATGTTAAGCTAGTATCTGTTATATAGGATCTTGATCCCAGAAGTTCTAAGTCACCGGGGGAATACTCATCCACCGAGCTACTCACTTCTCCCTTTTAATGACTCTTAAATCGTTGGATGTTTTGGAAATCCTAAACTATAAATTCTACTTAACCCAACAAAAAATCTAGCCATGTTTGCTACTCCAATACCTACCCTCTTAGTTTTCACATTAAGGATAACACTTGAAAACCTTTAGGTTTGTGTGTCATCATCTTTTTTGTCACATGAGTTGTACGGAGTACTAAGTTAGGAACATATTTGATTTATGTGATTATTTGGGGAGAAGTTGGTTTGGTTGGGACATGGCTATACACTATCACTATATCAAATGCATGCCTAGAAAGCATCATTCTCTTATGACATAAAGCTAGCTGGCTAGCTAGCATATGCGTACGATTATGAATGAGATTATAAATATATCTTGTTTAAATATATGTTGACAAAGTCTCTATTGTTATAGAAAAGATCAAAAGAAAAATACAGAAACAAAAAAGATGATATTTGGCGTGTAGGGAGGAGTGGAGGAACACACAACTTGAGTTGGTTCATTATTTGTAAAAACTAAAATATATTATATGATTCATACAATTAAGAACGAAATTAACAAAATATAAAATGTTCTAAATGAAATTGGTTTGCTGGAGCAATATTGATTGTGATGAATAATGTGCTTTATATATATCCAGGTTTCAATAAGTAATTTAAAATGAATCGAATCTGAATAAAGTTAAACTATTGTTACTATTAAAAAAATATTGTTATAGTATTACTTAATATCACAACAATATGCCAAATGACATCGCAGTCTAATCATATAGCTTTGATGGTCGTAGATCTAATCTGACATGGGCTAAATGAATTAATTACTAATATATAAAGTATTGTATCATACTAATACTATGATGCCCACTGAGATTTTATATTATTTAACTATCAAGTCTATTTTATGTACATTTAATATATTTTAATTAGTTGTCAAACCTAAATGGCAAAATGCAAGTTATTATATCTTTGAAAAGACAAATCAATCAACATATATTTTACCAAAATACATATTTTTGTTTGTACACCACTAACAAACAAAGTTTTCAGTAAACTTGTGTCAAAGTTTTAGAGCTTTTTTCCATTGTACAAGCAAATAGGCATATTTTCACAGCTAGCTGGTAAAAGGGCAATTTCTTTATTTATACAATTCTAGTAGGCATCTGGCATTTCACATGACCCCTATCTTATTACTAAAAATAAATGTCACTCTACATATTCTTTTGTACAAAAAAATCTCACATTTCAATCACATGTGATCATTTTCAAGATTGAAAATAAAAAAAACTCATGATGGTTGAAATTTGAATACTTTAATTTAATTTGGACAACTTCCTTAGTGTTGCTTATGAGGCAAATGTGGAGTATAGTTGAATTGGTTCAACACTTAGGGGCGGATCCACATGGTAAGGAGGGTGCATCCGCCCCGGTCGATTTTTTAATTTTTTATTAATATTAGAGTAATTCGATGTTTTTAAATAATTTTTACATTTCGCATCTAGTCATTTTGATTATATTCCCACTATAGTATGAAAATAAATTGATAGATCCGCCCCCGGTCAAAAAATATTTATCTCGCTACCGGTTCGAAAAATTACTGAATCCGTCCCTGTCAACACTTACTTTGTAACCAATTGATCATGAGTTCAACCTCTACAACTGCACACTTCCGGGAGGTGCTTTTTTTCTTTAGCAGAAGGTGCCCGAAATGAGAAATTCATTAGTCGTTTACGATATGTAAAAATGTCCATCAAAACAAATGAGGCAAATTAGGGTTTTTGTTTAAATCAAATTAACAAGCACAGGTGTTGACTGGACCATAATTACTGGACCAACTTGTCACTTGTCAGTCACACAGCTATCTATACTGATATATAAATTCAAAATAACAAAATCCAAAGTACAGTACATCATTGATAATTCAATTTCACATTTCCAAAATAAAATATGTCGCAACTGACAAGTAGTTACGAAAATCGGGTCCACGGTACCTTATCCTGCATCCGCATTAAACCACCATCTGATCCAACGGACCAAACTCGTCTCTCCCCAAAATTTCAAAATTTTTTAATTAAAAATTTGGCTGTGTGTTCAAACCTTTCTCTTTGTCCTCTGCTTCTCTCAGAGCGGTCCATCTTATCTCTCCTCCTCCTCCGCACGCGACGCCCCACTCCCCGAGATTCGATTTCCCGAGTCTGCTTTTTTCCCACCCCCGATAACGCAAGCCTCCATTTAACAACACGACGAATTGACTCGCTTGTGTCTTGTGAGAGGAAGCCATTGATTTGAAAATTCGAACCAGACAACAACAATACACTGCCTCTTCCTTAGTTTTTGTCTCACAATCCTCACTCTCTCCTGGCTCTGTTTCTCGCTTCTTTTAGTACCAACAATGAGAACCCAGTTTGAAGCTCGCCTGACGAGTTATCCGAATTGAGTGTCTTGGTTTCTCTGTCTCTGAATTCAACTGAGAAATATCGAGTTGCAGTGGTTGAGTAGTACGATTGGTTCTCGAAAGCATTTGGGGTTTGCAGTGATCAATCGGGCATGCAGTGAGAAGTGGAAAAGTTTAAGCTTTAGATGTGTCCGGGAGTAAACAGAAAAGGGTTCGAATCACCGGCGATGAACTTTTCCCGGTCTGCTCTGGTTCTGCTTGTAGCTTCGGTGTTGTTGAATCTCTCTCCATATGCTGCAGTGTCGAGCTCACTTGAGGAGCTTCAAGCTTTATTGGATTTCAAATTGGCGCTGGACCCACAAAATCTCTACCTTTCATCATGGGCCGCCGCCGCAGGAGGCGGCGTTAAACGGCTATGCAACGGGTCGTTCGAGGGCGTAGCGTGCCATGAGAATGGGCACGTGGCGAACATCTCGCTACAGGGGAAGGGTTTGACCGGGAAGCTCTCGCCAGCTATTGGGCGACTAAAGCAGCTCACTGGTCTGTACTTGCATTACAACTCGTTGACCGGAGAGGTTCCGAAGGAGATTGCTGAGCTGGGTTTGTTGTCGGATTTATATCTGAATGTGAATAGTTTCACCGGCGAGATTCCTGCCGAGATCGGAACCATGGCTGGGTTACAAGGTCAGGGTTTATTCCTCAGTCGATGAAAGTTGTTGACTTTTTCAGATTTGGATTCTCAATTTGTATACTCTTTTTTTTTTATTATGTTTTTTGGATTTTGGTGCGTTGCAGTTCTGCAATTGTGTTACAACAATTTTACCGGCAGCATTCCGACACAGTTTGGGACATTGGAGAAGCTCAATGTGCTTGCTTTGGAGTCCAATAGATTGACCGGTGCAATCCCGGCGAGCTTAGGGAATTTAGGGTTGCTAATGAGGCTTGATTTGAGCTTCAATAGGCTATTTGGTTCGATTCCATCGAAGCTTGCTGATACGGATGCACATTTTTAGACCGGACCGGAAAACCGGACCGAACCGGACCAAATTTTACGGGTCGGTCCAAGACCGGACCGTAAAATTCCGGTCCGGTCCAGTCCACGGTCCATACTTTTCAGAAATTCCGGTCCATCGGTCCGATCCGGACCGTAAAATTCCGGTCCGGTCCGGACCGGACCGTAAAATGAAGGGTATTCGGTCCAATCCGGTCCACTTTTTACCTAAAATCCGGTCCCAGTCCATATATACCCCGGTCCGGTCCGGTCCACGGTCCAAACTTTTGAAAAATTCCGGTCTACCGGTCCGGACCGGACCGTAAATTCCGGTCCGGTCCGGACCGGATGTGCATCCCTACTTGCTGATGCCCCATTGCCCTCTGGTAAGGTTTCAAAGTTTTTAAGACATAAAGCTTCAATAGAGCAACGTCGTCGGTATCTGGGTCGGATCCGTCCAGCCCTCAAAATGTAATTACTTAGAGCATCTCCAACAGGCCCTCAAATCCTCAAATTTTGAGGATTTGATCATTCCAACAAGCCCTCAAAACTTATCTTTAATTTCATTTTGGTCCCTATATTTATGTTTTTACAAATAATTGTACTAAACTTAATTTAAAATAACTTAAGTACACAAAATAAAATAAAATAAGAAAAATATTACATAACATTAAAAAGAAAAGATAAATACATTAAAAATCCAAATTCCAAACAAAATAAAAATACATTTTAAACAAATTAAAGACAAATTACATGAACACATAAATATTACATATATTATCATGTAACTTTATTATGTAATATTGTGTGTTGTATAATATATTAAATGTATGTTTCATATTTATTTATGAAATTTTATCATTATTAGTAACTTTTATCAATATGAAAGACTAGATTACAAATTAATAAAATTTTAAGGATTTTTTTGAGGATTCATTGTTGGAGTAACCCAACCTCAAATCCTCATTTTGAAGATTTGCTCCCCTCAAAATGAGGAGAGCTATTGGAGATGCCCTTAGTGTGGTATTTTAAAAGTCCAGATCCATCATTTCTTTATCAAGGCCCAGTCCAATATGCATCAGTCCGAATTTGGAGCTGCTGGTCCAAGCCAAGCAGTCCAGTCATCACTGCCACTTCACTTCTACCAATTAGAGCACTTGTATCACGTGGCTCATTTACATGCTAGCCGTTGGATGAAGAGTGGATCAAACGGCTGGTGAAAAAGGATATATATATCATCTTTATCTTCAGAGAAAGCAAGAAAGAGAAGTAGGGTCTATATTCTAACTATTGGGTTGATTTCCCTCTTCTTGGCCCATATTTTTTGAAAGGCCCAACTAGCTGTTTATGATGCAATATAAAAGCATCATATTGCTAGGGCTTTATTGGGGGAGCTTCAAATTTGAATGGATTCGTACTCGTTCTCGGCATCTTGGTCGGAAGTAAACTATATGGAAGAGCAAGAGAAGCTTCAGGCAATGCTAAATGCCGAAGAGAGGAGATGCGATGAAGCAGGTAACTTTAACTTTCTCATATCTCCTTTGCGGACCTTTAAAGGTCACTGCAGTGCTTGCAGTGACAACCTCGGATTTGATTTCACTTTTATGTTCATTTTATGGTTTGTTAACTGTCAACCTAAGTTCGGACTAAATTTGTATAATATGTAGAATTATTCATGAAAAACGAGGAGGAGCTTAATGCATCAGCACAAGAGAAAGTTTCAAAGGAGGAGTCCGATAAGTTGGTAGGGTTCAATCTGCACCTCATTTTTTTTTCATGCGGTTCGGGTGCGACTGAGAGAGTGAATGTGCCACACATTTAGGTGCCAAGTTGATATGCTTTTGTTTCACGTAATATAGGCTGTGACGAATTGCTTTGCAAGATAGAAAGAGGCTAGACTTTCGGCTGAGAAGTTGCAAACCTCTCTTTCAGAAGAAGTCGCTAAATGTCAAAGGGAGCTCCAAGCTAGTAATCAGAAGGTATGTGTTGGAGAATCGTGATTCCTTGGCTTTATTCTCTTATCCCTTTTATGTCATTGCCTAATGTTAATACTTGGCTAGGAATTTCTGTACCTAGTTGCACTGCAATTAAGCGAATGAAAAAAGAAGATAAATGATCAGTATTTCTTTTCTTACGTGTGCTTGAATTGACCTCTTTCATGTATTTTATTACAATCTAACTGAAGTTAACTTCTTTGTTTTTGTAGTT
The DNA here is from genome assembly GCA_033675215.1 of Rhodiola kirilowii. Classification (NCBI taxonomy): domain Eukaryota; kingdom Viridiplantae; phylum Streptophyta; class Magnoliopsida; order Saxifragales; family Crassulaceae; genus Rhodiola; species Rhodiola kirilowii. The sequence goes on from CM066199.1 coordinate 732,087, forward strand.
ATCCTCTCTCAATGATGAGTACAAAGGACTTAAAGAGTACAACACAAGTTTGCAACAATACAACACTAAACTGCTGAGTCGCCTCGCTGCTGCTAACGATAACCTTACGCGTGTGGAGAAAGAAAAAGCTGCTGTAGTTGAAAATCTGAGCACAGTTAGGAATGAGTTGGTATCGTCTCGGGTATGTCTTATATACTGTCTTCCAAAAAAGGGCTGAAAGAATGAATCCTCATGGGAAATTAAGTGTGCTTTTTTAGTTATGTTATGATACTGTTTATGATTAGAAGTATTAATTAATAGAACAACCTAAGCTCTTTTGATGATGCATAATGTTTCTCTTAGTTGCTACTGGATTACTCATTCAGTATCTATCAGGTATCTATTTTTATTATGTTTATCAACAATATTTATTAGGAATACGACTATTCGGTTTATGTGTGCAGGGGCTTCAAACTGACCAATTGTCTAACAGTCCTATACGACGATTTCAAATGGCTGATGACCGAGACGAAGATGATCGAAGATGAAAGCTGGAAGCTCTGGTCGAAGATGGAAGCTCTGATCGAAGTTGGAAGCTGGAAGCTCTGATCGAAGATGGAAGTTGGAAGGTCTGATCGGCGATTTCAGATGGAAGCTCTGATCGAAGATGATGTCCCGATTGGAAGCTGTGATGCGATATAGGGTTGCGGAATGGACATATGAGGTTGAGCCGTTCCAATTTTGTTACTAAAATCGGTTTGATTGCAATAAAATCTGTCCGTTGACTGTTTGACCGTGTCCAGCCGTGTCTGATCGTGTCCCTGTGTCCGAAACAGCCATTCATCAAAAATTGTCGTGTCCGTGCTTCCGAGCTTGCTACACAAAGATGGCTACTATAAGGCTCGAATTCATTTCTGTATCCCTTTACATGGTTACTATGAAGGTAGAGTTTATTAATAAACCCACATTCTTACATTTGTTCAAGTTGCATTCCTTGGACTGATTGGGAAATCTACATGTTGCTGATTGGGATGATACATCTCATATACTGAGCTTGGACTGATTGGGAAATCTACATGTTGCTGACATATTCATTCCTCGTATCAAGGACTAATAAAGTATTCGATTTTAGGTCTCCATATTTGCTTATGGCCAGACAGGTTCTGGCAAAACCTACAGTAGACCAGGAAACCCTGACTAGAAAGGCTACATTTGGTTTTTCATCTTTAAGATTCAGTGTAAATACATTCTCACAAACTACATGTAATTATTAATCAACTACATTCAACTTGATGGTTTTTTTTTGTGAAGTTAGCAAATTCTTTGGCTTGTGCAGTTTGAATTTTACATGCTGTTAGAAAATTTACAATTTCCAATCAGTGTCCATGCATCACGCCATCCTAGGGGCAGGTCTGTTGAGTTGCGCAGCGTACAAAACATTAATTTTATTATTGGATGGAGAAACTAATACAAGAGGAACTCTCTCACACCTCACACTTCACTCACACTTTCTTACTCAAGTGCCTAAACCACTGCAACTCACTCTTATTTATACTATAAAACTATAGCAATGGAGGGCTAGGATCATTTTGATCCTACGGTTATAATTAACTACTCTAGAAAATTCTACTAAAATATCTATTCTCTACTATTTTCCACACTCTTCTAGATTTTTCCATGTTCTTATCCATTATTCATTCATCTTCTTTGGGCTTGTTACTTGATCCATGATCTTGATTTTGGGCTTATTCTTAAGTTGATTTCTTAAGCCCAATTTAGGCATTGATTCTCAATACTCCCCCTCAATGCCTAAATTCTCTTCTCCCATAGGTGGCCTTTGACGTTTGCTCCAATATCAAACTTGTCATGCGCGTCTTTATCGTATCATCTCTTTTCAAGAAGTATCCCAAGATTCGTTCTTTGCATCGAAGAATCATGTATTGCTTTTGAACAGTTCTCTAACTTCTTGGTGCTCCTTGGATAAACTTTAATCTTCTTTGCGCCTTTCTTCACCTAAACCTTAAACCCCTAAACCCCTAAGGCTAATAAATTTATAATAATAAAAACCCTTTTGCAAGCATCTAAGCATATATATATTCGTTTAAGTTGACGGCGTGAGATTAGTGAGTATTATATGGATATTATAAAATTGGAAAATTGGCCCTGATTGTCAATTTTGATAGTTCGGACCGTGATTTGTCAATTTTGTTAGTTCGGACCGTGATTTGTCAATTTTGATAGTTCGGACCGTGATTTATCACTTTTGTTAGTTCGGGTCGTGATTTGTCACTTTTGATAGTTCAGACCGTGATTTGTCAATAGACAATAGTTCGTACACCCTTTTTGTCATTTTCCCTAAATTATAATAGTGGAGTTTTGACTGTTTATATATGAATAAAGCTCTTGTACCAAATATTTCATTTTCATGAAGCTCAGAGAATATATAGGCTTATTATTGGAGAACTTGGCATATAATAATGAAGCTAGTAATTAAGCTGATTTCATTTCAAAGTTTAGATACTTAACAAAGGATGGAGATCATCACATGAGTTCAACTGTTGCTGTAAATCTCACATAATGCAAAATGTTGTAACACAAGTTGCAATTTTTTTACCGGACACGAAACTGTTCAGATAAAGCAAAAACAAATAAAATAGTCGACAAGTGTTTCAACATGGTGTTCACTCTCTCTCTAGCCTCCGGTCATAAATGAGTCCTTTCAGTGACGGTTCCAGAGCGTTGTAAGAGGGGGTCCTAATTTTTTTCCATCGATGAATAAAGATATTGGTCTGATTTGGTAAAAAATAATTTGCAGATATATATCCTTTATGTTCAACGATATAAGAAGTTAAGTAAAATACTAAATTCAAACTCATATATGTAGTTCATTGACGACCTAACTTTAGAAGGTTATAAAACTCACATCAATGACCCTAACAATTCGATTCATATGTCATTGGAAAGATAATTTAATAGGTTACGACTCTTCAGTTGATATTAAGATCTAAATCGGACGTTAAAGCACCTGAAAACATGCTTACACTAAGGTCGCCTACAAATGTACGTAGTCAATCACATACAACCGTTGCAACTTTGCAACGGTATAACAAGCAACCAGAGCACCATGCATTTGGGAAATCGAACACCTAGAACAAAAAGTTAAGGACAATGGCTACAAGTTCTATGTTTACACCTAAACTAAAATATAACGTTAAGGTAACTCAAAACCAAGTGGAAATAGACTGTATGTTTGAAGTTGCTAATGAGCGATCAATATTCTGGAGCTCACAAAGGCCTCGTCCGATGTCCGTTGAAGACGATCTATATATCGTCGGAAAGCTAATTGAATGTTCTACAATTTTCATGTTCATATCAAGATAAAATTCAAATGTTAAACTAGTGAAATCAACGATTAAAGATGACTGCTTGATTGAAATTTGCCGAAACGGAGAGGTGTCCTGGGAGTTGGGACCCCCGGGACATGCTGGAACGGTCCCTGAGTCCTTATTATACTTTTTTATACAATAATTAAGTCCATCAGCCGAATCTATTAAGCAATTACAAGAATCGTCATATAAATAACACCGAACTCTTCAACAAATGAGCAACTCAATTTCATATTTCCAAAATTAGAAAGAGTGCTACAAATTGAAGCATTATAAACGTCACTCGTGTCGAAGGTTTTATAAGGTAGCACAGGACCTTCAAGGTCGTTTGAACTACCAAATATACTATCAGTATCAGTTTTTCAAAATTCTAATCAATTAGATGTCGTCATCTTCATCAAATTTCATCAACCCATCAGAATCGTCGTCATCCTCAAAACCTCAGAAAGTCGCCCTTGCAATGCTATCAGTAGTGCTTAAAAGGATACTGCACCCTGCATAAAGGATTGTAGTCTAGTGATTATAGTCTTGGTCGAATGACTAAGAGGTCGACGGTTGAAACCTTCATGAATGCACCTAATGACATGCGTTTAGGACTTGTCTATTTCTTGTCTATCAAAGTAGAATTTAAAAAAAATACTACACCTCACATCTAATTGATCGATAAAGACATCAAAATCAAAACTTATCGAAGACATAATTTAAAAAATAAAATTTTTTTATTCGAATTATAAAAGATGAGGACCATGTAAAAGTAAATTTATTATTTGTTTGAAATGTTATAATTATTAAAAAATTACTTGTTTTTAATCCATTTTTTTATTTCTATAATATCGAACAGAGATGCGCTCAAATGAGAACACCCTCTTAGGCTAAGAATATGAGAATCATTCTCAGCCACTCATTTTGTTGAAATGAGTGGTTCAAAATGCACCACGTCATCTACTATTCACTTTCTGTTTTTTACTATGTACTTTCTGCTTTTACTATTTGCACTTTTATCTTTTAACTATAAGACAAAAATGCATAATCAATCTACACCCTTAGATCATTTGATCCAAAGGTGCAAAATGATTCTCATATTCTTAGCCTAAGAAGATTTATCATTTGAGTGCGCCCCATATCGAACATTATCATTTTTTTTGAACATTATCATTTTTTTTTAACATTATCACTGCAGCTTCTCTCTGTGCAACGCATACAAGGTCCACGTCACGAACGTCAACGAAATCCGAATCGACTAACTCCGGCGACTATGAGAAGATCCTTCCGAAGAGGAAACCCCGGAATGGTTGGTTCCAACAGCGGAAACGACCAATTTCTTAGAACGGTTTCAAGAGCCGTCACCAGACCAACCACGACCACCAGCCTCCACGAGCCTTTCTCCGCGAATTCGCCGTCTTCCATCAGCTCCAGAAAGCAGCGTAGGTCAAGTTCTTCATCAACAAGTGCGCAATCTGTATCGTCCGCTTCGGGCTCAACCACGCCCCGCAATCTTCCGATATCGGCTGTGACCAATCCGATTATGAATTATTACCGACCGTCGTTTCCCTCGCCGCCTTCTTCGGTTGGTGATGATTTTGAGTGGCTGGTGGAGGATGGTGGCGCTATTGTGAGCGATGACGAGGTCCTCTTCGGTCCGGCGCCGTCTGTGGATGAGGTTCAAGCTGCTGTGTCCTCCCTTCAGCAGTAATTATTATTTTTATTTATAATTCTTATTTTAATAAAAGTTGAATCTTTATGTTACATTTGTGTTTGATTGTCTGAAACTATGCCTGATAGTTTCTGCATCTTGTGATGTGTGTAGAGTCATTGATCCAGCGTCCTTTTCACGCCTTGTTGAGTTTGGATATGGCTCAAATGGGGACAGTGGTACTTCTGATCATTCCAGCAGTGTGTCGGAATTGGATTGGATAGAGCCTTCCTCGCAAATGTACAGCTCCATAATGCTGAATTCTCCAGGGTCCAACAGGATTTTTGACGCTTTCCGATTGTTGCAAAATGACGCTGCCATTCAGGTTTGGGTCAACTGAGTTGAGTTTGCATTTGTTGATATGATCACCAGTTTTAACTGTTTCATTTTTTCTGGTAGAGTATGGTCGTATCGTTGTCTTCTGACAAGGCTGTTTGGAATGCTGTTTTGAATAATGAGGCGGTGAGGGAGCTTAGGGGATCCCTTAATCAAGGTTTGTTTGACAATTTAACTTTTTGATGGTTTGTGAAATGACTTGATAATATTTTTTGTCTTAAGAGGATGTCAACATTTCCGAGTAAATGTGTTTGCTTATAATTACATTTTATGGATCTATTAGGAGTCGGAGACAACGGCCACGCAAGATCTGGTGTGGAAGAGTCTGATGGATCCTGCGGAGCAACAAATCTACTGGCACGTGTCATTGAAACTGCCAAGCTGAAAGCCATGGAAATATTTGATGTGATAAATAAGATCGTGAGTAATTTGTTTAATACTGAGGAGGATCTACCTGTGTGCTCCAGCCCCTTGGAGGAAAAACTGAGGCAATCTGTAATGCTCACAGTTATGGTGTTGTTGATTGTTGTTGTGACAAGAGGCAACATGGCTTGATCACAAGTCTTGAGTTTACTGTTATTTGATGGCTTGATTGTAGGTTTCTGTAGTGCATTAGTAACACTTATTTTTACCTTTAGTTGTAACTGGTGGTTGTCAAATTCAGATATTCTAATAGAGGGTAATGAATAGTGATTTTTACCATGTCATTGCACCATTACATCAATTTCAAAGGGCATCATATATTCATATGCCATGAAACATTAGAGAAAAGTTAAAGCACCTAGCCGTCTAAATCATTACAGCAGTGTTGCAATACAAGGTGATTTGCTAATGAGAGAGTTACAGAACATATATAAACTTGCCTCCTCTAATTCACATGTCCGAATCATTTTGGTTGCACTGAGCAGCTATTTCGAATCAACAATGGAATCCAAGAGAAAATCCACATCTGCAGAGACAAGCATCTTCTTTTCAAGATCTCCAATTTCACAGAATGTCTTCTCCTTTTTGTTCACGGCAACTGCATCCTGGTCCATATTGTCGAAACAAATACCCGGGGCTACCTGCAAATATATCTCATAATAAAAACTCACACGAACAACACAATCGAGTATAAAATGAGCTACCTCTGAATAACCTTACTAAATGTAACATCTATTTAAATGGTGTACAATGGAGCAATGGCGAGGATTAAGAGTAGAAAACTCACATCAAACAGGGTTTCTCCAACCTTCAATTTTACTTTTCCACTCTTATAAACTTGCATTTTTCCAATGTGACCTCCAGAAAACCCTTCCTTGCTCTTAGTTTGTTCCATTACTGGTCTCGATGCTCTAGCTATGTTTCCGCGAGCAGATGAGCTACCTTGGCCTGATGTTGGCAGCCTGTTAGCTATTCCTTTTCCTGTAGTAGATGGGTCAGCTTTTCCCATAGGTATCGAGCTCCCACCAGTATCTGGTCTTCTTCCAAGAAAAAGTTGTCTAGGTATGGGAAATTTTTCAGGAAGCTGAACCAAAAACAAGTCGGGGTTTTCGTATTCTGCCTGCAAAGAATTCAAGATAATATCAACCAATTATGTGAGTTTGTAATGGAAAAACCTATCGTGTAAATGATAAATCTAGAAAAAAGCAGATTGGTACACTTACAAGTAATCCAAGTTTTGTAGCATGAGTTTTACTGCTTTCATCAGGTACCGAGCTTTGGTTCTTTCCAAATTCAAGTTCGTTCAGAATTTCTAGGATAACAAAAATAACCGAAGATTTTAATTTGAGTGGAAATAGCTTGTTCGCGACCAAGTTCACAAAAGCCTCAAAAAGAGAGATATTTATAACTATTTAGCTTAGCCTTCAGTAACATTTCATACAGTTTTTTGCAAGTGTTCATGGCCTTTTCACTGCTATTAATGATAACAACCACATCTTCAAGATTAAATAAGGGAAATTGTCCACTGAACAAGTTATTATAAACATTAACATCACCAGACACATGACTTGACTAGAGAAAGGATGACAACATGATTGGTTTATTTGTTCCGATAGCTCTCATTAATGGGAGTGTTCCTTACTTGTTGGACAAACACACTTGAAAGACAATGACCACACAGATATTGTTGGGGTCTTGAAAACATACCTGGATTTCCTGAATATGGCCTTCTTAAAGGCAGATTAGTCGGATAGTGTCCGTCATAATCCTGCAAATACATTATAAATATTAATCCTGCAAATAAGTTAGCCTGATTAGGAATATTAATATGAAGAAAGACGAGAGTGAGGCAGAGCAGGTTTTACCCAGGGTTCAACATAGTCTTTTTCTATCCTGAATATTTTTGCTTCAGCGGCGTCGGAGTTCGAGGAAACAATGGCATTAGTTGAGATGTCCGGAGAAGGTAAGCAAAGAGCTTTTTGTTTGCCATGACTTGATTTTGAAGCATGACTGTTACTGTAGCCAGAATATCCAGTTGTACTGGTCCCATACTGCTTAGCTGAAGCTGTCGTCTGACAAGAATTGTCTGAGAATGAAGCTGCAAGGTTGAATTCCATCAGCAGAAAAGCACAACAATCCTTAGAAACTATAACAACGACATATAACAAGGAACAATGCATAATATACATGCTCCAATGACCAGTAACTTGTTAAAAACGATTCCAACATCTATCGGACGCAAGTAAAGGCCTCGACTTGGCTAAGCTTGTTAATTGCAATACAAACTACAAAGTTTTATGGCATAAACTACTAAGGATTAGAAAAATCTTCCCCTCACAACTCCATCCAGCTTCCACAATATAAAAGAAAAATCTACTAGAGCAAGATAGGATACACTTACATTCCTTTGGGCCATCAAGCTTTCGATTGTCCCTCTTTTCCTGACAAACACAAGCCCAAAATACCAATCAATGAATAAATCAAAACAATTTTTAAAAAATTAGATAATAAAATTCTGTTCAGTGGATTACTTGGAAACGTCGCAAAATTTCCAGGCCGGCGCCATCATCACCTTCCGGCTCCCTGAAACAAAACCGAAGGAATCGAATCAATTTCAACGATTGAAGCCCTAGGGTGTGGAGAGTCATTACCTTTTAGGGACTCTGTTTCTGCGACGCGGTAGAACGGGTTTGAAAATTCTCTGCAAAATGAGAGAGAAGACAAAATTAAAATATTCGGAAATAAAAGAAAATGGAGAGAGTTGGAATTGAGCTTAGATCGGACCTTCTTGGGTTGTTGAGGTGGGAGATCATCAGGATTCATGGCGATTTTAGGGCTTTATGTTAATAAAAAAGAAGAAGAGAAAAATCGATGTAGCTTGGAGTCGAACACGAGATAAGAGGAAAAAAGGCGAAATGTTGTTCCATCTGATCTGCTCACTTATTGTGTTGGGTTTGGAGTTTTAATTATATGTACAAGATGACCTATTTTATTATCATTTTCTATACAAGCTGAGTCCTGAGTGTTTTATTTTTTATTTTCATTTTTTAAATGTCCACTGAAAGTTATTATCATAATTTTATTCTGTTGTAGGTAAACTGCAGCAACTGATCAAACTTGAACTTGCCCATTGTGTCCATCAGTCCATGCCAATATTCCACGAATAAATACAATGTAGTTTTCATTTATGATGAACTGATTGATGCATTTGAAAGAACAAAATTTTCAAACTAGAGTCTGAACCAGTGGATCTAACAGGAAAGTGCGAAAAGGGTGTTAATTTCAGATCAAACTGCGAAAAAGAATAGAGTACTACATTAGCTTAATTGAGATCTCTTGTTCTTAACATTTTACAGGTGACAAGTCTTTCCTAAAAAATTTCTAATGGGCAACTTATAGTTTGAGATGCGGTTGGTTTTACTTGATTTGAACTTGTGCTGCCACGTTTCAGAAATACCATTTCGGTCTTACTTCCTGTTCTTTTTCAGTTAAATCCCTGTACTCGTAAAGCTCAGCTCCAGCCTTGCTCACTGGCATTGCTGGCCGGGTGAAGATCTCAACTGGCTTTGGAACCCAAACTGCTACATGTAGTTCTTTCTTCTCATCCTCTGAAACTGGGTCAAATCCTTTTCTTGCTGGTTCTACACTAATCCACCCTAAACCTGATATATGTATGTCGCAAGCTGGCCTGGGCAGGGAAAAATCAAAGAATGTGAATTTTAGTGTACGAAATCAACATAAAAAAACGGGGGAACTCAAGTCCCGTGTTATACCTTTCCCAGTCCTCAAATTCTATTTTTAATTGACGCCTAGTTTCGAGACCCATCCACTCATTTGCTCTTTGTTTTCCAGTTGGAGGTGTCAATAAGACACCAACTTGCTTCTGCAAAAGAAAATTAAATGAAGTGCTAATTCTGGATTGGGAAGTGCAGCCCATAAAAATCTGAGATAACAACCAATGTAAACAGAAAAACAATCCTACATTGTGTGAACAGGATAGAACAGGCGACTAAAGTGAGATGATGAATATTCAAAATATTCTATGTATCTAGGTTGAATAAGGCTTTATATAATGAACAGAGGAACATGAGGTCTCTTTGAGTCTCAGCTTCAGGCATGTACCTGATAAAACTCATCAGCTTCGTCCAAAGGCACAAGATGAACTTGCAGCGCCTTGGGTCCGTAAAATGTTAAACACGTCTGAGGTTGTACCTGACAACAAAGGGAGTTTCAGTAGACCTGGAAACATCAGATAGGCTTCCATATAACTAAATGCCGACGGAGAAAAATATAAAAGGCCTGGTAAGAACCTTCAAAACATCTACTCTCGCAAGACCTCCCCAAAATATTGAAAATTCATTCAATCCATTATGCACGATAGTCTTGAATGTCTTCATGTCAGAGGCAACCTGCAGATGGTTTTTGCAGTGGACTAAAGTATCAGTTACCAGATTACAATGGAGCTGCCTTAGAAGATGATATTATACATACAGGTACGGTTATTCCCCTGAGGCGACTTTGAGGTGCAAGAGCAGGTAGATCTTCAGAATGAACAACTGCTGCTTGTCTATGGTGAAGATGAACTCCAGGCGTATCATATATTTTCTGTATGGGAAAGAATGGAAATGGGCAGGATATGAACAAAGATATGAACATGAACAATCATGGGGTTTGAAGGCAGTAAATGTGTTAAAGCCGAACTTTCATACCCCTCCTCCAAAGAAAGCTTCAATTTGAATGGGTCCTAATGTGGTTCCCGGAACAGCCGACTGTATAGGCTTGTATTTCTGAGCCGCTGCAGCAACTGGATCCTTCTCGCCCATCATTTCTGGTTACCAATGTTTTTATTGAATATAACACGGCATTAGGATCTCCAGAGTAACTAATCTCATTCTACGATGTGCATGCTGGGTAATGAATGTCTGAATAAACCACTTACTCAGCATAGCATTGATAAATGCTGATTTGCCAACATTTGCGGACCCCTGATATGTAAAATGATGATGTTAAATCAAACTGATAAAGTTTAATATACAATCTCTAAAAGAAGACCAATAGCTGTATTAAAAATAGAAAAGGCTCAAGTGGTGTTCTTGATAATAGAAGGCACTGCACCAACCAGAATATACACATCACGCCCCTGCAATACAACAGAATTTGAGATCAGAAATTTCAGTGTATAAAACTAGTTGGATGTAGAAAAATCAGATGACAGAATTAGTAACGACTGACAATATGAAAGAAGTACACAGATTAAAAATTCAGTATATGAAAGACACCTTTTTCTCGCGTTGAATTTCAGATGAAACTCCTGCTATCCCAATCATTGATTTTGAACTAGTCAGGTGGACACTCAAAACACTGTAAATAAACAACTTGTGACAAACTTCAAGGGTGATGGGTAAAAGAAAACAAAAACATTTCAGATTAATCATGCTTCTGTCATTGTACTGGCCATTCTATTGTATATCTGATTAACCAGCTTCCATAAGGCTTCTACACCCATTCCCAGACACTCAAATACTACCTAAATTATTAAATACCATAGTCTTTCTTAAAATTTAATTTTTTATGAACTCTGGATACTCATACACATTCTGGTTCTCTTGGACACGGGACACCTATTGAAGACAAACTTTGCTGGCAAATATATTTACTGAAGCCAAGTGAGAATTTGTTTTTAACTTACTTAAGCTTCTTCTTCATAGTAGCCTCCACAACCCAGTCTCCTATACAATTTAGATCTGTTCCCTTGGGAAGAAGATCAACCTAATAAAAGACAGGAATCACAGTGAAGAGATAACAAAAATAAACCAAGGAAGTTTCAGGCATTTGTTTGATCTACATTAAGTTTCAAGCATTTGATCGATTCAATATCACATGTTAGCATACAACCACAGAAGCACCTTAGTCAGAACCAGAATGATAGGATTCGCACCGGCAAGATCGCGGATACGAGCCAGAAAGCTACCATTGAAGTCTACAATGTCAACCTGCAACATAGTCATTTGACATATCAAGTTTGTGTTTTGACAATAACTGGACAATGTCAATCCCCAAGTAATTGGTATCACAACTTTTTGTTCAGGCACACCATCCAAATGAAATTTCCATCACTAAAATTCAGCATTAACATGAGCAATCAAATTCATGTACAGACTGGAAATCCTAAAGTGAGTTTTAGAAAGCGGTTCAGGATCAATCAAATTCATAAATAGATAATTTAAGTGTCGAACTTGCCAGTTTCACTATTAAAGCCTTTTCATGCCGCACATGAGAAAGCTTTTCTCGTAGCTCCTCAGCTGTAACAAATTGCTTCCCACCAGGATACCCTCCGTTACCACCAACAGCGGTAATCATATGCCCATGAGACAAAAGACGACATCTTCCGCAGAGAACGGTATTGAGCTGACGGTGTTTCTTTTTCTGCAATTAAAAACGAAGCACATCATTGTCTTAGAGTTTAGCCTCAATATCAAGTGTAGTTGGCAACTCAAATCTAAACACAGCAAGAAACACAATTGATATTGTTAGAAACCTCAGCTTTGGGATTATTAACTTTAACTACCCTACTCTTCATGTAACCTCAAAATACACACAAACATAGCCATGTTCAGTTCTTACTTCCACCCGAAATGGAATTCGTTACTGCTTCTCAATCTTTCAATGGGATTCTCGATTCATCATAATCTTACACTGTGAGCTCCTATTTCAAGTCAATTTGTAAGTAAGCAAGCATCAATAGCAGCAGTGCAAGAAAGTTTTAATTTTCATACCAAGTCGTATACATCCTGGTCCACATAACCCGGCGCATCCTTCTCCAAAATCTGCAACGGAGCACCGCATCCATAACAACACGCCACACCACTAAAACTTCCCTTCACAACACCACCACCAATCCTCTTTTCTGCCATCACCATCTTCTTCTTCCTCCTCTCCTTCTTTCTCACCTCCAACACCATATTCGACGCCTCCACCGACTGGTAGTGCTGGAGGAAGATCTCGCCCCGGGTCGGGGCCGCCGAGCCCAGTCCATCGGGTTCGGATGTGGATGCGGCTGCGGGTTCGCGAGCGGTGTCATATTTGCAGAGGATGAGGTTGCGTCGCCGTCGATGGCCGGAGCGGATGCTGGGGAGGGCGGAGGTTTTGGGTAGAGAGAAAGGAAAAGGGGATAGGAAGAGCGAGAGAGATTCGGGCGCCATGGTTGAGAACCGCCAGCTCCGTAATTCTATGCTTTGTTCTTGGTTTTTGCTGGGGCGATTGGGCACGTGTTATGCACGTAGATGTCAATGTATTGATAGGCTATTTGCATTTTCGCCCCTTTTTGCCTTTAACAAAAGGAGTATAAAACCTGGTAAATTTGAGGAGAAGTGGAGCGGCGAACTCCTGTTAATTCATGTTTATTTTTCTTGTCTGTTCTGTTCCCAGCTGGTTAACTTGTCCCAGCTTTAAGTCCTCGGTTCGCCGTTGTCTTTGTAATTCACAGTTTTAATCAAAAAAAAGAAAACCTGGTAAATTTAAATGTTTTTTTAGTAAGATATGATGTTTTATACGATTGCAAGTGAACTGAGATCGAGCTAAACTGAACAAAACTATGCGAATACTGAATCCAAAAACCTTAATATTTCTTTTTTTTTTTGATAGGCACAAATCTTAATATTTAACCAACATAAAATTGTGTATTCGATTTTCTGAAATTTAAATATCAGTTCAAATTGAATTGAAAAACACAATGAATATTTCTCAAACAACTGGGCAAAGGCAACGGTAAATCAAGTTGGTTCATAGCAAGAGAGTGGTGCAGCCCTAGTTATGTTTTGATGTAGAAGTATGCTCAAATGCATATATCTTCTTCTTTTTTTTGATGGGACAAATGCATATATCATTTTTTTTTCTTTTTCTGATTGTGGAAACTGAGATTACAAAAGAAGAGTAACTGTAAGTTGGGAAGTAAAGGACAAGCATCCAAGTTCCAACCGAGACCCGGACCAATCCCTCAGCCGAGCAAATCTAGCAACGAGATCGGCGAGGTTGTTTGCCTCCCTACAAATGAGCATTACTGTCCAAAGCGCATTATGGTCCAGCGCTGCTAAACATCCCGTGTACCAGTCCTTATTAGCGAAATCCAGGTGATTCCTGCAGTTAATAGCCATAACAGCATCTGTGCTATCGGACTCGATGATTGCTTTTGTGAAGCCCGACTGGCGACATAAACGTAGGCCCTCCCAAATACTCCACCCTTCGCGGAAGCAGAATCACAAAGGACTTGGTGGCGAGCCCGGACAGCCAGGACATGTCGTGCTATGACACCAATACTACCGGACTTAGTCGAGTCGCTCCAAGAAGCATCACAATTAATCTTGACGGTACCAATGGGCGGAGGCTTCCACATGAACTCTGAGCATTGGAAATGATGAGTAACGTTGTCAATATGGTACCTGTAAAACTCATTAGCCAACACTTTGATTCGGCTAATTGCCTCATGCGTAGGAATCATCACATTATCATGCTTGAGTTTGTTTCGAGCTCCCCAAATATACCATAATGATACAAGGGCAAGACCTGCGACTTTAGGATCGAAAGAAAGCAGTACATAAATAAAACAACACATCAGCTATTGAAGAGAAAGAGCCGAGCCGCATCCATTCCTGCATGCCCATCCCCTGCCAAACAGCGTCCGCCCACCAACAGCGAAAGAAAACATGCATCATAGATTCACACTTATACTTACATACCGGGCATGAAACGTCCTTAACAATATTTCTAGCAAACAGACTAGTGCCAACAGCTAAAGCATTATGATAACAACGCCAACCAAAGATTTTAATCTTCCGGGGGACAAATGCATATATCTGAATACAACTAAAACGGGTACCAGAACTGCTTAGTTAACGTGTGTTACCTACTCGGCTGGCTGGAGAAGTGACTTATAAATGCTAGTACAGCGACTGAGGATACTGTCATGGAAGAGCTATGTCGACTGCCACAGGTGAGAGAAAAAAAACATGCATTTCTTCGAGAGGGAGGATATTTGAGTGTTCGGTGCATAAATTACCTAGAAGTAGCTTCTCATCTGATATGCCTCAGAGCCATCTACAGCCATGACTGGAGACGGTAGATTTCAGATCAATAGGCTGTTGACATTGAAAATAGAGTTGTAACAATGAAATGTTACCCAACTACTGTTTCTCTTCCAAACATGCGCGACGAGGAGATGATTCAGTCACGAAAAGACTGTACTGACAAGTTTTCAAAAGAATGATAAATTAAACTAAAACCAGTATTACTTGAATGCTGAGTTGTTTTCAAGGTCTACTTCTTGAATGCATCGTAAAAACAAGTTCACACAATCCCTTAATAGAGTGGGCTTCTGGATGGTCAGCGGTGTCCATGGCTCCATGCCCATTAGTACCTTACTCGATCTCTATTAAAGTAACTCATCAGATTAGATTGTGCTGCATGATGAGATTATAAATACTGCACAATGACCAAGGTGAAGACATGCACGCGCGCTTGAACAGAGCTTTGGGTCTTTATACTGGGAAGGACTTTTTTTCTTCTCATATCAGAACCTGGAACATCATGAACAGGATTTTGAGTACTTTGTTCTGAAGATCCTGAAATATGTAGTTCTAATGGTTTTACATACTTTGATATCAAAGTGAATGCAACTCAATCCACAGAAAATATTCATACCCCTAACAATATTTTCTGCAATGTAGATGCCACTGCAGAACCAGCTTTTCAAGCAGAAAAGAATAATTTGCAACAGCGTATGAAATGGTAAAAGCATCATCTATCATTCCATGCGCTACTCAACAAATGAACTCCCTTGGTATTTCACTAGTGTTTGATCCATGACCATCGTGAAAAGTTTGTATGTGCCAGCAGTTGCTCGAAACAGTAAACCCCAGCATAATTTTTCATCCAACGATCAATCAAACCAAAGTGACCTGAAACCAAGTGCACCGAATCCACGTTACAGAAAATAGCCAAATTAAGCACATTCAAACAACATTCTAGTAGGTTAAAATGACTACCACCTATAACATTATCTCATCAACTCAGCACACACCAACAATAGCGCAAGAAAACAAAACCTAATGCCGCTGCAACTCACTCACACTTCACACTTCACTCACACTTTCTTACTCAAGTGCCTAAACCACTGCAACTCACTCTTATTTATACTATAAAACTATAGCAATGGAGGGCTAGGATCATTTTGATCCTACGGTTATAATTAACTACTCTAGAAAATTCTACTAAAATATCTATTCTCTACTATTTTCCACACTCTTCTAGATTTTTCCATGTTCTTATCCATTATTCATTCATCTTCTTTGGGCTTGTTACTTGATCCATGATCTTGATTTTGGGCTTATTCTTAAGTTGATTTCTTAAGCCCAATTTAGGCATTGATTCTCAATACTCCCCCTCAATGCCTAAATTCTCTTCTCCCATAGGTGGCCTTTGACGTTTGCTCCAATATCAAACTTGTCATGCGCGTCTTTATCGTATCATCTCTTTTCAAGAAGTATCCCAAGATTCGTTCTTTGCATCGAAGAATCATGTATTGCTTTTGAACAGTTCTCTAACTTCTTGGTGCTCCTTGGATAAACTTTAATCTTCTTTGCGCCTTTCTTCACCTAAACCTTAAACCCCTAAACCCCTAAGGCTAATAAATTTATAATAATAAAAACCCTTTTGCAAGCATCTAAGCATATATATATTCGTTTAAGTTGACGGCGTGAGATTAGTGAGTATTATATGGATATTATAAAATTGGAAAATTGGCCCTGATTGTCAATTTTGATAGTTCGGACCGTGATTTGTCAATTTTGTTAGTTCGGACCGTGATTTGTCAATTTTGATAGTTCGGACCGTGATTTATCACTTTTGTTAGTTCGGGTCGTGATTTGTCACTTTTGATAGTTCAGACCGTGATTTGTCAATAGACAATAGTTCGTACACCCTTTTTGTCATTTTCCCTAAATTATAATAGTGGAGTTTTGACTGTTTATATATGAATAAAGCTCTTGTACCAAATATTTCATTTTCATGAAGCTCAGAGAATATATAGGCTTATTATTGGAGAACTTGGCATATAATAATGAAGCTAGTAATTAAGCTGATTTCATTTCAAAGTTTAGATACTTAACAAAGGATGGAGATCATCACATGAGTTCAACTGTTGCTGTAAATCTCACATAATGCAAAATGTTGTAACACAAGTTGCAATTTTTTTACCGGACACGAAACTGTTCAGATAAAGCAAAAACAAATAAAATAGTCGACAAGTGTTTCAACATGGTGTTCACTCTCTCTCTAGCCTCCGGTCATAAATGAGTCCTTTCAGTGACGGTTCCAGAGCGTTGTAAGAGGGGGTCCTAATTTTTTTCCATCGATGAATAAAGATATTGGTCTGATTTGGTAAAAAATAATTTGCAGATATATATCCTTTATGTTCAACGATATAAGAAGTTAAGTAAAATACTAAATTCAAACTCATATATGTAGTTCATTGACGACCTAACTTTAGAAGGTTATAAAACTCACATCAATGACCCTAACAATTCGATTCATATGTCATTGGAAAGATAATTTAATAGGTTACGACTCTTCAGTTGATATTAAGATCTAAATCGGACGTTAAAGCACCTGAAAACATGCTTACACTAAGGTCGCCTACAAATGTACGTAGTCAATCACATACAACCGTTGCAACTTTGCAACGGTATAACAAGCAACCAGAGCACCATGCATTTGGGAAATCGAACACCTAGAACAAAAAGTTAAGGACAATGGCTACAAGTTCTATGTTTACACCTAAACTAAAATATAACGTTAAGGTAACTCAAAACCAAGTGGAAATAGACTGTATGTTTGAAGTTGCTAATGAGCGATCAATATTCTGGAGCTCACAAAGGCCTCGTCCGATGTCCGTTGAAGACGATCTATATATCGTCGGAAAGCTAATTGAATGTTCTACAATTTTCATGTTCATATCAAGATAAAATTCAAATGTTAAACTAGTGAAATCAACGATTAAAGATGACTGCTTGATTGAAATTTGCCGAAACGGAGAGGTGTCCTGGGAGTTGGGACCCCCGGGACATGCTGGAACGGTCCCTGAGTCCTTATTATACTTTTTTATACAATAATTAAGTCCATCAGCCGAATCTATTAAGCAATTACAAGAATCGTCATATAAATAACACCGAACTCTTCAACAAATGAGCAACTCAATTTCATATTTCCAAAATTAGAAAGAGTGCTACAAATTGAAGCATTATAAACGTCACTCGTGTCGAAGGTTTTATAAGGTAGCACAGGACCTTCAAGGTCGTTTGAACTACCAAATATACTATCAGTATCAGTTTTTCAAAATTCTAATCAATTAGATGTCGTCATCTTCATCAAATTTCATCAACCCATCAGAATCGTCGTCATCCTCAAAACCTCAGAAAGTCGCCCTTGCAATGCTATCAGTAGTGCTTAAAAGGATACTGCACCCTGCATAAAGGATTGTAGTCTAGTGATTATAGTCTTGGTCGAATGACTAAGAGGTCGACGGTTGAAACCTTCATGAATGCACCTAATGACATGCGTTTAGGACTTGTCTATTTCTTGTCTATCAAAGTAGAATTTAAAAAAAATACTACACCTCACATCTAATTGATCGATAAAGACATCAAAATCAAAACTTATCGAAGACATAATTTAAAAAATAAAATTTTTTTATTCGAATTATAAAAGATGAGGACCATGTAAAAGTAAATTTATTATTTGTTTGAAATGTTATAATTATTAAAAAATTACTTGTTTTTAATCCATTTTTTTATTTCTATAATATCGAACAGAGATGCGCTCAAATGAGAACACCCTCTTAGGCTAAGAATATGAGAATCATTCTCAGCCACTCATTTTGTTGAAATGAGTGGTTCAAAATGCACCACGTCATCTACTATTCACTTTCTGTTTTTTACTATGTACTTTCTGCTTTTACTATTTGCACTTTTATCTTTTAACTATAAGACAAAAATGCATAATCAATCTACACCCTTAGATCATTTGATCCAAAGGTGCAAAATGATTCTCATATTCTTAGCCTAAGAAGATTTATCATTTGAGTGCGCCCCATATCGAACATTATCATTTTTTTTGAACATTATCATTTTTTTTTAACATTATCACTGCAGCTTCTCTCTGTGCAACGCATACAAGGTCCACGTCACGAACGTCAACGAAATCCGAATCGACTAACTCCGGCGACTATGAGAAGATCCTTCCGAAGAGGAAACCCCGGAATGGTTGGTTCCAACAGCGGAAACGACCAATTTCTTAGAACGGTTTCAAGAGCCGTCACCAGACCAACCACGACCACCAGCCTCCACGAGCCTTTCTCCGCGAATTCGCCGTCTTCCATCAGCTCCAGAAAGCAGCGTAGGTCAAGTTCTTCATCAACAAGTGCGCAATCTGTATCGTCCGCTTCGGGCTCAACCACGCCCCGCAATCTTCCGATATCGGCTGTGACCAATCCGATTATGAATTATTACCGACCGTCGTTTCCCTCGCCGCCTTCTTCGGTTGGTGATGATTTTGAGTGGCTGGTGGAGGATGGTGGCGCTATTGTGAGCGATGACGAGGTCCTCTTCGGTCCGGCGCCGTCTGTGGATGAGGTTCAAGCTGCTGTGTCCTCCCTTCAGCAGTAATTATTATTTTTATTTATAATTCTTATTTTAATAAAAGTTGAATCTTTATGTTACATTTGTGTTTGATTGTCTGAAACTATGCCTGATAGTTTCTGCATCTTGTGATGTGTGTAGAGTCATTGATCCAGCGTCCTTTTCACGCCTTGTTGAGTTTGGATATGGCTCAAATGGGGACAGTGGTACTTCTGATCATTCCAGCAGTGTGTCGGAATTGGATTGGATAGAGCCTTCCTCGCAAATGTACAGCTCCATAATGCTGAATTCTCCAGGGTCCAACAGGATTTTTGACGCTTTCCGATTGTTGCAAAATGACGCTGCCATTCAGGTTTGGGTCAACTGAGTTGAGTTTGCATTTGTTGATATGATCACCAGTTTTAACTGTTTCATTTTTTCTGGTAGAGTATGGTCGTATCGTTGTCTTCTGACAAGGCTGTTTGGAATGCTGTTTTGAATAATGAGGCGGTGAGGGAGCTTAGGGGATCCCTTAATCAAGGTTTGTTTGACAATTTAACTTTTTGATGGTTTGTGAAATGACTTGATAATATTTTTTGTCTTAAGAGGATGTCAACATTTCCGAGTAAATGTGTTTGCTTATAATTACATTTTATGGATCTATTAGGAGTCGGAGACAACGGCCACGCAAGATCTGGTGTGGAAGAGTCTGATGGATCCTGCGGAGCAACAAATCTACTGGCACGTGTCATTGAAACTGCCAAGCTGAAAGCCATGGAAATATTTGATGTGATAAATAAGATCGTGAGTAATTTGTTTAATACTGAGGAGGATCTACCTGTGTGCTCCAGCCCCTTGGAGGAAAAACTGAGGCAATCTGTAATGCTCACAGTTATGGTGTTGTTGATTGTTGTTGTGACAAGAGGCAACATGGCTTGATCACAAGTCTTGAGTTTACTGTTATTTGATGGCTTGATTGTAGGTTTCTGTAGTGCATTAGTAACACTTATTTTTACCTTTAGTTGTAACTGGTGGTTGTCAAATTCAGATATTCTAATAGAGGGTAATGAATAGTGATTTTTACCATGTCATTGCACCATTACATCAATTTCAAAGGGCATCATATATTCATATGCCATGAAACATTAGAGAAAAGTTAAAGCACCTAGCCGTCTAAATCATTACAGCAGTGTTGCAATACAAGGTGATTTGCTAATGAGAGAGTTACAGAACATATATAAACTTGCCTCCTCTAATTCACATGTCCGAATCATTTTGGTTGCACTGAGCAGCTATTTCGAATCAACAATGGAATCCAAGAGAAAATCCACATCTGCAGAGACAAGCATCTTCTTTTCAAGATCTCCAATTTCACAGAATGTCTTCTCCTTTTTGTTCACGGCAACTGCATCCTGGTCCATATTGTCGAAACAAATACCCGGGGCTACCTGCAAATATATCTCATAATAAAAACTCACACGAACAACACAATCGAGTATAAAATGAGCTACCTCTGAATAACCTTACTAAATGTAACATCTATTTAAATGGTGTACAATGGAGCAATGGCGAGGATTAAGAGTAGAAAACTCACATCAAACAGGGTTTCTCCAACCTTCAATTTTACTTTTCCACTCTTATAAACTTGCATTTTTCCAATGTGACCTCCAGAAAACCCTTCCTTGCTCTTAGTTTGTTCCATTACTGGTCTCGATGCTCTAGCTATGTTTCCGCGAGCAGATGAGCTACCTTGGCCTGATGTTGGCAGCCTGTTAGCTATTCCTTTTCCTGTAGTAGATGGGTCAGCTTTTCCCATAGGTATCGAGCTCCCACCAGTATCTGGTCTTCTTCCAAGAAAAAGTTGTCTAGGTATGGGAAATTTTTCAGGAAGCTGAACCAAAAACAAGTCGGGGTTTTCGTATTCTGCCTGCAAAGAATTCAAGATAATATCAACCAATTATGTGAGTTTGTAATGGAAAAACCTATCGTGTAAATGATAAATCTAGAAAAAAGCAGATTGGTACACTTACAAGTAATCCAAGTTTTGTAGCATGAGTTTTACTGCTTTCATCAGGTACCGAGCTTTGGTTCTTTCCAAATTCAAGTTCGTTCAGAATTTCTAGGATAACAAAAATAACCGAAGATTTTAATTTGAGTGGAAATAGCTTGTTCGCGACCAAGTTCACAAAAGCCTCAAAAAGAGAGATATTTATAACTATTTAGCTTAGCCTTCAGTAACATTTCATACAGTTTTTTGCAAGTGTTCATGGCCTTTTCACTGCTATTAATGATAACAACCACATCTTCAAGATTAAATAAGGGAAATTGTCCACTGAACAAGTTATTATAAACATTAACATCACCAGACACATGACTTGACTAGAGAAAGGATGACAACATGATTGGTTTATTTGTTCCGATAGCTCTCATTAATGGGAGTGTTCCTTACTTGTTGGACAAACACACTTGAAAGACAATGACCACACAGATATTGTTGGGGTCTTGAAAACATACCTGGATTTCCTGAATATGGCCTTCTTAAAGGCAGATTAGTCGGATAGTGTCCGTCATAATCCTGCAAATACATTATAAATATTAATCCTGCAAATAAGTTAGCCTGATTAGGAATATTAATATGAAGAAAGACGAGAGTGAGGCAGAGCAGGTTTTACCCAGGGTTCAACATAGTCTTTTTCTATCCTGAATATTTTTGCTTCAGCGGCGTCGGAGTTCGAGGAAACAATGGCATTAGTTGAGATGTCCGGAGAAGGTAAGCAAAGAGCTTTTTGTTTGCCATGACTTGATTTTGAAGCATGACTGTTACTGTAGCCAGAATATCCAGTTGTACTGGTCCCATACTGCTTAGCTGAAGCTGTCGTCTGACAAGAATTGTCTGAGAATGAAGCTGCAAGGTTGAATTCCATCAGCAGAAAAGCACAACAATCCTTAGAAACTATAACAACGACATATAACAAGGAACAATGCATAATATACATGCTCCAATGACCAGTAACTTGTTAAAAACGATTCCAACATCTATCGGATGCAAGTAAAGGCCTCGACTTGGCTAAGCTTGTTAATTGCAATACAAACTACAAAGTTTTATGGCATAAACTACTAAGGATTAGAAAAATCTTCCCCTCACAACTCCATCCAGCTTCCACAATATAAAAGAAAAATCTACTAGAGCAAGATAGGATACACTTACATTCCTTTGGGCCATCAAGCTTTCGATTGTCCCTCTTTTCCTGACAAACACAAGCCCAAAATACCAATCAATGAATAAATCAAAACAATTTTTAAAAAATTAGATAATAAAATTCTGTTCAGTGGATTACTTGGAAACGTCGCAAAATTTCCAGGCCGGCGCCATCATCACCTTCCGGCTCCCTGAAACAAAACCGAAGGAATCGAATCAATTTCAACGATTGAAGCCCTAGGGTGTGGAGAGTCATTACCTTTTAGGGACTCTGTTTCTGCGACGCGGTAGAACGGGTTTGAAAATTCTCTGCAAAATGAGAGAGAAGACAAAATTAAAATATTCGGAAATAAAAGAAAATGGAGAGAGTTGGAATTGAGCTTAGATCGGACCTTCTTGGGTTGTTGAGGTGGGAGATCATCAGGATTCATGGCGATTTTAGGGCTTTATGTTAATAAAAAAAAAAGAGAAAAATCGATGTAGCTTGGAGTCGAACACGAGATAAGAGGAAAAAAGGCGAAATGTTGTTCCATCTGATCTGCTCACTTATTGTGTTGGGTTTGGAGTTTTAATTATATGTACAAGATGACCTATTTTATTATCATTTTCTATACAAGCTGAGTGCTGAGTGTTTTATTTTTTATTTTCATTTTTTAAATGTCCACTGAAAGTTATTATCATAATTTTATTCTGTTGTAGGTAAACTGCAGCAACTGATCAAACTTGAACTTGCCCATTGTGTCCATCAGTCCATGCCAATATTCCACGAATAAATACAATGTAGTTTTCATTTATGATGAACTGATTGATGCATTTGAAAGAACAAAATTTTCAAACTAGAGTCTGAACCAGTGGATCTAACAGGAAAGTGCGAAAAGGGTGTTAATTTCAGATCAAACTGCGAAAAAGAATAGAGTACTACATTAGCTTAATTGAGATCTCTTGTTCTTAACATTTTACAGGTGACAAGTCTTTCCTAAAAAATTTCTAATGGGCAACTTATAGTTTGAGATGCGGTTGGTTTTACTTGATTTGAACTTGTGCTGCCACGTTTCAGAAATACCATTTCGGTCTTACTTCCTGTTCTTTTTCAGTTAAATCCCTGTACTCGTAAAGCTCAGCTCCAGCCTTGCTCACTGGCATTGCTGGCCGGGTGAAGATCTCAACTGGCTTTGGAACCCAAACTGCTACATGTAGTTCTTTCTTCTCATCCTCTGAAACTGGGTCAAATCCTTTTCTTGCTGGTTCTACACTAATCCACCCTAAACCTGATATATGTATGTCGCAAGCTGGCCTGGGCAGGGAAAAATCAAAGAATGTGAATTTTAGTGTACGAAATCAACATAAAAAAACGGGGGAACTCAAGTCCCGTGTTATACCTTTCCCAGTCCTCAAATTCTATTTTTAATTGACGCCTAGTTTCGAGACCCATCCACTCATTTGCTCTTTGTTTTCCAGTTGGAGGTGTCAATAAGACACCAACTTGCTTCTGCAAAAGAAAATTAAATGAAGTGCTAATTCTGGATTGGGAAGTGCAGCCCATAAAAATCTGAGATAACAACCAATGTAAACAGAAAAACAATCCTACATTGTGTGAACAGGATAGAACAGGCGACTAAAGTGAGATGATGAATATTCAAAATATTCTATGTATCTAGGTTGAATAAGGCTTTATATAATGAACAGAGGAACATGAGGTCTCTTTGAGTCTCAGCTTCAGGCATGTACCTGATAAAACTCATCAGCTTCGTCCAAAGGCACAAGATGAACTTGCAGCGCCTTGGGTCCGTAAAATGTTAAACACGTCTGAGGTTGTACCTGACAACAAAGGGAGTTTCAGTAGACCTGGAAACATCAGATAGGCTTCCATATAACTAAATGCCGACGGAGAAAAATATAAAAGGCCTGGTAAGAACCTTCAAAACATCTACTCTCGCAAGACCTCCCCAAAATATTGAAAATTCATTCAATCCATTATGCACGATAGTCTTGAATGTCTTCATGTCAGAGGCAACCTGCAGATGGTTTTTGCAGTGGACTAAAGTATCAGTTACCAGATTACAATGGAGCTGCCTTAGAAGATGATATTATACATACAGGTACGGTTATTCCCCTGAGGCGACTTTGAGGTGCAAGAGCAGGTAGATCTTCAGAATGAACAACTGCTGCTTGTCTATGGTGAAGATGAACTCCAGGCGTATCATATATTTTCTGTATGGGAAAGAATGGAAATGGGCAGGATATGAACAAAGATATGAACATGAACAATCATGGGGTTTGAAGGCAGTAAATGTGTTAAAGCCGAACTTTCATACCCCTCCTCCAAAGAAAGCTTCAATTTGAATGGGTCCTAATGTGGTTCCCGGAACAGCCGACTGTATAGGCTTGTATTTCTGAGCCGCTGCAGCAACTGGATCCTTCTCGCCCATCATTTCTGGTTACCAATGTTTTTATTGAATATAACACGGCATTAGGATCTCCAGAGTAACTAATCTCATTCTACGATGTGCATGCTGGGTAATGAATGTCTGAATAAACCACTTACTCAGCATAGCATTGATAAATGCTGATTTGCCAACATTTGCGGACCCCTGATATGTAAAATGATGATGTTAAATCAAACTGATAAAGTTTAATATACAATCTCTAAAAGAAGACCAATAGCTGTATTAAAAATAGAAAAGGCTCAAGTGGTGTTCTTGATAATAGAAGGCACTGCACCAACCAGAATATACACATCACGCCCCTGCAATACAACAGAATTTGAGATCAGAAATTTCAGTGTATAAAACTAGTTGGATGTAGAAAAATCAGATGACAGAATTAGTAACGACTGACAATATGAAAGAAGTACACAGATTAAAAATTCAGTATATGAAAGACACCTTTTTCTCGCGTTGAATTTCAGATGAAACTCCTGCTATCCCAATCATTGATTTTGAACTAGTCAGGTGGACACTCAAAACACTGTAAATAAACAACTTGTGACAAACTTCAAGGGTGATGGGTAAAAGAAAACAAAAACATTTCAGATTAATCATGCTTCTGTCATTGTACTGGCCATTCTATTGTATATCTGATTAACCAGCTTCCATAAGGCTTCTACACCCATTCCCAGACACTCAAATACTACCTAAATTATTAAATACCATAGTCTTTCTTAAAATTTAATTTTTTATGAACTCTGGATACTCATACACATTCTGGTTCTCTTGGACACGGGACACCTATTGAAGACAAACTTTGCTGGCAAATATATTTACTGAAGCCAAGTGAGAATTTGTTTTTAACTTACTTAAGCTTCTTCTTCATAGTAGCCTCCACAACCCAGTCTCCTATACAATTTAGATCTGTTCCCTTGGGAAGAAGATCAACCTAATAAAAGACAGGAATCACAGTGAAGAGATAACAAAAATAAACCAAGGAAGTTTCAGGCATTTGTTTGATCTACATTAAGTTTCAAGCATTTGATCGATTCAATATCACATGTTAGCATACAACCACAGAAGCACCTTAGTCAGAACCAGAATGATAGGATTCGCACCGGCAAGATCGCGGATACGAGCCAGAAAGCTACCATTGAAGTCTACAATGTCAACCTGCAACATAGTCATTTGACATATCAAGTTTGTGTTTTGACAATAACTGGACAATGTCAATCCCCAAGTAATTGGTATCACAACTTTTTGTTCAGGCACACCATCCAAATGAAATTTCCATCACTAAAATTCAGCATTAACATGAGCAATCAAATTCATGTACAGACTGGAAATCCTAAAGTGAGTTTTAGAAAGCGGTTCAGGATCAATCAAATTCATAAATAGATAATTTAAGTGTCGAACTTGCCAGTTTCACTATTAAAGCCTTTTCATGCCGCACATGAGAAAGCTTTTCTCGTAGCTCCTCAGCTGTAACAAATTGCTTCCCACCAGGATACCCTCCGTTACCACCAACAGCGGTAATCATATGCCCATGAGACAAAAGACGACATCTTCCGCAGAGAACGGTATTGAGCTGACGGTGTTTCTTTTTCTGCAATTAAAAACGAAGCACATCATTGTCTTAGAGTTTAGCCTCAATATCAAGTGTAGTTGGCAACTCAAATCTAAACACAGCAAGAAACACAATTGATATTGTTAGAAACCTCAGCTTTGGGATTATTAACTTTAACTACCCTACTCTTCATGTAACCTCAAAATACACACAAACATAGCCATGTTCAGTTCTTACTTCCACCCGAAATGGAATTCGTTACTGCTTCTCAATCTTTCAATGGGATTCTCGATTCATCATAATCTTACACTGTGAGCTCCTATTTCAAGTCAATTTGTAAGTAAGCAAGCATCAATAGCAGCAGTGCAAGAAAGTTTTAATTTTCATACCAAGTCGTATACATCCTGGTCCACATAACCCGGCGCATCCTTCTCCAAAATCTGCAACGGAGCACCGCATCCATAACAACACGCCACACCACTAAAACTTCCCTTCACAACACCACCACCAATCCTCTTTTCTGCCATCACCATCTTCTTCTTCCTCCTCTCCTTCTTTCTCACCTCCAACACCATATTCGACGCCTCCACCGACTGGTAGTGCTGGAGGAAGATCTCGCCCCGGGTCGGGGCCGCCGAGCCCAGTCCATCGGGTTCGGATGTGGATGCGGCTGCGGGTTCGCGAGCGGTGTCATATTTGCAGAGGATGAGGTTGCGTCGCCGTCGATGGCCGGAGCGGATGCTGGGGAGGGCGGAGGTTTTGGGTAGAGAGAAAGGAAAAGGGGATAGGAAGAGCGAGAGAGATTCGGGCGCCATGGTTGAGAACCGCCAGCTCCGTAATTCTATGCTTTGTTCTTGGTTTTTGCTGGGGCGATTGGGCACGTGTTATGCACGTAGATGTCAATGTATTGATAGGCTATTTGCATTTTCGCCCCTTTTTGCCTTTAACAAAAGGAGTATAAAACCTGGTAAATTTGAGGAGAAGTGGAGCGGCGAACTCCTGTTAATTCATGTTTATTTTTCTTTTTTGTTCTGTTCCCAGCTGGTTAACTTGTCCCAGCTTTAAGTCCTCGGTTCGCCGTTGTCTTTGTAATTCACAGTTTTAATCAAAAAAAAGAAAACCTGGTAAATTTAAATGTTTTTTTAGTAAGATATGATGTTTTATACGATTGCAAGTGAACTGAGATCGAGCTAAACTGAACAAAACTATGCGAATACTGAATCCAAAAACCTTAATATTTCTTTTTTTTTTTGATAGGCACAAATCTTAATATTTAACCAACATAAAATTGTGTATTCGATTTTCTGAAATTTAAATATCAGTTCAAATTGAATTGAAAAACACAATGAATATTTCTCAAACAACTGGGCAAAGGCAACGGTAAATCAAGTTGGTTCATAGCAAGAGAGTGGTGCAGCCCTAGTTATGTTTTGATGTAGAAGTATGCTCAAATGCATATATCTTCTTCTTTTTTTTGATGGGACAAATGCATATATCATTTTTTTTTCTTTTTCTGATTGTGGAAACTGAGATTACAAAAGAAGAGTAACTGTAAGTTGGGAAGTAAAGGACAAGCATCCAAGTTCCAACCGAGACCCGGACCAATCCCTCAGCCGAGCAAATCTAGCAACGAGATCGGCGAGGTTGTTTGCCTCCCTACAAATGAGCATTACTGTCCAAAGCGCATTATGGTCCAGCGCTGCTAAACATCCCGTGTACCAGTCCTTATTAGCGAAATCCAGGTGATTCCTGCAGTTAATAGCCATAACAGCATCTGTGCTATCGGACTCGATGATTGCTTTTGTGAAGCCCGACTGGCGACATAAACGTAGGTGTAAGTGCCTCAGTGGTTGATGATGACAACACCTAGGTATTTAACCTCTAAATTAAGTGTGCAGGTTCAAGAACGTAAGACATTATGTGAGGTACTGGAACCTGCCGAGGGAAGTCAAATAACAATTCAAAGAAGTAGCCGTTGCTTTCTGTTAGAGAAGATCATGGATCAAGTGGACACACAACGGCTGAGACAATGGATCAAGTGGATACATTCAGTAGGAGCTAAAAGACCGAGTCAAGGGTGGTTGCGAGATTTGCGGACGGGAACCCAGGGAGAAAATCTCGGACAGTTGAAGCCACGTTGAGCACACAGCAAGTGGAACCACAACCGAACGTGAGCAAATCATGGGAACTAACCGTTGAAGACCAACAGTCATATATATACACATATCTAACCTAAGAGATGTGTGCGCGCGAATTACGACATTGTCATCACTTGGAGTTCTGCAAATACTAAAGAGTTAGTGAGTTTGAGAGCTCGGCTGTTATAGCGGTGACGACAAGTCTGGATTGGACAAGCTCAGGTACTGGTACCTTCGGCACGCTTGTTCGGGAACTACAATATCGATCTAGGGTTGGTATTACAGTAAGTAGTTTCCAAATTGTTATCGTAGTAGCTGTAGCTATTGCATGTGTACAGAATAGTTGTATTTTGTACAGTCTACTTATCAATAAAAAGATATTTAGGCAAACTTGAAGTTTTTCCGCTGCACTGTATTACGTTCCAGAACCTGCAGGCTCAAACTAGGTTCCTTACAGTTTCTAGTTTAGTTCTAACACTAATCAGCGATCCTAACAATTGGTATCAGAGCCGAAAGGTTCTAGATCTTGATTAGTTTGCAGGTATGTCAGGTGACTCCCTGTCGAATCCTCCGAAGCTTAAACCCGGCGAGTACGGAACCTGGGTTGTTAAGTTCGAAGCTCACGTGTTAGGCACAGATGGTGAGGTATGGCAAGTGGTTGAGCAAGGTCGAAAGGTCATTCCGGATCCAACCGATGCAACAAAAGAAAAACCGAGGGCTTCATACACAAAGGAAGACTTCAAAAGCATTGAAAAAACTGCCAAAGCAATGAAGGTACTTCATGCGGCTTTGGAACCAGGTGACATGCAGAAGGTTTCACACCTCAAATGCCCAAAGGAAATCTGGCTGACACTCAAGAGGATCTATGAGGGATCAGAAGACGTCAAGAAGAACCGAGTTCTTGCTGCTCAGACCGAGTTGTTCAACCTGAGGCAGGACAAGAATGAGACAGTTCATGAGTTTCACTCTCGTTTTCAAGGTTGCATCTCAAACCTTGCAAACCTTGAAAAGAGATATGAACAGTGGGAGATCAATCATATGTTCCTTCGCGGATTGAGTCCAGAGTGGAACGACATTGTGAGGACTATGCAAGCCTTGGCTCACACTAAACAGTTGACCTTGGAAGACCTGGTTGCTAAACTGGATAGCAACATGCTGCTAGATAAGGATCGAGAACCTCAGAAGGTTTCTCGACAGATCGCATTGGGCAGCAAGGGTGAAAAGTCGAAGTACTCGAAAGACAAGGAGTCTACTGAAAAAGTTGCCAAGGAGAGACGTGGCGAGGTTCAGGAACCTCGTAGGTTTTCAAAGCGCAGCCCAACCAAAAAGGATGAATGCTTCTACTGTAAGAAGAAAGGACACTTCCAGAAGGACTGCCGCAAAAAGAAATTTGATGAGTCTCAGAAGGAGAATAAGCCCAAAGATGACGAGCCTAAGGATAAGAAGGCCATGTGCGCTTGGGGAGGAGCAGATGACTCTGCAGATGACAGTGACTTTGAACTGGAGCTCAAGTATCAGAACTCTAAAAAAGGCGATGTATGTCTTATGGCTGCAGGAGGATCTTCTGACTCTGAGGTATCTCTTTCTTCTGTGAATTCAGTTTCTTCAAATACTAATTCACGTTCAGGGCTGTTAGATATCATTAGAAAATTGGTTGCTGTAAATGATGAGCTCAAAGACATCATTGCTGAGCAAGACGACAAAGCTGGTAAAATGTTTGAGGAAAATCATCAGCAAGCAATCAGAATTCGGCAATTAGAGAAACAACTTGCCAGTGCTCAGAGACCTACTGCTAAGACACAGGTTCAGGAACCTGTTAAGCAGAAGGTGGTAACTGCTCCCAAGGGAAAGAAGTCAAAACCCGGACTTGGTTATGGTGAGGTGACAATACTGAAGCGACCTCAGAAGGCTGGAGAGCCACGTAGCACTCCTCGACCGAAAGTTGATCTTCATGATGATGCAAGAGTCTATGGTAAGGGATTTCAGATTTGGAACCGGTACACCAAAAATAAGGATTCGAAAGGCATCAACTTCAGTAAACAAAAGAGGAAAGTTGCTGAACGCGAGAAGACAAATTTCAAAGAGGAGAAGATATGTTACCATTGTGGACAGATCGGACACTTGTGGAACAGATGTCCAGGAAGAACCCTTCACAACAAGGTTCAGAGACCTCATCAGACAGGCAGACAAACTTCCCCGAAGAAGGTTCCAAAACCCAGCATTCAGAAGAGGGTTTCAGAACCAAGGAAACCAAATAGAGGGAATCAAGTTCCCATCGCCAACTCCAATAATTTTTCTGATGTTCATACTAACTGCAATTCATCTAGTTCTAATCATAGACCCAAGGCAGCTAAGCTGGTTTGGGTTCGTAAGAACTAATTTTATTTTTGCAGGAGAAGAGAGGAAAGCATCCATGGATGGTCGACAGTGGGTGCTCAGGGCACATGACCGGAAGTGTGAAATGGTTCTCTTCTCTTCAGCACCATTCCGGAGGTACTGTAACCTTTGCTAACAAGAGCAAATGTAAGGTCTTCGGAAAAGGTATGATCAAATTAAACAGAAAAATTAGTGTGGATAAGGTTAGTTTGGTTCATGGTTTGAAGTATGACTTGCTGAGTGTTCACCAGTTGTGTCTCAAAGGTAAAAACAAAGTTGTTTTTACGGATGATAGTTGTTATGTGAAGTGCATTGCAACAGGTAGAATCCTCCTTAAAGGTTTTGTTGAAGATGGTGTTTATCTCACTGATCTGAGTTTCAATCCGGAGGAGTACCTCTGCTTGACTTCAAGGACCGGGAACTCTGTGTTGTGGCACCGACGCCTAGGTCATGTCAATATGAGGTTGCTGAAGAAGTTGCACAAGCTTGAGTTGGTTCGTGGTTTACCCGAGGTATCAGAAGGTCTGGAACATGTGTGTGACGCATGCACAAGAGGAAAACAGACAAGAACCTCATTTCCAGTCAAGAACGTGGTCAGCACTACTCGACCTTTAGAGCTGGTACATATGGACCTTTGTGGACCCATGAGGACTACAACAAGGGGAGGTAACAAATACGTGTTTGTTTTAGTAGATGATTACTCTAGGTTTACCTGGGTTATTTTCATTGCTAACAAAACTAACGTTTTCTCTGAGTTTGAATATTGGGTAAAGGTTACCGAAAGGAACCACAGTCAGAAATTGGCAGGTATTAGAACCGACCATGGAACTGAGTTTGAGAACTCACAGTTCATCAGCTGGTGTATCAAACATGGAGTGCAGCACAACTTCTCAGCTCCTAGAACCCCTCAGCAAAATGGGGTTGTGGAACGCAAGAATCGCACCTTGCAGGACATGACGCGCACAATGCTTCTAGAAAGTGGTCTTCCTAAGAGCTTTTGGGGAGAAGCCATGAACGCAGCATGTCACGTTCTCAATAGAGCTTATCTAAGATCTATTTTGAACAAGACGCCATACGAGCTTCTTAAAGGTAGAAGGCCTAACATAGCACATCTTAGAGTTTTTGGCTGCAGGTGTTACATTCATGATAACGGGAAGAATCAGCTTGGCAAGTTCGACCCAAGGAGTGACGAGGGTGTGTTCGTGGGATATGCCTCAGATAGCAAGGCATACAAGGTCTACAACAAGAAGACTCGGAAAGTGGAAGAGAGTGTGCATGTGGTTTTCGATGAGGGAAACATGGCAGAAAAATCAGTGGAGGTTCCTGACCAACAGGACTCAGATGATGAGATCTTTGTGCTAACTCGTGCTAATCAGATCATTGATGAAGCCGGTGAAGTTGCAGAACCAGAGGTTGATCCAGAGGTTGTAGAACCAGAGAATGTCATAGAGGAAACTGCTCAGAACGCAGATGGCATACTGGACGATGAGTCTGAAGATGACGTTTCAGAACCTGAGGTGGACCAAGAACCTGATGTCGGTCAACATCCAGACGCGGAGAACGACCAGGTTGATCATGACGATGATCAAGTATCAGAAGGTGAAGGAAACCAGGAGGAAATGGGTGATGTCGTTCCTTTGACCAGAGCTCAGAGGTCTAGACGACCAAGTACCAGACTTGCAGATTACTATTGTTATGCAGCAGTTCAGGGGGAACGAACCCTCACAGCGTTCGTGTCCCTTGTGGAACCTAGCTCGGTTCAGGAGGCATTGAAGGATCCAGATTGGGTTCAGGCCATGCACGAGGAACTTCACCAGTTTGAGAGAAACAAGGTGTGGAGACTAGTACCTCGGCCAAAGGACAGGAAGATCATTGGAACGAGATGGATCTTCAGGAACAAGAGAGATGAGAAAGGAGCTGTTGTTCGGAACAAGGCTCGGCTGGTAGTCAAAGGGTACAACCAGCAGGAAGGAATCGACTATGACGAGACCTTCGCACCAGTGGCACGGTTAGAAGCCATTAGACTTCTCATCGCCTACTCAGTTCAGTTTGGATTCAAGCTTCATCAGATGGACGTGAAGACGGCGTTCCTGAATGGAAACCTCAAGGAGGAGGTTTACGTTTCACAGACTCCAGGGTTCGAGAACCAGCAACACAGCGACTGGGTTTATGTACTTGACAAGGCATTATACGGTCTTAAGCAGGCACCAAGGGCATGGTACGAAAGATTGTCCGACTTTTTGGTAAAGCACGGATATGAACGTGGAACTGTGGATAAGACGTTGTTTCTACTCAGAACTAAGAATCATCTTCTTATAGTTCAAGTGTACGTCGACGACATAGTGTTTGGCTCAACTTGCAACACACTAGTCAAGGAGTTCCAGAACCTCATGGAAAGCGAATTTGAGATGAGCATGGTAGGAGAACTCTCCTTCTTCTTGGGACTGCAGATCCAGCAAGAAGCTGATGGTACGCAGATACATCAGCAGAAGTACTTGAAAGAAGTTCTTCTGAAGTACGAGTTGAATGGTTCTAAAACCATGAGTACACCTAGCTCCCCAGCCGACTCGCTTTCAAAAGAGATGAACTCACCACCCACCGACCAGACTAAGTACAGGGGCATGATAGGTTCACTTCTGTACCTTACAACTTCTAGACCTGATATTATGTTCAGTGTGTGTCAATGTGCCAGGTATCAAGCTGATCCGAGAGAAGCTCACGTGAAGGCTGTCAAACGGATTATGAGGTATCTGAATGGGACAAAGGACTTAGTGCTGTGGTACCCTAGGGACAAGTCCCTGGTACTGGAAGGCTTCTCGGACGCAGACTATGCGGGAGATCGAGCAGATAGGAAATCGACATCTGGGATGGCTCAATTTCTTGGCTCGTGCTTAGTCTCATGGGGGTCCAAAAAGCAAAATTTGGTAGCTCTCTCAACAACAAAGGCAGAGTATGTGGCTGCAGCAGCATGCTGCGCACAACTTCTGTGGTTACAGAACCAGCTAAGTGATTTCAGTCTAATCTTTGATAATATACCTATTTACTGTGATAACACAAGTGCAATCAGCGTAGCTAAAAATCCAACACATCATAGTAAAATGAAACACATTGAAATTAGACATCACTTTATTAGAGATTGTGTCGAAAAGGGCTTAGTCTCTATTGAGTTTTGTAGGACCGAGGACCAAGTAGCGGACATTTTCACCAAGGCCTTACACAGAGAGCCTTTTGAGAGGCTGAGGATAGCGCTTGGCCTGATCTCTACCTAATGAGGTACTCTTAACCTTTCTCTCGATGATTGGTTAGAATAAGGTTCTTGATCCTGTATTGTTGCGTGAAGTATTGGAACGTCACTGAGGTCTTTGTGTGATAACATGCTAGTATACTTTTACCTCTCAATTAAAGGTTGCGTGTTCTCTGTATGTGCTTGGAATCCCTTATTCTTAGCCTTTGTATCTTCCGGATTTTGCACCCCACTAAACCCCATGAAGGAAGAGTACACATCCACCTTAGCTCACACCTTGTCGAGGACGTCCAATGACCCTTTGTTAATGCTGGACTACTGCGACTAAAGGTAAATATATCTTGTGTGATTATATTGAGTGTTTCGTTGTGATGTTTGCAAATCTAATGACCCTTACGGTTAAGCCGATCCATCACAACACCCCTTGAGAAGGTTATGGCATGGTATTGGTACTGCATTCACTCAGTTTGGTTCCAGAACTAGTTCAGATATTGGGCTCAGATATGACCTGGAGTAAAGATCTTTAATTTGAAAATTGAAAGACTTGACACGTGGAAGACGAGAAGTTTTCGTGATAATGATGAGTGTGTGAATCTGGGAGAAAACCCTAGCTTTCAAATCAGAGTTTTAGTACTCACTACTCATCAGTTCAACCTCAGCGTTCTCACAATTGGATGATGTTGAAATCATTGGAGGAGATGAGAGTCCAGAACCATTGAGCAGGACCTCAAACAAAAAAGAAAGCTTCAGTGGTGAAGAGGAGGGAGCAACCACCTCGATCCGGAAAGAAGCAGAGGACTTCTTCAAAGAAAGGAAAGAAGGTGAAGGTTCCTGAACCTCCTGTTACTGCGACGGTTGAGAAACCCAAGATCGTTATAGATGAGTTTTGCATTGATGAGGAGTTTTTAGTGGTCAATCTGCTTGAAGAAGTGTATGACCTGGTAAAGTTCCAGAAGAGGATGATACTATGGAAGTCAGACTTGAGACTACCATGGATATCGATGCCAGACTCAATAAGCGTGAGAAATGTGTTGCTGAGATCAAAGAGATGTTGGCAGATCTAAAATCTGAAGTTGGGAAGATAGCCACAAGTCAGTGGATAATTGAAGAAGAAGTCAGTGGACTTAAGAAGATTATTAAGGAAGGGATTGCTGATCTGAAGAGCAGGATGTCGGGAAAAGGTTCCAGAACCTGATTGCGAGAATGCAAGTACCAGCACCGGCCATCTCCTTGCCCTATCCTTCAATCCCAACCACATCATATCCCCTCCTTGAACTATGATCTCTGTTTTGATTCTGATCCATGCACTGCATTGAACACTACTTTTAATTCTGAAGTTCTAGTTACTTACATGATTATGTGCATGCTGACCTTTGCTGACTAACCTTACTTATGCTAACATTATTGGATTAGCTAACCCTATTTGATGATGCCAAAAGGGGGAAAGTGTTAGTAGCAACCCATTGAGGGGGAATCGGTCAGGTATCTGTTCCTCGACCTCGAGAAAGTCTTTCTGCTGTTTGACTGAGGGGGAACGTAGCAGTCGGGTTCTGAAACTTCTAATTGACTTTGAACGTGTTTGTCAGGGTGTTTGTCATCATCAAAGGGGGAAATTGTAAGTGCCTCAGTGGTTGATGATGACAACACCTAGGTATTTAACCTCTAAACTAAGTGTGCAGGTTCAAGAACGTAAGACATTATGTGAGGTACTGGAACCTGCCGAGGGAAGTCAAATAACAATTCAAAGAAGTAGCCGTTGCTTTCTATTAGAGAAGATCATGGATCAAGTGGACACACAACGGCTGAGACAATGGATCAAGTGGATACATTCAGTAGGAGCTAAAAGACCGAGTCAAGGGTGGTTGCGAGATTTGCGGACTGGAACCCAGGGAGAAAATCTCGGACAGTTGAAGCCACGTTGAGCACACAGCAAGTGGAACCACAACCGAACGTGAGCAAATCATGGGAACTAACCGTTGAAGACCAACAGTCATATATATACACATATCTAACCTAAGAGATGTGTGCGCGCGAATTACGACATTGTCATCACTTGGAGTTCTGCAAATACTAAAGAGTTAGTGAGTTTGAGAGCTCGGCTGTTATAGCGGTGACGACAAGTCTGGATTGGACAAGCTCAGGTACTGGTACCTTCGGCACGCTTGTTCGGGAACTACAATATCGATCTAGGGTTGGTATTACAGTAAGTAGTTTCCAAATTGTTATCGTAGTAGCTGTAGCTATTGCATGTGTACAGAATAGTTGTATTTTGTACAGTCTACTTATCAATAAAAAGATATTTAGGCAAACTTGAAGTTTTTCCGCTGCACTGTATTACGTTCCAGAACCTGCAGGCTCAAACTAGGTTCCTTACAGTTTCTAGTTTAGTTCTAACACTAATCAGCGATCCTAACAAGCCCTCCCAAATACTCCACCCTTCGCGGAAGCAGAATCACAAAGGACTTGGTGGCGAGCCCGGACAGCCAGGACATGTCGTGCTATGACACCAATACTACCGGACTTAGTCGAGTCGCTCCAAGAAGCATCACAATTAATCTTGACGGTACCAATGGGCGGAGGCTTCCACATGAACTCTGAGCATTGGAAATGATGAGTAACGTTGTCAATATGGTACCTGTAAAACTCATTAGCCAACACTTTGATTCGGCTAATTGCCTCATGCGTAGGAATCATCACATTATCATGCTTGAGTTTGTTTCGAGCTCCCCAAATATACCATAATGATACAAGGGCAAGACCTGCGACTTTAGGATCGAAAGAAAGCAGTACATAAATAAAACAACACATCAGCTAAGCCGAGCCGCATCCATTCCTGCATGCCCATCCCCTGCCAAACAGCGTCCGCCCACCAACAGCGAAAGAAAACATGCATCATAGATTCACACTTATACTTACATACCGGGCATGAAACGTCCTTAACAATATTTCTAGCAAACAGACTAGTGCCAACAGCTAAAGCATTATGATAACAACGCCAACCAAAGATTTTAATCTTCCGGGGGACAAATGCATATATCTGAATACAACTAAAACGGGTACCAGAACTGCTTAGTTAACGTGTGTTACCTACTCGGCTGGCTGGAGAAGTGACTTATAAATGCTAGTACAGCGACTGAGGATACTGTCATGGAAGAGCTATGTCGACTGCCACAGGTGAGAGAAAAAAAAACATGCATTTCTTCGAGAGGGAGGATATTTGAGTGTTCGGTGCATAAATTACCTAGAAGTAGCTTCTCATCTGATATGCCTCAGAGCCATCTACAGCCATGACTGGAGACGGTAGATTTCAGATCAATAGGCTGTTGACATTGAAAATAGAGTTGTAACAATGAAATGTTACCCAACTACTGTTTCTCTTCCAAACATGCGCGACGAGGAGATGATTCAGTCACGAAAAGACTGTACTGACAAGTTTTCAAAAGAATGATAAATTAAACTAAAACCAGTATTACTTGAATGCTGAGTTGTTTTCAAGGTCTACTTCTTGAATGCATCGTAAAAACAAGTTCACACAATCCCTTAATAGAGTGGGCTTCTGGATGGTCAGCGGTGTCCATGGCTCCATGCCCATTAGTACCTTACTCGATCTCTATTAAAGTAACTCATCAGATTAGATTGTGCTGCATGATGAGATTATAAATACTGCACAATGACCAAGGTGAAGACATGCACGCGCGCTTGAACAGAGCTTTGGGTCTTTATACTGGGAAGGACTTTTTTTCTTCTCATATCAGAACCTGGAACATCATGAACAGGATTTTGAGTACTTTGTTCTGAAGATCCTGAAATATGTTGTTCTAATGGTTTTACATACTTTGATATCAAAGTGAATGCAACTCAATCCACAGAAAATATTCATACCCCTAACAATATTTTCTGCAATGTAGATGCCACTGCAGAACCAGCTTTTCAAGCAGAAAAGAATAATTTGCAACAGCGTATGAAATGGTAAAAGCATCATCTATCATTCCATGCGCTACTCAACAAATGAACTCCCTTGGTATTTCACTAGTGTTTGATCCATGACCATCGTGAAAAGTTTGTATGTGCCAGCAGTTGCTCGAAACAGTAAACCCCAGCATAATTTTTCATCCAACGATCAATCAAACCAAAGTGACCTGAAACCAAGTGCACCGAATCCACGTTACAGAAAATAGCCAAATTAAGCACATTCAAACAACATTCTAGTAGGTTAAAATGACTACCACCTATAACATTATCTCATCAACTCAGCACACACCAACAATAGCGCAAGAAAACAAAACCTAAAACCACTGGTTCCAGTTCCAAACAGCATAACAAGCTTCAGCCACAAATACACTCCAACATGTTATCCACACGAATAACCCAAGAACACTATTTTAAATGGCTCACTGACTTATCATCTTCTTCATCATCAACATCTTCCCATTTGAGCAACTTCATACTTCATAGCCACAGCCCACAGCTCAATTTTTGAACCTGTAAACAAAACTCCACAAAGAGCAGCAGAAGATCCAAAACGACACAAGCTTGCACTCAGAACGACATGAATGACACAGTAGACAAGCTCGTCATCTTCCTCGCCAAGCGCGACGGCATCGACAAGCTCGTCAAAACCTTCCAGTACGTCTCCAAGCTCCTGCACTACCGCCTCGAATCCTCAAGCCCAGACGCCGCGACCCGAGCCAAAAACTGCGAAATCGCATCCGGACTCAGCCGGAAAGCCTTCCGAACCGGCCGGTTCCTCACAGGATTCAACTCTCTAAGGAGAAACCCCGGCGAGACTCCGACTTTCCGGCTGCTGTCTCTTTTAGCCAATTCTGGAGAAATGGTTTACTTCTTCTTCGACCATTTTTTGTGGCTGGCGAGGATCGGAGTGATCGATCCAAACCTGGCGCGGCGGATGAGCTTCGTATCGGCGTTCGGGGAGTCGTTCGGCTATGTTTTCTTCATTGTCGCCGATGCGATTCTCATCCGGCGAGGGCTGCTGAGAGAAAAAGAGATTCAGAGGTTGAAGAAGGAAGAAACGACGACGTTGGAGCAAAAAGAGGATGAAACGACGGCATTGATGGAGAAGAGTGAAGACAAGGCGGATGTGGAGAAGATTCGGTCCGACCGGGTCATGAGGATGATGGCGGTGGCTGCTAACGTGGCCGATCTGATAATCGGGTTGGCGGATATCGAACCAAACCCGTTTTGTAACCACGCGGTCACGCTTGGTATTAGTGGACTGGTCTCGGCTTGGGCCGGGTGGTACAGAAATTGGCCCACATAAAATAATTCGAAGTATTTTTTCCTTTTTCGAAATTGTATAAACATGTTTTGAACTTCGGACTCCTTTGCAAAAGATTAAAGAATTTGCACATTTCTGAAAATGTAATTAACATGGTAAAAAACTAAAAATGACGTGTCGGTTTCTAGTCAAGCCGAGCTACTGTTAAAATTCCAAGTCACGGCACAATTGAGCCAAGCTATAGTCAAGTAATGGTATGAGGCCCGTTACAGGCCCACCACAACAATCGGGCCGATTCAAGGCCCAATGGAGTCCGCCCCGTTGATCATCCGCTCCAGGCGATGCTGCATTAGAAATTGGCAATTCTCTCCACTAACAATGACGTCACGTCCGTCGTGGATTCCGTCTCAAGCTGGTACGTACGCTGTCTCACCCTCTCTGTTTTCACTCATCAGTTGATACCATTTCAGAATTTTGATATTTTTTCACTTCCATTTCCTCAAAATTTGAATATATTTTACAGCGTAATGGGTATCTGAGCTGAGTCAGTTGCTTGTTCTACTCGTTTATGGTGTGACGCATTACATAATTAAGTAATGAAATTTATGAGTTGAAGAGTATGGAGTAGAAGAAATCTATGTCTTTGAGTTTGATCAGGCAGCGTTGCTTAGTCAGTTACTTGTTCAGAAAATTTTTGATAATTTTTTAATTTATTTACTTAATTATTATTTTTTTTGTTAGAGTGTGCAGTGATTGTCTCCTGATTCAAAGTAGACTTGCAGGTGCAAATATATGATTATCTTCATTGAGCAACTTTATGTTTTGAGATCATATGTTCTTGGGAATGGTAAAGAACTACAAACAAGAATGAATAAGAAAAAAAATGTTTGGGCAGTTGTGATGTTCAGTAGCTGGTTGATTATATGCCGGAAGTGAATGGTATGTCTGTGGCAGGCAACCATGAGCGACCGGCTATAAAATTTGAGACACTGAATTGGGAAGCTTCTGTGGCGCTAGTTATTACCTTGTAACCCTTCCAGGTGACTCGTTTTGTGGTAGAAGCAGCTGGGCCAATATTCCTGTACTCGCCGTAATACAAGGTGTTTAGAGCGAAATCGCCATCCCATTCTAACCAACCAGCTGGGTCAATCAGAGTGTCAAGATATGTCTGTAAGAAAACAGTTCTTGAATACTGCTTCCATGGTCTGCCTAAAAATGACTTGAATGAACTCAACACGGGTACAAGGTCTGGAGCTGCCATGATCCGGGAGTTGTGGATTGAAATTCCAGTGTTTTGATTGGGGTCTGATCTTCCTTGTGCTGTCACTACGTTCTTTTGCTTATCCATTGGGCGTCTGGCGTATATCATGCAGTTTTGGAGGACCACAGCAGAATTTCCAAAGATGAAGTCTACTGTCCCGTAGATGTAGCACTCTCTGTAGAATTGTCTTTGGGAATGAACATAAAGTGTATCTTGGTACCCTTCGAAACCACATCTATAGAAAACCGAGAGATCAGACCCTGATCGAAGTGCCACTGCTTGGTGATTTACTGCACCTGCTGTGTTTCTGAATGTAATGCCACGTGCGATGAAACCACCTCCAGTCACAGCTGCAATTATAATTCATGGAAGCATTAGTGAGTGTGAAAGAAAAGGCGATGAACGAGTTAGCTTATTTGATTTGTCATTTTTTGCATGCCAGAAGTGATAAACTAGAAAAAAAATTGGAAAGGAGGGATGAAATATTTTACCAACAGTGGCGCTGTTGAAAGTTGTAGTGCCTCCTCCGACGCTCTTACTTCCGGTAATAATGGTGGTTCTCAGCCCATCGCCAACTAGCATTATGTTTTTTAAACTGTTGCCAATCACAAGGTTCTCAGAATAGACTCCACTCTTCACATGAATAACAAATCTTCCACTGCCACTCCTCTTAGCTGCTGCATCAAGTGCCTCCTTGATTGTTTTGTAGTTCCCTGAACCATCTTTAGCCACAACAAGATTGGGAGTGGGCGAGCTGGTTTGCAGTAACTTCCTATCAACACCAGCTACCCATGCGGGAAAATCATCTTTCAAATCTGTTTCAGGGAACCTTGAGGAGCCATTGTTGAATGCCAATGAGTTGCTAATAAGGCTGGAGACATTGTTGGACATGAGGGGGTACACAAAGTCAGTAACTCCCAACTCAAGGAACCCAGTGCGACAGGTATCTAGGTTGGTCAAGGCTGTGCTCAGCCATGTTTGCTCGTCTTGCGTGGTGCAGTTGGTATTGGGGTCAATGGTGTTGTTGAGTTGAAAGATTGTGTTTTCATAGAGAGTCAAACAATCAGCCCATGCCTGTCTTTCCTTCTCGTTGCGGCACTTGGAGCCTAACCCTTTGTTGTGGGTCTGGGCTGTAACAGCTCTTTCCAGGGCTAGACGAGTTGCCAATTTTTTGAACTCTGACTTGGTCTTCGGCACATTGAACTTGTGAGGATTCTCATTGAAAAAGTACTTGCAGGGTTCAGGATTTGGGGTTTTCTTGCACCAGTAGTTTATGATATTGGGAGGAATGTAGGACAAAGATGATGAAAAAAGTGAAGAACAAACAACAAAAAGAAGTACAAGACTTGATTGGCATTTAGCCATAGCTGCTTCTTGTAAGTATTTGGTACTTGGGTGTTTTGAAAAACAAACTTCAAAGGTTCTCATATATAGGCCATCAATAAACCTCAACCGGAAACAGCTAGCAGTCCCATGGTTTGAACATGAACTGTATAGTTGAAAACAATCGGTGCATTAAACAATTCTATCTCTACCAAGTCGTGGCGGTGATTGGCATAGCATATCATCTATCATGATTTCAGGACATTCTAAACTATCCTCATGTATGTTTATTGACATCGAACAATTAGTTTATAACATCTTAGTTTTTTATGCAGGTGGTTGTTAAATTGAATGTTGCAAGGCTGGCTGCATGATGATGCTACAGAAATTGATCATCAACACTTGTTCAATTATATGCCTTTTACACCAAGCTGCAGCCTGATGTGAATGTCTTAACAAGCTGAGTGCGGCATTGGTCAAGGTTAGATTCTCAATAATCTTATGCATGTACCGTAAGTTATGAGATTGTATATTGCAAGTTGCAACATGTCTTAACAGAATATAACTTCAACTTTGTTGGTATCATAATATTGGAACTGAATGATTTGTATATAAGACCCAGTTAGTTGTCTAC
Organism: Rhodiola kirilowii; assembly: GCA_033675215.1. NCBI lineage: Eukaryota > Viridiplantae > Streptophyta > Magnoliopsida > Saxifragales > Crassulaceae > Rhodiola > Rhodiola kirilowii. Next base: position 774,975 of record CM066199.1, read on the forward strand.
CGCGTCCTTGAGAATTTCATTGACAAAGTAAATAGTAAACAAATAGAGGAATCAGCTTTACAAATTCAAGAGAAGCAATCTCTGAAGTTAGACCTTTGGTTATTTGACATTTGAACTGGTCACCTATTGGCGCCGAAATGCGCATTTAGAATGCTGATGACATTAAAAACGTTCATCCAACTACTTGCTGATAGAATAATAAGTGCATTGTATACGATATCTGAGTACTTAAACTAATTGGTTTACAATTGTTTTTGAAAAGGGTTATGGTGCAAGCAGATGCTGTGCAGTTTCCCTGTTAAAATATATGCTTCTTTAGTATAGGGTGGGAATCTACGTATCTGTTAGGCAGGGCAGTTTCGGGGCTGTGGTGTTAGCTTTGTTCTAAATTCAGGTTGTAGCCTCTTGGTCTTGGGCCTGGATATCTAAAAATTTGAGGAAATAAACATCATGAAATCTGAGATTCAATACAGAGTTTTAAAAAGCAACTCTTATGGTCCATTTTATGGCGTTTAGTTGCAAACTTGAACTCTTTTGTCTTTTGAAACATCTGCCAGTTGTCTTATGGTAAGCCAAAAATTGCTAGTGTAGAGGATGGCTCAAATCTTCTGATATCACTTCATTTCATTAGCCATTTAATCCTCAAAAAGGTTAAGGACCCTCCAATTTTTATCACAATTTAATACTGTAGAAGACTATTTTTTACTGTGTGTGCAAACAAGGTAAAAGCTTTCTTGTGGGCAATCTCTGAGTTCAAATCTGACCTCTGAGATATTTCTTGTTCGTACAGGAACACATTTCACAACACAGCTAGATGTTTTTCCGTAGCTAGTATTCTACACAAATACATATATCACAAAAGTGTATGAATTTTTTTAGCCAATTCCACAATAGCCGTCTTTCAATGAGAGTTCTGATACTTTAACCATGAACTACAGCGTAGTTATTGATCAAAGCCAGTGCATTACTAGTAAGATGAACAATCTTCAATATGTTTCCTCGAACTGCTGTCTTCACGTTGCCATTCATCACTTTACCTGAAAACCCATCAGTACAAGTGTCCTCATATGTAAGTGCTGCACTCACCCAGGTCTGTACATCACTTATCATCATTTGAAATTCAGCTTCCCGAAATGAATCCATCTCACTAAGTGATTTCTGCATTTGTTCAACAGATTCAGCCATCTCTTCTATGCAATCCTTCATGGCTCCGACTTCCCTAGGCTTTAGCCCGAGAGTGTTTGATAGGCTGAGAATAGATGATGAGGTTTTCTTGGCAGTAAAGAGTGATACTGAAAGAGCAGTGTGGGCAAGAATTTTGGGGTTTTTCTGGATGGCGTTGGCATGGATGGATAAGGAAGTATAACATAGTGCTGGGTAGCTCGTTGCAGCACATGAAGTTCTGATGAATTCTGTGCTTGTGGCACTGCCTGGTGCTGCCAAGCATGGTATGCTAATGACGGGAAGAAGCAGGACTATAAACAAGTGTGTAACAGAGTTTCTGAAGCAAGAATCCATTCGTGCGAAACTGTTTTGCTTCAAATGTTAACTAACTATATGTGTTTTACTGAAATCTAAGATAATACTTTCTCTTTTTATAGGGAGAGAGGAAGTACTAATCCATTCAGATATTGATTCATATCTCCAAGAGCTCAAGTTGAGGATACACAAGTTGCAAGTCGGCCCAGGTTCTTGCTAAATTTTAGATAAAAATAGACTATACTATACAAGCTGAATTAGTTGGAACCAATGGACTAATAATCAATTATAAGGTCTATCTTGGCTGGCTGATTTGAGTTGATGAACATATTATGAGCTAATTCAGGTGGTACCTAGAGAAGATATTTTAATTTACCCGGACGTGAAGGATTTGGCCACTATAAAGCATAAAGGTTAACTGATATATATATATATTTTTTCATGCCAAGTTACCCAGATTCTTATGATTATTACCAGGAATCAGGCGGTGCCTGTTCATTTTTAATTTCTTCAGTAGCTAGAATTTAATGTTTTTATGGGAAAAATCAGGTGGGACCATTTCTATGAAGAAAAAAATAAAATTAAGGTGGCTTAGGAGATCGAATAGAAACTCAGATCTTGGGAAATATCTACAACAAGATTGCGTAAACAAGTGGAACTTTGGGAGTCACAGTCGAAGATCAAGTTGTACTTTAGGTATGTATCCCTCAAGGGGTCTCTAACTTAAATGTTTGCATGCCATGTTCTTCTCCCCTGTATATTTAATTCATTAGGTGAAGAATGATACATCTTTTTGATGTCCAGGTAAAGAAAACAAATCTTGAAAATGTTGTTCAGTAATAGAGAGTAAACAGCATTTGGAGGAAAATATATGATACAATCTTTTAGCGCTATATTGGCAGAAAAACGAGTTGCGTGGCGGCATGGCTTACATGTATATATTGGTTCCTATCATTAACAGTGGCGTGGCTTCTCAGATTCATGAATGTCCCACCACCTGATGCAAACTGCTGGGGTTAATTGAAGAAGGTTACAAGAAGAGTCCTTTTTTGTGGAAGGCAAGCGGCTAGAGACGGGTTTTGCAGAAACAGAGACTGAGATTGAATTGCTCGTACAGATAACTTGGCCACATATCAATCAGAATGTGAGACGTATATAAAGATGAGGATTAGCGCGGGCATAACTGGGCCAGTTTGAATCAGGCCCGACTAGAGACGATGTCATTGAACAGGCCACTAAATTTATTTAAGCCCATTTGGACTGAACCTCGCTCACACATAATAGCTAGCGTTGATAAAACGGTGATTGGCTAGTGTCTTCCTTTAAACGTTGTCGTTTTCGCGGTGAGCTGTTCCAGAAACTTTACAAACATCTCGTGAAAGTAATATAGGAGAGCGTTCGGTTGAGGCAGGGTTGATAGAATGAGTCAGTAAGGCATGATTCAAGTCGTTGATCGGACGCACGTGGCGAGCCACGTGGCACAACCGCCGTTTGCGTTCACACTACTGTTGGTAGTGAGTTTTACTATTATCACGTGGCACGTCCACAATGCACGGAGTTGATGGACGGCTGAGATCGTGCCTCATTCTACCGAAGTCTGCCTCATTTGAACGCTTCAATGTGTATGTATTTTATGTACTTATTTACCTTCTCCTGCACATTGCTACCTGCTGGCTACCTAAAAGAGTCATTTTGGGGCTTATGTATTATCAACAGCAAAACGACTTGTTCAAAGAGTCACTGTATTCATGTGTATTGTGGGGGGACGTGTGACTTGTTCTCCTTCCAAATGATTTATGCATACTCATTTTAGTGTTTTATTTTTCTTATACAATACCTCAAACCCAATCACGATCTCAATCTTCTAATGCCTTCTCTTGTCATCATTGAGTATCACAAAAGACATTAGAAAATAAAAATGGTGACATCATGAATTTCTTTTACAAGAGGGTGAGGCTGGAAAACAACTTTGAAAGAAAAGAAGAATAAATTTAAAGGCTCTTTGGGCTAAAAAAGCAACCATATAAGAATGACATTATGAATAGGATTCGTTTCACTTTATACCCTCTCAATAACTTGCATTATGCTTGCCTTTTCCAGACTTCAACGCTTTAATCTTATACTTTGCAGGATTCACCAAGTCTTGTTTCCCATCATTTTCACAATCATCATTAAAAAAAACCCTACATTCACAACATACCCATAACTCTTTGATATGAAGAAAAAAACATTCTCATGCCTCATCTTTTTTTTTGAGCTGCTTTCTCATGCCTCATCTTGACTATGCATGAGTTGTGATCTACATACTTCTCAAGTGCTTTCTTGGTTCCAACGTTGTTCCAAAAATTATTGTAGGGGTTAGTATTTGGCTCAAGATCAGAATAAGCTTTAGGATGGTCCGTGTTCGGTCCTAGTCCGAATATGGCCCCAGCCCCAGCCATACGAAAACTCTATTATAGTCCGAATCAAATGAGCTAATGTCGGACTAAGGCTCTGATTATTAGGGGTGGGCGCGGTGCGGGTTGGTGCGGTTTAAGGGTAAACTCGCAACCGCACCGCATAATCTGGTTTGGAAATTTTTCAAACCACAAACCGCATTACTAAAGTAAAAACCAAATATGCAATGTGGTGCGGTGCGGTGCGGTGCGGTTTGGTTTAAAAATCGCATTACAAAAGTTTAAAACGTATATGCTTCTGCTACAATTATTTGACTTGTTTACCTACAACAACAAAGCTTCAAACTTTAAAATCGGATGTTATAAACAATGGTGAAACATTCAAATGACAAAAGATGTACAAATCAAACCCTAAACATAAGAGCGAACCAAAATTTAATTAAATTTTTTGTTTTGGGCATGGGGTTCGGCCTGAAATTATATGATTTGTTTTTTAAATGTATTAATTTTGATTATTTAATTATTTAATAATTAATTATATATGCGGTGCGGTTTAAACCGGATTGTTTAAGATAAAGAACCGTTTCCGCACCGCTTTATTTGGTTGCGGTGCGGTTTTTGACAAATCGGTTTTTTCCAAAAGCGGTGCGGTTAACCGAACACGCTTTTACGGTGCGGAGCGGGCGGTTTTTGCCCACCCCTACTGATTATTAGGGCTAAGAAATCTAAAAAATGAAGAATCAATATCAATTTTAGGGCTTATGAATTTGATCGGGCCACTCCGACCCGACCTTTTCATGACCCTTAAATCGTCGGATGTTTGGTGAAGTCCTAAACTATAATCTCTACTTAACCCAACAAAAAATCTAGCCATGTTTGCTACTCCAATACCTACCTCTTGGGTTTCACATAAGGATAACACTAGAAAACCTTTAGGTTTGTGTGTCATCATCTTTTTGTCACATGAGTTGTAACTAGTTAGGAACATATTTGATTTATGTGATTATTTGGGGAGAAGTTAGTTTCGTTGGGTGGGACATGGCTATACACTATCACTATGCAAATGCATGCCTATGCCTAGCTAGAAAGCATCATTCTCTTATGATATGACATAAAGCTAGCTAGCTAGGCTAGCATATGCGTACGATTATGAATGAGATTGTTAATATAAGTTGTTTAAATATATGTTGACAATTTGTTTAGTCTCTATTGTTATAGAAAAGATCAAAAGAAAAAAAATACAGAAACAAAAAAGATGATATTTGGCGTGTAGGAAGGATTTCGTTGTGCATTCAAGGGCAAAAATATATTGACAAAACAAATTATAATCTAATTATTTATATGATTCATACAATTAAGAAACAAATTCACATAATATAAAATGTTCTAGAATTAAATTGGTTCGCTGGAACAATATTGATTGTGATGAATAATGTAGTACTTTATATCCAGGTTTCAATAAGTAATTTAAAATGATTGAATCAGAATAAATTTAAACTATTGTTACTATAAAAAAAAATACTATTGTTATACTCATATCACAACAATATGCCAAATAACATCTCAGTCTCAGTCTAATCATATACTAGCTTTGTATATAAAAAAAATAGCTTTGATGGTCGTAGATCTACTCTGACATGGGCTTAAATGAATTAATTAATATACTATCATACTAATAATATGATGCCCACTGAGATTTTATATTTAATTATCAAGTCTATTTTATGTACCTCATAAAAAAAGAGTCTATTTTTATGTACATTTAATCTATTTTAATTAGTTGTCAAACATAAATGGCAAAAATGCAAGTATTATATTTTTGAAAGACAAATCAATCAACATAAATTTTACCAAAATACATATTTTTGTACTCCACTAACAAACAAAGTTTTCAGTAAACTTGTGTCAAAGTTTTAGAGCTTTTTTCCATTGTACAAGCAAAATAGGCAATGCATAGCATGTTTGCACAGCTAGCTGGTAATAGGACAATTTCTTTATTTATACAATTCTAGTAGGCATCTGGCATTCACAGGACCCTATCTTATAACTAAAAATAAATGTCACTCTACATATTCTTTTGTACAAAAAATCTCACATTCAAAATTTTCAATCACATGTAATCATTTTCAAGATTGAAAATAAAAAATCCATGATGGTTGAAAATTTGAATTCTTGAAATCAATTTGGACAAATTCCTTAAATAGTACAGTAGTGTTGTTTATGAGGCAAATTACTGGTTAGTTGTTTAAATCAAATTAACAAGCATAAGTGTTGACTGGACCATAATTACTGGACCAACTTGTCAGTCACACAGCTATCTATACTGTACTTATAAATAAATTCAAAACTCACACAATAACAAAATCCAAAGTACATTCAATTTCACAGTTCACATAATTCCAAAATAAAATACAAAACAGAAATAAAATATGTCGCAACTGACAAGTAGTTACGCAAATCCGGTCCACGGTACCTTATCCTGCATCTGCATTAAACCACCATCTGATCCAACGGTCCAAAACTCGTCTCTCCCCAAAAATTTCGATTTTTTAATAAAAAAAATTTTGAAAATAGAAAATTTGGCTGTGTGTTGAAACCTTTCTCTTTGTCCTCTGCTTCTCAGAGCGGTCCATCTTCTCTCTCCTCCGCACGCGACGCCCCACTCCCCGAGATTCGATTTCCCCGAGTCTGCTTTTCCCACCCCCGATAACGCAAGCTTCCATTTAACAACACGACGAATTGACTCGCTTGTGACTTGTGAGAGGAAGCCATTGATTTGAAAATTCAGAACCAAGACAACAACAATACACTGCCTCTTCCTTAGTTTTTGTCTCAAAATCCTCACTCTCTCCTGCCTCTGTTTCTCGCTTCTTTTAGTACCAACAATGAGAACCCAGTTTGAAGCTCGCCTGACGAGTTATCCGAATTGAGTGTCTTGGTTTCTCTGTCTCTGAATTCAACTGAGAAATATCGAGTTGCAGTGGTTGAGTAGTACGATTGGTTCTCGAAAGCATTTGGGGTTTGCAGTGATCAATCGGACATGCAGTGAGAAGTGGAAAAGTTTAAGCTTTAAATGTGTCCGGGAGTAAACAGAAAAGGGTTCAAATCACCGGCGATGAACTTTTTCCGGTCTGCTCTGGTTCTGCTTGTAGCTTCGGTGTTGTTGAATCTTCCTGCATATGCTGCAGAGTCGAGCTCAGTTGAGGAGCTTGAAGCTTTATTGGATTTCAAAATGGCGCTGGACCCACAAAATCTCTACCTTTCATCATGGACCGCCGCCGCAGGAGGCGGCGTTGAACGGCTATGCGACGGGTCGTTCGAGGGCGTAGCGTGCCATGAGAATGGGCACGTGGCGAACATCTCGCTTCAGGGGAAGGGTTTGACCGGGAAGCTCTCGCCAGCTATTGGGATACTAAAGCAGCTCACTGGTCTGTACTTGCATTACAACTCGTTGACCGGAGAGGTTCCGAAGGAGATTGCTGAGCTGGGTTTGTTGTCGGATTTATATCTGAATGTGAACAGTTTCACCGGCGAGATTCCTGCCGAGATCGGAACCATGGCTGGGTTACAAGGTCAGGGTTTATTCCTTAGTCGATGAAAATTGTTGACTTTTTCAGATTTGGATTCTCAATATGATGCTTTGAACCATTATTTATTTATTTGTATAATTTTTTTTTGATGTTTTTTGGATTTTGGTGTGTTGCAGTTCTGCAATTGTGTTACAACAATTTTACCGGCAGCATTCCGACACAGTTTGGGACATTGGAGAAGCTCAATGTGCTTGCTTTGCAGTCCAATAGATTGACCGGTGCAATCCCGGCGAGCTTAGGGAATTTAGGGTTGCTAATGAGGCTTGATTTGAGCTTCAATAGGCTATTTGGTTCAATTCCATCGAAGCTTGCTGATGCCCCATTGCTCAGGGTTCTGGATGTTCGCAACAATTCCCTCTCCGGCAATGTACCCTCTGGTAAGGTTTCCAAGTTTTTAGGACATGAAGCTGCCGAGTGTAGTCCCGTGAGGAATTTTCCAACATATGTTATAAATTTTGCTAGTTTATATTGAATACCAAATAACATAAATTCCGTGCTTTTAAGTTAGAAGATAGAACGAAGAAATTTGTCTCGAAAGCTTGCGCCTTTCTGTTGGATTTAATGTTGAATGTCTGTGGTTGAAGGATTGAAGAAGCTGAACGAGGGGTTCTTGTATAAGAACAACTTGGGTCTATGTGGAATCGGGTATGCGACACTGGAAGAGTGTAGAACAACTGGCGTAACCGATCCCAACAGACCTGAGCCATATGGTGCGAATGGGGTGCAGCCGAGAGAGATTCCGCAGTCAGCGAACTTGCACTTGCCTTGCAACCAGACTCAGTGCGCCACCAGCCCTTCACGAGGATCCAAGGCCTCTGTTGTTATTGGATTGATTGTGTTCACTCTAGCTTCGTCAGCTATTGGAGTTTTCACTTTAGTGCTGTATCGAAGAAGGAAGCGGAAACTTAGTGATTCAACAGCTGCCATAGGAAGTCATGCTAGTACTGTTGATTTACCGAAAGAGGTTTATAGGAAGAATGGGTCGCCGTTAATTAGTCTCGAGTATTCGCAGGGTTGGGATCCATTGGCTGATTATCGGAGCATGGGGAAGTTTCCCCAAAAAGTGATGCAAAACTTTAGATTCAACCTAGAGGAGGTCGAGTCTGCTACTCAGTACTTCTCTGAGGCTAATTTGTTGAGCAAGAACAGCTTTTCAGCTATCTACAAGGGATTCTTAAGAGACGGGTCAACTGTGGCGGTAAAGAAGATTAACAAGTCCCGTTGCAAGTCTGACGATAGCGAGTTCTTGAAGGGCTTGAACTTGCTGACATTGTTGAGACATGACGGAGTCGTTAGACTGAGAGGGTTCTGCTGCTCGAGAGGGCGTGGCGAATGCTTTCTTATTTATGATTTTGTCCCAAATGGAAGCTTGTCGAAGTTTCTTGATTTAAACGATGGAGATGATAGGATTCTTGAATGGTCTACTCGAGCTTCGATCATCCACTGCATGGCTAAAGGTTAGGCTACTCAGGTTGATCATCCTCACATCTGCTCGCTTCATTCCTTAACTGACCTTTTCTTCATTTGAACGCAGGTATCGAATATTTACATACTCAAGATGCAAACAAACCAGCTTTGGTCCACCAGAACATATCAGCCGAGAAAATTCTCATTAACAACCAGTTCAACCCTTTGCTCTCTAGCTGCGGACTGCACAAAATTCTAACAAATGACGTCGTCTTCTCAACCCTTAAGGGCAGCGCAGCCATGGGATACTTAGCACCCGAGTATGCAGCCACCGGGAGGTTCACAGAGAAAAGTGACGTCTACGCCTTCGGTGTCCTAATTCTCCAAATAATATCGGGTAAACGGGTCGTCAACAACTTAATTCAAAACGGTGCCCATCTGGCTCAAGTTAACGACTTCATTGACCATAACCTACACGGGAGGTTCTTTGAACACGAAGCCATGAAGCTAGCTAAGATAGCTCTGATCTGCACTCATGATTCTCCTAGCGAAAGACCATCCTTAAAAACTATCGTCAAGGAATTGGGCTTCTAACGCATCCCGTTTCGCACACCTATCTCTACTGAAAGACGCCATGCATCCTAACTTATCAGGGCCATTCTGAGCTGTAGTTAACTTCCATGTAGTGACATTTTCCTACGCAGGATGCATCTTATTTGTGGCTTGTGAATGCTGCTGTGCTGTTGTACCAAATTGTTCCATGTAGCTCTCTCTGATCGGTGTTTGTTTCTTATCAATATAAAGTCTAGCTTTGACCCTTTTAAAATCCGGAGTGTTAGGATGAAATCATCATGCTTTTTGTAGGTATACATTTTTCTTGTAACATTACTACGTGCATTGTTTTGTGAATCAGCTATATTAGTTTTGGCTCTTCTAGTTCAGTTCCCGGATCAAACCTATGAATGTTTGGTCGAATTCCGGTTTGACATTCATACGTTAGACCGGAATACTAAATTTAGTGGTTCAGACCAACCCAATAACTCCTGGTTTTGCCCAGTCCAGCCCAATAACTGTGTACACGTGTCCATCTTCCACTCCACTCGCCTCCTCACTAATGTCTGTTGTTATCAATCTGTCGAAGCCTCTCGCAAGCCACACGCCTCTGAAAATCCCGATCGTCTCTCAGATGGCGTCCATGGCACTCTACTCCTCATTCACCGCCGCTCCAATCACTCCGGCTTCACGTAGCATCTCCGGCACGCACTTTTCCTTCGTCCAATCACCCCGTCGCCGCATTAGCGCCGTAATCAGGGCCGAAGCCATCAATCCGGAGATCAGGAAAGCGGAAGAGAAAGTCGTCGACGCTGTTGTGGTCTCCGAGTTGGCCAAGCCCGTCACTGCTTACTGCCGGTCAGTCTCTTAAGACTTAAACCATAGTCCGACACTGTCGACTTTCTTTCAACAAAAAAAAAGTAGTGATTTTTTATATTAATTCATGTTATGGGAATTGTTTCAGGTGTTGGAGGTCGGGGACGTTTCCGCTGTGTGACGGGAGTCACGTGAAGCATAACAAGGCGACTGGTGACAACGTTGGACCTCTGCTCTTGAAGAAATAGTTTAATTTCTTCCTCGTTATCGGAAAAAAATGATAAAGAACGAAGCCATGCTATGTCTTTCTTTATGGGATTTTTGATATATGAATTTGTATGTTGCTCGTGCTCCGATTATTTTTTAATTGAAATGGGCAGCTTCGAATCCTCGTTGTGTTCTGATTCGGTCGATTGAATTTCATAACCAAATCGAATTGAAATCAGAAAGCTCATAAATTTGGATTCTAACTTGAAATCACGCTGACACAACACAATACGAGCTATCAAATGCCATGCCAATGCCTTATCAAAAAAAAAAGTGCATCACATCACATCAGCTTTGAGCCATGTAAACTAACCCGAACCGAGCCCGACACGGATCCGTATGCGGCTTCATTTCATTAGTAGACAGTAGTGGTTGAAACTTGAAAGTACAGGTCTCACTACACGGGTCGGATCTCAACCCATTCAGGTGCTTGTCACCGTCGGACCAGTTCCAGCTCCAGAAGCCTCTGGACAAACTTGGATGCATTTTCTTCTTCCTTACGTTCTCAATCCTTCATCTTCACCACCCGTTAATCCAACACGATCCCAATTCCCAATTGACGGTCATTGATCTCCTCAACTACCAACTACCAAGTTGGTTCCATCTAATCGTTTCCAGGAACCACGAGCTTCATTTTCGCCGTCTGTTCCACCCTGATTCGTCACGAATCTATTTCCGGTGGTGTTGTGTAATCATGTCAGGCTACCAAAGATTCAAACTTGGATTTGATGCACTACGCAATTTTACGGCGAAGATCAAGCCCAAAACCCTACCGAAGCCTAAGATTCCGCAGAAACAATTGAATCATGTTTCTGGGCTGCCGGTATCGCAAAGGTTAGGGACTTGTAATTTCGTATCCAAAGTCGAAAACTTTGGAAGTGTAAGTGTAAGTGGGAGTATGTGGTTTGGTGGTCAGAGAAGGTTTTACTATGTGGATCGTTATGGTATGAGGCATTTCAAGCCTAGAGGGTATAGGAGGTGGTTTCAAAACCCTAGGAATGTTTTGATTGTTGTGTTGGTAGGTTCTGGTGCTTTTGTTACTGTCTATTTTGGGAATTTGGAGACTGTTCCTTATACTAAAAGGAAGCATTTTGTGCTCTTGTCGAGGCCGTTGGAGAGGCGGTTAGGGGAGCATAACTTCGAGGAGATGAAGGCTCAGTTTAAGGGGAAGATACTTCCGGCTATACATCCGGCAAGTATCAGGGTGAGGTTGATCGCCAATGATATTATTGAGGCATTGCAGAGAGGGTTGAAGCAGGAAAATGTGTGGAGAGACGTGCGTTATGCGCCCGAAGAGTTTAATTTTGATGAAGGGATGAGCGGGGAAGGAGTGGTTTTGGCATTAGCTCAGGGCAAGGAAGGGAAATTGGAGGTGGATTGGGGGAAGGAAGATGAAGTTCTCGATGATATGTGGGTTCAGCAGAGTAGGAAAAAGGGTAAGGAGAGCGGATCGAAGTCTGCTTCGCAACATCTTGATGGGTTAAAGTGGGAGGTGCTTGTTGTGAATGAACCCGTTGTGAATGCTTTCTGTTTACCGGGAGGGAAAATTGTGGTCTTCACTGGGCTGCTTGAGCATTTCAGGACTGATGCCGAAATAGCCACGATTATTGGGCATGAGGTACATTTTTCATACAGTACACTACATTCCTAAGTTACAGTAATTGCTATTATTGTTCATTCTCTTGAAGAGTTGTAAATATTGTGCAGGTAGCTCATGCTGTGGCTCGGCATTCAGCTGAAGGAATTACAAAGAACTTGTGGTTTGCAATCCTGCAGTTGATCTTATATCAGTTTGTTATGCCAGATCTTGTGAATACAATGTCAACTCTTTTTCTAAGGCTTCCGTTTTCAAGAAGGTACTTCATCACCCGTTTTGAGCCCTCAACATTATGAGTATTTAAATTTATGATTAGTCTAGGAATTACGGATCAGCATTATGATTTTGAGATATTGGTCTTTATGTTCTATGTAAGATTGACGTAATTGCTAATAATTAACAGACAATACTCAAATAGCTCATTAATCTACACTTTTTGAACTATGCTCAATCAGGATGGAAATGGAGGCAGATTACATCGGACTTTTATTAATCGCTTCAGCTGGATATGATCCTCGTGTAGCCCCTAAAGTTTATGAGAAACTTGGCCAAGTTACCGGTGACTCTGCACTAAGAGATTATCTGTCAACCCATCCATCTGGAAAGAAGAGAGCTCAGTTGCTAGCACAAGCCAAAGTCATGGAAGAAGCCCTCTCAATTTACCGTGAAATTGCAGCAGGACGTGGAGTTGAAGGCTTCCTTTAGCCATATATAAAAGACCCATAAATAATTATATCACCTTCCTTTTATTTTTGAACTTCCCAGTATTATATGTACCCTAACTCAAATCCTTGCTAGAGCTTTTATGCTCAAAGAAATCAATTATTTCTGTTCTATTCCAGGTATGTTGCAATATTTGTTAATGCAAACTTTTTATGCAATGTGTATTATCATTACTCACAATTCTTTTCTCAAGTAGGATTCAAATTCGTGTCTGTAGACTGTTTACAGTCATTGGCAATACTCAACTTTCCTTTTCATGATAAGGACGTAAGGTATGTATATTTTTTTTCATCACCATAATTTTTTCTCCTGTAATCGAGCGAAACTGTATTATAACTAATCAGTAGTTGCTGTAACCTGCGCACTACTTTACAGTTTCACTTTTCTGATATAATATTTAAGCACTTATTATATTTATGCTTCTTATCTACCATTAATCATATGTTTGAATAGATTTTAATTGCTAAGAATAGCTTCTTGAATATATTTTGCAGGATGGGAAAAATGCGCAAGAAGAGAATATCGTTCCTGACGGGCTAGTAGTAATAAGAAAGGGGAAAGCTGTGAGTATCAGAACGATGACGTTTTAACAAACACTGTATCGTTTTACTCGATTATGAATTTCATTTCAATCAAAACAACGTCTTTTAGTTAGAGCGGCACTCGAAATAAATAACTTCACTGCATCGAATCTGAATCATGTATTTTGTTGTTGTTGATATTAAATATAATTTCATTGAAAATGTCAAAATGGAATGTATTGTGTGTTTTTTTGGTGGGCTTTTGTTTCTCAATCACCTAATCTATACGGCGGCTCTTCTCTTTCATGGACACATTCGTGCAACGTTGGCCATCAAACTCTTTGTTAAACGGGCTGAGTGATGAAACTACGGCCCACAAAAGCCCAACTCAACTTCCAGCATTATGACTTTCGCCGCCTCCGCCCTCGAAGCGCATAGATCGGGAAAATGAAGACGATTGTGGGAACGGTGGTGTCGAATAAGATGCAGAAATCCGTAGTCGTCGCCGTCGACCGGCTCTTCCACCACCCGCTGTTCAAAGAGTTGGAATGGAAATATATATATTATATAAAGTTCATAGACTGTCAAAATAACTTTTTTAACAGAAAGAAAAAATTGCACTTTTTAAGAGTATAAATGTGAATAAATTTTGTAATAAAAAAGCCTCTGGGATTGCAACAGAAAGGAAAAAAAAGACCAAAAAATGCGGTTGGGAACTGGGAAATGGAAATGGCCAAATTCGTAAACTTTTACAAAGTTACACATGTTTTTGAAACAAGTTCTGAGAGTCCTCTTAAAATACAATAAGTTTAAAAAATGTGCATGTTTTTGACAAGTTGCTTTGACTGTTTAATTGGACTGGGCTGCCATCAAATCATGGGCCTATTACAGCTACTTTCCGCTAAAACATTGATAGACCAGCGTTCGGCGTGACACAACCTCCATAAGCAAACCGAACGGCGTCGTTTAAGTTCCTTTGCGCTGGCTGAAGATAAAACCCTCAGTCTGCCCAAGCCCCTCAAAAATACCTAAAACCCTTTCCCGCTTGCTTCCTCCATTTCCGTCTCACTGTTTCAGGTACGTTGCTCATCACTTTTCATAGATTAGTCATTTCTTCTTTATATTCAAACCTCTTTATTTTTGGATCTGATTTTAGCAGTTGCTTGTGATTTGTTGGTTGATTTGGTCTTCCGAGTGGTTTGATTTTGTGTTTGCTTCTGATTATTGAACATTTAAGATTTGATTTGTGGAATGGAAGAAACGGACTGTTGCTTAGGTCTTGTAAGAGACTTTAATGGAGTGCAGAAGATGTAGAGTTTTGAGGGGATGTCGAGCCTGCTGAATTGTTAGTAATGCTAAGTGAGGTTGTATAAGATATGGTCTTATATTTCTGCTTCATGTTTAAGGCTTATAATCGGTAGTCGAGCTACACAAAGGGCTATAGTTTGCATGTGCTTTTCTAAGAAAACAGAAGCCCATTAATAATATTGTCTCTAAATTAGGGTTTATGATCGTGACTAAAAAAATCGTCATTGTTCTTTCTCGCTTTCATGTATCTACCTGAGAAATAATCACGGCTCTCATCTCAGCCATGGTTCACGTCAGTTTTTACAGGAAGTTTAAGTTCGTCATTTGTCGAGCTAATCTGTTAATGATAATCAATTTGTTCGTTTTTCACCTACTGGTAGCAATTGTAGTCTTATGTGATCCAAGCTTAATTTATTAGTTGATGATTTTGTGGTTGAGCTGACCTGTATCTTGCAATGTGTTGATATATACATAGATTACTATTGATCTTTCTCGAAGCGCATAGATCGGGAAAATGAAGGCGATTGTGGGAACGGTGGTGTCGAACAAGATGCAGAAATCGGTAGTCGTCGCTGTTGACCGACTCTTCCACCACCCGCTGTACAACCGCTACGTCAAGCGAACCAACAAGTTCATGGCGCACGATGAGAACAATCTCTGCAACATAGGAGACCGTGTCAAGCTCGATCCTTCCAGGCCGCTCAGCAAGCGCAAGCGGTGGGTTGTCGCGGAGATTCTCAAGACCGCGCGCATCTACACGCCGCCATCGAGTGCTGAATTGGCTAAGAACGCTTGAATTTTGAGTGATTGTTTAATGTGATAAACTTGTAAACTGCTTTTCCTGAAAACAGATTCCAGTTTCTCGATTAGGGTTTCCAAACTAAATAACATTTGCAAATCTTTGTGATTTTTTTGTGATCCATTTTGCTTTAAAATACCTTCTTAATTCGATCCTTTATATTGGATGATTTGTTACAAAGATTATATGCTTTGATTTAGCAGTACAGAGTGTCCTGATGTCTTCTGTGCTTGGTATTCTTGCGCTCTTGTTTGTTGCATTTTTTAAGAGAACCTGTTTGGATTGCGACAGGCCACTGGCAGTGGATTCAATACTCAGTGTGCTCATACATACCTCTTACTGCTGCAAGGGAGCTTAATGAAAGTTCTGACTGTTCTTGTTATGAATTTACTTTGCAGACTCAGTTCGAATAAGTTGCGTTTGTCATTGAAGGGTGAAAATCATTACATGGTCATGATTCAAGAGCGATATGTTTGATGATGGATTTCTCTGTTGATGGTGAAAAATAGCATCGCTAAAGAAAGCCTGTTACTGCTTGTCTTGAGTAGGATTCAAATTCGTGTCTGTAGACTGTTTACAGTCATTGGCAATACCCAACTCCCCTTTTCATGACAAGGACATAAGGTATGTATATTTTTTTCATCAGCGTGATTTTTCTCCTGTTTACAGTCATTGGCACTACTTTACAGGTTCACTTTTCTGATATAATATTTAAGCACTTATTAGATTTATGCTTGTTATCTACCATTAATCATATGTTATTAGGCATTGAATAGATTTTATTTGCTAAGAATAGCTTCTTGAATATATTTTGCAGGATGGGGAAATTGCGCAAGAAGAGGATATCGTTCCTGACGGGCTAGTAATAACTAATATGAAAGGGGAAAGCTGTGAGTTACATGGTGTATCCTATAGGCAGGATGACATATATTTGGTGAGAGAATGCTGAGGAGTTCTGCCACTAGAGGTGGATAGAGAATGGCTTATTTCAGCTCGACAGCCTTTTTAAGTTTGCTGCTTTCCAGGTCTGGCTATAATCTCAGTTTATCATCTTAGTGATAGTTTCCGTGCTTGTTCTGATGGTTTTCCGTTGGAGACTTATTTTTCAGGCTGGGCCTAGAATCTGCTTTGGCAAAGAGTTCGCTTATAGACAAATGAAGATCTTAGCTGCGGTACTTGTTAACTTCTTTGAGTTCAAGAGAACCGTCAGGCAACGTACCGAACCATGTTCACTCTTCATAATTCATATGCCCAAGGGGCTGCCTGTTCTTATACAGTCCCTCTCCACCATGGCTGATAGCATCTCCTGATAGTATCATGACTTAAACTCATATTGGCATCACTCAATCTGTAAAACCATTAGCAGTGTGGATCATGTTAATGAAGTAGTTTCTTTACTTTACCTGAGATCTGGACATTAATTGCTTTTAGGATACTTTCTGGTCATATAAAAGAAGCCCTTAAATTAAAGGCTCACTTGCCAAGTTCTGCATTCCAATAAGGATCATAGTGCAACCCTATAGAGGAGATTAAGGGCAACCCTTTTGACTCCAATATCTTAATTTTCACACTTGAAGCCTTCACCACACCAATTTCAAGCCTGTGAAGCCTCTTGTATCCTACAGTAGTCCCACTCACAACCTTCTTCCCATCTACATAAATTTCATGCCTTTTCACCCTCTGACCCAGCCCTATTGCTTCCTGGATCCTGATCACGTTGAACCTCAATCCTCCATCTTTATCCCACATTTCAATCCAGTGATGTTTCTTCTTCACTTTGCCAACTTTGTATGTTTCTTCTGGTGCCCAATATGTCCACAAATGATCATCATCCACTACATTTTCCTGCCCAAATCCACCACCCTTTCCTCCCCTCTGGCTGCTCACTTTGATGTCACATTTTGTTGCTAAGTTGGATGAAAAAATGGCGTGGATGGCAGTTCGGAACTCGGTCAGCCTCCCAAGATCAGCCTCCGACACAAGCCCGTTCGTGTTGGGTGGCACATTGAGTAACATTACGCAGTTACGTCCAACTGAATTGTAGTATATCTCTAGTAGTTTACTCAGGCTCTTGGGTGACTCTGCTTTGTGCCAAAACCATCCTTTGCGTATCGATACATCACATTCGGGGGGCAGCCAGTTGGTTCCCTTTGGATCCCCGGTCTGAAGGTATCTGCACCGAGCACAAAGATGTGTTCCAAGCTCAGTTTCAAAATCGAGCAAATTGTTGATCATGATATGTTGATGACAAGATAGTTAAAAGATTTACTGGACGATGCTTTCGTTGCCAATTGATAGCGAAGACTGGTTAATACTAGACCAGCAAGTAGTACCGGAGAAGCCCTTCTCATCTCCAACCCACCGGATGCCCGGTCCAGCGTCCGAAAATATGTTGATTGAGCCTTGCAACTCCTTCACCATTCCAAACCAGTCTTCAAAGTAGTATGTCATGTTCTTCCCATTAGCCCCTTTTGCTCCATCAAACCATATTTCCTTCACACTTCCATACCTATCAAAATCACATTCATAAACAATTTTCAATTACAAAAAATTATGAATCATGAAGTTATGAATAAATTGAAAACAGGGCACTCTGTTTTTACTCTGTTTTTTGCTCACCTTGTGAGAAGTTCTTGCAACTGAGCCAAGTAATATTCATTGTACTCCAAATCCCGGCCATATCTTGAATCATGCCTATCCCAAGGAGACAAGTACAAGCCAATATCCATCCCATGAGCTTTCGCCGCATCGGTGAATTCCTTAACAACATCCCCACGTCCATTCCTCCAAAGGCTCGCCTTAACGGAGTGATCCGTGTACTCAGACGGCCACAAGCAAAACCCATCATGGTGTTTTGCAGTGAGTATCATTAAAGAAACTCCTGCCTTCAACCCGGCCTCAACCCATTGAGTGGCGTTGAGTCTTGTCGGGTTGAAAACAGACGGATCTTCGAGACCCGTCCCCCATTCAGAGTCAGAGAAAGTATTGACTCCGAAATGGAGGAACATTATAAGCTCCCTTTGCTGCCATTTGAGCTGGGGTGATGTTGGAAGTGGTAGGATTGGCAATGGAGGTGGGATTGCAAGCTTTGAGAGGGTGAGGTTCAATGATAAGAATGTTGCTAAAGCTAAGGATAAGAGAACACTTTCATAAGCCATGTAAAAATGTTTTTTTTCCTATGTGGTTGGTTTTTTTGTGTACAATGCCCACTTCATATAGTTTTGCAAGCATCAAAAAGTGCCAAGAAAAAAAAAGGTGGGCAGTCACGAGACTCGCTAGTTGTTTGCATGAGACTCTCATAAAGGAGAAGACCTACCCTTCTTTTTTCTTCCACATTTTTACTTTTGATGTGAAACATTTCAATTTGGTGCACAAAGATCAGATGGGTCATTTTGCCATCAACGAGCTGGCTGGACCGCACTTCCCCCACAAGTCATCAACACGCTGAAAAAGAGATCATCAAATGTGACCACCATAACAACACAAGGATTTCCATATTAGTTTTATCATAATTGTAAAAACTCGACCCGGAAGACTAGTCCGAACCGTTATAATTTCCTAACTGTTTCTTGTCACCACTATACTTCAGGTCACCACAATCTGAAGTCCATCACAAAAACCATGATATGTTGGTGACAAGATAGTTAGTAGACTTACTTATTAAACTATCATATTCAGCTCTCTCAGCCGATGTGATGTGAGATGAGGTGTTAGTAAACTTTAATGTCCGCACATTAAATTTTAGATTTTTTTTTTTCAAGTGATTTGATTTGACAAATTAGTTTCACCTCTACTAAATTTTTAAGATTCATTTTCAGTTTAATCAGGTTTTTGTATACAAATTTTGGACACAAACTGAAGTTGAAAACCCATTCAATCAGATATGGGTTGTGGGTACCTATGAATGCAATCGGCCCATGGTCCATGTTGGGCCTCACCAGTAATGGACCTGACCTGATACACTCCCCCCAAACAGCACTACAACACCTCATTGCATTGCAATCAACTGCAACACTTTATCACCTTATACAGTTATATAGAACCAAAATTCACAAAAATAAAAAATGACTGGATATGAAAAAGGAGATGGGTTAAATGTAAAAGTTTTATTCTTCATGCATTTTTGTCTTTTGCTTTGGAGGAACCCATTTTTGACTATACAAACTTGGAACTTGGCATTCAATTTTCAAAACTCTCACCCACTTAATTAATTATATAGTTGGAGGAATAAGACCTCTGCTCAAAATGGAGTTTATTGTTTTATTGACTATCAGTTAATGTCTCTCTCTTTGCCTGTCAATGAATTGGCAATTTTTTTGTTTTGTTTTCCAATAGTTCATCCCAAATCAATTTTTTTTTATCTTAAAAAGAAAAGCTTAAATCATCAATAATGCTTTCTTTAGGGACTAAAATAAAAATACTGAACGCGGTCATCTTCCTCTTCCACCGTATTCATTACTCAACTGCAGAATCGCACTTTCAGACCAATTTCTTCCTCCAGGTCATGAAAGTCGACACCTTTTAATCACTTATTTCATCTCCAATCTCACTATGCCGTCCACCTCAATCAGTCCATCCGCCTCGCCGCAGCCCACACCGAAAAGGACTCACTCCTCCCTCGCGCCCCCGATCGTCGCCGGAGCTGGACTCTGCTCGGCTTTGCTTCTATGCTTCCTGCTGTGTAAAAAGTTTCGGTTGAAACGCGCTTCTGCCGCTGATTCCAAGTCACCGCGTCGGTACTCGTATGCTGCGTTAAAGAAGGCGACTTCGAAATTTTCGGATAGTAAACGGGTCGGGCAAGGCGGGTTTGGATCGGTGTATGCGGGGATGCTTCCAGGAAAGCAACAGGTGGCCGTGAAGTTGATGGATTCTGGATCGTTGCAAGGGGAGAGGGAGTTTCAGAACGAGCTATTGGTGACGGAGAAGTTGATTGATTGTGAGTATGTTTTGAAGCTTTTAGGGTTTGCTTCGAGTAGGAAACATATGGTGCTTGTGTATGAGTATATGTGTAATGGTAGTTTGCAAGATGCTTTGTTGTTGAAGAAGGATGTTCGGCTTAGGGATTGGAATTGTCGGTTTTTGATTGCTTTGGATGTTGCGAGAGGGATTGAGTATTTGCATAGCCGTGACCCCCCAATTGTGCATTGTGATGTGAAGCCGAGTAATGTGTTGTTGGATGGAGATATGAGGGCAAAGATTGGGGATTTCGGTTTGGCTAGGTTTAAGGAGGTGGAGGGGAAGCGGATTGAGGAGGTGGTGGTTGGTGACGGCATGGAGGATAGGGTGGATGGGATGGAGGAGACAGAGAGTGTTACAACAATGACTACTATCGGAATGGATGATTTTAGTATTTGTATGGATCAGTCGCCTGAGAGTGTCTTTAAGGTTTTGAGTGATGAGCAGTCGCCAATCAGGAGTGAGTCACAGTTTGTGATTTTTCCTAAGATTAGTGAAGGGAGGGAGAGTGTGGAGTGCTCGAGTAGAGGGCATAATGAGACTTCTTGCACTGAGGGTGAGAAAGAATTGAAAGAGATTGTTGTCCAAATTGAGGGAGATGGCGTCGGCCAGCACGATAACAGTGCAGCTGTGAACAACTATGTGATGGAGTGGATTGGAACCGAGATTAGAAAAGAGAGGCCTCAGAATGGGTGGATTGGAGATTCATCAGGAAATAAAGTGAAATCTAAAGCAGAAAGAAAGAAGAAAAATAAGCATTTTGACTGGTGGATGTCCTTAGATGAAGAGAAGACCAAGCGAAGGCCCGCTCGAGAGTGGTGGAAGGAGGAATTTTCTCGTGATCTTGTGAAGAAACAAAAGAAAAAGAAGAGGCTTCGAACAGAAAACCCTGATGATGAGTATGTTGATAGTTGGTGGCCAATGAATGAAGGATCAAACAAAGGTAGGAAGTGTAGCAGGAGCGGGAGCAAGAGAAGCCATGGTAGTTTGGATTGGTGGCTAGATAGCCTAAGTGGAGAATCGTGGAGAGGTATACATAACAGCTATGGTTCAGGCAGTGGGGAATTTCCAAAAAGTGGTGCCATGAGTAGCACTCCTAGTATGAGAGGAACTGTTTGCTACGTTGCTCCGGAATATGGCGGTGTAGCTGATAACGTAAATTTATCCGATAAGTGTGATGTTTATAGTTATGGGGTTCTTCTCTTGGTTATTATTGCTGGAAGGCGGCCGCTTCAAGTGACAGGCTCACCCATGTCTGAATTCAAACGGGCAAATCTTGTATCATGGGCGCGCCATCTTGCTCGAGCTGGAAAGCTCATTGAACTTGTTGACAAGTCTGTTCAGTCGGTGAACCAAGATCAAGCTTTGTGTTGCATCAAGGTAGCATTACTATGCCTTCAGAAGTCACCTTCTCGCAGGCCTTCTATGAAAGAAGTTGTTGGGATGCTTTCTGGTAGTTTATCTCTACCTGAGCTTCCACCTGAGCTTTTGCCTTCCCCTCCCTTGCGCCATAAGAAGGTGCGGTGATTTTCCGAAGTCAATTATATTGTAGACTATATGGTACCTCATTGTTTTACATATTTACGTGTGCTTTACACTAGTAAAAACGGTGCTCGTATATATACAGGAAATGGTTGTTCTACTACGTTTTACTCCTACATTTCTTCAAAATTTTTTGTAGAAACCAAAAGTCAGGCTGTTTATCTCATTTAGCTTACTGTTGTCGGCTGTAAACACAATGACCCTACACACTTTTTTTGTTGCACCAAATCGCCATGAATGTGAGAGCTATTATTATTCATTGAATTTGGTACTTTTGAAAAGCTTTCACATGCTTGAGAAATCCAGCTATGTCTCTTAATGTATGTGGCTGAGCATAATTCCAGTTATATTCTGGGCCTGCAAACAGACTCGCGTCACATTGAATTTCCGGATACTTTTACCACTATGAGTTTCGTTTTCGACTAACAAGAATCATCTCCCACTTTCAAGTATAGAAATATATTTTCAACGTATTGAAGTAGCCAGAAATAGAATGAATCAAAGATGACCAGGGGCCTTATAGCTGCAAGACTGCCATTTTGCTGTGACTCGGGTATTCAGCTGTCGTCCTGCTACAGCAATTTGTGCTTGAGGTACGCATGGAGCGTTATGGCTTACTGCTGCAAAACTATTTTTCTTGGTGCAATTTTATACAAATCATCTTGTTGTATGAATAATTCTGTCGAATAGGTGCATTGCATTAGATTACTTTTTGCTTGGTTAGTCGGAAAAACAAGATTTATATGTTCCGCACTTAAAATTTTACAGCTTTATTTTGTCTTCATTCCTCTTAGAAACTCTGATGAAAGTGATATGCTGAAAGTGATGCATTAGCGGCCAGCCAGTTTTCTTGTAGGCGCAATTGCACAAAGTCAACGCTGAACTTGATTATTACCTATCTGATAGCAAATATACACTCTAAACCTTATAATTTGTGTTCCTGACGTAATATTAGCTTGATGTGAAGTATGAACTTTTGCAAGATTTAGTTCCAATCCACACCGGAAGTTTGTCTATTTATTTAGAGTTAATACTTGTGCATATGATAATTGGAGGCTAAAATACCTAACATGACTTAGGCGATCATGCATGTATCTATTTTTCTTTTCTGTCTTCTCATATAAATAGTCTTACTAATTCGTCAATCACCTGCACCTGCCCACTCTCTTGTCTCTTTGAGTATCTAATCCACTGTTGTTAGCACTTAGGACCCATGTTTATTTTTCTAACCAGCAAGCTTCCATCATATTTTACTAATGATTTAAATATGTCTTGGACTGCAGAATATTAGGACGTAGGAATTGCTTCTCGAAAACTTGCGTGGTATGAAATTTTACAGCTAATGATGATTTTGAAGCAACAGCTATTCGTGATACTTATGTTCCCCAGCTGTAGGTCTTAAGGCCCAGATATTGTCCTAGTTCCGAAAACCAACATCATTAGATGATGCTGTATGAGTCATTTTCAGGAACTTTTCTAAAGGTGGATTATGAATTATAAACAACTGGACATCACATTGACAATGTGTAAGCTTATTTTAATCCATAATTGTCGATTAAATTGCTAACACGGACATAGATGTTGATTCCCATACATGGATGTATTCCGTACTTACTGGTTAATGATTTTAAATTAGCATAATAGGGTTCGTGTATGACATTACCGAGAGAAATGTGCTTAACATATGGCGACAAACACTATATTACTTCTAGTTGAAATGGACTTCATCTTGTTCAGCAAATACCTTTCATCTGCCTTCCAAATTATGAATGTGTAGCTTCCTTGACTTGTACTGCTGCCTTGTTCTCTGTCTTTCTTCTCATCATATCTTCCCCTTGAGCTGAGTTTTTGTTCTGTATTGGTCATATTATTGTTCCATGAAAATGCGTTGGAGATGTTTGTGTTGTCTTGCGAACAATGAACCAGAAATCAGGTAATCTGTATTGGTAAATTCTTGGTGATTACTTCAGTCAGATTTTGCTGGATGGCTGAATTCTGACTAATCTGTTTATATGGTGATATGTGATATAAATTCTTTAGTGTACGCACCAGTGATCACGACTATCCATGGGACATATATAGTTTGAAAGAGCTGCTACACGCAACCAACAATTTTCACGATGATAACAAGATCGGTGAAGGAGGATTCGGAAGCGTTTATTGGGGAAGGACAAGCAAAGGCGTTGAGGTATTAACTTATTCATGGTTCATAAATTTCTGTACTATATTTCCTGTTATTGTGGAATCACGAAGTTAGACAGAAGCCGGGATGGTCATGGTTGATAGATGATAGATGATATAGCAAAAAGATTCTTCATATAAAGAAACTATCGAGCTTGCTGTCATGTACTACGAAAATTATAGTCCTTAAACTGTATGCATCTAATCTAATGGGCTATTATTAGTACATATAAATTAAGTTGCCGGCAAGTGCACATGTACGTATTTTAGAGAAGGATGTTCTGTTTTTTTTTTGTTCTTGTTACAGTAGTTTTTATTGGAGGTTTACTGAAACAGTAAGAAAATAATGCTAACTGCAGATAGCTGTAAAGAGACTGAAAGCGATGAGTGCTAAAGCGGAGATGGAATTTGCTGTAGAGGTTGAGATATTAGGGAGGGTGAGGCATGAGAACTTGCTCGGCTTGAGGGGTTTCTATGCAGGAGGAGATGAAAGACTCATTGTATACGATTACATGCCAAACCACAGCTTGATCACACATTTGCATGGTCAGATGTCTAATGATTTCCTGCTGGACTGGCCTCGTCGGATGAATGTTATTATTGGATCCGCTGAGGGCATAGCGTAAGTTCTCCCAATCTTTCTGCTTATGCCCATGTCAAAACTCGATTTAAATTCTAATCCAATTCGGACTTAAAAGTAAAGCAAGTTTGGCATTGTGAATTTTAACTGATGGTAGGTTGGTTGATATATTTATTTTGTAGGTATTTGCATCACGAGGCGAACCCGCACATAATCCACAGAGACATAAAAGCCAGCAATGTCCTCCTGGACTCAAACTTCCAAGCCAAAGTAGCAGACTTCGGCTTTGCCAAGCTAATTCCAGATGGTGTGAGCCACTTAACTACCCGCGTCAAAGGCACCCTGGGCTACCTAGCTCCAGAATACGCCATGTGGGGCAAAGTATCAGAAAGCTGCGACGTTTACAGCTTTGGTATCCTTCTCCTGGAAATAATCTCGGCCAGAAAGCCCATAGAAAAACTCCCGGGTGGACTAAAACGCGACATAGTCCAATGGGTGACGCCTCATTTCCAAAACGACGCGTATGACAAGATTGCAGACCCGAAGCTGAAGGGTAGGTTTGACGGAGCTCAGCTTAAAATGATAAGCATGGTTGCAATGAGGTGCGTGAATGGAGACCCTGAGAAGCGGCCGAGGATGGAGGAAGTGGTGCAATGGCTGAAAGGTGGGAGTCTTGTTAGATATCGAAGAAAGAAAGAGCTGGTGGAAGAAGAAGAGTCGGATTTTGGAACTGGGAACACAGAGGAGGAGGAGTCTCCAGGATTCGACTTTACTGCAAGCAGTAAAGGTGGATCCAAAATCAGATGAGAGCTTCTTTCAGTTTGTGTTCCCACCCAGTACTCTGGATTTTTGTAATATTCACTCAGGTTCTGGGATATGCAAAATATCTCTTCGGACTATTTTATTGGGTGGCAGGCGGCTGCCCTCTAAAATTATTATCTTATCCTTTTAAGTTCTAAGTCAATATATAACTTAGAATTTACTTAAAATAGTGTTTGATTATTAATGGAGATGGAGTAGTTTGTTTGTACACTATCAAAACTTGCACACATGTGTGACCACTATATGGTATCAAAAATGAATGGAGGAGGAAAGGGGCGGTTTCGATCTCTTTCTACCAGGCACCACTAGTTATATTTTTCTGATGATCATGGCCGGCATTGCCACTTCACCATTATTTGTGATTACCATTTTCTCCACCTAACGTATTCTGACAAAATTAAACCAGCACCACACATGCAAGCATTAATTTCTCTATACATACATCACTTTCATTTAGGGAGCTGCTAATCGCACCCCCCTCACGACAAAAACTTCCATGTTAAATGACTCAAATGCCCTCCCCTTTCTATTTAATTACATTCATATGCCATATTCAATTAAATAATAATTAATATTCTATAAATTAATTGTATCATATTTATTTATTATTATTAATCAGAAAATATTCTATAATAATTAATAGTAAAAAATTAAAATAAAAATACAACATGTAGCAATTTTTTTAAAATTTATATTGTACTTGATTTTTTTAAAATTTTAATAGAACTTATAATTAGGAGTGAGTTTGAGTAACTAAATAAACAAAATTTCCATGGTAGAACTTATAAAATCTCTTCAACTAGAAATGGAGGTTTGTACTTCCCTCCTCTTTCACAAGCAAGAATACACTTTAGCATCTTACCAGTAATATCTACATTTTTTAAATTAACAGTAATATCTCATTAATTAATATATATTACATATATTAACTTCTAAATACATGTAAGTTAAAATTATTAACTATAATATATGTAATATATTAATACTAATTTTTAAATATTTTTAAATCATCATTTATAGTATATAATATATATTATATTAATACTAAATTTTAAATATTTTAAAATCATTTGTATATATTAATATGAAATTTTAAATATTTTAAAATCTTTTTTTAGAAATTTTAAATATTTTAAAATCATTTTTTATAATATATATAATATATATAATATATATAATACATATAATATATATAATACATATAATAAGTAGAAGGGCAGAATAGTAATTTTACCTGGGCCCCACATGGGGGGTGTGGGGGGTGGGGGGTGTGATTAGTGGTAGCCTTTCATTTAACAACTCCCACCTACGCGCACAATACCACGTTTTTAAAAACCCTAACCCCCCCCCAAATCAAATATCAGATCTCTTCATTTATATTCCTACCATTATATACAGCTAGCTCTGTTACAGAGCAACCAATCTTCTGCACCAAACACTCCGCCATTTTCTGCTCTCCACCATGACAGATTCAAAGCCTGCAGTCTGCACAGTTGATCCATATGACTACTTGAAGCTCACACAAAACCCTAACGACGGCTCCATCACCAGGACAAGCCTTACCGGAGTCCCAGCAATCACAACCGACGACCACTTCATCAATCCTATCCTCATCAAAGATGTAGCTTTAGATCCCACCAACAAAACCTGGTTCAGGATCTACATGCCACGTTTTGCACCGGCAGGTAATAAGCTTCCTTTAGTGGTCTACTTCCACGGCGGAGGGTTCATACTCTTCAGTCCCACGTCAGATCTCACACACAACTTCTGCAGCAAGTTAGCTGGATCTCTACCAGCTGTTGTTGTGTCTTTAGACTACCGTCTTGCACCGGAGCACAAGCTCCCAGCGGCGTACGAAGATGCTATTGACTTGGTGCATAAACTCAAGAGCTCTGATGATGATTGGCTGGCGAGCTATGCAGATTTTTCAAACTGTTTTCTGATGGGGTCGAGCTCAGGTGGAAACATTGCGTACCATGCAGGCCTTAGAGTCGCTACAGCTGCTTTAAATGGTGATTTACAGCCTCTGAAAATCAAAGGGTTGGTGTTACTTCATGCCTTTTTTGGTGGAGTGGAGAGGAGTGCATCAGAGTTGAGGATGATAAATGGTCCCGTGCTTCCATTGTCGGTTACCGACTTGATGTGGGAGTTGGCTTTGCCGGAAGGCGCAGACAGGGATCATGAGTACTGTTGTATTGGGAATGGGGATCAGAAGCTGTATGAGGAGGAGTTTGAGAAGGTGAAGAAGATGGGGTGGAGGGTTTTGATGGTGGGAGGTAAGATGGATCCTTTGGTGGACAGGCAGATGGAGGCGGCCGGTATGTTGGAAAAGAGAGGTGTGGATGTGGAGAGTGTTTTTGGGGAAGGAGATATTCATTGTGTTGAATGGTTTGATGCAAGTAGAGCTAGTGAGTTGTTTGAAAGGCTGAGAAAGTTCATATCCAAATAGTGATAAGCGATGTAGTAGTCTTGCTAACTCTTTTGCCCAAAAATGAGATGTGAACATTTTGTATGAGAGATGAAGATGATGTGTCCTACATATCTCTCTCGGAGGGATTAGTCTATTGGGTGTATCCATCCCTAATAAATTTCTATTCAATTTTGTGATTGATTTGAATTTTGAAGTACACAACCCCTGCTACCTCTGCCTTTCTCATTAGGGCACATGTTACCTACGTATAAAGATACTTTCTTTCAGTTATTCATATCCCATACATAACGAAAAGGATGCGGTGCAAAGTTAATTTTTTGGTACAAAATACAAATTAATTATAACCTTGATTTTGAGATTTGAATGTATGATATTAAATCGATTTTTAGTATTTTTTTAGTGAAGAATTATAAAATGAAACTGACAAACTATGTCGTCTTTTCATTGTTCGGCTCGTCTTTTCATTTTTCGGTTCGAAAAGTGACGAACTATAAAATAATTTTGACGAATTTTATATTTTGTATCAAAATTTGACTCTATGCCTGATCTTGATTCTATCACATAATTCAATTAAAACTCTAATTTAATTTAGGAATCTTCAAATGGCCCAAAGGGCCTAAAATTCGAAGGTAGCTTGTTGGTCCGTGAGCCCAAAGCTTGACTCGATGCTTTCTTAAGTCCAACCGTGCTGCCCTTATCATCAGTCAAGATCGTTGAAGCTTGGCCCGACCCAAGAGGTTGGCTTAAAGTCTGGTCATGCCAAAGTCCAATGTTCGGCTCTTCAGCCCAGCCCGGCTCGACTGGACAAATCATTTTTTTTGATGGGGACAAATCATTTTTTATATACATTTTTTTAATCATATTTCAAATGGATTGGAGGGTGTATTCATCGAAACTTTGACATATATTTTACCAAATGCATAAATTACAAAATGCATATTTAATATACACTACGAGCGTTCAAATGATAATCTTTTTAAATTTCATGAAGTTGAAAGCACAATCTTCACTTTTAAAGGTGCATCATCAAGTCATTGTGATGATGGCATGTGTCACAAAATTTGTGTATTTAATACAAAGTAAAAGTCACAAAATTTTGACTTTACATTTTAGACTTGGTCACATGCAGATTTAAAGATGCATTATGATTTAATGATGACATCTGAATTAAAAATTATCAAGTTTTCAAATTTTTAAGAGTTGTTAACCGAACGCCTCAATTATATACAAAGCATATATGCCAAAAATTTAAGCATTTCCATCATTAACTTGACTATGACTAGTGAATAAGGGTATACCAAACTTGAAATAGGTGTATGTATAATGTATCCATCCCTCATAAAGTTCAATCCAATTAAATCCAATTGTGATTGGCTTAAAATTTGGATCAAAATACATTGAATTCTATTGAATTGATCAATACTACCCAATAAATGAATATTATTATCACCCATTCATCTTCTTTTCTTGATAAAATAATCTCCAGTAATTGATGACCTGATCAGATTTTGTCCCAAATAGAATAATCATTTACTAAATTTGTGATTGACGTCAGTTCATTGTCCAGCCCAACGGCCACCGAGGGTTCAAAAAACCTTAACAACCAAATCACTTTTCATATCATTCTTGCAGCAACCAAAAACTTGAGCGTCAAACCGTCCATGTGTAAACCCTTTGTAACCATGATCACTTATAATCCAGATCCAAAGCCAGTATGCACCATCGACCCATACAACTTCCTGAATCTCACCCGTAACCCTAACGGCTCCATCACCAGGACAAGCCTAACCGGAGTCCCAGCAATCACCACCGACGACGACCAACTTCATCAACCTATCCTCATCAAAGACGTAGCTTTAGATCCCACCAAGAATACTTGGTTCAGGATCTACGTGCCACGTTCCGCACCGCCTGATACCAAACTGCCACTTGTGGTCTTTTTCCACGGCGGCTGCTTCATACTCTTCAGTGCCACGTCACATCTTCATTTCTCACACACAACTTCTGCAGCAAGTTAGCTGGATCTCTACCAGCTGTTGTGGTGTCCTTAGACTACCATCTTGCACCGGAGCACAAGCTACCAGCGGCATACGGGGATGCTATTGACTTGGTGCATAAACTCAAGAGCTCTGATGATTATTGGCTGGCTAGCTATGCAGATTTTTCAAACTGTTTTCTGATGGGGTCGAGCTCAGGTGGAAACATTGCGTACCATGCAGGCCTTAGATCAGTCGCTACAGCTGCTTTAAATGGTGATTTACAGCCTCTGAAAATCAAAGGGTTGGTGTTACTTCATGCATTTTTCGGTGGGGTAGAGAGAAGTGCATCAGAGTTGAGGATATATGATCAATGGTCCTGTGGTTCCAATATCCGTTGGGAGTTAGCCTTACCGGAGGGCGCAGACCGAGATCATGAGTATTGCAATTTTAACAATGGGGACAAGTATGAGGAGGAGTTTGAAAAGATAAAGAAGATGGGGTGGAGGGTTTTGTTGGTGGGAGGTAAGGTGGATCCTTTTGGTCGACCGGCAGGTCGAGGCGGCTGAGATGTTTGAGAAGAGAGGTGTGGATGTGGAGACTGAGTTTGGAGAAGGAGATGTTCATTATTGTATTGAATTGTTTGATGAAAGTAAAGCTAGGGAGTTGTTTGAAAAGCTGATCGAGAAAGTTCATATGCAAAACTGGAAGGAGCTCTACTTAATTAGCAACACATATGTTGGGGGATTGTTGGATGAGTCGAAGATGATGTGTCTTACAATACAATAATGCTCTATGGACTATGAGGGCTAGTCCAATAATGGGTGTATCCACCCCTAATAGAATTTTATTCATTTCCAATCAATTCTTTTTGTTAGGGATTCGATTCGATTTAAATTTACCCGAAACACCTCATCTTATATTTCTACCCTTCTCAATAGGGTTCCCTACACTTTTTTTTTTTGATAAACAAACGTCACACTGGCTACATAAAGGATAACTCGCCCACAAAAGGCCCACGCCCACGAAGGGCCCACGTCATCCAAGAAGGGCATGGTATAACTACCTAACCAGATGAAGAACGACCGTGCCCTTCAAACAGAACGAACCCCGAGAAAACCCGGCTACATCTAACCCTAAACACCGAAGCAGACATGGTTCCAGCCGAAGTTGACACATATCCGGCCGAAGCCGACCTACAACAAGAAAACACTAATACGTACAACCTACAAACTACACAACCCTATATACAACTAAACTGCAAAACGATCACCGGCGAGACAACAGGGGTGCAACCAAAAGGAGCCAAAGCCGTCGCCAGCCACACCCCACCGAACAGCACAGCCCTCCGCCGTGCCCCAGTAGCACCGTCATCCGGAAGCCACACAGAAACCATCCGACCAACGCCTCAAAGCCAGACAACCCCAGGCCGACGACACCTCCACCCCACTGAAAGCAACGACAACCGGCTAAAGGAACAGAAGAGGACCGGGAGAGAAGCAGCACACCCACATCGACAACGGCGATCTAAAATTAGGCCCAAATCGAAGCCCCTGCCGGCGGGCGGATCTGACCAGCGAAACTTACGAAATCAGTCGGGTTCTTGAAAAGTCGAGAGAGAAACCAGGAGAGAGAAAAGGAAGTTTGGTCCCTAAACCTTTGTTGTGTTGAAAGATAAATGTTCCCTAATAGTATTCCCACTATAACTAAAAAAAGCATGTCATTTATCTCTATCATCTATTTAACTATCTCTCATTTGGTCATGGTACATGATTAATTTGATCATGTATACCTACTCATGACTAACCAACAAAAGTTCATCACCTATATCTCGTACTCATGTAACTTTACCAATTGAAAATAAAATTATTTAAACATACATCAAAATATGATACTATGGATGTCTATTTGTATAGCTTAAAAAATTATGAATGATGGATGTTCTAAACTTTTTTTTTTGATGAAACAGAAGCCAAATACAAACAAAGACACAACAGAAACTATAAAGACGATACAACAATTACAATGACTGCTAGACATAACACAGAAAAACGAGAAAGCGTAATCCGTGTAAAGCAAAATCATCGAACACTTGTTGAAACATCTTTAACGCCCAGAGGTCCACGTCCGCATCAAGCCAACGGTGGCCAAATGGAAGAAACCAAGTTTCTAAAAAAACCCTAGAGCCCCAGCCACAATTTCTGTAAATGTTGTCTTCATCCCACTGCCACACCCCGGTAAACACCGGCTTATTCGCTAACTGATTAATCCAGGAACCCTGGAAAAACCAAGCTAAACTACCAAGGAGTCTAAACTAGAAACAACCCAGTCTAAACTACCCGAAAACAGTAAAACCGGTACAAACAGGACCCGAAACCGTAAAAACTACACACAAAACCCAGCCGAAGCCGCCCCTCCTCCACCCGCTGGCAGGACCTCCACCGCACGTCACCAGCAAAGGCAACCCACCCGAAAAGCGCCGCCAGCCCACATCAAACCCCCAGCCACGAGAATCACCACCACCGATCAGCCCGACAGTAGCCGAGCTTCAACAGACGGTGACCACCCCACCCGGCCAGATCTACAACCTACACCCAAAATCATCAACTTCTCCCACCAAACTCCACTCCCGACCGCCCACCCGAGACCTCAGCCAACCAGATCCCAGCGGAAAACATCCGAGCCAACGGGATCGAAATCGAACCGCTCACAGATGTCGCAGCGCTGTCGAGAAGGGGAGAAAGGAGTGAAGAAGCCCCACGATGAAACAAGAAAACCGCCTTGAACTGCTACCGCCTTCGACAATCGTCCACCGCCTCCCAGAGAGAAACCCTCTCTAGAAAGCAAAAAACCTTTGACTAAGAGAGCACAAGTCACTTGACAGGGATGTTCTAAACTTAATTGCATATGTTCGGTTACATTTTTCTTTGTTAGTATCAAAAAAATATATATATTACATTTTCTAATTACAATGCATCACTACAAATTTTGGGAAAAATAAGCGATAACTCAAAAATATCGTAAAGTTATGGTAGAGTTATCGTAAAATTGATTATACGATAACTACGCGATAACCATTAAATGTTATCGTAAAATTGATTGACGTAAGAAATATACGATAACCATGCGATAACTTTTTACGACAACTCTGCGATAACCGTACGATAATATAATATTGTTATCGCAGAGTCATCGTACAGTTATCGTAGGAATTATACGATGACTTTACGATAACTATACAATAACAATATAAATATTATATTTCACATATTATATTCATTTTTGATTTATTTTTAAATAATTAAATTAATTAATTAAAATTAATCGAAAATTAAATGATGAAATTTTGTTTTTCATTTCACAAAATGAATTGTATTCAACAAATACAATAAATTGTTCAAAAATGTAATACATATACTGTGAATTTCTATGTTTTCTACTACGAATAGCGGTAGAAATCTTCATTAGGAAGAACATCTCTGGGCGCTTCTTCATCACATCTTTCCATCCATTTTAATTGCCAACACTTCACCTGCATAGAAGAATTAAAATTAATCACGAGAAATTCATTGCATACACAAAAATAAAATTGTATTAATTAATCACGCAAGCTCTTGATGCAGCTAACTAGTTGCATCTCCAGGAAAGATATTGTTTTCTCTAACGTCCTGAGTAAATATTTTCTGTCATGAAATAATAAGTTATGGCTAATGAGTCACTTTCAGAGACTAAGCATGGCTTGTAAAGAGATCAGGGTATAATCCTATGAGACCTCTTACCTAAAATTGAAATATATGTTGTATGCATAACCATTGCAGCTTAACCATACTATATCATAATCAGGCTTAACCATCCAGTTGTTCTAGTTTTAAGTATATGCTTCTGCTTCTTCATGTTTAAGGGAGAGCTTATTCGTTGAAGCACTTACTATAATAGCCTGACAGTATATCACAAAACATAAAGAGTGCCTTTCACATCTCATCCGCAAACAAACACTCATGCACTAAAAGTATGAAACTAAAGCGATACTTTCATGGCTCCAGATAAAATAAAGCTCTGCAAAAGCAACATACCATTTTTCAACAAAAACCTTGTGTATGGGGAGGAAATCATACCATTTGTCTTCAAGGATAAGATGTACAATATTTTCATCTGAACAGTCCACAAGCTTGTACAACCATACCTGGATGATATCAAAGATGAAAAGAGGGTGATACTTAATGTAAGTTCATAAACAACATAAGTACAACAAGAGAAAAAAGTCTTACCAAAACACTTTCGTTACCAACTATTAAACTTGAGCAAGTGGAGCAAAAATGAAATGCTGATACTGGGGCACTTAAACCTTCAATTTGGGCATCTCCTAGCTACATGTTACATGCATATTGTATAGTCAATGATCAACGCTTTTCAGAAAAATCCAAGTTATCCTTGGCCCTTGCAGGTCAATTTCAGACAAGTTAACAACCTTTAGTTGTAAAATAGAAAGAAAAGTCAGTGATGGGTATGTTGCAATATCCCTTATTCGAACAGATCCATCATGATAACCTCTTATGTATACAATTATATGTCAATGGAATACGGCACATTCAACCAATGGAAAACACAACTCTATTCCAACATCAGCATTACTATCTGAACACCGCATTACTATCTGAACACCGCAATGGAAAACACGACTCTATTTCTGCAGCATGATGAGTTAACATTTCTCAATGTTTTATTTCACCTTGAAACTAATTTTATACCTTAGTAATTTCATTCATATATGTGTAGAGCATTCTTTTGAAGTCACAGCATTTCTCACAAGTATGCGCATCCACATATCCTATGAAACCTGAATCAGCGACCAAATTCACATAAGCCCCAGTTGGTCCTCTAAATTGTATCCATTGTCGACTACTCGACTAACTTCAAAGTACATGTCATATTATGAAACAACCTGCATTTTTTCTTGGCAGAAGTAAAATAGATGGAGACTAACCTGTATTTTTTTCCTTCTATGCAAATCAGAAATGTCAAATGTTCTATTTCAATTTAGAGCATACTTCAAACAAGTCATAAAATCATTACAAACAAAAATATAGAAATAACCAGACAAATCAACTTGAAACCATTCAGACTGCCAAGAAAATGTATAGACGACATCACAATCAAGAATTTTGTTCTACAATGATTGTGAATCATGCATACAAGGCATCTCATCAGTCATTGTATGTGTAATAGAATCAACACGGAACACTGGTAGTATAATTAAATTCACCTCTTAAAGTTTGAATTTCCACTCAATCGACTACAGCTAACAACTCGCTTGCTTCGCAGAAACAGTGTTTATCATTTCCTCCTAAATCGACCCGATTCAGCAAGCTAAAGAAGATTAGTTGGCAATAGCGTGAAGTCAGGTATAGTGAAATACTTAACATTGTAGGACAGAAGCACGATGTCTTAGTTCCAACAGACACAATTATACAGCATGAGCATTACAAAAACACTCCACTAAGAATGATGTCCCATTAAAAACTTCTAATGGTAGCAGTATAATTGTTTCCTTCTATTCATATGATCAACAAAGAGTAAGGGTCCTGTATACATACTATGAATGATGGCCCATTCACTCTTGTATTTGTTTACTAAAATACATGTTGAGTGCAGACAAAGACATACACTAACCTCATAAGCATCAATGTCCAAGAATAAAACCTACAGGCGATGTAAAACACCAATAAGAAGATGCAGGCCACAAGTTGAGCAACATGAGATGCATCAAATTCAAGTTCAGACGAGCAAACTGAAGCAATTTCTGGGAAGCAAACTGCAGTCAAGCAAGATGGTAAGCAAATTGAAGTCAAGCAAGTTTGTAACTAATATAGAATTACCAGACCTCAATTCCACATATAACTATACTTAACAATTTCACCTTGCCCAAACCAATCCCTCAACTGAGTTAGGCCCTTAGCTACTTACCACAACAAAGCAACTGCCGGCTGAAGGCTTCGCAGCTGTCGATTTCGACTCAAGCCTCGCAGTCCTAAGGCGACCCTTCTCCTGATTCAATAAGTCGTTCACTTTTCCACAGGATTCTCGCAGTAGTCGTTGTCGTCCCCTCTCCCAATTCACTTGTAGAGAAGTACATCTAAGCTAACACGGTTGAGCACGGTGTAGCGAACGACGGATAGAGCCGGCGACAAGGCGATCGGCTGTGTCAATCGACGGCGGGTGCTCTTACGATGCTTGAAGAAATTAGGTCGTTCGGATGAATGGAGAAGAAAGAGGATAATTGTGGGTGGGATAATGTAAATTAATTTAATTTAATAAATTATGCGATAACTGTGCAATAAAGCCACTATTATCGTAATACTAGTTATCACAAAGCAATCGTCAAGTTATCGTACAAATAAAATAAAATATTGTATTATCGTATAAGTCATCGTAACATTATCGTATAATTTATGCAATAACCTTTATTATCGCACAAATGTTGTCGTTCATTTGAACCAAAATTTGTAGTGCATGTTTCTGCCATCTGTTTTCTCATTGTAATTCAATTGCATTTTTGGTTCGATTAGTTTGAATATTTTTTGATTGCCGATTAGTTTGAATATTGAATCCTTAGGGAAAAAAAAGTTTTTGTAATCAGTGATCCATTATCTTTGATCTTTGTTCTTTGGAATCAAATTCGGTGTTGCTAAGTAAAAAAAAGTAGACAAACAAAGAAGCAATAGTGATTTGACATCAGAGTTTGTCCAGCGATCGACATCTTTTTTCTTAATAAAAATCTTTTCCAGCTATTGACATCAGATTTTGTCCCGAAGTAGAATAGTAAATGCTTTACCCGTCATTATTCTCTAGGGGCAGACATTTGATCCTACGGTCAAAATACTTTTAGGGTCACTCTTATTCTGTTCGATCCGTATTTTGTCATGTTCTATCCTCGTGCCCTAATGTATTATGCCCTTCTACTTTAAGGTAGGGTAATGGTCATGAAAAAATAGATTTTACCCTGCCCTTCTACCCTAATATCAGACCCTGTCCCCCTATCCTATCATACCCTGTCTTACCCTACTATTTTTATTCATATTATGATTTTTTTTCCAAAATATACTTAAATTTGTCTTACTTAATCCTACCCTAGCCAATCCGACCCTAACCTAATATTACCATGTCCATGAATATCCTATGTAGTTAGAAAAATTTATTTGCCTTGCCCTTACCTGCTCATAGGATAAATAAAAAATCATACCCTGTCCGTTAAAATAAAGATTACCTTTACCTTACCATTGCCAACCCCCGGAGAGGAGGATATTATCCTCGTCACAGTAGCTATCCACTTGTGGCTTTATTCTTAACCTTCAGACAACATATTATAACACCTACTACTTCTGCAGCTTCTGTAGATCATCTCAATCGCAAAAATGGGGAAAGGCGCGATGTCTCATGGAGGTAGCATCGATCAAGTTCCAGAAGAGAACATGGCCGCTTGGCTTATCGGTGTCAACACCCTCAAGATTCAACCTTTTAAGCTTCCTCCTCTTGGTATGATTTGAAGCTCAATTTGGCTTCTGTTATTTTCTTCTGCTTGATTTAGAAATACCCTTTTGTTGATTTTGTGTTTTAATTGTTAACGATTGAATCTTTCAGGTCCTTATGATGCTAGGGTTCGGATGAAAGCTGTGGGTATTTGCGGCAGTGATGTTCATTACCTTAAGGTAAATTTAATTTCAGAAATTGATCCTCAATTTATGGATTAATAGTGTTCAGGTTCAGTTGACTACTCCGTTAGTCATAATCTATTGGGGTTCTATTGTTGTTTGATGTAGTTTTGAGTGTTGTTAATGAATTCGATGGTTATCGAGTTGGACTAATTTGAGGCAAATGGTTGATAAGGAGGATTGTATGTAATTGTGGTTGTTGTTTACAGACCATGAGTTGCGGCGGTTTTTTAGTCACGGAGCCAATGGTGATTGGGCATGAGTGTGCCGGGATCATTGAGGAAGTGGGGAGTGAGGTGAAAAGCTTAGCGCCGGGTGACCGTGTTGCATTGGAGCCAGGAATCAGTTGCTGGAGGTGTGGCCCTTGCAAAGAGGGTAGATACAATCTATGCCCTGAGATGAAGTTTTTTGCCACACCGCCTGTCCATGGTTCTCTAGCCAACCAGGTTAGTAGCATGCTTAAATGTGTTATGAGGTCAGCCTAACTTACTTCAGGTTTATGCATAGTAAATGTTCTCCGCCTGTTCCAAGCTATGTGTTCTCATACTCTCATTTACTGTCTTTTATAGATTGTGCATCCGGCAGACCTGTGTTTTAAGCTGCCAGACGATGTGAGTTTGGAAGAAGGGGCAATGTGCGAGCCCTTAAGTGTTGGCGTTCACGCCTGTAGACGTGCTAATATTGGTCCAGAGACGAATGTTCTTATCATAGGCGCTGGACCTATTGGCCTAGTGACAATGCTTGCAGCCCGTGCATTTGGTGCTCCGAGGATTGTTCTTGCAGATGTAGATGCTAACCGTTTATCCGTTGCAAAAGAACTTGGCGCAGATGTAACCGTGCAAGTGTCCACACACAGCAAGGTCTGTCTTCCCTGTAATCCAGTTTCAATCTCTAATCCATTTGAGTTTATGGTTCGATATTTTAAAATTGCAACTTTTGCAGGACGTACTTGAAGAAGTGGAGCAGATATACAAGGCTATGGGTGCCGGAGTAGATGTGACCTTCGACTGTGCTGGCTTTGACAAAACCATGACCACTGCTTTAACCGCCACTAAGCCAGGAGGCAAAGTCTGCCTTGTTGGAATGGGTCACAGTGAGATGACCGTGCCCCTCACTCCGGCAGCTGCCAGGTGAAAGGAAAAAAAATTACTTGAGGCATCAATAACAACTCACGAATACATGGGGCCATATCTTATTTTGTGTTGCTATTGATTTCAGGGAAGTGGATGTTATTGGCATTTTCCGCTACAAGAATACTTGGCCATTGTGCCTTGAGTTTATAAGAAGTGGGAAGATTGATGTGAAGCCCCTTATCACACATAGGTTTGGGTTCTCTCAGAAGGAAGTTGAAGACGCATTTGAGACCAGCGCTCGTGGCGGCAATGCTATTAAGGTTATGTTTAATCTGTAAGATAGGTTTTAGGCTGAATGCTCCAGTGGTGTGTGTTTGCTACTACTATACGTAAACTACCTTCAGCCAACACTTGGATGTTGAAAGCTGTCTAAATAAGAGTGAATTTCACTGGACATAATCTCATGTTTGTTGACCTCACAGAACTGCAAACTTAAGTACAGCTGAGTTTACACGGTCCATATATGAGCACCGGTGCACCACAAATCATGCTTTATTGTACATGATGTTGTAATTCAACCTCAATGGGTGAATATAAACAGGAATGTTAAAAATCATAACCCGTTACAACTGCCCAAGTGTCTATAATCTCAACCTCCAGTGAAAAGACTCAGTTGCTGCCAGACTTGTAGATGTTTTGACAGAGAAGATAAATGATCTATAAGATACATGGGGTAGTGCACGACAATTTAATATGTAGTGCAATCAAGCTGCAGGAACTGGTTTATCTAACCACTTCCAGATCTTCAGCTGACCAGCTCCGTCACCAGTGAAAAACAACCCACCTGGTCCTAATTGGATTGTTCGAACTTCCTCCTTTGAGAATATCTTCCCCCTCTCTGTAAACCTGAGTCGAAGTAAAATCGGATTAGCAAACAGCACAAGGACCAACACGTCTATATTTTCATATGTGAGATGCGCTGAGCTAGAACATACGATGGCAGGTCGTAAAATCGGACAGTGTTGTCATTGCATGAGCAAAGCAATACTGGCTTTGCCTCTGCATCTGTCATCCCGCAAAGAGTGAGGACACCCTGTGACATAAAATTGTATCATTATGAGATCAGCATGCATGTTTTTGAAGGAAAAAAAGGGAACACCAAATCAGAACATTTCTACCCATGTTCCAGGATATACTTGTCGAAAAACATTAATATCTAGATCTGAGTCCATATACAGTCATCCTAACATCTAACAACAGATAACTCTAAATTGTTCACAGATGGGAAACGAATGGGTGAGCAAAGCACCAATTGTTTATGTGTAATTAATTGGTGGAAAAATGAAAGAACAAAGTACCAAGGTGTGTCCTTGGTCTTTCGATTAGTGAGTAGGATTTACTATAATTTGAACATTCAAATTGCACTCCATGCAAGAAATGAAATCGTGAGTTTCAACACATGAATTGTGTCATAATTTACATAACCCAACTTTTTTTTATTGATGAACACTGAAAATAAAAATGAATACTAAACTCACATGTTCCTCTGTATGGGTGTAAGTTACTTCCAAGTTCCCACTCTCTGTAGCAACCCAGATCTGTATATGTGAAACACCAAATACGTTTACTTCGGGAGACAATAGCTACACAGTAGATAGTGGATGAGAAAGAAAATGGATCAGCACCTTCACAGTTTTGTCCAATGAACATGATATGAGAAACTGCTCCCAGCACAGTACTGACATCACCACTGAAGTATGCTCAGTCAGTGTTTGTATACACTGTAACGAATCTAGGTTCCACACCTAATTCGCACAAAAGGACAATATGAATCTATGTTCGCATGCAAATCCAACATGCTAACACTGAAAACTACTAGTCTATGTTTTTCACCACACGTAATATGTTAGACCTTATAGTTGGATAACACTGAACTAAATATCATAGTACCAAAACCCATACGTTGAAGAGACTTACTCTTATAGTTTTGTCCATTGAACCAGAATAGAGACGGTTTGCTGCAACCACTAGAGTCACAACAGCAAGGCTGTGACCCTTAAGTGATGCAGCTGGTTCAAAGCAGTTGGTGGCTGTATTGAATCGCCATGCTAGTATAGTCCCATCCTGCAAAGATAAACTTCAGTTTAG
This sequence comes from Rhodiola kirilowii, assembly GCA_033675215.1. Lineage (NCBI taxonomy): Eukaryota > Viridiplantae > Streptophyta > Magnoliopsida > Saxifragales > Crassulaceae > Rhodiola > Rhodiola kirilowii. The sequence continues at coordinate 815,848 of CM066199.1, forward strand.
CTGCTTAACCAGAAAACTTTGCAGAATTGAAGTACTACAATCAAATCTGGTTTGTCGTCATTATCAACGATGTTTGCAATGTTCATACAAAACACATCCCACATATCCTCACCAAAAAGGAATTTACAATAAGTCGAGATATGGAACACAAACACGTCGTGATAAAATTAGTGCATATCAGTTTCAGTAAACATGCTACTAAAAGTTCCTCATAAAGTAGCTGAATAAAACGAGCCATGGTCTGGAAAATTACCTGTGTGCCAGCGATGAGCATATCATACCCCACTACAAGAGCATAAACTTGTCCAACAGGTCCAGGGAGAGGCTGGTCTGCAGAAGTAACCGTGTTCAGTGCCTAGAAACATCAAAAGGACAGCAGTTAGTAAATGGAGTTTTATTAAAGAATGATAAATGATGCAAGTCCGAAGAAATATAATGAGATTCAACTTTACCTCACCTTCACAAAATTTGGTAGTCCAACAAAAATCCAAGGTCCTTCACTGATCATACAACCGACTTCACCGCCAAGATTTGCCACATTTTCGCACTATCACACAGAAGTGTTATTTATGTTATGGTTAATGGTAGTTGGTGAATTAATAGATGTCAGTCGTCAGAGAAGGCCAAATTAAAGCAATAAGAAGACAATGCAATTTATCTCAACAGTTTTCACTAATATGAACGAACATCTGAATGCTTGTAACATAAATTGTTTGGTATTTAAGTGTCAAACACAATGTAAATTGTAAACAAGAATAAGCAGCAACAAATCAACCACAAGAATATTAAAAAAAGGAGTTCACCGCATACCTTTCCAGATTGACAATCCCATATCCTCACAGTCTCATCCTTACTTCCTGTAAACAGTTTATCTGAACCAGCCGGCCAAGCTATGGCAGTGACAACCTACAAATTTGAGTCAATAACTCAATACCCATGCCACAAAAGCATCAACACACTACAAAAACCTCTCAAATCAGAACATATCAATACACCACCTTTTGGTGCCCATCAAGCTGCGTCAAAAAAGTGAAAGACTCTCCTAAACTCCAAGAGTGCAAAAACCTACACTTATCCCCATAAGTGCAATTCCCTTGCGACCAAAAATTACAAAGCTTGTCCTTCTTTAACGACACTGCCCTGTTGTTATTCCTCCCCCAAGTCGACCCACTGTTGAAATTATTCGTCTTTTGTCTCGGACCAGAGAACCCGCCACCCGAATCATCAGAAAAATTATGCGGCCGCCTCGACGCCAACCCTCCATTATTATGCGCCGTCGGCTCCGGCAACTCCCCGTGCAGAAATGGACACGGAAACCTGCTACACCTCCCCGCTCGCCAATGGAAACAAACCCTCTGCTGCTTGTCGCTACTCTCCGATCCTTCGCTTCTTCCGCCACCAAGTCTGTGAAATACACGCTTGCCGCCATCCAAATCCATAATTAAAACTCAAATATTAATATAAACCAACTCGCCTCAGTTTCCAAATACTCAAATCCAAAAAGCCCTAATTCGATCGATGACTGTACATCAGTCACACAAACCCTAGTTTCTTATGCCGAAGAGTACACTATATGACGCGATGCGATAAGACAATAATAAAATTGCGACTGAGATAGAATCTTGCGGAGAATTCGTACAGGGATCAGAATTTGGAAACCCTTATCGGCGGCGGAGGGTGTCGCCGAGCGGTGGTGATGTAGATGAGATGAATCAGGAAGGAGATTAGGACGCATGGTAAGAAGAGGCGAGTACATTTGCTTATATATGTCGAGTTAAAATGACGACTTTACCCCTATTGCGTCGTTCTTATTACCGAATATTCGATGGTACTTTTGTGCCCTTATGTTTTACACTGGTGGGGCCAAAATGGTCCTTGTATGAATGACATTTTTATTTCATAAACATGAAAGTTGAAGTGTTCAGCTTCAGCTTCAGCATCTTTTCTTATGTACTGTTCAGAATCAAATGATGGACTAGTATGCCAAAAATCTGATCAGGCATTGTTCAGATCACACTCGTGTTCATCGGTAGTCCGGTTACATATCGAGAAACCAACCCAACCTGACCAATTATGGCATTCCTGATCGATTTGGCAGACCATAAAAAAGAGCTAGTGACAAATAAGCAGTTTTCCGCATTTATTATGTTGTATATGCCAATGAGTTCAGTCTTCACACTTCAGACGCATCGACATGTATTCACAAGAGGTGAAACTGCCATTAGGAATTCAGGAAATGATTTCATCATCAGTTTCGTCTTCGACAGTTACTGCAATGTTTAACAGAAAGGACTGCAGCTGCATCCATCCCCATATGCTTCCCTCCATCAGCCCCGCCGTCAGAGACTGCAAATGAGATTGTCCGCGACTTCTACACCTATTTGAACTTGTATGGGACATGGAAGTAGCTATTTCATGGCATCGATACTTCAGACTGCACGCTCCGTTGTCATCAAGCATTTCAATATCAAATGGCTCAGAGATTGGACGACCCACAACTTGAACATGGGAGACACTGCGTCGTATGGAGTAAGAAAAACTCGTTATAGAATGAATTCTTCGAATTGATGGAATTGTAGAATTCGGTGATCAGAGGTTAAAAGTTCTTGAATAAGTACCATATGTAGAATAAATTATCCATCTCTTGCCGCTGCAGTCTGCCCAAAAGTTCTACCTGAAGCACTCCTCCCACGCATAAAACAGGTTCGGGCAATTTGAAAATTTGCAGACAGCTTTCCTGAGATTCAGACCTTCAAATATTAATGAGCTACAACGAAAACAGGATATGATATATATAGAATAGGCACTATATAAATGTGAATATGCTAAACAGACCTGAATCATTGGAAATTCAGGGGAAATGTATGTCCAGGTGAACTTGTCAACCATAGACTTATGCGCAGCGACCAGGTCATCGGTCAGTTGATGAACATTTTGATCTATTGGGTACTTCAAATGACCCAACCGGAACCTGACAGACTTGGCAGAATATATAGGCGCGCCGGATTGAAAGAAAGCTGAAACATGTGCAAATAAATTGAATTAGTGATAACGTATATCACAAAAATTTCATGGATGCATCCTGGGAATTAGTGCTAACCTTGGAGCGGCTGCACGTGTATTTCTGTGACAACACATAGTTTTGCTTGCAGTTCATATATAAGTGTTTCTGGAATTGTTGGATCAGCCTCGCCTTTACTTGACCAGTAGGAAGCTCTTTGCTCATTTTTATCATTAGGTTCAAGTGTATTCTTAACACTCTCTTCAGGGAAGTTGTCCGTGCTTGATGCGGAAATGGCTCTGGCTATGCAATCTGGTCTAATGTCTGGAGCCAGGCCTTGAGATAAAAAGGAGTAAATTTTGTGGTTCCTCTCGAGCTTTTTCCATTCACTTGAAACATTGATATTTTCTTCCAAGGGTTGGATCAGGTTTCGGTCCTCGATGGCCCGAGCCAGACTGGAAATCTCCGGAAACATTTTGAGGCAGAGATGCTTGCAAAGTCCATGAGCAATCACTGAAAAGGTAAAAGAGTACCAACAGAGTGGACTCGAGTAAGGACTTAACATTAACAGACCTTGCCTGCTTGAAAAAAAATTCAGCATAAGAGCTCTCAGGAGATGCTTACCAAATTGATGGCAATGCCGCGAAACGGAGCTAAACCGGACAATATCATAGGGGCTGGCTAGATGCATAAGGACCTTGATAGACATGTCAAGTCCAAGCCTTTGTATAAGATCTTCAAAAGCATCCATTTTTGGATGATCAGCAAATGTCAGGGAACCCTAAACAATAAAAGAACCATAAGCTATCATCAAAAAGATTATCCACAGAACCTGAAAACCCAACTAAAATTGATGCAACACTGAAATACTACAAGATCACCAAAAGCCCTAAGACCCAGAATCTCAATTTGAATGGGATGATTGAGAGCAGCCCATCTCATCTAAAGAAACTTTTTTGAGTAAGGAGGAGTTTGAGCACGAAAAGTATGTAAAGGTGTGAACTTTATGCAAATAGCAGAAACCCCAACTCAGCTACGAAATCTGAAGACTGGATAAATCCAAACCTACAAGATCACCAAATGCCATAAGACCCATAGTCTCAATTTAAATTGGATGACCGGGGACCAACCCATTCATCTATAGACACATTTTTTTCCAGTAAGCATGAAAAGTATGTAAAGGTAAGAACTTTATGAAGTATGTAGAAACCCCAACTCGGTGATAAACTATGTTAAAGACTTGGAACTGAAGAGAATTGGAAGAACACATACCCCAATCCAGATGGGCTGGTTTGAAGAAGATGGAGATGGAGGACGGAGAGGCTGAGAGATTCTGTGAAGCGACGAGGACAAGTAGAAGTTGGTTATAGAGGAGTTGGTTGGAGTTGGGGGACAACGATGGATGGGTGGATGTGCGTGTGGTTGGTTAGAAATTTGAATGGGGATTTAGATGTTTCAACAAACAAAAATTGATTGGTTAGCAGCCATAAACCAGAATGCCACCGACACAGACATGTCTCTGGCTCTCGTCTCTGCCTAGTTGCAGTTAAGATATTGTTCAGCTTTTTTGTTCATGAGACTATGAGAGTTTGTCCACGGTCCACCAAGTTTTGGAAGCCAAATTCTGACAATCATTTTATTTTTTTAATGGAAGCTCATCTGATGACGTTTGACCCTATTTTACATGTATGGCATGCAATTTTAAATGTGCATAATCTTTTTAATAAAAAAATAGGGAAAATGACAACGAGGGGTTTGAACTATCATTCATTGACAAATTACGATTTGAACTATGAAAATTAACAATTAAGGGTAATTTTAAAATATTTTAAACCTCAATTTTACAATTAAGGGCAATATGATTTTTTAATTCATTCGTTTAGTTAACTTTGTTAATTGACAAAATGATATTCCATCAATTAAGTATTATATAATTATATGACGATCAAAATATTTTGAAAATGCCCTTAATTATCAATTTTTATAGTTCGGACCGTGATTTGTCAATGAATGATAGTTCATACCTTCTCTTTGTCATTTTCACTAAAAAAAAAGTGCATAATCTTCGTTTTACTTTGTTTTTGTTTTGTTCATGTGTCCCCCCAATTCATAACATTGTTGTTTCAGGGTTGATTTCAGTTTTACTAGCAAATACAATATACCGATAAAATGTTGGTTCTTATGACGCTTCTTTTTACCGTATAACTCAACACTAAAAAGTATGAAGTCACTTTGAGTTTACATATATTGAAATTGACACACAATATAAATTCACAATCTCTCAAAATTCGTGTACCATTTTAGATAAATGACTCAAATAGAATAGAATTCTCACCATACATAAATACTCAATTAATTCTTAGTTTATTTCCCTATTTATTTTATCTTCTACCAAAAATAACAAAACAGATCCCAAAGCATTCATCATTATATTCATGAATTCTACATTCAATCCTAACCCTCCGATTTCCTCAACATTCAATCTAAACCACACATTTCAATACACTACTTAACCTTGCTCATATAAATACATACATTGCGTCACACCAAAAGGGTCATCGCCATTGTAATCGGCATGTCCTATTTTCCATAGCAAAACCCAAATCAATACAAACCCTTTCCGATCCCCAAAACCCCATTTCAACCCATGCCCTCAAACTATCCCAAGCTCCATTTTTCGCCGGTCAATTTTTGACCTCATCAGAATTCGAACCCACGATCTCCAACTCTCGGCGACCACAGCCACCATGCCACCGTCTCTCTTCCAACACACCACCAAGCACAACTCCAAACGCCGCACCATCTTCACCCTAGCCCTAATCTTCCTCCTCTGCATCATCTCATACACGCTCGGCGCATTCAACTCCCGCATACTCCCCTCTCCCAACCCCACCCCCAAATCCACCTCCTTCTTAAAAATCATCCCATCTCTGCCATGCACCACCCCAAACACAACCGCCGGCGGTGCAACAACTAAAACACTTGATTTCTCCGCCCACCACGGCGGGGGAGAAACAGCCTTCGACCCGACCCGATCCAACCCCAAACCCCACCCACCATGCGACGCATCATTATCCGAACACACCCCATGCGAGGACCCAAAACGCTCCCTCCCCTTCCCCCGCGAAAAATTAATCTATCGCGAGCGCCACTGCCCGCCTCAATCCGAGCGCCTCCAGTGCCGTATTCCGGCTCCTCATGGCTACAAAACCCCATTCCCATGGCCCAAGAGCCGTGAACTGGCTTGGTACGCCAACGTGCCGCACAAGGAGCTGACAGTGGAGAAGGCCGTGCAGAACTGGATCCGATTCGAAGGTGATAAATTCAGGTTCCCTGGTGGTGGGACCATGTTCCCTAACGGAGCTGACGCTTATATCGATGACATCGGAAAGTTGATCAATCTCCGGGATGGCTCTATCAGAACCGCCGTGGATACTGGCTGTGGGGTAATCAATCGTTTTATTTCTTTTTATTCTTTATTTATTTTTGTCATAAATTTTGATTTTTTAGTATTTGGAAAGTTTTAATAGGATACTTTATTTTACTTGTTATATTAAATTACACTATATTCTCTAATTTTAATTTTCAAAAACCTTTATTTTACTTTTGTTCCGGGTTTGGAAATAAAATATATAGGTATATTGATAATGGGTTTTTGGCTGTGAAAAATAGCACGTTAAAACTTAAAAGTAGGATTAATGTTTGTAGTTGAAAAAGCTAATTATTAAAAGTGGACCGTTCACACTAAAGAATCGCCATTTCACTTTAATTTCACACGTGTTAACGTGTTATTGGTTATACATTGTCTACAGTTGTAATCATTCTGGGACTTTGTGCAGGTGTAGTTTGACTTTGACTGGCTTAATAGATGAGATGATAGAAAATAGAAATCTTTGGTCCAGTTGACGTCACGTACTTCGAAATTATAAAACGAAAATGAAAATTAAAACATAAAACCAAAAATGCTACAATTGTATTTCATTTTTGTTAATTTTGAAATTTAAAGTTGTGTGATAATTATCTTAGTCTTTTTTTTATGTGGAAATTATCTTATTCTTGGGTTAACTGAATTTATTTAATTTTTTTATTGTTGGACTGATATGCAGGTTGCAAGTTTTGGGGCTTACTTGATGTCCCGGAACATACTGACAGTGTCATTTGCGCCGAGGGACACTCACGAAGCGCAAGTACAGTTTGCGCTCGAGCGTAGTGTCCCGGCTCTGATCGGTGTTTTAGCCTCGATCAGGCTGCCGTATCCTTCCAGAGCCTTCGACATGGCTCATTGCTCCCGATGTCTCATTCCTTGGGGAGAATACAGTACGTATGTGACACCTGATGATCAACATGTCATTTTCTTGTAACATATTGATTTTCATTAGTTTAGTCTGAATTCTGAATATTTTTAGTGATTTTGATCTTTCTTTTTGGGATATAGATGGATTGTACTTGATTGAGGTGGATAGGATTTTGCGTCCAGGCGGGTACTGGATCTTGTCCGGCCCACCGATTAACTGGAAGAAGCATTCCAAGGGTTGGCAGAGGACTCGAGAAGACTTGAATGCCGAGCAAACCCTAATTGAGGATGTTGCTAAGAGCCTCTGCTGGAAGAAGTTTGTAGAGAAGGATGATCTTGCAATTTGGCAAAAGCCTGTTAATCACTTGCATTGCAAGCCAAGTAAGCCCTCGTTTTGCCCTAACCTGCAGGATCCAGACACAGCCTGGTATACGAAGCTTGAAACGTGCCTGACTCCACTGCCTACGGTCTCGAGCGAAGACGAGGTTGCGGGTGGGGCATTGGAGAGGTGGCCAAAGAGGCTCAACACGGTCCCTCCGAGGATCAAGAACGGCATGGTGGAAGGCATCACCGAGGAGACTTTCAAACAAGACTCCGAGCTGTGGAGGAAGAGAGTTGAGTATTACAAGAGTAAGAATAATCAGATTGGGCATGGAAGGTATAGGAATATATTGGATATGAATGCCCACTTGGGAGGGTTTGCGGCGGCTCTAGTCAAGGAGCGGCGGTCTTGGGTGATGAACATCGTCCCCGTGAACGTCACAAAGGACACTCTCGGAGTGATATATGAACGTGGACTGATCGGTACTTATCAAGACTGGTAAGTGTACTCCGACTTTTTTGCTAGCCAGCTGCATTTTGATATCCATCAGATTGGTACGTAATAAAGTTGGTACACTTTGGATATATGAATCTATGCAGGTGTGAGGCAATGTCTACGTATCCGAGAACGTATGATCTGATCCACGCTGATTCTATCTTCAATCTCTACAATGGAAGGTGACAATTCTCTCTCTAAAATCACATTTTAAGACAGTAGACAACAACAGGGTTTTTGCATGAGATTATGATATACTTTATGCAATTTATATGAACGAGCAGGTGTGAGATGGATGATATATTGCTGGAGATGGACAGAATTCTAAGGCCGGAAGGAAGCGTGATATTTAGAGATGACGTGGATGTGATAGAGAACATTCAGAGATCTCTTGGAGAGCTTGAATGGGACAGCCAGATTGTGGATCATGAAGATGGACCTCTAATGAGGGAGAAGCTGCTGTTTGCTGTGAAGAAGTACTGGACTGCTCCTGGTCCTGCCGGTGAGTCTCCGAAGAAGAAGAAAAGAAGTCCAGAGAGGGACACTAGTATAGAAAACTTCATCGAGCTAATGCGCTCATGATTTTTGCCTTCATTTTTTTTGTTCATTATTATTTGTTCCTTCAAGAAGCATTGTAATGTAACCTAGTCAGGTGATCAGTACTGATCTCACTATGTTGATCTGAAGTGATTTTGAACACATACACATGCTTTGCTCATCATTACTTCATACATGTCTCATCATTATAACTGGAGTGAGACTATTCAGACACATGTTTCTTTACAAGAGAGATCTAGAAAATGCATTGGGACCTTAATTTTGAAAAACATGTTTGATTAGGTAAACTTTGGTGAGGTCAATCAATTCTAAAAGTAGCATGCTAGTACAAGCAGTGATCCCTGTCAGCAGAACTCCAAATCTCATTCTTTCACCTAACTCGTCCCATTCCCATCCACTTTGTGATGATAAAGCTTAACAGGTACCCTGCCGACTTGAAAAATGAGACTACAAAAAAAAAAAAAAACTTATTTACAGTGCTTGATTTTGGGATATTTAGGGGCTCATTGTAGCAACTATATATAGTCAACTTAGGGTACACTAGGAGACTGAGTCACTGAGACATGGTCAATGTCTATATTAATAATAATTAATTTCCGTGGGAGTAGGAAGAAAGCTAAACTAACTAATCTTATGATGCAACTTCTTTTTTTTATAAATATATTTTACTATTATAAACAAGGAAGGGACAAACCCCATTCTTATACCGATGAATTTGAAGGAATTTAAATCATCGATCTCCTGATTATTTGACTAAAACTGTGACCACTAGACTACTACTCATAATGCATCATGCAACTTCATGAATGAAAGGGATATGTGTCTGTGAAAATGATACTTTTGACCAGCATTGACTTCATGGTCCATTTTGGTCAAATGATTTGTTAAAAAGTAGCTGTCTTTCAGGTACATACAGTCTACAGTGTTCTGTGTTCACATAAAAATGAAAAATCTCACTTTATATGGGATATCATAGAATTTTAATCTGAATTATTGATTGGTTCAATTTAGATAAAACTTTGATTTGTACCACAAAAGACTAAAATAAGTTTAATTTGTGGGTTGAAATATTTTTGATACAAATAAAACCCAAATTCCATCCACATTTAATGCAGCATCAAATGCACCACAATCACCAACAATAAATACAAGAGAATCATATTGAAAATTCACGCCCAATTCCGGCCTGAAAACTCCATTGATTCCAGCCACCACTTTTAACACCTCCCCACGTAAAAACCTATTACAATTCCAACCATTCTCATTTCTTCTTCGTACCCAACACCTCACCTTTTTTTCAATCATTTGTTTTATCTTCAATTCTCTGATGATTCACTGATTTCCAGTAACACAAAATCTTTAAATTAATCAGCCGTTTGAATTTTGGGGAAGCAATCTGCAATTTTAGACGGAGAAACGTGCAGTGAATTCTGTCTCTTTTCCTTTTTTATGTAAAGAAATCACTCCAAAGGTCAACCTCGTGTCCTTCTACTCCATTTTCCAAATCAAATTTTCAAAATATTTTTCTTCAGTCATACATCCTTACTGTCGTCTTGTTGCTTATTTTTTTTCTTTTTTTTTTGTCTCGTCTCGCTTTCGTTTGACATTGTTTGCCTTGTTTTCGGTTCTCGATCCACTAGCTAGAAGAAAACAAGGTATGACCTTTTAAGGTCCCTCTAACCTCAAACTTAATCATCTTACAAGAAGCTTCTTGTTGTCGATCGACTGCGTGTACTTCAAATGTGTCTTTTTGTCACCTTTAACAAATTCGAGCCATTTCTGCCTTCATTCCATTTTAGGCTAAATTGAGTGCTTAAAGTTGTGAACTTTTAGGGCTTCTGGTTACTCTGGTGGATTTGGTCTTTTTGGGTGTTTGAAAGTTTCAACCTTTTTGTGTACGTTTTACTGCAGTTGATGAGTATGGAGGGTAGAGGAGATGGAGGGGTGGATCAGCATTTGGTTTCAGGCATGCTTGATGAGTATGAAAGCAGGTCTTGTAGTGAAAATTTGGATGCTGTTTCTGGTGAGGACACAAGCATTACACCTGATGAGGGTCGAAGAGCCCCGAAGAGGAAAAAGTACCACAGACACACTCCTCAGCAGATTCAAGAGCTGGAAGCGTATGTATTTTGAATTTATTTAGTCCATTTTGTTTCATTGAGGTTGTTATGTACTAGGATGTTTTTGTGGCATGTTTAGTTGATTTGTTGATGATGTGGTTTGTGATAGTTTTTACAAGGAGTGTCCGCATCCGGATGAGAAGCAAAGATTGGAGCTTAGTAGGAGACTGAATTTAGAGACTAGGCAGGTCAAGTTTTGGTTTCAAAATCGCAGAACCCAAATGAAGGTGACCTTTGAGTACTGAATATCTTTCTTATAGTCCACCTTGTATACATATGTTCTTATAATCTCTTTGTTATGTGTTTGTTCATTCATTTTCTGTTTTGGTAACAGACTCAAATTGAGCGTCATGAGAATATTTTACTGAAGAAGGAGAACGATAAGCTTAGGTTTGAGCAGGCGACGTTGAAGGATGCATTGAGGAATCCGATATGTGCCAATTGTGGTGGGCATGCCGTAGTTCCTGAATTACCATACAATGAGCAAAACCTGAAAATTGAAAATGAGCGCTTAAAAGACGAATTAACTCGTATATGTCTTCTCGCCCAGAAATTTCTTGGTAGGCCAATTTCCTCTATTGCAAGCTCGATTGCCCAAACAACTAACTCAAGCTTAGATTTTTCATTGGGTAATATCGGGTATGAAGGATTGAACCCATTGAGCTATGTGTCACCTATGGGACACGACATGTCTTTAATTGGATCTGCATCTAGTGTATCTGAGACGGCGCCCCTGAGCACGCCTTTGATACTACAACTTGCTGTTGCTGCTATGGATGAATTCATAAAGATGGCAACTGCAAATAATTCTCTTTGGAGTATAAGCCCTGATGGTGCAAAAGAAGTACTAAACTTAGACGAATATGTTGCGACCTTTCCTCCTATCATTGGTCCAATACCAAACAGTTATGTCTTCGAGGCTTCTAGAGAGACCAGAGTGATTTGTGTCAACAGCCTGGAACTTGTCGAAACATTCATGGATGTGGTAATAACTTCGAAACTCCTTGTAATCCAAATTTTATTTCTGTCGTTGATTAGTTGAGGACTTTGTAAGTGATCGGGTGCTGATTGTTTCTGTTGATAGAACCAATGGATCCATATGTTTCCGAGCTTGGTTGCCAGGGCATCAACAATAAATGTGATTTCTCCTGGGATTGACGGAACAAGTAACGGTACTATTCAACTGGTACGTAAACTACATTTATTCATACATATAAAAAAAAAATCCCATTTCTGAACTCATAATAATAATTCACACAGATACAAGCTGAGCTCCAAGTTCTTTCACCGCTGGTTCCCTTACGTCAAGTGAAGTTCCTCCGCTTCTGCAAGAAGCAAGAAGATGGCAAGTGGGCTGTGGTGGATCTTTCGATTGATGCAATCCACGAAGGTTTTTCACTCTGCAGACGTCTCCCTTCTGGATGCTTAATTGAAGAAATGCCCGATGGTTACTCCAAGGTCAGAAACATTACCTTTCCTTATATTTTCTGTCTTCTTTTTATTTGCAATATGAGTCAATCACTCAAGGGTGAGTGTTTATAGCACTTAATGTTTAAAATTAATACAAGCTCATGTTCTTGAGTCGGGTACTTTTGAGCTTTGACATAGCTTGTTTGCCAAAGTGTTGATCCTGCATTGATTTGGCTTGTATAACTGATTTGTTTGCCAAAGTGTTGATCCTGCATTGATTAGTGCTCTTGGATTTTGAAATTTTACATTAGCCTTGTTTCGCAAAATGCACAGGTTATATGGATGGAGCATACACAATATGATGAGACTGTCGTTCACCCACTGTATCGCCGACTGATAAGTTCTGGAATGGGCTTTGGTGCACGAAGATGGCTAGCTTCCTTACAAAGACAATGCGACAGCTTTGCAGCTCTCATGTCCTCCGCAATTCCAGCAGAAAACTCTTCAGGGATGGCTCCAGACGGCCAGAAAAGCATGCTGCTACTGGCACAGCGGATGACAGATAATTTCTGCTCTGGGGTCTGTGCATCCTTAATCAGCAAGTGGGAGAGGCTGTATCCTGGAAATGCCGAGGAGGAGAGTGTTCAACTGATGAGCCGCAAGACCATGGACAGTCCAGGAGAGCCATCAGGGATCGTGCTGAGTGCCACAGCCTCAGTGTGGATGCCTGTAGGAAGACAACAATTGTTTGACTTCTTGCGAGACAAGCGGTTCAGAAGCGACTGGGATATTTTATCGAACGGAGGAGATATTCAGGAGGTTGCCCGCATCTCCAAGGGCCATGATCCCGGCAACTGCGTCACACTTCTACACTGTGATGTGAGTGAACGCAGATTGTGTTTTTATCCGATTCCTTAACTTATAAGTATTTTTGTTTCCGGTTAATGAGTTATAGCTTTTATTATGTTATTCAGACAGCCAGCCCCAGCCAGGAAATGCTGATACTACAAGAGACATGGATAGACCCAATTGCATCTCTAGTAGTCTACGCACCGGTAGATACTCCAGCCATGCAGTCAGTCTTAAGCGGCGGTGACTCAACCTACGTCGCCCTCCTCCCATCAGGTTTTGCGATATATCCAGACCCTGAATCCCAAGCCAGCAGCGTGGATAGTCATGGCTGCCTCCTCACTGCCGGGTTTCAGATATTAGTAAACGAACTACCTACGGCCAAGCTCACTGCCGACTCGGTCTCCACCGTGGAGCATCTCATCCATTGCACCATTGAAAAGATCCACCAGGCTCTCAACTGCTCAGCTGCTATCTGCAAGAGTTATAAGTTAAAACAGGTCTAGGCTAAGTTTTGAACCTGCATGCATGACTTTTTTGAGACCAAAGATCCACTTCCTCTGCCATCATGTTGGTGTACTAATAACAACAGAGGTGTCATCTGCCCAACATAATTAGCATGTCAATAGATCCTCATTATCTAATTTTATTACCAGAAAAAAGCAATGCAAGTTGCAATCTGGAAGTAGCAGCAACAACTGAAAAAGAACGGAACAAATATACAAGTAAAAAGGTCAATCTATCAACCCCGATATCAGATACCCAGACACGTGTCGTGGATGTGAATCGAAGGAAAAAAAACATACTACAAGCAAGAAATACAACATAATTCTACAACAGGAGAAAGATCAGGTTGATCGGGTTTCACTTTCATCTCAGCTGTGAATGCAAAAGGGTAGCTCAGATCAACGGCTGAGGCTTGAGCCGGGCTGTTGAAGCTGGAGCAAGTCATCCTGCTCCTGCTTCGTTCCCTCTTGTTCCCTATCTTCTACCCTAGCACGCTTGGATCCAAGTTGGTACCCAAACAGGCTTGGATTCAAACTCAGTCGCTCCTCTGCTGCTTTAATCGCCTGTGTCTCCACCATTGCTGCCAGGAGTATTGGTCCAGACATCAGATGCAATGGAATCATCATGCTCTCAGCCTGGCTGCTATTATTTGATCCACACACAACAGCACCAGGCATGGGCGGCCCAGGTCCGTGCCCCATGCCAGGGAGTGGACCTGAACCGGGATTGTAGTTGGACATCATGGAGAATATATTGGTGCACATGCTCTTCATCTGGCTGAGCTCCTTGTACAGCTGAGTATTCTTCTTTTTCAATCGATCATTCTCATCGATCAGATGCGCTCGGCTGCTGCTGCAGCTGTTGTCATTTCCCTGGCAGTTACTCTGGTCTACAAACATCAAGTCAGTCGGAGCAGCCAAGGTAGGAGTGGAATTCCACAGAAACGCTTGTCCCTCGCCAGAATTTGAGGTGGACGGCTCCATTGGCGCTGGGAGAAATGCAATAATATTTGAAGAAGCTCCAGAAACAGCAGCAGTCAGTTTCCTCCTCACAATATCGCATAGCAAGCGCTTATCCCCTCTTCGAAAACAATCATTCGAGAACTCCCACCGATCCGGCATGATCTTCCGAAAACCCTAGCACATGAAAAACACACCTAATCAGCAGCATAAAAAAACAAATACATACCGAAATCAAATAGTGACCATACATATGTGTTGAGCTGGCGGACGAAGCTGGAGAAGTTGTTGTGCTTGAAATTCTTAGGAAGGACGAGACGAGCAAACTCGGCCGGGTTCCATATAACAAAACCCGTTCCATCTTCGTTCCACGAGACGATGCTGTTGATGGAGATGTCGTCTACCAGCTGGTAGGTTTTGATCAAAAAAGGAGTCGGTAAGAGTCGCTGCGAATCAGCAGACGATGACGACGACAGCGCTGGAGGCGGCGGCGGCGGCGGCCGAAAGACGATACTCTCGACGATACTCTCTCCGGACGGAGACGATTGTAGAGCCATTGAGTGTATGTGATGGATTAACACACAAAAACAGCAACGGATTTTACAACTCTACAAGCACAAAATATGAAAAATCTACGAACACAACATAATAACTTTTGAGAAGCTAGCTGGATCGGTTCTGGTAGGTCTGATACCGATGATGCTAAATTGATACAAACAGTAGCAGCAGAAGCAACTGGTTTATTGTATTGATATGAACTGTGTTTCAACAACTTCTACTTCGTTGTAATGGAATTAGGGTTCGGAAATTAAAGAAGCGGATAGAGAGAGGAGCGTACCTGAAGATGGAGATGAGATTGAATAAGAGCTGCTGATGATGAGATTGTGATTGACGCATGGAAAAATCTGTGAAGTGATTTTTTTCCGAAAAGAATAGAAGAGAAGAGAAGAGAATAGAAGAGAATGGAAGAAAAGAGAAGAATGTGATGGATGGTGGGGGCAGTTTATTAATTTTATTTGAAATTAAATTATTTAAACGGGAAATTGAGTTAGTGTTGACTAATTAGAGAAACGTTCAAATGAAGCAGTGAGCCACGATCTGAACCATATATTTAAATTTTCGTGCTTTGTGGGTGCGTCACGTGTCCCACTATCAAAATCATGCACTATTCAAAAAGCAAAAAGCAAAACACTATTTTGGTACTATTACTCACGTGCCTCACATGCTTCATTCTACCAACACTGTCTCAACCGAATGCTCCCCTGACTAATTATACTAACAAGTTTGTATTAATGATAAAAAAAAGGCACGTTTAGCGATATACAACTATAATTTAACTAGAAGCTTCGTGAAGCAATTAATGTTTTGATTTATTGTTAGAAAATTTGTTTGGAGTAGATATTTGTCATCGATAATAATACTTTAATACATTAATAAATATTTGTTTAAGGGACGAGGATCGAGAAGCGTTGAATTTGTCGCTTCCTATTTTTATATTATCCTCTTTAATTTTCGTTTTTCTTAAATTTACTTGATTTGTAGTATTATTTAAATATACTATTTAGTATCGAATCTAACGTATTATATGAGCCACTTGCGCAGGTCACGATCGCATCTGACAATGTGGCACGGTACATTTGTTTGGGGAAACATACATCTTGTATTGGACACCTACATCTATCTACATATGAATAAAAATGAGCCTTCGGTCCTTAAAGTCACATTAAATTTTGAATTTCGCCCTTCAGTTTTCAAATTTGTGATCTTAGGCCTTACAGTTTCCAAGAACTACACAACAGGTCAACAGCTTTATCAAATTCGAAAACAAGTACATGTACTTGGATATATCCCAATACATTTGTGCAGGTCTTAATGGATCCAACAATTGTGTATTTGCTGTCAAATTTTTTTTCTTCCAGCGATTCAAACTCTTCTCTTGTGATCGACTTGGTAGGCTCGGTTCAGGTCGGTCCTAAATTTGGTGAAAACCGATCCGAACCGGAAAATTCGGTTAGGATCGTTTTTGAAAGTGAAAACCGACCAAAGCCCGATTTTTCGGGTTTCGGGTCGATTCGGTCTTTTTTGGCAATTTTTTAGTTTTTTTGCAGGTTCGGATCGGGTTTTCACGATTTTTCGATCTTTTTCGGTCTTTTTCGGTAAATTGATAGAAAACACATATTTTCGGTTCGGATCGGGCTTTCGGTCCGAGAAAAAAGCAAAACCGAGACCGAACTGTATATCACCATTCGGTTCGGTCTTTTTTTCGGTCCGGTTTTTGGTACGAGAAGAACCGGTCCGTTCGGGCTTTTTTCGGTTCGGGTCGGGTTCGGACTTTTCGGGTCTGCACGCCCAGTCCTAATATGCCATGCCCTCTCCATAAAGATATCTACAAAAACAAAGAGTGCAATTTGCAAGATTGATGTTGCCTTTTGCTCAATCACACCCACCCTGCACTGGAGTTCCTTTTTCAACACTTGATGATGGGGGGCTGGTGCTTGATCAACTATTGATGTGTCGGTCTTGATTGGCTGCTTTCCCGGTGACTTAGCATCTATATCAACAGCGGAAGGCTTCAAAGCCGGGTTAACAAATAGCGAAATGCTGTACAGAAAGATACAGATGCCACATAAGGTGGAGGCCTGGTGTAAGCCGTTGTTGTTTCATCTAACTGATCCCACAGCTCAGCCCTCTGGTTTCATCTAGCTGCTCCCCCCATATATGGTCAATTGTGTCATCCATTGTTTCTGCAGTTCCAGAAACTCACAAGGGTTAATGAATGAATGAAGGCACACTTTGTTCTTCAGATTTGACATTAGAAAACGACTTCTTGCAGTGACCCCGACACTTTTATTTTTATGTATCCATCGATTGAAGTCACAACGATGAGAGGTCTAAAAAAAATAGCAAGTCATAGTCAAGAGAATTTCTTAACCGGTTCCGTTTACATGTGACCCAAGAGTCTACTTATATGCATAGGAGCCCAAACTGTAATGCAGCCTAGCTCAAATGTCCTGTAAACTTTTTAGGGCATTCAGCCCAACAGCTTATAACGTGCATAAGCCTCCATTTCAGTTGGGTTATATTCATGTCTAGGAA
The DNA here is from genome assembly GCA_033675215.1 of Rhodiola kirilowii. Lineage (NCBI taxonomy): Eukaryota > Viridiplantae > Streptophyta > Magnoliopsida > Saxifragales > Crassulaceae > Rhodiola > Rhodiola kirilowii. Next base: position 833,459 of record CM066199.1, read on the forward strand.
CATTGATGGAAAGTTATAAAGAAAGTGTATTGTTTTCCTTTTTTTGGTTTTACATTTCAAAGGTTTAATTAAGCACTACAAAGTTTTAAGGATTTCGTGAGAGAAGAGAACAATGGTTCGATAGAGTTTTCAATTATCTCAAATAGTCAACATTTCTAAAATTCAAACGGGTACATATATTGAACTTGAAAATTTTATACAAGCCATTATTTACCTGAGATGATTTTAACGCTTTGCATTTGCATTTGCTGATTTGCATTCGCATTCATCCAAAAGTTCTAGATGTCCTCGCTGTCACTAAAGAATACTATCATTTTTGAGGGTTACTAACCCATTTGCCTCTCTTTCAAACTCAAAACAACCATTTGCCCCTTTCGAAACTCAAATAACCAGAATGCCCTTTTTTATATTCTTGGTTTCTCCAAAACCAGGAATGTCAATTTTTTAATATTCTCGATTTCCCTCATACCGGGAGCATAAATAAGAATTACGTGAATGGGTTTAGGGCATGCGTGGACGAATAAAGGAGCATGTTTTGATATATTCTCGGGTTGAGGGAAATCGAGAAGATTGAAAATTGATACTACCGATTTTGGGGAAACTAAGAATATTACAAATTAACATTCCCGATTTTTAGGGAACCAAAAATATATAAAAAAAGAACATTTTGATTATTTGAATTGCAAAAGGGATAAATAGATGTTTTAAATTTGAAAAAGGGGCAAATGAGTTAATAACCCCATTTTTGATTACTTGCTCCATTGCTTGTGCACTAAAAAATCAAACCTAAACCCTTGTGGTGTCTTCTCAAATCGCTAGTTCTAAATAAACTATGTCTAGCCGACATTGACATTCCCCAAACCATCGGGTCCCATTCTACCGTCACTGATTCATCATTCATTATCAAGCGATTTGACATCAGTACTATTCATTATTCTAATGTAAATGTATTATTTTCTATACAACCTTATTAACAAACAAAAAAAAGTTCGTAAGTTGCATCACATTTTGAGTAAAGCATTTCAATAGGAACTTAATTACTATTCATGCAACCTTTGATTATTTATTATTCTATTAATCAAGAGCATACTGACTTATTCTGCCTGATTATTGTACTATGATATTTCAGTAAACCAGCATAAGCAGCAACATCATTTGCTGATTAATTATGAAAAGAATGAACTATAATCATTGTCCTATCAATAATTAATAGTAATTTAAAGTAATCAACTAAACATATTTTGATTACCATAATTCCCACTTGAGTCTAACCTAGCTGTTACGATTATAAATAATAATAAAAATTCCAAACACATGCTTCATTGTCTACACTATGCTAGCTAAAGAAACTAATTTGCGTGCACGGTGCACCATGCAAACTATTTGTGGACATATATATAAGAATGAACAAATTGTCACTTTACAGATGATTTGCATATATTCATACCCGATTTTCTCTTATTATGAAAATGGATATATTGATGCTAAGCTGCTTCATTTAAACTAAAATTAAATTATGAATCAAAATATTTACTTTTTGTTATCGTGTAGAAACAGGAATAAGAAAGATGCCATGCAATAAAAACTTTGTACCATTTGTGTAATTAATAGTTTTTGTTTCTAGGTGAACTTCATAATTTACTTAAAGCACGTTTCAAATAGTATAATCTGTAAGCTTATATAATACTTACTACAACTACGCAAAGATATGACATCATGTCCATTTTTCGTTGACTGCCTAAAATGCAGAATTTTGGTATAATCTTGAGCAAATGATGTCTTTTTAGAAGCTTTAATACAAGTTGAACAAATATAACATGTTAGTTTACTCAGCTAACTGAGATTTGTTTCTTCTTTTAATCAGCTGGCCTGAGACATCAAAATTGTCCATATAAACAAAAAGGCGTAAACTGATTAGCTGTTGGCAAGATTCTCCAATTTGCAATAGGGAAATTTCCTATGGTATTGCTTCTTGTATATTTTACTTCAATATGATTCTTGAAATCCTGCCCCTGGACGGCGACAATACAAATGTATGAGCCAATCTGTAGGGTAATAACTAATGCCTAATGTTCTATTGGTCCGCCACTAGTACTACACCAATAGTTTCCAATAACTATCCAGCAACCAGTCTCCAGTCCGACCTTCATGACCATTTAAATATTATGACGATATGTTGAGAAATAAAAAAAAGGACAAAAGAATATCAAATGTTACAAGCAAATAAATCACCAAGTCGCTTTACATTTTTATGTAAGTTTTTTGTTTTTTTTGTAGAGGTCTAAGTCATAAGTATGCACGCAATTATAAAAATATTTGCAACAAGGGCGTCTATGGCCATAGCAGCAAAGCATAACCCCTAATTTAAATACCAGATCCATGTTTCTCTCTCTGGTATCTCACATTTTTTTGTTCACTACATTCATCCAATATTTTGTATTATTTTTTGTTTCTTTGTGTTCTCTGAAAGTATATCATCAATGGGACCTGTCAGCCAAAAGGTAAAGCACAGAAGAGGTTTATGGTCACCTGATGAAGACAGGAAACTCAGAGAATATATCCTCAGTAATGGTCATGCATGCTGGAGTTCCATTCCTGCCAAAGCCGGTATGTCAACATTACATTTGTCAGTGATCCCCCTTGTTCATCGTCTTGGCCAAAGTAGAATGGCTACACCTGCAGAAAAAAGGTTATGAGTTATCATGTTGTTTATACAGGTTTGCAAAGAAATGGGAAAAGCTGCAGACTGAGGTGGATCAATTATCTCCGTCCTGGATTGAGACGAGGAACATTTACGTTGGAGGAAAAGGAGATAGTGTTGACCCTCCATCGCATGTTAGGCAACAAGTGAGCATATTTTAAAGAATCATACTCTTCTTTTTTTATATATTTAAAGAATCAGATTCTTTGATCTTATGAATGTGACAGAGAAAAATGTAAAAATAGTTTAGAACTAGGAAGCCTAACAGCGAAATAAGTCTGCAAATAAATTACTGAATATTTATAGAGCTATGTGTCAGCCTCTGATATTAACTTGTACTGATCAGGTGGGCTGAAATATCTAAATACTTGCCAGGACGAACCGACAATGAGATAAAAAATTACTGGCACTCAAATCTGAAGAAAAGAAACAATAACAAAGTTGAAATCTCCCAGACACCTAGTCCAGCACAACAAATCAATTCAAGCATGTCTTCCATGAGTTTGCAGTCACTCGACGCAATAAACAGTGGTAGTTCATTAATGGGTAGTTCGCCTATGGGTACCATATCCTGTCAGATAGACGCACCTGCAACTAACTTTGCAGGCGGAAGTTTATTGCCAAAACTGTTGTTTGCTGAATGGTTTTCAACAAACCAAGAGCAGAAAGAAATCCCAATATATTTGGCTGGTGATGCCGTTCCAAGAGACAGTCTGAACCACATGATGAGCTTTCAAGACAGCTTTTTACAAGAGCTATCATACGAGGAGGGCTCATTTGGCAGTAATTTCCATTCACCAAATGGCTCAAATTTTCTGCCACCATACGAGCTTAAGGGACTAAGTACAGGACAAGACTTCGGCTCAGGAAATGAGATATATGATATGGAGGGTGGTTTCTTCTCAGAAAGTGGACTATATTAACTTCTGTGGCATGGATGGGTGCAAATCCAGTTTGTTGTAATTGTGTGATTGACTAATAAATTTTTTAAAAAGGATACAATCTTTTCATTTTCCTATGTGACCACCAGTCCTGGATAAGTCACATGCTAAATATAATGTATATGGTGTTCTATTTGCTCAAGCACTTCAATGTTGGAAGAGGAAGAGGAGGCTGAAATTGAGTAATACATTCATCACAATCCCTAAGACATCACTATTTTGCTTTTTGCCACAATGTAAAATGTCTCTCAAGTCTCCACACACGCCTCAACTATCTACAGATCTGACAAATCCAATTCATAATATTTATCATAAACTCAACAAAAGCAACTCAAACACAGCGCTACCAGTAATCAAGGACAGCTACCGAAAAACTTCTACGCATAATCAAACTAGCTAACCCGTAACGAAGACTAAAGCAGTACCTGAGGGCTGAGACTGTAGCCAAAGATGAAGAACATCAAAATCAACACTCAATTCGTCGACATATCCCCCAAACGATTTTGCTGCGCAGAAGTAGGCAGTTACGATTACGATGCGCGATTTTCCGCTCGCGTCTTTGATTTCGCTTGCATTTGAATTTTCATATCAATCCAATAGCAATAAATTGAACCGTTCCAATGGATAATTTATTTTACCGGTTCAGAGTTTCGTTCTCTTACCGAAGGCAAAAGTACTTGAGCACAGATAACATTTTTAAGGAGCATTTCATACAACTGAAACTTCTCATAACAAGGAAGAGTAAGGCTATGTTCTTTTGCACTTCAATACAGTTTTATTAAGTTCAGTAAAGTTAAATTAAGTTCAATACAGTTCAATAAAGTTCAGTACAGTTAAATTAAGTTCAATGCAGTTCAATAAAGTTCAGTACAGTTAAATTAAGTTCAATACAGTTCAATAAAGTTTAGTACAGTTAAATTAAGTTCAATACAGTTTAATAAAGTTCAGTACAGTTAAATATACTTAAATTAATTTAAGTTAAAAAATGTAATATAAATTTTTTCAAATCAATCCAATTTTTTTATAGTTTCCAACCCTATTATTCAAAATTCAAATTTATTTTTTAATTTTTTAAATAATTTTTAGAAAAGCATAAGACATAAATGATCCTACGATTTTTCAAGTTTGTGTCCACCCCTCTTGGGAAACTATTGCATCCGTTTTAAAATGGTTTGAAAAAATATAATTAGAAAAAAATTAGTTGTACTATTTTAAAAATATGTACTTTTTAACATATAATCATAAAAAATTAGTTGTACTATTTTAAAAATATGGTTTAGACATATATGTACTTTGTAACATATAATCATAAAAATATAGTTTGAAAAAAAATTAGTTGTATTATTTTTAAAAATTGAAACGTTTAGGGCTTCACGCAATTTTTTAGCAAGTATAATTTTAAAAAAATGAAAAATAAAATACATATTTATTTATAAGAAAAAATGATGAAACTGTTTTGAGCAAGTTAATTAATGAATTATATAATTATACTATACATATATATAATTTTTCAATTTCAACAAATTAAGTTTAGTAAAGTTAAGTTAAATTAAATGAAGTTCAGTACAGTACAGTTCAATAAAGTTCAGTACAGTTAAATTAAGTTCAATACAGTTCAATAAAGTTCAGTACAGTTAAATTAAGTTCAATACAGTTCAATAAAGTTCAGTACAGTTTAATTAAGTTCAGTACAACAAAATTTCAGTGAAATTAAGTTCAAAAGAACAGCACCTAAAACAACTTTATGTGAATATCCAAAGACTCACAAATTCCTAACAAGTAGGATTATTCAACTGAAAGGGTGATGTTTCTCTCTTGAAAATTAAAACATACTTCAGTGGCTATGATTGTTTATCAGGTTCACGGAAAACTGCCAAAGCTTCTTTGCCAAATTTTTGTTTCTGGCATGCGGCGCAGCTTTCGACAAATTACTGTTTGAAAAGTATTCTCCGGTGACCCCTTTAACCTGTGGATGCAATGCCACATAGCATGTTGTCGCAGCCCCCTGTAACAAACATGTACCAATAAGATAGATTTTGCTGATGCAATATGATCCCATGCTGTTCAGTTTCAAGGAGGCAGTAATGAGAAATATTGATTGCATGGGATTTGAAGCATACCTGCTGAACATCTTTTATAATCATCTTACAGAACATATTGACCATAGCTTGTGCAAATGTGTTATGTTGGACGAGATTAGTCCTGACCACTCCTGGATGAAGTGAATTTGCAGTTATATTGTACCCTTCTTCCTGTTCAATATGAGTTATTTGATCACTTTATCATCTTGTATCGCAAAGATGATACTGTTGCAAATTATAGAGATGAGAAAGCATACCATCAACCGTGTAGAGAGTTCGTTAGCATGTAAAACATTTGCAAGCTTAGATAAACGGTACTCACGCATATAACTGGTTTGACAGAATCCAGATAGAAAGATTACGTACATGACAAAACAAGTACCAATGATATAATACCATGCTGCAGCAATTCTAGTATACCCGGATTCTTCGTTGATTTTCTCAAAACGAATTCCTTTGGGGCATAGTGCTATGTGAGCTACAGAAGAAAGCTTTTGCGAGATGTGTCTTTCATTGTATCCAGCAAAAGATCAGTTAGAAGAAAATGACCTGCATACCATGCATGTTATTTGAATAAAAACTAGTGTATGGGTTCAGGGAGAAAATGAGTGTTTGAACGTCCTGATACTTAAATGGGCCTGACAATAAAAGAATTTAGAATGAACACAGCGTACCAACATGGTTTGTCGCCAACTGCAGCTCGATTCCATCAACAGAAAGCTTATATGGTGTTAAACAAATCCCTGCATTGTTACTTATGACAGAAAATGTCAATGTAAAATACTGTACATATACATCAGACATACGGTGGTACAATGAGCCACATCCACTTTCCTTTCTTACATTAACAAATTTAGCAGGAGACCAGTGGACTTGAATTGTGAGACAAACTCCTTTACAGAGCTCATGGAACTGAGATCCAACTCAATAACATCAACCTTTGCTGTAGGTATTTGCTTCATTATGGTTTCTTTAGTGTTCTGGCCAGAAGCTGTATTCCTCACACCTAGGACCACATGAGCGCCGCGCAGAGCAAGTACTCGTGCAGTCTCTGCGCCTATCCCTCTTGACCCACCTGTCAAATGTAGTTTGCTGGCTTTCTTCAGGACGTAGAAACAACTCAATGACTTGGATTCTACTTGAAACGTGAAACAGTTTTCACTTTTCAAATACAAGATTTCTGTCCTATGTGGGTATCCAGAAATTTGTAATGGAATATGACAAGCGATTTATACAGGGAATGATAAAGGGTTGAAACTAGTAAAAACAATCAGATAACTGTCAACCCAACCGCTCAACCGACCGGTTCAATCTAAGCATATGCGCTCAACCGCCCGGTTCAACATACAGACAGAAGACAGACTCACTCTGACCTTCTCAACCGGTCGGTTGAGCTCGAAACCCTACATTGAACCGGTCGGTTCCAGACCTCAGACTCCGCTCTCTTTATTGGTCTCAACACTCTCAACCTCAGCCGGCCGGATGGTTTTTGAGCCCATTAACTCAACCGGCCGGTTGTCACGATCCACACTTATCCGTAAACAAAATGAGCTCAAATGAGTTCTAAAGTGTTTCACAAAACATCTTTACAAGGTATATACATGTTTTACGGGGAGCGCTCGGTTGATAACCCTTAAAAATTCGAGAAATTGAAAACTCAAATCTCACCATTAGATCATGATACATCTTTGAATCTGCATGTGACACATGTCCAAAAAGCAAAGTCAAAAAAGGTGGCTTTGACTTTGCATTAAATGCATCTTGAAAGATGCACATGAGACACGTGTCACCACCAAAATGCATCTTCCATTTTGGATGGTGGAGATTGAGGTCTCAAGTTTTCGAAATTTAAAAGAGTTCTCATTTGAACGCTCCTTCATGTTTTACAACACATATACCCTAAAATCTCCAAATCTCCAACATCAAAGTAGTATTAGTTGAAAAGCGAAGCACCAATTTTATACCAAAAGATTTTCAGAAAGCAAAGCCGATCAACAAAAATATTTTTTGTATGGACGCAGATTACCAGTAACAATTGCAGTGAGGCCAGTGGCGTCAATTCCATCCGTAACTTCTTCGGCAGTTGAAGAAGAGGAGAACCTAGATGGACCTTTTCCCCAGAACATCCACATTGTGTATAGTTCTGCTCAAATCCAGAATTTTAGCCTGCTGTATTATCCAACCTGTTAATTAAATATCCATCAAGTGCCAGTGGCTCGTGATTTAACATGTAAACTACTCGAAGAAAAAACTCATAAGAAACAATAAATGTGGAGTTAGAAGATGAATAATTGACAAAAATTGGAGCCCCCATGACTGCTAAATAACAGTGCTTGTGAATAAATGCCCAGTGTTCTGTTATATTCATCAAGATTCAAGATACTAAAAAACAAGAACAGTGTTGAAGGGATTATCTAAAGCCTAAGGACCTTATCAAAAGACAAACGACCAACCCGGTCTGGTCAGCGGGGCTTTAAGCCAATCATTTAAGATCATATAAAGCCTTAGGATTTTAAATCGCGCAGAGTGGCATCATCGACATCTTCAATATCTAAGAATGCTAAGCAGAGTTATGGCCGTTTTAATCAACAAACAAAAGTTTATATTAAGAAGGATTGCGGAAAATTCAACACACTACTTAGATGCAAGTTCATAAACATAAAGCCTAGGCCAGGGCAAGGAACTTACTAATATATGTGAAAATATAGAAGTGATACTGATATAGGGAGCGCGAGCCACACTCTTGATCTCTAGTAAAGCATCACTTGAACATATTGCTAGTGGAATCCCACGGGTTTTTGGCAAGATAGATTTCAATCAAAAGAAGTACTTGACGCTGACTCCCTTTTGTCTGCAAAGGCAATGGAGTGTAACATGTTGTTGCAGCTCCTTGCCATGTAAATAAACAAGAGAGAGATGAGTTGGCATTTCCGCATTAGAAAAATCTCTATAAGGAAACACTAGGTTTAGCTGCTGAACATCTTTTATAAGAATGATTGAAATCACATTGATAAAACCTGAACTAGAAGAACCTACCAGCTGCAAATTTAGCAGTTTGTTAGATGAAAATGATTCACAAATCTGTAGCTTTTTGACCAAAAAATAAAATGACGTAGTGTTCCGGTCAATCCCATTGCCACTCGGATGTAAACTCACAGTTCTAAACGTGTCTACGAAAGGAATTTTTCTCAGAAATGATCTAAATGGGTTTCAAAATATTAGAAATGACCCACGCGAGTTTCACATTTCAAAAATGACCAATTTTTAATGAAACCGGATTCACAAGAACCGGTTTTCTGTATTTTTTACAAAACCGGATCCCCAGGATCCGGTGTTATGTGCGCGTTCGAGTGACAGAACTCCACGTGTTGAGTTTGCACATAACACCGGATCCTGAGGATCTGGTTTTGTAAAAAATACAGAAAACCAGTCCTGAGAATCCGATTTCATTAAAAATGGGTCATTTTTGAAATGTGAAACTCGCGTGGGTCATTTCTAATATGTCAAATTCATTTTTGATCATTTCTGAGAAAAACTCATAAAACAGTGATAAGTGATCAGTAAACAATACTGCATGAAACCCCAAATCTTATTGATTACCAGATACCACATTCTGAAATTCATCATAACACCTTGCTCCTTAGATCACTAAAACACACATAATGAAGGAATGGTAGGAACCATAAGCCAGCAAGGTAGACCAAGCCAGCGGCGATTGTAAAAAAAACTAACACTTACCCTGAACACCAGCCATCATCAAATAATACAAAACCCTATACCTTCACCATCAGAAACTCCTCATCCTTCTCCAGCTCCGCCATTACCGATTCTTCCAAGCTAATCTCCACATCAATGCTCCTGCCTCCTTCCTTGCCCGGATACAAATACACCATCCCATCAAACCGATTGTTCCCGCCGCTCCTCACCAACACCGGTGTTCCAAACCCGAAATCGATATCATACACCTTGAACCTCGGCGAGCTCCCGACAGCGATACAGTTCGCTCCAGCGTCCTTGTACTGGAAAATAATCGGCGATTTCTCCCACGCATCGTTCCTCGCGTCGATCATCTTCGCGTCGTGCGCGTCAATCGCCGACTTGATCACTCCGGCACCGAAATTGAGCGGATGAGCTAGTAGAAGTCCAGCGGCTGTTCCGGTGAAGATCGCTTGGATCATGTTGCCGAAGTAGGTTTCCGGAACTGGTGGATCGATTCGCTTCCTGCAGTCGGCGAATATGGCGAATGCGGTGACTTCCTCAGGCTTCAGGCGGCGGGCGAGGGTGACGTGAGCCCAAATATGGGCGGAGATGGACTGGAACGTGGTAAAGCCTCCGCCATCGGATGGAGTTGCGTTGACTTTTGACTTGATTGCGTCAACAGCTGACTCGGTGAATCTGAAAAGCTTCTCGCGGAGTTTTGGGCCGGGTTGGGCCTCTTTCGTTACTGAGGGAAGAGCAAGGTCGAGCTTGACGCGGGTGTTGCGCGCTTTAAGTCTGTCGAGAACGGGCTGGGCTGAGATTGTATGGGCCCCACGGCCGATCTCGGCCCAAGAGTTCATGAAGTGCCACGTGGAGGTGCCGTCAAGGATAGCATGGTTAAATGCGCAGCCGAGGGCAATTCCGTCCTTCAGCTTCGTGAACTGCCCACATGAATGAAAATGAGGTGCGCCAAAAATATCTACCATTGTTTATTTAATGAATTCAACTTTACATACTGTAACACACACACAAAAACTTTACATACAATAATTAAATATTAAAATATTCTAAGTAAATAAAAGATGAATTTATAATAACACAGTTTTTCTTTAAGTAGGACTAGCTTCTAGTCTGTTTTTTAAGAATCACGTGAAGTGCATTTATAATTTACATTTACTGCTGAATCTTTATTCTGAAACATGGTCCTGACAGTTTTTATTGCAATTTAAGGTCATTTGTTTTGCAGAAAGTACATTTTATGGCTTTTGGTGCACACTTCTCATACTGAAAAAAATCAAGAAAACTAGAGAAAACTAAATATACACTCATCTGAACTGTGTGTAACTTTAGTAAATGGCTGTCATACCATACCACCGTAAATTTTAGGGCAAATTATAAAAATATAACTTAGACTATTATCCGATTTCAAATTAGGTACCAGACTTTTTCAATTTTCAATTTAGTGACTTTGCATCAATTTGCATACATCTTGTTTTCAAATTCGATTTTTTTTTGAGGAATTTGAAGGTCGAAAACTTATGAGTTTAGTTACATGATTAACTAATTTGGTCAAAGTAATTTTTTTATCGTGGTTGGAGATATGATTAATTGGATGAAACATGTGTGAATTGATGCAAAAATTACTAAATTGAAAATATCCGGTACCTAATTTGTAATCAGACGGTAGTCCATGACATGTTTTTGTAATTTACCCTAAATTTTATTGTTGAGAGTTTGGCTGCTAGCATATTGATTATATACAAAAGTGACACTTTTACTCAATTTCAGGTCCCAGTATGAGGAATTTGATCATATGAGAATTTGATAGAAACTTTGATATCTGGTTTCAGAATATGTCGTACTGATAGATTATGAAATGGTAGAGAGTTACCTGAATGGCTAGCAATGGCTTGTTCAGTCCCTCAAGGTTGAGCAATCCATTGTATGGCAGCAAGTCCTTCATGATCCCACCAGTGCCTTCCTCAACCAAAACATCATCCACTCCAATCTCATCCGCAGCGGCTTTAAAAACCTCCACGCCGCGGCTGGCATCCTTGTAATCCTCATCATACTCAACTCTGAAGATACCTTCCTCATCTTTTCCTAACTTTCCAGCCAACAGATAAAACTCCTCTAAAACCGTGGCCAACCCGGCCTTCATGTTCGACACGGTCTCGTTAAAATCAGCAGTGGTCTTGTACAGCATCAGTTTCTGGTTGTAGAAAAATGCCAAGTATGGGAGATCAAATGTGATCAGTTGGCATTCCCTCCTCCCAATAAGCCTCTTAATCGGCTTCACAAATGACGCCTCCAGCAACTTGACCTTCGAGTTGGAGACCTTTTCACAGCTCAGCAACCCCTTCACATCCTCATCCATCTTCTTCATCGTTTCAGTGATACAGATAGACATGCTGAAGTATATGACTTTGTGGTGTGGTATTGTGTGTGGATAGTTGAGTCTGGTCTGAGGATTGGGAAATGTGGGGATTATAAATGGGAGATGTGCCCATCAATTAATGGTCTGTGTGTTGTTAGTTGGGTGGGTTAAATGCATTAATGGAGCTCATGAGAGTGCAGTTGGTTCTTGGTTGTGAAGGTCTCATGGTTAAACTTTTAATTTCTTGCTTAATTTCTACTTATAATTCGGTTTTGAACCTACTTGTGTGAAGATGTGACTCAATATCACAAGACAGCTACTCGAGTTGCTTAATTTCTACTTATAATTCGGTTTTATTTTTAAATACTTTGACCTTTTCAAGATATATTCGTTACAAAATCTGGATTTAAACTAATAAAGTTCTGACGCGTCACTGTTGGAGATTTTAGGTTTATACAATGTATGACATGTGTAAAACCTTGTAAAGATGTTGTTTGAATGAAATGAATCATTTACAACTCTTGTTAAACTGTGTTTTGAGCCCGCCGGAAGTAATGCGTGCGATCGCACTAGATTCTGTGCGAACGCACAAGAATGCTGTGCTACTGCTTTGGCTTGTGCGAACGCAAGAGCAGGACTGTGCGAACGCACAAGAATACTGTGCTACTGCTTTGGCTTGTGCGAGCGCACAAGCTGACTGTGCGAGCGCACAAGAAAATGGTGCGACTGGTTTGGCTTGTGCGAACGCACAAGCTGACTGTGCGAGCGCACAAGATGACAAGACAGTGCGGATTTGTGGCTTGTGCGAACGCACAAACCGTCTGTGCGAACGCACAAGGTGACGGTTCAGGGCAGTTTTGGCAGTTTAATGGCAGTTCTTGGCTGGTTTTTGGATGTCTTTTTAGACGTGAAAAACATAGAAAAGAGATGATGAAAAAATCCCAGAAAAGTGAAGTGCTTTTGATCTCCATTTTGATCTTGTTCGTTGTTGTTCGAAAAGATCGATTCACCAATCTCGCTATCCAAGTTCAAAGGGACTGTTGTCTTATCCCTATTTGTTGATTTCGTAATCCCTACCCGGTTGAAATAACAAATCAGGAAAGCGAAGGAACTTCGTGATTCAACAGCATCCAAGGTTTTTCATCTTTGAAGCATCTAGAGACAACCGGGCGTCCTACAATCTGATTTGTTATTTACAAGATGTCTGTTGCTTCAATGAGGAAGATGATGTCGAAATCTGGGATCTGATTTTGAAGATGGCTTTGGGAAGGAAGTCAGACGACGAGTTTTGGAATTATGGATTCCGAGATGTGATGTCTCCGTAACTAAGTTTGTCGAAAGTATGCGGTTTGTTCCAGACGACGTGTTTGGCGCTCGTATGTATTAGTGGATACGGAAGCAAGCGTGAGACAGATTGTCAAAATTTTGGAAATCTGGGGATGTTCGAAGATGTCTGTTCGGCGACGCAGATTGTTTGAATTTGTGGTTGGAAAAGGTTCAACTGTTTTCGGGTCAATCAACTTTGGGCAAACAGAGATATGTTTGTGAGCAAGGATTTGTTTTCTGTTATGAAAATAAATTGATGGAGAAAAGACTGATTTTCAGATCGAGAGGACTGATGGCGTCAATTCTCTGAGGCGATGAAATGTCATCTCAACTCAAAGCTTTTCAAGTAGCCATCTGGAAAAGGAATTGAAGGAGTCAATTGATTTTTCTGCCTTCCGATGTATTGATGAATAATCCTAATTGGATTTTGTGCAAAGATGATGTGAAGGAGATCAGTTTTCCTTTATGCATGTCAAAGTTCAGTTTATGTGAATTTGAACTTTAGACGTGGAGTGCCTTCAATTTATACCAGATGAATGAGCTTTGTGTGGAAAGAGGTCAGTTTGTCATTCCTGATGTTTGGCAATGATAGTGATTTCTTTTGGCTCTTTGGTTGACTCTGTACTCATCGGTTAAGAGAGTTGGGAAGAAATCAGTTCGAATGGCAGCCACAAGGGTCTTGTTGTTGCTGAAATCTTTACAGCAAGGTTGACAATAAGCGGTCGGTCTGTGAGGGCAAAATCAGGTTTGATTGTTTTAATCATTATTTGTCATTATTTGATAAATGTGAGTATGTGGAGCATGCATGACTTAACATGATATGTTAGTTTAAAATTATCAGTCGGATTTTCTGATAATGCATATAGCTTCCGAAGCATGCGTGATTTGATAAAATTGGTGAATTTTATGATCGGTTAGATTTTCTGATGATGTGTATGATTTATGTAGCATGTATTGCTAGTGAATTCATAATCAATAAGTTTCTGATGAAAACTTTGTATGAAAACTTTGGCTGATACCATGATGAAATGTTTCATAGAACATGTGTTGCAATGGTTTTCAACCAGAATAATCAGATGGAATTTTCTGATGTATAAACTCCAGTCAATGTGTTTGTAAGTTTACCATGTTGGTAATACTTGATTGATGGAGATTATGGTTTGAAATAATCAAAGTTTATGTGATTATTTCGGGGTTTTCTGGTTTAAAATAATTTAAGTGTTCATGGTGATGTTGAGCACTGATGTTCTAATGGTAGCCTGTAAAAAGTTGTTAGAAAAGCATGTGTAAGGTTACTATGCAAGTTCTGGTCGATTATGATTTTACGGATTGTGACTTGCATGTTATTAGAGTACATGTATTTATATAACTCTGTGTTTCGCATGTCGCATGATTTATATTCGCATGTATTGTTGCATATATAATGTGGGTTATTCACCAAATTGAAGCTCATTGACAATGACATTTGTCAAGATTATGTGATGAATTATTCACATAATGAGTTCTCCTAAATGGAGATGGATATTGATATCTTCTAAGTGAGGAAGAGAATTCAATATGAATAATGCTTCAAGGCAACTTTGGTGGTTAAAGGCAAGTTGATATGCCTGTACAAGTAAAGCATGTTGTTTGACTAAGATTAATAACCGATGGAGGTGGAGAATAATACAATTCTGTATATTTCCGATTGAATGGTATCATTCATGAGAATACAGCGGTTTATACACCACAGCAATATGGTGTAGCTGAAAGGAAGGATAGAATCCTAAAACCATGTTATCCTACTCTGGTTTGAGTGATGGATTTGGGGTAAAGTCATGTTGATGGCTTGTTATTTACTTAACGAAGTTCGTTTGAGCCTTGAAGAAGCAAATGGGTAAGGATTGTAAAATCCTTTGGACCACATTATCAAGTTTACTTGATTGAGGGTTCTAGTTATGATATTGAGTGTCAGTACTCATATTGCTATCATATTGATGATGATCCTAGAACATGGTGAGGCTATGAGGTCTCAAGATGTGGCTTTCTGGAAAAAGGCAATAAACGATGAAATAGATTCTATTATGGAAATTATACTTGAGTATTATTGGATCTCCCACCAGGTTGCAAGCCATTGGGCTGCAAGTTATTTTCTAACAGAAAATGAAGGTTGATGAATCAGTATATCTGTTTAAAGCTCGATAGGTTATCGAAGGCTTTAGACTAAAGGAGGGTATTGATGTTTTAGATACATATGCTCTTGTTGCTATGATTTCCATCATTAGATTGTTAATTGCTCTTGGTGCAATTAAAATCTGGTTGTACACCAAATGGATGTCAAGACAGCGTTCTTGAATAATGATTTGGAAGAGCAAATATGTATGTAGCAACTAAAAGGATTCATTGTGCCTGGAAATGCAAACAAGGTTTATAAGTTAGTCAAATTACTGTGGGCTTAAACAAGCACCTAAGCAGTGGCATCAAAAGGTTGATGAGGAAATCTTGTCTAAAGGATTCAAATTGAATCAAGGAGACAAGTGTATATACAGCAAGTTTGATAACTCTGGTAAATGAGTAATCATATGACTGTATGTTGATGATATGCTGATTTTGGTACTAACCAAAATAGGAACCTTTTATCATCAAGTTTTGCTATATATGGGAGAAGCAAATGTGATTCTTGGTATTAGAATCAAGTGTGAGAACAAAGGTTTAGCACTGTAAAAGTCTCACTACGCTGAGAGAGTGCTTAAGGAATTCAATTGTTTGAATTGTTCTCCGGTAAGGACTCCCATGGATTCAAGTGTGATGCTTTGCCTGGTACAGATGAAGCTGTTTCACAACTTGAGTGCTATCAAGTCATTAGTCGCTTAATGTATACAATGAAAAGTACAAGGCCTGATATAGCCTATGCAGTGGGTAAATTGAGTTGATATACTAGTATTCTAGTACTCATCACTGAGAAGCTATTATGCAGATACTTGAATACATTAAGGAAGCCATGAATTATGACTTGGTGTATGCTGGTTTTCCCTCGGGCTTGGAGGGATGTACAGATGCGAGTTAAATTACTAGTTTAGAAGATGATGCTTCTACAAGTAAATGAATATTCTTGCTTGGGGAGGTGCCATCTGTTGGGCCTCAAAGAAGCAAATGCGCATCACCAGCTCTACTATGGAATCTGTATTCATGGTTCTAGCTATTGCCGGTAAAGAGGCAAAAGAGCCAAGAAATTTGAACATGAGATTCCTTTGTGGCCAAAACCGATAGATGTCTGTCCATTGGGATAGTAAGGATATTCGGTTCAGGTTTATACCCAAATGTACCATGATAAATCGAGATACCTGGGCGTTAGACATAGTGCGGTTCGTGAACTGATCACTCACGGGGCTATTTCGATTGATTATGTCCGGACACAGTATCTAGCTGATCAATTGATAAAATGGATTAGCTAGTGACTTGGTACAGAGTCGGGTAAAGGGATGGGCTTAAAGCACATCTAAGTTTTTTATCGTAGGACACCTATATTCCCTCTTAGTATGACACTAAGAGCTGAATTGTGGAAAGCCTATTCTAAGAGACTTGAAGCACATGGTTATTTCCATCCCAAGGTTGTGCTTGTATTACCTGCAGAGAAAGGGAGGATGAAGGTTATCTTCTTAATGGATCCTTTGGAAAAGTGCATTGCAGGTGCATGCAAAAGGAATCCACCTATGTAAGTGTGAAGTGAGCCGCTTCAATTAGCTCGTGCTTGGCTAATCATACACTTATGAATGGATAGGGACACATGGCTATAATAGTGTCCAGTTGTACTTGGATAGTAGTAAACTATGTGCGTGTTCTATTTTCCCGTATTCAAATGAGTTGATGGGTTCAATCCGTAGGACACCCTGATTCTCGAGTATTGGAAAATATTATACTACGTGAAGTTCAATCGAATGGGACACTTCATTTATGCACAAGTTTTGTTCGGTGTGATTGTTTGCAATCAAGAATATAATCCTAAAATGGGGGAGGATTGTTGGAGATTTTAGGTTTATACAATGTATGACATGTGTAAAACCTTGTAAAGATGTTGTTTGAATGAAATGAATCATTTACAACTCTTGTTAAACTGTGTTTTGAGCCCGCCGGAAGTAATGCGTGCGATCGCACTAGATTCTGTGCGAACGCACAAGAATGCTGTGCTACTGCTTTGGCTTGTGCGAACGCAAGAGCAGGACTGTGCGAACGCACAAGAATACTGTGCTACTGCTTTGGCTTGTGCGAGCGCACAAGCTGACTGTGCGAGCGCACAAGAAAATGGTGCGACTGGTTTGGCTTGTGCGAACGCACAAGCTGACTGTGCGAGCGCACAAGATGACAAGACAGTGCGGATTTGTGGCTTGTGCGAACGCACAAACCGTCTGTGCGAACGCACAAGGTGACGGTTCAGGGCAGTTTTGGCAGTTTAATGGCAGTTCTTGGCTGGTTTTTGGATGTCTTTTTAGACGTGAAAAACATAGAAAAGAGATGATGAAAAAATCCCAGAAAAGTGAAGTGCTTTTGATCTCCATTTTGATCTTGTTCGTTGTTGTTCGAAAAGATCGATTCACCAATCTCGCTATCCAAGTTCAAAGGGACTGTTGTCTTATCCCTATTTGTTGATTTCGTAATCCCTACCCGGTTGAAATAACAAATCAGGAAAGCGAAGGAACTTCGTGATTCAACAGCATCCAAGGTTTTTCATCTTTGAAGCATCTAGAGACAACCGGGCGTCCTACAGTCACAAGTGTCGCATTAGGATTAGTTCAACTCTCATGACCAAAACTAAAAAAAGATCATGAGATGACCTAATTTTGATTTGATCATGTGATGTTTTTTTCTATGACTAGAAAAATTATGATGGAATGTATGATTTTTTTCAATAATCTCCCATGATTCTTTTTAATGACCCAAAAGATCAATGTGGGAATGGTCTACCATCACACAAAAAGCAGCATTTAAGATGATATTTTGGAGGTAGTTTGTATAGGTAGAGTTGAGGTTGACCCAAAACAGCGAGGTAACTTTAAGATGTTTCATGGGTTGATCAGAGACTCGTGCTGCTTTTGGATCAGTAGTTGGTGAAAAATTTATGGAGATGCAAAAACGATATTTGTCACTTTAAGATGTTTCATGGGTTGATCAGAGACTCGTGCTGCTTTCGGATCAGTAGTTGGTGGCTAATTTATGGAGATCCAAAAAGATAAGTCTTTTTTTCAGGAGTTTGTAAAAACATTTTTATGTCAGAAGTGGGATTTGAACCCACGCTCTCTCACGAGAACCAGAACTTGAGTCTGGCGCCTTAGACCACTCGGCCATCCTGACTTGCTGGTCTCAGATTGTAAACTAAGTTCAGATCCACTAAAGTTTTGGAAATCCTATTGAACACGAGCAAAAAATGGGCCGAGCTCGTCACTATAGTTTGGGTCAACAATTCTTATTGGACTGTGATGGTCTTTTTTTATTTGGGCCTGTGGTTTCGAAGTCAAAGATTGGATAGTACTAAAAGACTTCCTGTCCCCTTTCTTATAGAAAATCCAATAATAGTTAATGCTAAAACTTCCTCATGCAAGAAAAGTCAAACATACTTATCTTTTTAATTCATTAATCATGTAGCTTTTTCTCTCATACTGTAGTTACATATAAATTTCATTTGAGTCAATTTAATTTATATCAGACACAATTCAAGTCTTTTAATCAGTGATATGTTTTATTTTATCTGCATATAAAGCTGTTCAAAAAAAATGTTATATTCGTGATCCCAACAAAAGTTATATTCATTCATTAATAGTAAAGTGGTAAAAAAATAATAGTAAAGTGTTGAAATCATCGAAATTCTGATTTTTTTTATGTATTATCCTTCGACCACTTACGACCTTTGATCTCACAAATCCAAATGATTTAATTACTTTTCAAAATAGCTAAATGAAGCGGAATAGTTTAATTTTAGATGATAACTTTTAAACCCCGTCAAGGTAAAATTTTTTACAGGACCAGAATTTGCATATTTCTAGAAAAAACGAAAATAATAATTCCCTTCAGAATTTGCACATATTTTCAATTTCAATAAAACACAGCGGTGGGCTGGCTGAACCGCTGAATCGGAAAGTCGGAAACCCTCTCCAGTGGCATTATCGTAAATAAATGACAAACTAAGGGTTGTTTCGGCATGATACCGTCAATAAATAAGGTCAAGAGAGACTTTGCTAGCCACTATTTTCTGTGTATCTTCTTCTGCTGTGAATCCTGAGAAGAGGAAGCAAGCGAGCTAGCTGTAGCGTCTTCAAGTGGAAAATCCAAGGCACGAGCAAACGGATTTTGGAAACTTTTGATGCGTTTGGAGCTCGACGATCGAGTACTTTGTGTTTGAAGATTCGGCTGGTGGATTTGATCGAGAGCAGGAAATCGACGCACTGTGTGGAGTTTTGGGCGCTGAGGTTTTACAGGTATATTGAAATCCGGTTGTGTTTTGTTGTATGGTTTTAGTTCGTACAAAGGGGGTGGAATGAGGATCGTGCGTCTGGCGGCCGCGTATCGGGGATTTGTGAGGTTTTTTTGCTGGATTTGATTTGGACCGGCGGATAAGGAGTTTGAAGGATTTAGGGGTTTTAGGTTATTGAGGCTTGTTTACGCTTAGGTTTGTGGTTGGAATTGGGTTGCGTTCACTTTGGGCCGATGGTTGACGGATTGGGAGTTTTCGTTTACGTGACGGTTTAGTTCTTTTAAACTGTTTGGAGCTGGAGAAGTGCAATCTGGCGAAGCCACATAAATTTTGTTTGAATGGGTTGGCTTGCAAATGTTGTACTAGGAAGAAATTGGTTGAGTAAATAATATAGTTTGGGTTGGTTACATATGCGTGGATTACCATGCAATTGGACACATTGAAAAGTGGCCCTTGTTTTTAAGTCCTTGGTTCATAAGTGAGAAGTTATTCGAAAGATCATCACACATTCTGTGTGCTATTACTGATAACGATCCAGAAAGAGCTTTTGTGTGAGATTTAGCTGAATGGTCTGGCTATAACCATCTTGCATATTTAGTTCAAAACACCTTCAGTCTCATATGGAACGACCGTACTCAAGAATGATATTTAACCACTAGGGTTCGAAGTGATTTTTCCTTATTTCCCATCGGGATTGGTCCCTGAAGAACATACACTTTTATGACGATGGACCCTCTAATGACTGAATAATGGTCTTAAGTTTACCATGACAGAGAATAATAGTTATAGTTTTTGGTTACATTTCCAGTTTGTTCCTTATTTTAACTACTATATATCGTTTGTTCAGAAGGAATCACATCAAGCTTGATACTGGTTGGCTAGCCTGCAACATCAGCGATCCATGTATCCTGAAAGCTAAATCATTACAAGAAGCATTTAAGGACTATGAGTATGTGGTTCATCATGGTCGTCACCATGTCATATTTTTTCATCAAAGCATTTGATTCCATATAAATATTGCATTTGAAAACTTTACAACTCCTTTTTTTTTTGCAATTTGTTGAGGCCTTGTAACATACTTGAAATATTCGTGTAAATAGGTCTGCATTGGGAAGCCTCCATAGTCCTGGTCCTGGAATGCGTGAGAATTGGTCGATTCAGTAGATCCTACTTTGCTGAGCGTCTATCCTGTGGGATATAGAGCTAGATACTGAATACTACGAAAAGGCAAGAACATACCTACCAGATAGGAACACCAACTGATATATCCTGCAGTTGAAGTGCAGTTTCCAGGAATAGCTTTGAAGATGGATAATGTTTCCGAATCCAAAAAGGTTATTATCATTTTACATAGCCATTTGTCCCGACTGTATATATGGTATTGTGAGCTTTTCAGTATGTTTTATTATGCTTTACCCTTTCTGTCGCAGAATGGAGTTGTCATTTTCAGCCAGCAATTCTATGACAAATTAGAGCACATCCCAATCAAGAAAAGGATATCACTCCGGGATTCGGCATTATATCATCCAACCCCTTCATCAGCCAAAGAGTCGGATAAAAAAGATGGCTCTCCTCCTTTAACTCGGCAAACCGAGCCTGGCTTTTTATTAAAACAGCAACCTGATAACTCGAAGGCTTGTCCATTAGATTATAATAGCAGCGAGATACTGAATAACGATAAAGCTGATTGTCCTCCACACTTTTCTGGCATCGAGACTCCTATCGGTTCTACACTCAGGGATAAGATTTATATGGATGACAACACAAACAAAGCTCAATGCGCTGGAGCCTTATCGCCTTGCAATGAAAGCAAGTTGTCGCTGGTGTCTTCTTTTGTATCTTGTTCTAAAGGTGATGGTTTGGGTACCAAAAGTGAGGAGCAACCGTTCAGCGTAATCTTCCGTTCTGATGACAAATCAACCGTTCAGCGTAATCTTCCTTTCACGGATTATAAATTAGTGCCGTCAGTAAATCAAGACGCTAGGATGTTGTGGGACTTGAATGTTGAAATGGATGCGTGGGAGAAGCCTACTGATCACCTGAATGTTGAATTCCAATCTGATGTCACCTCCTCTGAGTGTATGCCGAATACAAAGTTGGATGTATCTGAAGATTTCATGTTAAAGGGGAAGACTATAGCGATTGATATTAGTACTCCAAGTGAAACACAACCAAACTACACTAGTATGAATTCAGGTGGCATATGCAAGTATACTCACAAAATTCCAGATTCTACTGGTATTTTGGTTTGTGAATCTGTCAGAGAAGATCAACAAGTTGCTGATGGCACTTGCCCTGATAGAGCATTATCTGGCACAGAGCAGTCTATCAAAATAGGGAGCATGAATATATCCTGCAACCAGAAGCTGATTTCTAAAACTGATGAACATTTTACTCGGATATTTGGTGAAAGCGCTAGTATGTTGTCTCCCGGTGCACCCAAAAGAAATCCAGGAAGTTTGTTTGAAACTACTAATTATTGCTCGGAATCCACTGAGGAGCAAAATTGTGAGAAGAAAAATCACTTGGTAACACTTGAAGAGAAAATCATAGCTGAGACTGCAGAAACTGTTGCTATGGTGCATCATCTATCAGAAGAAATCTCTCAAAGCGCACCCGAGCATGTTGATGACTCTATGCAAAATAAGATACCGGATAGTTTTCAGCAAGGATGTGATGTACCTGGTGAACACGATCCAGTTGCTGCTGTATTCAAGGAAGTGCCCAACACTGATAAAGATTATGGGGGCCAAAATGAGCAGGACTATGAGGACGGTGAATTGAGAGATCTGGACATGCATTGTTGGAATGAAATCGAAACTGATGTGGGGGAAACTGAATGTCTGGACTATGAGCATGTTGATGGAAGTATAGATAAGTTAGCCGACTCATCAACTTCTGTGTCTGTGATTGGGGAAGGTGCAGGTAGGCTTAAGAGCACGAACCATATATCATTTGGAACTCTAATGAAGGATCAGTTGGTGACAAAGGTTGGTACAAATTCAGAAGAGAAAGTCAAAGTCATCAGTAGATTGTGTAGCGAATCATATTTAGGAACCCATACTTCAAACACAAATTTGGAAAGAAAACATTCTGGGTGGGATCAGCTGCCGAAAGATGACCATACATCGTTAGACAAAGTGCAGGAAACACATAGAATCTCATCAAGAACATCGAGGAGCGAGCTACAGGTTTGTATTGACATCCCGACACTATCTGAGGACGCGGAGGAGAAGGAAACAGTTCTTGAACGACGGATTAGGTGATTTTCCACAATTTCATCTCTTAATTGCGAGAATTCTTTGAATCAATTCCCGCTCTTACCAAGTATTTGCTTAATTATATTTTTTTATTTTTGGTGAAAGAATTGTGTATATGATATAACATGACATCTTCAGTTGGCTGTATTTGATCCAGGCCAAAAGACATGGATGATTCATACCCTGCAGAGGGTGACTCTGGCTTTGATAATAAGTTCAGTGGAAAGAGGCGATCCACAGCTCACATGCATGGGAGGAATCGGATTGAAGATTGGGACTCTGAACATCGTAGTTCAGTCAACTATCACGACCTTTATGACAACCATTCTGGATCAAGACCGTTGATTATGAACTCTAAAGGTCGTGAATGTCTAAGGAGCAGGTCCCCGTCAGTTAGAAGTGAAGCGTATGATGCTTGTGCCAATTACTCTAGGTATTCCAGGGGGAGATATGGAAGGCATGCTGAAGGATCTGTCAGAAGTTTTAGAGGAGCTAGGAATGGATATAGGGGATGTCTGACCGATGACCGCGATGAGTCTGAGTTCCGTGTGCGACACCAAATTATAAGGAGAGACAGAAACTTTTCTCCTAGAGTAGCTCCACATTTCTCTGGAACTTTCAACAGATCTCGGTCCAGGTCAAGAACTCGTTCTCCTCCAATGTGGTTACCTCCGTATGAGCGAATGGGCTCAAGAGGTCAGCGTAGATCACCCGAATTCGGAGCCGAAGATAGAGCAAAGAGGATAAAGTTTCCATTTTGGAAATCCAGTTTCACATCAGATAATGCAATGCGATACGCGTCCCCTCCACGAGGTGGGTTTATACCTCAGAATAAGCCTAGGTGGAATGATAATGATGATTTTGATACGGGGGATCCCAGGGACAGATCACCAGTGAGATCATTCCGCCATAAAGAAAATTTTAATGCAACTTGTTCTCGTGGAAGATTCAAATCAATTGAAGATTTCAGACCCACGGGGTATCGTGGAAGAATGCGTCAAATTGCTCCTGATAGGGTTAGGGGAGACATTGGTGGTAGTGATAGAAGAAAACGTGAAGATAGCTATGAGGCAGGCCATCAAAAGCGTTTTTACAAGGATGATTTCACACGCCAGTATCGTCATGATGCAGAAGATAATAATATTGCAGCACAAAATTGCCCTTTGAAGGAGGACTTTGTGGAAGATGGTGAAACTGGAATTTGTAACATACGGAACAAAGAAAGTAGTAGTCATGAATTTGAGTATGACAAACTGAGTTATCCAGGCTCTACTCCAAATGCAAAGAGATGAATAGGGGTCATTTACCGGGGCTTCAGATCTCTAGGCGGCTGGTTTTGCTTATCTTCCCTTCCCTTTCCTTTCTTTTTGATGG
Organism: Rhodiola kirilowii; assembly: GCA_033675215.1. Lineage (NCBI taxonomy): Eukaryota > Viridiplantae > Streptophyta > Magnoliopsida > Saxifragales > Crassulaceae > Rhodiola > Rhodiola kirilowii. The sequence goes on from CM066199.1 coordinate 857,663, forward strand.
GATAGTTGTTGCATTGATCACTTTTTCCTGGCCATGAAGCATGCTAGGCTCTTACCTTTTTTGGCTATTAGTGATTGACAAAGACTTAGAATTTTAGTTTCAAGATCAAAATGTTTCTCAGTCTTTGGTTTTGTCATCTATATTAAGGAAATCAGAAATCATTTAAGATCTTAAAACTTTACTCATAAATGACTAATCTACAATGTTTCTACATTCTACAGTGAAAATTATTTTTAGTTAGCGCTCCTCACTTTTCATTCGCTTGCAATGACTAACAATTTTGTGATGTGCTCCTCACTTTTCATTCGCTTGCAATGACTAACAATTTTGTGATGTGCTCCTCACTTTTCATTCGCTTGCAATGACTAACAATTTTGTGATGTGCTCCTCACTTTTCATTCGCTTGCAAATACTATCAATTTTGTGATGTGCCATGACCGCCACTTTGCTGTTCAGGTGACTGGTTTTCCTTGTTCTTCAATATGGTCATTTTCTTCTTTTCTTTTCTGTAGAGAGATAATGGCTCTGGCATATCTTAGAATTCGTTTTTATTATTTTGCAGTAAGATGTACAAGGTAACTTCTTTTGCGCTGATTGTGCATAGAGAGTGCTTGTCATGCGTAGTTCAGAAAAGGAAGGTATAACATATAAGCAAGCTGTTGTATTTGGCTGTAAGTGCTCAAGCTAAAAGTTTTTTTTTTTTTGATTGGAAGCTAAAAGTTAATCACATAGTTTACGTTCTTAGAGCTATACTCATAGGTTTACTGTTTTCGATCATAGATTGTGTACTGTGGCACTGTGAGATGCTTATTGTTCATCTTGTGCTCTGTTTTTTGGCCATGTTTTTAACAGGGTTTAGTTTTACTATGTCATGCATTCATTATTTCAAGTTTCCAAGCATATCATGTTATTTTCGTCTAATGATTTCGTACCCATGGTGAACTGTAACTCAAGTTGGGTACCTTATTGTTTCCTTTGGTTTTATTTTCTCGGAGGCATTTTGCTCCAAATGTCATGCAAGTGCAACCAGAGTAATGCAGTATAGATGAGTTCATTTGGTGAACATTGTGTACTGTGTAGATATATCGTTACCATATCAACCATGGAATGTAAATGCTTTATTAGTCAGGTTCAACTTGTTTCTGGACAGTGGATTGGAAGAACTGCAATCAGGAGTAGAGGCATAATTTTGAGGCCATCTGAGTAAATTTATTCACTGATGCTGGTGCAGCGGCAAGGAGAAAAAAATATTCATGTAGTTGTAATGTGGTTTTGCTTCGAGGAGTAGAGGCAATCGGACGCACACACATTGTGCCGGTAAGGCCAGACATGAGATTCCACAAGGGTGAAGTGGTGTGGTCTGGTGCTGGTGGTACGCGCATCCACCTAGCAATTCAGGTGACTCGGGTTCAAATCTCTCTAAAAACATATACTAACATAATAATTAACCCCAATCGAAAAGAAAAAACAAAAGGAATGAGATTCCACCAAAACAGATTCCTCGTCCAATCCAGCAAGCTTCAAACCAGCAGCAGCAGCTAACTCAATTTCCTTCTTCGACCTCTCTAGCCCTAATCCAGTCACCAAATTCAAATGATATCTCTATCCCTCCATCTCCTTCCCATAAACCCTAGCTCCTCCACATCATCTTCACTAAATCTCTCCACCTTCTTCCCTCCCAGAACCCTAACGTCTCCTACCTCATACTCCTCCTCCCCAGTCCGCTCCGTCCGCAAGCCCCAGCTATCCGGCACCACACCCCGCGTCGTCGTCATCACCTCCGGAAAAGGCGGCGTTGGCAAAACCACCACCACCGCCAATGTCGGCCTCTCCCTCGCCCGCCTCGGCTTCTCCGTCGTCGCCATTGACGCCGATGTCGGCCTCCGCAACCTTGATTTACTCCTTGGATTGGAAAACCGCGTCAATTATACTGTCGTCGAAGTCCTCAACGGCGACTGTAGGCTCGACCAAGCCCTAGTTCGAGACAAGAGGTGGTCCAATTTTGAGCTACTCTGTATATCCAAACCTAGGTCTAAGCTTCCCATGGGATTTGGAGGAAAAGCATTGATTTGGCTGGTGGATGCCTTGAAGAGTAGAGAAGAAGGCTCTCCTGATTTTATCCTCATTGATTGTCCTGCCGGGATTGATGCTGGATTTATCACAGCAATCACGCCTGCCAATGAGGCTGTATTGGTTACTACGCCTGATATCACCAGCTTGAGAGATGCTGACAGGGTCATAGGATTACTGGAATGCGATGGGATTAAGGATATCAAGATGATTGTGAATAGGGCTAGGACTGATATGATCAAGGGTGAGGATATGATGTCTGTGTTGGATGTGCAGGAGATGCTAGGGCTGGCATTGTTGGGAGTTATACCTGAGGATACTGAGGTGATTCGCAGCACCAATAGAGGGTTTCCGCTTGTGTTGAATAAGCCGCCAACTTTGGCCGGTTTGGCTTTTGAGCAGGCTGCTTGGAGGCTTGTGGAACAGGATAGTATGACCTCAGTTATAATGGAGGAGGAGCCCAAGAAGCGTGGATTTTTCTCCTTCTTTGGTGGGTAAGAAGAATGGAAACTGAAGTTGTGATGATCTGAGCTTTGTGATTTGGTTTTCAAATTTATCCTTTTGGAGGTATTGGGGGTTTCAAATTTATCCTATGGCATTTATATGTACTAAGCTCAACTTGTTTGGAAGATTGTAATTGTGTACAATTGCTAGCTAAGCCGCTAAGGCCTAAGGGTATGCCCTTATTTATTCAAGATAAAGCATGTTTACCAATTTTAGTAGCTTTTAGCTGTACCATGATTTTATTTTCTTTGGGGTTGTCAAGTCACAATGTTGGTGGTCTTTGTCAATGTTGTTTTCAGGTCAATGAATTTTATATCTGAGGAACTGAAGGATTCCATTTGTTGTTATCAACTTATAATTCCTTTGATGGCCCATAAAAATGTCTTCCAATTTCAGCCATCTTTGGAGTCCTTCAAATGTGTTTCTTCTTTTTCAATAAAAAATGTGTTTCTTCTTTCTTTTTTTAGGCTATCATTTTTTCGCTTCTGCAAGGAGCAGGGATTGAGTGCTCGGAACACTTTTACCATACTGTCTTTAACTTATCAATTTACTAGATTATTTGTATTTATAAAATCTTATTCTTGTTAGTTGGTTATTTTATCCCCATCCCTCTTTTTGATGTACAACCATTATCCAATAACCATTAATCATTATTCATCACTATATGTAGCTAAATATATGACTTAAGTTCTAGAACTGTCTTCTGTAAAGGATTGAAGCGCTAGAAGAATTTTAATTCTACCCAAAGTATCTCTATTCTGGTACTGGATTAGTAAAGAACAGTTGAATTCCATTACAGGGTATCTTTAAGATTGACGGAGTGGTATGGGATGGTTGTCACTTGTAAGTTACAATTTGGATCATCATGAAGCTCAAATGTATACGATTTGCAAAGTTATATAACTTGTTGCATTCTCAAAAGTCTTCACGGGGCAGGAGCCTCACATATGGTTACAAGCACATATCTGGGCATCTGTGTTCAGTACATATTCGGGGATCCTCGGGTAAAGAAATACCTCGAAGGACTTTCCCTTCTTAGCATGTTGAAGGGCCTCCTCAACAAATCTGGGCAGAAAGCCCCACCATATGGGGAGACTTTTGCCAAATGGCAATATAGAGCCTCCCAGTCCCAGTAAGGTTATGTCTAATGAAGACCACTGTGTCTCCGGCCACCAGCTGTTTATGCTGAACAAACTCCCCCCAGCCTTTACGACTGGTTAACAAATGCCGCCTACCGCGATATACATGCTCAAAAACCCAAACCACACCGTGCACGTCCGCATTCGTCAGATGCTGGAACGTCTGATTCTGGTTATAAGTCCACCAAATGGCTTCGTCCCTAAACACAAACACTAACACAAAGATTTCCCACAACAAATAGTGCTTCTAATACAACCAGTATTTAATATAAATATGCATAACCGATAAATGACATAAGCCAAGTGAAATGATCATAACATATTAACATACATCACAAATCCAATAACAGTTAAGATTTGTTTGAGAATAAAGATGGGAACAGTTACACTTACTCTCAAGTCTTTGAAGGGCATATATAAGCCACCACAACCTCCCTGCCCTCCACACCGAGAAGAATCGAAATTTCATCAGTTTCCTCGAGCAGACTGCAATAAACATACATTTTAAATCATTTACCACTATAAACATCCGGCTAAATTTAGTAAACAAAGAACTTACTTGACAATCAAAGTGATCTGATGCTTTGTCGTCGCCCAAAACGTATACGACCGATTGAGACGCCTTACAAGGCGTCTCTTCACTACTCCCTTTTGCCTTATATATAGTAACAAGAATATCATTTGCTTCATCATGTATATTTATATCAGCATTCCCAAGCAGAACATATATTGAATCGTTATGGAGTGATGCAGTCGAAATCTCGAAAGGAATAGCAAGTGCTAAACCTAGAATAGTTGATCGAATTCACAAGCGTCAACTTGAACTAAAACTAATAAATACAAAAATACAAAAGCTAAATTTGGAAATAAAAACTAAAAAAAATCTAAAATAACTAAAATAAGACAAATAAAATAATATGAATTTTTTTACAAGATTTAATTACTAAATCTTTTTTTGGTGAATTCGAGAGTTATAATTTTTGATGGATTCCCGAGTTTTCGTAATGGAGTCTCCTGTAGGCTCCTATCATGTAGCCAACCTCCCTATCAACCTCAGCAAGACGTTCAAGTGTGTGGATGAATCGTTGTTGTACCACCATTTTATTTTCTTTGGGGTTGTCCACTTCACAATGTATGTGGTCTTTGTCAATGTTGTTTTTAGGTCAATGAATTTTATATTCGCGGAAGGATTCCATTTGTTGATATCAACTTATAATTCCTTTGCTGAAATATAGAAATGTCTTCCAATTTCAGCCATCTTTGGAGTCCTTCAAATGTGTTTCTTCTTTTTCAATAAAAAAATGTGTTTCTTCTTTTTTTGGGCTATCATTTTTTTTTTTGCTTCTGCAATAGGCAGGGATTGAGTGCTCGGAACACTTTTACCATACTCTCTTTTAACTTATCAATTCAGTAGATTATTTGTATTTATAAAATCTTTATTCTTGTTAGTTGGTTATTTTATCCCCATCTCTCTTTTTGATGTACAACCATTATTCAATAGCAATACCATTAGTCATTATTCATCACTATATGCAGCTAAATATATGACTTAAGTTCTAGAACTGTCTTCTGTAAAGGATTGAAGCGCTAGAAGAATTTTAATTCTACCCAAAGTATCTCTATTCTGGTACTGGATTAGTAAAGAACAGTTGAATTCCATTACAGGGTATTTTTAAGATTGACAGAGTGATATGGGATGGTTGTCACTTGTAAGTTGCAATTTGGATCATCATGAAGCTCAAATGTATACGGTTTGCAAAGCTATATAACTTGTTGCATTCTCAAAAGTCTTCACGGGGTAGTAGCCTCACATATGGTTACAGGTAGCATTTCATCTTTCTCAATCTCAGATTGGCTTATGCCTTATTGTTTATGCTTATAAAGTGGTGGTAACTGCAAAGAACTTTTTCATTTTGATTTTAAGAGATTATTATGCACATTTTAGCCTTATTGTTTATGCTTATAAAGTGGTGGTAACTGCAAAGAACTTTTTCATTTTGATTTTAAGATATTATTATGCACATTTTAATACTCCGTACAAGTTTTTATATGAATCGTGGGTAGGATTATTTTTCTCACAAGTATTTTCTTCTGTATAATAATACTTACTGTTTAACCAAAATTGAAATGAAGTAATAAAAATAAATTTTCCTTAATTACTATTGGAATTTACATATATTTATAACATACTTTCATTGATTGAGAACTAATTTATCATGTTTAACATGTTTTGGTGAACAGAGAGCCATGTACTTCAAGGGAACGCAGACTAATATTCTTTCTTATTGTTGTAGTTACAAATAGAAATGTCAAATTTAGTACTACGGGTACTACCTGCCCTGCTACTTTCATGTTTCATTTACCAATATCGAATTTATTCTATTAAATGCGTTATAATCATTTTGGGAATGTGTAAACACCTATCCTGATTCCTAGCCACATGTATTTCTGCACTGAAAAATTATTGACTATAAACGGATCGTTGTAACTGTAAATTGACCAATAAAATTTTGAAAGAAAAGCAACTTTACTTTTCCTGAACATATATGACAGTTTCTTTTTCTTCCGTTTTTTTCTCTTTGGAAAATATGCATAACTGAAAAAAAAATTCTTTTATATAATTAATAGGGAAAAGTACATATTGGTGTCCCGAACTATCGTCATTTTTCAATTGAAGGTCCAAAACTATTAATTTTTCCAATCAAGGGCAAAGTAGAAAATAAATTGTGAACTCAATCATGTAAATCTTATTAAAAATAACTCGATGATCTCATCATAAACTCTTAACGTATTAATCGATCTTTTTTCGTTAACACCAATACACTTTTTATTGAGTGGTATTAACGGGATTCACATGATTGAGTTTGTAATTTAATCACGGTGAATCGGGCTCGGTGTTCGAAAATTGGTTAATTTATTTTTTATTTTGTACTTTATTGGAAATTTTGATAATTTGAACCTTCCATTGTAAACGAGCTATAGTTCGAGTGACCAATTTGTACTTTTTCCTAACTAATAAAAGTAGGAATTTTCATTGTCTTCTGAAATCAGCACCGGACCTTTTATGAATTAGATTTTCCAAATCCCCAATTAATTTTCCCCTGTGGAATTCATCCCCCCATCATTGGCCTTTTCCCATTACCATTTTTTTCTCATTAGAAAAATTCCCTATAAAAATAAGTAGCCTAATCAGCCTCTTATCTCCCAAACCACCAACCATGGCTTCCTCATCTTCTCCCCAGAAATCCCATGTATGTTTTTTTCATTCTTATGATTATGATGTTTTCTGCAATATTTACACAAATTAGATGTTGATATGAAATGGTGGTTTTGGCAGGTTGTATGCCTATGCATGGTGATAGTAGCGTTGTGCATGCTGACAATCCTCCAGCCAGCTCAATCACTGAAATACTCAGCGATCAACTGCCGAAAACACAGCGCTCTGCTTACCAAATTCGGAGCCAAAGGCGATGGCAAGACGCTAAATACTAAAGCATTCAAAACCGCCATTGCGCATCTTTCCAAGCTTGCGCCACTTGGAGGAGCTCAGCTCATCGTCCCGCCCGGTAAATGGCTCACTGGCAGCTTCAATATCACCGCCAGCCATTTTACGCTTTTCCTCCACAAAGGCGCTCAGATCATTGCCTCTTTGGTACTCTCCATTCCTCATTGGGTTTAATGAGATTATTGGACCAAAACTCTCTCTATGTTCTTCTTGGGCCACGTTTATTGGGCCACGTTTATTGGGCCTTGATTTGGGTCGGGGTTGCAGGATGAGAAGGACTATCCAGTTTTGGCGCCACTGCCATCTTACGGAAGGGGAAGAGATGCAGATGGAGGAAGATACGCACCTCTCATATTTGGCACTAATTTGACTGATGTTGTCATCACAGGTAAACAACAAACTCTGCCATTCCATTTTTTTTAAATAAGATTTTATTTATTGAAAAGGAAAAAATGCAACAAAATACAAGACATTAAGACCAAACGAGGTTTGAGTCTTTCTGTTTGGGGGCACGAACGAGCTGAGGACCGAGATCTTTTTTTCTTCTGATGACGTGTTCTTGACATCGGGGAGGGGTCGACATAATCAACTTGGTCACGTGACTCATTAATGGAGGAAAAGCGCTTTGTTTGACTCTGCCATTCCATTCCTGGCACTAATTTTCCTTTAATAAAACGCTTTGTTGTTTCAGGTAACAACGGCACGTTGAACGGGCAAGGAGCGCCGTGGTGGGATAATTACCGAGCTGGGAAGGTCAAGTACACCAGGCCGTATATGATCGAGATTATGTTCTCTCGCAACGTTCAAATCTCTGATCTCACCTTGATTGACTCTCCTTCATGGAATGTTCATCCAGTCTACTGCACTAATGTGATTGTCCAAGGCCTTACAATCACTGCATCAGTAGAGTCTGCTAACACTGATGGAATCAACCCAGGTAACACGCCAATATCCCAAATTCCATATGACGGATTTGTTGGTGATTTTCTTGTCTTTTTTTGGGTCAGATTCGTGCTCAAATGTTCTGATCCAAGACAACTACATAGTCTCTGGAGACGACTGCATTGCGATCAAGAGTGGCTGGGACCAGTATGGAATCAAAGTAGGCCTCCCAAGCCAGCATCTGTCCATCAAGAGGCTAACATGTATCTCGCCATACAGTGCAGGCATTGCCTTGGGCAGTGAAATGTCTGGTGGCATCCGAGACGTCAGAGCTGATGGCCTTAACCTGATCCACACAGAATCAGCAGTCAGAATCAAAACAGCAATTGGGCGAGGAAACTACGTCAAAGACATTTTTGTCAAAAATGTTGTTATGAAGACGATGAAGTATGTGTTCTGGATGGCAGGTGACTACGGTCAGCACCCCGACGAGAAATGGGATCGGAAAGCTATCCCTGTGGTAAAAAACATTAACTACCAGGACATGGTGGCTGAGAACGTGACACAATCGGCGAAATTGGTTGGGATCGTCGATCATCCGTTTATGGACATTTGTATCTCGAATGTGACGATCGGGCTGTCAACAACACCTAAGGAAGTTCAGTGGAACTGTTCCGAAATTGCTGGAGTGACGGATGGAGTGTTTCCAAAGCCATGCGAACTTTTGCCCAGTGAGGATCTTCCTAAAGGATGTCCTTATCCAACACACAGGTTGCCTATTGAGGATGTCAAGATGAAGAGCTGTTTTGCCTGAGACAGGACAACATTTTCAGACAATAATAAGAAAGACAATGCAAAGCAGCAGCACTTTAATTTTTAGTTATATTCATTTTTTTTTAATTAATCCGTGTCTCCATTTTTCCAAGCATGGTGTCCATACGCTGCACTAGTCTCTTAGAAAATTTTAAGAGACCAAGTGTGCTAATAGAGCCCCAGTCAGATGATCAAAGACCTTGTTGCTTAAAGCAGAAGTTCCATGGGTGTGACATAAGGGCTCCGAACAAATACTCACTGCGCTTAATGCGGGTGGGACAGTAAACATTCAAAAGTACACGACACAGAGGCATTGCCGTCTACCATCGGCAAGATCTATTTGGGCACTACATTGGTCGGGAGCTATTCCCGCTAGTCCATGGAATGGCGAAACCAGTATCAAGAACTCAAATGCCTTCTTCCAATAGGAAAACTCTCAAATGCACAAAATCCCCTACCCCATCTGAACTCATTAGGTATTGGGCGAAACTGCTTCACTCGCAAATGTACTACACACACACTTCCGAAACTGAACTCATCAGGTAGGCACCACCCGATCTCTACTAATGCTAGAGAAAGCCTTCATGCCCAGTTGAAAATCACCATACTGAGCAGCACTTGAAATTAGGAGAGTACAAGAGACTAAATTTATGTCAGGCATTTCATGAAACAGCTTCATCAGTCCACAGTCCATATACCCCAACTTGGAGTACAGTACATCCTGATGACATTATTACACGAAACTACATCAATGAAGAACCCCAGTTTGACAAGGTGCCCATGAGCCTGAGATCCTAAATGAATGCAGTTCGAGTTCACGGCCAAATCTAGGGAGGAGGCGAGGAGTGTGATGTGAGTTCTGGCAACAGTAGTGAATGGGTAATTAACAAAGGGTGAATCTTTAGTTTTAATTGCCCAGAATTGTTTTAGTTGCCAAACTCACTCATGTGATGAGGATCTCGAGAACGTTCATCGAACCTGACATTTAACAAGCTTCAAGCTCTTTTCTTTATATACTTCCTATGGTCGATGCGCCAGTTTCTGGAGTAAATAATTTTCATGCTGATATATTACAATAGCTTAGGACAGGTCAAAAATTTCCATATACAAAAGACGCTCTAATTTTATGTACATGATTTGAATATAGCAATAGCCCAACTCTATGGACCTTTGAAATCCATGTGTTCTTGTCCCATCTCTCATTTCGGGTGTAAGACAAGTTCCAGATCGAGTGGGCCACACTGATACCATATCGGAAAGCTCCTTATGGACCGAAAACATCATAGCTTGGATCTTTCGAATCTGACTCATATGTCGATATTACTTTTCTCTGTGAATAAAAATAAAATGAAATGAAGGCAATGCAACTTTGTTAAGATATACAGCAAACAATTGAGAGTATTACTTACATGAGCCTCGAAATCAGGACTTGTAAGGTTGATAGAGAGGTTTCTCATCAGCAGCAGAACCTGAACCGCCACCCAAAATATTATATATTATGGCTCTGAAGGATGACTCTACAGTTGTTCATGGTATACTAGCATATAATTATCACATGTCCAACAATACTTGAACAAAGATGCAGAATGAAAACGAGTCCAAAATGCACATACCGTTTCAACATCTATTGGATCCATTTGTTTAAGATTCTGTAAATGGTCGGTCACATTTGGATCAAAGACGCTGCCGATGAAGCCATATACTTGAGAAAAGTCGGGAAGGACTGCACCAAGGAAGATGCTGAATCAGCTTATACAGCATGTATGAAAAATAAGATAAGTAGCTACAAAGGTGAACATATTAAGAATGAACCAACGACTCAATGCTGGCTGCTATCTGTATAAACTATAAAGGCATCATGAAAGCATCGCATGTTAAACAAACTACATCGCTTGTATTTGTAGTTTAAATTTCCTGACCTCTGATTGCCTGAGACTTATTAGCTTGGACAGGTGTTCGACGGAATGATTGCACTCTTGGAGTGCTCTCTGCACTACTGCATGAGTTTATTGCAGTCGCTTCAGCTGTAGATTTCAAACCACCCACACACAGACAACAGAACATTAAAGATCAAGACACGTTAATAACCGATGAATAATATACATTTTATTAATGTATACAGTGAATATTAATTTAGTATACCTTGACATGCATTTGGTATTTGAGCAGAGTTGTCGGTCCAAGAAGATGCCGCAGCTGCATTACTAATAGGATCACCAGGGATTGACACATCATGTTTGAGCACAAATCCAGGTTTTGGTAATGAAACAGATGCAGAAGACAGAAAAGGCTCCGTCATTTGTGGGGGCGGTGGAACTGTAGAGCATACAACTTGCACAATCAGTACATGCACTTGTGATTGAGATTATAAAAATATGTAAGCCCCAAGAAAGAATGATACCACTTTTTGACGCCTTATGCGGATATGGATGTGCAGCTTTCCTCTTTGGTCTAGGTGGAGGCAAATGTTCATTGCCCCCACTCTTTTGAACTTTCAGAAAGTACTTCTGAGCATGGCTTCGTATCTGTATACATCACACAATAACTTTATATGAACAAATTTCCTCCTAAAGGGAAGAAGATCATATAGTCAAGAGAATCTCTTTTAAGACTGCAATAACAAGTTTTCATACCTGAATAACAGTCTTAGACCCAACAAATGCTTCTATCTTTTTCCAATCACGATCAAACCTAACAAATGACAGCAGTAAAAGTAAATGTTAGCCAACAAACACCGCATATTGACTGAAACTGCAATGTCAAACGAGACTATATTTCACAATTCAACTGTCAATGGAAATATCAGACAAGTATAAAAAAGTTATCCTTTTCATGAAACCAAATGTACTGCCCACAGCATTCCTATATTGAATGAAACCATATAAGCAACTACTCGTGTTCTGCTACTAAAGGAAAATGAATTTGACAACTTAAAGGTGAGATATTTTTTTCTGTACTTTATCCAGATGCTGTAATCTGGAAACCGACCAGAATAAAAAAAATCAACAGAAATTCTTGAATCTTACAAAAACAATAAACCTTAAAATTCATAGCAAAAGTTCCCAGTCAAGGGCATAAATGATACTCTCATTAAAAAAAAGGGCATAAATGATACTTCTTGAACCCAATCCAACGTAATAACCATCCAAAGCCCTAGTTCTCAACATGCAAGACACTAATTCGCATAAAATTAACCAGTTAAATTCAAAAAATAATAATAATTAAAGAACAAATTCATCACTCACATTTGCAGCGCCTCGAGAAACTTATCATGCTCCGGATCAGTCCAGCTCTGCCGCGACTTAGTAGTCGTATACGGCTTCCTGATCTTCTTATCCGGATCCTCTTCCGCCGACACAGAAGCCGACGGAGCCACTTCCGGCGCGCCTCCAGCGCCAGCCGAGAATTGACCGAGACCGGGAAGCGCCATTCGGGTCGGATCCATGTAAAACGCGCCGGGCGGATTTGAGCTGTTGGATACCATCAATCGAATCGGCGATCTGATCGCAATCGACGAGGTTTTTTGGAGACGTTTAGGCGAGTGTGATTTCTAGGGCTTGAATTGGAAAGTCTGGTTGATAAAATTAGCGAACTTCAGAAATGAGGGAGTGACGACTGAAATTTATATGGACGAGGATACATGTTGTTGAGACTGACCAACAGTTTACTGACACGTATTATGGCGGTGAACGTAAATTTTGGCGCTGTGTATTTAAACGCTGCGTTTTATTGCTTGGCGTCGGCAGTGGAAACTAGAGAATATGGGCCTTAAGAGCCTCTTCTCAATCGGAGAAGTTGGCCCATAAAGAATAAAATTCTCATAAGAGTTAAATAAAAGAAAGTAATTTAAGAATCTATTTTTAACACTATTTTTTTTTTGGAAAATTATTTTATTCGATTAAAACAATAAAAAAGAATTAAGACCAAACATAGTTCGTATCTTTCTCCTTATGATAGGATCGAGCAGAATCTCGAACATGCATAGTCACAGTCTCATTGAAAGAGATCTTGAAGGGTCGTGATTCCTTGTATTGGCAGGGACGCTATGAAGCATTGTGACTATAACGCCCTCCTTATTGAAGATCAGGGACGGACCCAGGAATTGAGATAGAGGGTGACGAGTTCAATTATATTAAAAAATACGTTTTTTTCGTATAGCACAAAAGTTATATATTGAATATGTATTAAATATTTCAGTTAATTTTTTGTCAATATTGACAACCAAGCAATCTCATAAAAATTCATCGATCACTTGTTGCCTTTGTAAGTTTGGAGCCTTTGTAATTTTGGAGCATGATATTATTCACTATATAAATAATTGTCTTGCTATGAAATTTGGATAATTATTCAAATAGTAGAACCATATAACTCGCTCCAAATACAAACTTCAGCATAAAATTTTGATACAAACTTCTAATTTGAAGATGTGCAAATTGTACACTTATAAAAATAAAAATCAATGAAATTTATTTATATAAATAATGAATTAAACTAATTATACACATATGAATTAATTATATTATATTACAAAATAAAATTGAAAATTTTTTGGGTGGGACAAGTGTCACCCCATTGCTACCTAGTTCCGTCCCTGCTGAAGATGTTCTCTGAATGAGATTTGGAAAGGGCTTTTAGTTTTAGGTCAATCTCCTTCTAGGAGTCACACTTGAGAACTTTAGTCGTTGTACCTGATGCGGCTATGGGCTGAGCTCCACGAGGAGTATTAACAAGAGCAGGTAGAGTTACTGGATCGATACTGTTTAAGCAGATATCCATTTCTGGGCAAATTACTCTAATTAGATCAATCTCCTTACTAGCAAGGACCTGGTTGTTTTAACACTATTTAACAATTTAAAAGTAATGTCCCGAAATAATAGATTTATTAAAAATAATTTATAACTACGCACAAGGAAGATTCTTCATAGGAAGTAACCTGTAAGCTCTCACTTCTTCAAACTCAGCCCACCCATTTTGAAATCCATGCCCATCCGACCAGCCAACCACACCACAATACCAGACAAAACCTTATGAATTAAGGATATATCATGACCTTAAATTTCCTTAGTTAATCTTAGTCATGCAATTTCTATATAAATATCGAAATTGTACATAGCTATAAAAAATCAGTTAAATAAAGTTAAACTAATCTGTAACGAATATGATTGCGTCCATAGTATAAATATTGATGCATTGTCATTGGATTTCGGATGTATAGTCATAATCATAATCAATACCTCTATAATATAGGCCACTTCAATCCTTCGTCAAATTATAATATCCATCCAAATATATAACAACAAAACATGTGAACTGTGTCAAAGATTTATATTAATATTATAAATAATATATATAATTATAAATAATAGATAAATCAAACGAGAAACACCTTATTATTTTTTTGAATGAAAAAAAATACGGAGTAATTAATACTGACGGAATATTATTTATTTGATGATTGGCAGTTTATGAATATTGAAAGCGAGTATGGAATATACGGTGACGTTACACACAAGGACAAAAGTAAATTACAGAAAATTCACAATTGTACGGATCAAATGTATCAATTACGTGTAGAAAAGTTTCACATTTTACATTTTTCACGACTTGACTCGCTCGGCTGCTTGCCTACTTGACTGACTTCCATCTCATCGACTTCGTCAATTCCATTATCATTATTATTTTAAATTATCAATTTCATTCCATCGAAGCAATTTAATATAAATACACAGCATTTCGCCTTGTCTTCTTCATTCAACGCATCTGCACGTCTCATCTTCGTCCTTACCATCGTCGTTGAAAATTGAAAATTGTTGTGTTTTTCAGGGCATCGACTTCTTTGGATTTTTGATCCGGCAAGCTCAGACTCATGGCGGAAGCGAAGGTAAGAACTGTGCAGCTTTTTCTTGCCCGAATTTGATGAGTCTATTTTGTGGGATTTTGGAAGACTGGAGGAGTTAATTGTTCTGGTTTGAGATGTGGAGATTAACGATTTATTTCGACTTTCTTTCGATGCAGAAAATCGTGATAAAGCTGGATTTACACGATGATAAAGCCAAGCAGAAGGCAATGAAAGCCGTCTCCGGTCTCATAGGTAATTTTGAATGACTGGTTGCTAGAAGCCTAGGATACCGAGGGTCGGTACGTACCGACTCTCTGGTGATCAATGATTAAAATATGCATCATCATAAATCAGAAATAACTAATAAGTGTGATTCACGGTTAAAATAGTAATTATATTTCCTATATCGTGAGTTGTGACTATAGTCTCTGAGTCACTCCTGCTTATTATTGGTGAATGGTGATGAAGGCTATTTTGCTCGTATTTCCAATTTCATCGCGAAATCTTAGCAATTTTCTTATTATTATACACTTATTTATGTAATTTTTTTATTAAAAAAAAAGAGGTTATAATTTGCAGTACTACAAGTATACAATGCACCGAAATGTCTCATGGATCTTCTTGAATGTTCTAATTTTCAGGGCTGGACAAAATCGACGTGGATATGAAATCAGAGAAGATGACTCTGGTGGGATTGCTAGACCCGGTTGAGGTGGTGAGCAAGCTAAAGAAAGTAGGGCAAGTACCAAAGATAGATACAGTAGGACCGGCAAAGGAACCTGAGAAGAAGAAGGAGGAGCCTAAGAAAGAGGAGCCAAAGAAGGAAGAAGCGAAGAAGGAGGAGCCAAAGAAGGAAGAGGTAAAGAAGGTCGTCGACCCAGTAGCTGAGTATGTGAAGGCATATGGATCCCGGTATCCTTACTATACCCAGCATTACCATGTTAGAAGCGTAGAAGAAGATCCCAATGCTTGTGTCATTTGCTGAAGGAGAATGTTGAAATCAAATGAGGCAAAATGAATTTGTTTATTGTGGTTTAGATTTCATTTTTGATGTCTCACAAATGCAAGGGTATCAGAATTTTCTAGGACACTATTTTAGAACTTGATAAGGTAATGCAATAGTAGTGCAATACAAAAAGTAGTACAATGAAATTGTGTCTGTTTTTTTTTTGATAGCGTGAAATTGTGTCTATTGAATATATGAAATATTTAGTTTGATTGATTATGCTTATAATCAAATTCAAATCTATTCATTACAAAGTTATCTTTTTTTTTTTTGATGGGATTCATTACAAAGTTATCGATTGAAAAAGGTGGAAGCTAGTAACCAGAATGTATTTAATTCATACCAAATATTATAAAAATTATAAATTTATAAATATTTTTGGTGTTTTAAAAATTATAATTCATACCAAATATTATAAAAATTATAAAGACTTATATTAATATTATTTTCATTTAGTTTTTTTTAAAAAAAATAAATCCTGAAAGTACAAAAATGCAACACATATCTCTCCGAAGAACCTCGGCCGTCTTCAATGGCATCCCAAACCGAGCCTCACCGCAACCAACCCTTTCCGCGCTTCATCCACTCAACCGCCGCCGCGCTCCTATCCTTCCTCCCTCCAGACAAGCCAAACCGATCAAAGCCTTCACTCGCATCACCTCAAACTGCTCAGCCCAGAATTTGCTTCCCAATCACCACATCGCAATTCGACTCGTCGTCCAACTCGGTCACCTCGAGCCTTCAAGGCGTATCGTCCCATTCCGGGACTGGGTTCCCGTCGACGGTGAGGATTTCGTCGCTGAATCCGAATGGGAACGGAGGTGGGCCGGCGTTTGTGGGTCAGGTTTTTAGTATGTGCGATCTTTCTGGAACTGGACTCATGGCTGTTTCAACGCATTTTGATATTCCTTTTATTTCTAAAAGGTGGGTGAACTTTCAAAGATTTCATTTTTTTCATGTCTTTAGAATCCTTGTTCTTCAATGATGGAGTGATTAGTGAAAAGTAGATTAGGGCATTGGATTAGAATTTGTAATATAGTGCCACATTTTAGAAACTGTGTATCAGATTGACTATCAGTTTATCAACTTGAATGGTTCAGTTTGTATCTCAGATGAACAAAAGGCCAACTAGCTTGGTTGAATATTAGAGAGATGTGTCCTACCCATGCTGTTAACATGTACGCTTATACTTGATGCGGCGATGCCCCTGGTTTCTTAAAACATTACAAGACACTGTTTACCAAGTCCTTGTGTATCATCTTTAATAAATAAATAAAGAGTATCATTTTCACTCGTATCAGGCTTGAACAGATTCTGATCCGCAATCATCCACTTATATGGAACTTTTTTTTTGCTCTCGATTTACCATGTTTTTAAGATACGGAAGAATTTCTATCTTGTTTGTTTGTACTGGAGGTGAACGCAAGCTTCGTTCTTTGTTATCAGAACACCTGAATGGCTCAAGAAGATGTTTTCAATCATCACCAAGAGCGAAAGGAGTGGTCCAGTGTTCCGTTTCTTTATGGACTTAGGAGATGCAGGTATTCATTGTTGTACCTTAATTGTCTCCGCAATTGTATTTGTCTTGACTGGTACTTATAACATAAGTTTCTAATGTCCTCCACTACTTTATATGTACTAGTTTTATCGGGGTAGATGACTTTGCATCTTACTGACTTACTGTAGTGACCTATGTAAAAAAGCTGAATATCCGAAGTGGTGTAGTAGGTGCTTGCCGTCTTGATATTGCATATGAGCATTTTAAGGTATGCTTTATATTGATTGAATGTGTCACTATTTCTTGTTGACAATTATATTTGTGTTTTAGTAGCTCTTGTTTTCTTTTCAACACAAGGGGCAGCTGGCTGTTTTTAAAAACCAGCCCTCTAATCTGCTTAAGAATATTTTCTTAAGCCGTATATGAGACAAATACTCTTTCATTTATTGTTAGAGTCACTTTACTTTGTTTTGGGATCAGTTTCTGTTGGTCATATTGCATAATAATTTCTCAGTCTCGTATTTCAAGTGTATTCATCTTTGTTTTTTCGCACTTTGTTTCAGGAAAAACCTCACTTGTTTCAATTTGTTCCTAGTGAGAAGCAGGTAGTTTAACAGCCACTCTAGTCACACTGGTATTTTTTGTAGCCATGCAATAACTTACTCTTCATTTAGGTCAAGGCAGCCAACAAACTTCTGAAGACACTTCCAAAAGAAGGACGGCCTAGAAAAGTTGAAGGTGTTCCTGTTTTCTCAGCTCAAAACTTAGATATTGCGATAGCAACAAGTGACGGAATTAAGTGGTTAGGCTCCAATGGCTTTTCGTATCCAATGCTTGGAGTTTCAGGCTTTCTATTTCTAGGATTCTAGTTTCATACAAGTATCTTTTTTGCGTTGCTTGTTGGCCCGTGCATTTAACTGTGAATGTAGATGTGTTTTGATTGAAACATGCATCAGGTACACTCCATACTTCTTTGACAAAAACATGCTGGACAACATTCTTGAAGGATCTGTTGATCAACATTTTCAAGGATTGATTCAAAGCCGACACATGCAACGCCGAAGGGATGTGATTGATGATAGCTTGGCAGGCGGTATGCCTGAAGACAATGCAGAAAATATGTGGGAACCTCCTGAGGTGATACTTTGTTTTGTTGCTTTATGTTGCCATTGGTAACAAATTTCACAAAGTACTAATCTCGCTTTATTCATGTTTTGCTCGTTTTCCCTTTGCAGGTTCAGGAAGTGCTAGACGAGATGGAACAGCCAAGCATACCCTTAAGTGTCATAACAAAGGCTGCTGAAATTGAACTCCTTTATGCCATAGACAGGGTATTACTTGGGAACAGATGGTTGAGGAAAGCTACTGGCATTCAGCCGAAATTCCCATACATGATCGACTCTTTTGAAAGAAGGTAAGATTGTCGCAGTTGTGGCATATGACCTATCGCACTCATATATACATTTCTAAGTGTTTTATATCAGTTCATTAAACTCTTTCGAAACAGATGTTTTCGAAGCAAAATTTATCTAATTAAAAGAAGGTTTCATGAATTTGCAACAATTTTTGAATCGGTGTCAGGAGTGCAGCTTCTCTAGAGAGGGCATGTGTAGCTACCAGCTCTGCTTCTGCCACCAGTTATCAGATCGAGGATGGTAGTAGTGACTCCCAGCTGGTCAGCACTTCGAGAACGGACTTAAGTGCTGAGGGAGATCCTGTTGATAAGGAACAACCAAGATCCTTCAAGCAAAGAGACATATGGCTTCCTTTTTCAGATTGGTTTAACTACGCATGGTCTAAGCCTGAGCACAAACCACAAACAAGGTTTCCACTTATTCACTTACTCTATGCGTTAATCCCCGATTCTTTCAATCAGCCGTCAGTTGCTCACCTCTGTCCACTCTACAGGGAAATTGTGGAACAAGATTTAAACCAAAGCCCTTTTCTCCCAAAGATCACAATGGTTGGTATCTCGACAGGTGAGGCTGGGCAAATGAGCAAATCCACATTGAAGAAAACAATGGATGATCTAACCAAAGATCTCGAGGCAGACCCTAATTCAAGCGGCAGCAATGATCCCAAGCCTGAATACCGAGACCCTCTGTTTGTCGCAAATGTTGGTGATTATTATTCAGGTGTCTCCAAAACCAATTCTCCTAGATGGGTTCGGGGAGGAAACAACTGAACAACTCACGCATCCAGGAATTCGCTAATTTCGATAGGAGTGACTCTTGGTCTTGGCAATTGATCCACAATGTAGGGTATTGTTGTACTTGTACCTTAAAACTCTGGCAGGGGTAAACATCTCAGTACCTTTATACAAATTACTTTTGTTGATTCATTTCATCATGATAGGGTAAATACGACGTCGTTTTCATGCAATGAATAAGGAGATGATTCAGCGAGTGACAACATTAATATGCGCTGAGTTCCGTCGCAGGAATCTAACATACGCTCCTTTCTTAAACTGCGCCCTTGTCGCGTCGCTTTCGTCCTCGCCATTTTCCTCGTAACTTCTCTATGCCTATGAGCCGTCGTAAAGCATCCTTCTCTCTGGATTACCGCCAGGCTCGTGTCTCCAGGAAAACATCCAACCGCTACCTTTTAGTCCATCACTCACCGAAGATTCTGATCGCTAAGAATCTCTTATCCTTCGGAATCTTTTCAAAGCTGTAAGCGACGATTTTGATTCCAGATTCCGTACGCGAGGGTTGCAGCCCTGTTCTTGAAGGCGATTTCAGATCTTCTTTCCTAGGTTTTCGGATTAGCTCTGTGAAGATCATTAACCCTAGGTTTGATCACACCATCTCATCTTTAAATTTTTTTTTGAGAAAATTTTCTCTTCAATTGATGGATTCAAGTTAGTATTAATTGATTTTGGTAGTATTAACTTGTGATCAACTCTGAGATGGACCTGCTAGTTGAGGAATTCCATGTTTTTATTGGATAAGAAAATATTGTTCTTGAAAAACTTGATGTTAGCTTTGGGTGAAACTGAAATCTGACAAATAATTTAAGGAGACGAAATTATACGTATCGGAGCTTCACCGTTTCATAGCAAGCTCCTCACACTTGTTTGAATCTTGTCTGCTCTTTTGTGGAACAGGACAATTCAGTTGCATTCTAAAGGTTCAGCACCGTCGAACTACTTATAACCGCAGCTGTTGGCGGCTTGTGCTAACAAGGATGGACCGTAGAGATACGTCAGGTTTTGTCAGCGGAGGGTCGTACTCATGTATGTGGTTATGAGGCTAGGAAGTGAAGGTCTTTTATTTTTATTGTTAATGCTAACCCTTTGATTGAGTAGATTCTTGTGCCGTGGAAGTTGGTCTGAGAGTTTCATTTTAGTTCGGGCAACTGTGGAAAATTGTTTTGCTTGAGGGTTCAGTGTATGCATCCAGGAGACATGGGTAACTTTGCTAATGTTGAACCTGAGGTTCCGGGAACTGAATTGTCTCTCAAGTCCCCTCAAGGCTTGTCCTCGTTTGACTTCAGTAGAGGAGTGATTAGGACGTTTGGTGTTCTGGATAGGGATAAACTGCAGGATCGGTTTTCACTTGACTTAAGCATGGGATGTGCGTCAGGATCATATACAAGCATGGATCGTTCGGCATTTGCAGGTTATATTGTTTCCTCAGTGAGGGGAACTGGTTACAACAATGTAACTGGTGCTGATTCGGAGTATCATTTCCGTCCGGGAAATGGTTTGTTTCCTGATGCAAAGACCGGATCTTGTGGAGAGGAAATGGGACAGCTGGAGCTTAACTTGACATTAAGCTTGTCAACTGGGCCTCCAAAATCAGTGATCACGAACTCTGTCTCCATGTGTTCACCTCAGCTTCAAAGAAACATAGAGATGGGGGCTACTTCGCATAAAGCGAGATTTCAGCTTGTTGATGGAGGATCGACGTCCGTTAGATGGAATGTGGAACATCTTGGGCCGCCACTGGGTGTCACACGGGAATCCTGTCCTGTTGGGTTACAGTCTTCTTGCAGGGATATTGTGTCGCTGGGAGGTCCTGTGAGTACATTGCCAGCCTTGTTATATACATCAAATGATGCTGTGTCTGATGTGCAAACCATTCAGAAACCGCAAAAAACCAAGTCTCGAATTTGTCAAGTAATTGGGTGTGGAAGAGGGGCCCGGGGTGCTTCAGGGCGCTGCATCTCTCACGGTGGTGGGAAGAGGTGCGAAAGACCCGGTTGTTTGAAAGGAGCTGAAGGCCGGACAGTCTTTTGCAAGGCACATGGTGGCGGAAGACGCTGCGAACATCTTGGATGCACAAAGACAGCTGAAGGTAGGACTGACTTCTGCATTGCCCACGGTGGTGGTAGGCGTTGTAGTCATGAAGGTTGCATCCATGCTTCAAGAGGCAAATCCGGCTTATGTATCCGCCATGGGGGTGGAAAGAGATGCCAGAAAGAAAATTGCACAAAAAGCGCTGAGGGCTCTTCCGGCTTCTGCATTTCACACGGTGGTGGGCGCCGATGTCAAAAACCCGGATGCACGAAAGGTGCTCAAGGAAGCACAATGTTCTGTAAAGGGCATGGGGGTGGTAGGAGGTGCACTGCGCTTGGATGCACTAAAGGTGCAGAAGGAAGCACACAGTTCTGCAAGGGACATGGCGGAGGGAAGAGATGTTCTTACGGAGGTGGTGGTGTTTGCCCTAAGAGTGTCCATGGGGGTACATTGTTTTGTGTTCGTCATGGTGGGGGTAAGAGATGCGCCGCTTCGGGTTGCACAAAGAGTGCACGAGGGAAGACCAGTCACTGTGTTCGCCACGGGGGAGGGAAAAGATGCCAACACGAAGGGTGTACTAAGAGTGCTCAAGGAAGTACCGATTTTTGCAAGGCACATGGTGGTGGAAAACTGTGCTCGTGGCTCGAGTTGAGTTCAGTGGTAAACGACCAACCTTCAAGTCCTTGTGATAAATTTGTGAGGGGTAAATCTGGTCTATGTGCTTTCCACGCCACAGTATCTAAAGACAAGCGAGTTCACGGCGGGGACTTGCTTGGTCCCAACATGCCAAACTTTGAATCTAGCCCATCCAAGAAAATGAAGGAAAATGTTCCATCAGGAAGCAACCATGTCCGTGAGAGGAAAACTATCGATGATTTTGCATACAACTTGCCTGACGGTTTTAACTGTTATTCATCAGGCTCTAAAGTTCAGAAGACCTTCATGAATTTTACTCCAGAAGTAAACTTTCCAGTTAACATCATTGATGCAATCCAGTGCCCAGTTCCAGAAGGTAGGGTGCACGGAGGAAACATTATGAAATTTCTCAGGGACAACTTGGGTCCTAATTCAAACTATTGTTAACAATTCGATGATCTGCTTAATCCCGTGGAGCGTTGTGCAGTGCAACTCCTGTAGGTAAGTGTGTTTGTTATTTGCTAAACAGGATTCACTGTATTTCTTCTGTCTTTGGTTTCTGGTATTCTGGGATGGAACTATGTTTCTGCTCTTGTATGTTTTCTATGTGTGTCGTAAATTACGTAAGACATGTACAGTCTAGGATAAAACTTGTGAATATTTGTTACATTGTACATGGTTTGTATTTCAGGTTTGTGTTGTTTGAAACTAGTGAATTGAAAATAAAATTAGACGTCTTATTTTATCATGATGGTGATTTGCCATTAGTTTTATCTTACAAATTATCTTGCCTTATGATATATACAATACTTACAAGAAAACTGTATTAATCAAGAAATTTCAGAACCATAAATCTTTATGTCTATTCTGAAAACTGGGGGAATGCTTCAAAGCTCCCTAATGCTAGCAGATATCTGTCTATTCCTAGCCTGGATTTGCCGAGTGATACAATAAAATAGAAATACCAGTCAAACTTATGCGTACAAATGAATTATTGATAAGATTAAGGAGGAAAATTAGAGGAGTCTAACATCATATTACACTTGAAATATATTATTTAACGGAAGTTGAAAACATTTTGTCCCCAAACGTGCACTAGGTTCCCTAGTTGAATATAAGTTACTTGACGTGATACGTATTGCTTGGACACTACTTCCTCAAGATATGCTAATTGAAGAACTTAAATGAGTGCCCATGCATAGAAAATTTAGTTAACTCCTCAATAATGTTGCACGGGGGACATTATTGATGGGCAAAGTTAATTAGAACTCGAACCCAAGAATTTTCCACTTGCAGAAAATCCTTCCTGTAATTAAGTATGAGCAAATCCAGCAGTTGATTTGGTTTTCTGCAAGTCTGGTGCAGCATTTGCCATTTTTCCCGAGAGAAGGTTGGTAATTTGTATTATCATCTCAGAAAAGTAAATTTAATAAAATCATAGCTTTTACTACTTACAGTCTCATTGCAGGAAACGCCGAACTGAAAACGGGCAGATTTGCAGGATAAAAGTATGTCAAAACGCTGAAAGGGGAGGTAAGGAATAGTTGTTAATTCTTGGTAGATGTGACTTTTAGTTTATTCTTGTCTGCTCCGTTAGTTGTTATTATTTAACTCAGTTGTATTTTTTCGATTTATTATTGAACTAAAAGCTATCTGATTTTCCGATGTTATATATAAATGGAGTTATACAGGTTAGCTGCATGAAAGAATCATATTTAAGGTTCTCTCTTTCTGCGTGACTTCTTAGACTCCATTTTCTTGGTTGGGAATGGCAATGGAAAATTCGGAATCTGAATCACTTTCTGTTGACAGCTTTTCGCAAAGTTGGTTGATTAACCCAGAACCTTTTGACATCACAGATAGCTGTTCTATACGATCCTCCATTGATGAAGAAGGACTGTCCTCTTTCATTGTGATGGATCCTCGGTTGCCTGCTTCAAAGAGGTTTTTCAGAGACGTACAGAATTCGAACTTCCATTTCCCGGATTCCAAATCACCCGTCCCTCTCGTTCACGCTGGTGATCTGTTTCACAACGGTCGAATCCTACCTCGCACAGCTAGCTCCTTAAAGAAAGAGGCTGCAGGTGAAGATGATATTTGCTCGAATGTTTCTGGTAACATGACTGCTTCAACATGCAAAGATGTCGTTACCAGCAGTAAGAATTACCGGTGTCCTCTTCTGAAAAGAGGCAGGACTATCTCGATAAACGTGTTCCACAGGTATCTGAGCTGCCTGCAACCATTTATCTGCCGTAGAGGAACGAGATCCAAGGTAGCTGAGAACTGGATGGCTTCACCGGAAACACTTCCAAGAACAAGCATTGCTTCCTACAGTGTTGATGATTATTGGCGCAAATCTTGTGGTTCAGAAAGTTCCATTGACGAGGCAGTCCTCCACTGCAAGAGATCCATCAGTATGTCATTTTCTTCTCTAAACTTGTCTCTAGTCTACCCTCATATCTTCCTCAGTTTGATCCAAACTGGACTGAGGCTAACAAAGCCATTCATTACATTCATTTCCGTGCTGTACACAGGTAAGTGAATGAGCATCAGAGGAGCGACTTCCTGACCATTCACTCGTATGGGTCTCTTTCTAGAATCATACGGTAACCTTACCTGGTTAGATTCTTCCTTAAAAAACGGCCAGCCATGTACATTAGAAATGTCTTGGTTACCTGATAAATAAATGAGTGGAAACCTGCAGTTTGTTTTGTCGTCGAGTAATCTGCTAGTTTATTTTTTTTTTATCAACTTCTGTCCAATTTGGGTGTACTGAATTAGTCTGGATAAGTGTGTCACATGGCCACCGGGTCGATAGCGGGACAAGGACAAATGTGGTTGGAACCATGACAAAGTTTCCGAAGCTGGTCTGTCTGGTTCCATATTAACATGCTGTCTTGATAGTGATCTCCATAACAGTCCCATGGCCACTGATAAATCCAATGAAGGCAAGAAAACTTACCTTTTACATACAGAATAAATGTTATCTGACTGAAGAAGTGGTTATTACTTGCTGGGAAAATAGTCTGCATATTTTTTCTGAAAAAATCTACTCAACTGTCTGAACATGGAATATCTGAATGCTGCAGTGCTTGAGATCAGAATGATTTTTTTGAAGGCTGATTCTTAGATATTTTTATCTTCTGAACTTATCAGTAAATCTTCTGAACAGCTAAAGAAAAACAGGTTCTGTTGAAAGGCACATATTTTAGAAGCAGCAGAACCTATACAGATGGATCCTCTCCTCTTATGATGTAATTTAAGGTTTATACGAATAAGCGCGCTTGTACTTGTGCTTGAGCTTTTGGGTCTCAGAATCCCCCTGATTCACGTTCCTTGCTGTTAACGACAGCAGAGAATTGTCAGGTTGGGTCAGAATGTTTTAAGCACTGTCGAGTCTCTGCGGCGGCTTCACGGAGGCTTCGACATCAGATGAGTCTGCAAACTTGAGGAAGTTCTCTATATCCTTAGTTTCAGAGCTCCCATTTCGCAAATGATGGAACCACTTCTTTGAGGGGGCCTTGGATTTTCTGTTACTGATGGCGATGGAGACGTCGTTGGGGAACAAGTCCCGGAATACGAATGCGTGCAGGATGGTTGTGACCAGCAAGGCCGTGACGATCAGGGTTGCAATGGTGCAGAGGATGATGGACAGTGCCTGAGTGACTACTGTCTGTACGACGTTTGTGTATCTCATCGTGGCAATGGCTGCGCCGGTCATCGGGAAGGTGTATGCCCACCAAGCCAGCGAAAATTTAAACCCTCTGAAGAAGTTTACCCGGACTGCCAGTGAGAAATAAAGGAACATGGCGATGAAGTAAGCGATCCTGGAGCCATGATCGAAGGATCCCTGAAGCTCCGCCCAGGCCATGGATGCGACGCTAGGAGCAGCGACGAAAAGGAAGAACACCGGATGGAGCTCTTTAGGAAGTGTCTCATTTGTGGGAAGTCTCTGGTACAGAGTGACGAACAGAACAGTGTAGTGAGCCAGCCCGACAGCAAAGAAGAAAATGGGACCTTCTCTGAGTCCCATTCTAGCTCCGAGCAAAGCCCCGACGAAGTTCCCAACAATAGCGAGGTGGTTTGAAGGGTTCGCTACCTTGGAAAGCCTCCGCTGGCCTCCGGACATCCACTGTCCGTATATCTTAAGCTCCAAGCAAAATAGCGGTGTCATGAGGATATACCAGAGAGACTCGTGAAGCTTGTCGGACACGGAAGCTGGAGCTCCCAGAGCTAAGAACAGTAAGGCTATCCAGGGAGCGAAGAAGAAGTTGACTCTGATCGGGTGGTAATACTCTCGTCGAACAGCTTCGAAGTAGAGGATGAGCTTCAGGGCGTAGGTGATTGAGACGATGGCTACGAGAGCTAGGGAGATGCACCAGAGGATCCAGTTGACGATCGGGCTGACGTGGAGGAACTTCATCGAGGAAGAAGTGGCCAAGGTTTTCCACATGATGGCTTGGCTGCTGACTCCGAGGCAGATACCGAATGAAGAGACTGGAAATCGTAGAAGAAACGGCCACTGGTCTTCCGGAAGGACTAGCTCCTCTGACGCCTGAGATTGTGCGACAAGATCATTAGTACCCGAGAATCAACTCCAAATCGTTACGAGTTTAAACTGAGAAGAAAAGATTGTTTACCTTGAGGGTGTCGAGCTCAGGACCTTCTAGTGCATCGAAGAAGCGATGAACGGGCAAGTGCTGAATCTCCGAGTTCTGCTCTGCGGCATTATTCTCCGGCTCTTCCTGTGGCTTTCCTCGAAGATTCGATATCTGCCTTTCGAGCTTTCCAGACCAAGTTTTGAAAGAATCGAAACGCTTGTCTCTCAGTCTGTCAATGGCAGGGTTCTTCATCCTGGAAGACAGTGGCAAGTGACTCGGCAAACCGTTGTTGATGTGATCAGTGTATGCAGAACCTGTCGGCATGGGCTGGGAGTGAAATCTTGATTTCTTGGCCGTAGCAGCTTCTGATGCCTTGCTGAAAACAGTATCTCCATGCTGGTCAGAAAAGAGGACTGTTTTGGTTTTGGATAAATGGCCGTCCAGAGGAGAAGCTGGCATGCTGAAAGAGATCGAATGCGTCCTGTGGTGAGAACTAACGGCCTCCTCGTCGATACTAATCAGAACAGCAGCACCGTCAGAAGACTTCTGCAATAAATAATTCCACAGAGGTTTAGTTAGTTACATAGCTGGAACAAGAAATATGTGCAGTAAAAAACAAAGGAGCATTCGTTCGCGACAAGTGACTATTTTATCGAGACTTACTCGAGGAGTTTGAGTCGTCCCTTCAATGGAATCAAATCCATCCAGCTCATTGGATGAAATGTATTTGATCAACGACGGGATTGCGTCAGGGGAACAACTCTGCGCGGCTGTGATTGGTGAAATGCTGTCGTCCATAGCGACGATGCAGCTCTGTAAAAAGTGTCAATTAGAGAAGTTCGAGTTCAAGAAAACGAAGTATTCATTCATATTCGTACAAGTTATCGGAATCTGATGATTAAGTAGTAAAGAAGGGTGGGTAAAAGGCGAAGCAAGACAGCTGATGATAGGTGTAAAAACTGCAATCATGGAATCCAAACCCAGCCCGAAAAGCAAGGTCATGCAGCAAGAAACCTCCTTTTTATACAATCAATGGACCCATTAATTAAGCCGAAAACGATAACTCAAACTCAAAGCATATGCCATGTCAGAAGACTAGACAGTTTTAGATTTGCGGAAAACAAGAAAAAGATCCAAACCTGAAATCAGCAGTCAGACCAGTGACGGAATGAGATATTTAAAATGCAGGAAGAGCAGGTCAGAGGCAATGCAAAGCAGCTCCTTTCTTCTTCTTCTTCTTCTTTGGCCAAGAAGAGCAACTGAACCACGGAAAGGCAGAGGAGAAGAGTATGAAAATGGCGGACCGCGTTGGTCCAGATAGGCAGCGTGTACAGGCCTTATTTATACACAACAACAACATTTGGAGAAACAAAAACAAAAACAAAAAATCTTTTTGTGTGAAAAGAAATAAATAAAACTTCCAGCTGTTCATGCGCCGATTAGGTAAAGCTTGGTAGTTAATGATTTTGGGACTAAGAATTATTAATTATTATTATTATTTTATTTTATTTTTGATAAAAATTATTTATTATTATTAAAAGAAGTGGATTTGGAAAATATAGATCACGGCTGGAAAATGTACATGTTTCTTTTTCTTCAACTTATTTTCCTAACAACTAAGGAAAAAGATCCGGTGCAAAGTTAATTTTTTGGTACAAAATACAAACTAATCATAGTCCTTGATCTTGTGATTTTAATGGATGAGATTAAATCTTGATTTTTTGGTATTTTTATTGGTGACGAATTATAAAATGAATCTGAAGAATTATGTCGTCTTTTCATTTTTTGGGCACGTATTTTTCATTTTTCGGCTTGAAAAATGACGAACTATAAAATGAACTGACGAATTATAAAATGATTTTGACAAATTTTGTATTTTGTCCAAAATTTAACTTTATACCTGATCTTGACTCAAGAATTAATAGTTAATTTTGTTTATCAAAATGTGCGCTAAGTGGTACAAGGTGATTGATTTCACTATAGTATTATGTAATTCATTGAATCATATATCAGATATTATATTAATACGAACAAAAATAACTAATTAAATTTACAGCAACCATCCTGTGAAAGGGAGCATTATAGAATCACGGCACCATAACCATCCTGTGAAGGAAAGGTTTTGCGATGCATCGAGACTCAAATGGCGAAAAGGCACATTCTGCGGATCCTCCGGGTGTGACTCACTCACATGCTTACCACACCAAATAGCAAATGCGCAATACTTAAATCAGGAATTGAGTGTTTATGGTTAATAGTCACATCCTTAATTAATTAACTATAATCACCATACACACAAAGCGCAAAGCCAATGATTATTTCAGGATGAATTAAACATTGTAATGAGTGTTTTGGCATCAAAGAGAAGTTTAAAATGATCACTAATGCAGCCATGACTGGCAAAACTGGCCGGTTTCGCGCAGCGTAAATGGCACTCTAGGGCTGCATACGAGAAATGAGACACATGATTGCCCTGTGATTTTAGGGCTAGAAATTAATATGTCAATTGAATTGATTAGAGAATGAAATAGCTAAGGGACAGTCAGCTTATCAGAAAAAGAAAAGAAAAAAAGAAGAAGAAGAAATAGAGACAGTCAAAGTGGTCAATATGTTAGGTGAACAAAACCACAAGGAGGCTGGAATACGACACAACATATTTATTTAGTCAAACCTGCAATAAATTGGCATCCAAAGGTACAAAAATTCAAAACAGCAGTATATACTATAACACACCAAAATACAGCTAATAAATACATTGGCCCCAGCTCACTAACTCCTCCCTTGTCGCCTTCCGTAACCAGAAAGCTCGGAGATGCATCGTAATTAATTATTCCATCCCCAAAAAGTGAAAAAGGTGAGACCTTTGAGTGGGAATGCATCAGAGAGCACTAGGGTTTGAAGATAGACAAACGTACGTATGAAAATTGGATACAGAGAAAAAACGAACACGTTTGAGATTGTGGGTGGTGGTCCACTGGTGGATGATGATGAGATGTGTGGAGCACTGGACGACGTTGAACAGGATATGGAAGTTAGGTCCATGCATGTTGCTGCAATGCAACAAGGCTGTGTACGTACGGAGAAGTGGGGCTGTGAGGTGGGTTGGGGTGGACACTGATGATGATGGAGACTGATATGAGATCAAATTGGGTAGATGGGAAGTGGAGTGGAGTGGAGGAAGTCGGTAAAGATGAAAACCTAATCTTGATTTTGGTTTTGGCATTAGGATGATGGTGATTGGTACCCCCAGTCATTAGGGCTTTTTTCACCTTTTAATTAGGGTTTCTGGAGATTTGGGGTTCCGACCGTTGAAGTAAGACTTTTGAAAAAATAATAATAAACAAGAAACGAAAAGATGTTATTATATATATGCTTTATAGAATCACTGCATGTTGCAGAACTTATTATAGTACATTATTGTAAAAGTATCATTATTTAGGTTTCAGACACTTGCCTTAATAGCGGCGCTGTAACCATTATCATAATACTTGCTCCACAGCATCACTCCGCCGTACTTGGGTGAAGTTTTGATGGCCGGGAGAATGTCAGACACCAGGACTTGTGGATCAACGTATCCGGACCCGGCAGCATCAGGGGATGCTGGGAGTCCAAGGAACACTTGCTCAGCCGGAATAGTCACCCAATTGTTCCAAGCAGCTATGAGATTTGCAGCACTGTTGTCAGCATATTGACATCCTGGATTGTTGTAAAACTGCACCCACACATAGTTGAACAGGCCTGTGTTTAAAGCTGTGTTCAAGTTTGCGTCGGGGAACACGCATTGCGGAGCAGCTGAGAGGTATATTTTCTTCTGCTGGCTGTATACTGCTAGAGCCTGAGCCAGGTTGTCCCAATACAGACCTGTTCCGAGTTCAATGTCAAAATCAATTCCATCCAGAACAGCGTCGCCAAGTGGTCTGCTTGATGATTGCCCACCGAGGAAATTGTTCCATAAGTAATCTGCCAAGTCTTGGGCGTCGGCAGGAGACGAGAGAGTGTAGCCTGCAACACCGCCGCCAATAGAGAGGAACACTTTGATTCCTTGACTCTGGCATGATTTGATTTGGTCGCTCAGAGCAACACAAGTGTTGGAAGCTTGGTCACAGTGCCCTGCCAGGTTCAGGACTTTGGATTGGCCATTGCCAAATATGGATAAGAATGCGAGGTTGACATACTGGTAGTTCCCCGTCGCGCAAGTATCAGCCAGTGTCCCTTCAGCGCCGTTCTGCCCCCAGTAAATGGATATTCCAGCAGCCTGAGAGGATTTGCACAGAGACAAAAGTATCAGAGACAAGGAAAGAAAAGCCTTGAAATTCAAGAAACCAGCCATTTTGGCTAAAAATGATTTGATCAAAGTTGCTTGGATAATAAACAAACTGATGCCTGACCCTTTTATAGGTGATATAAATTTTACACATTGACCCAGTCATCCAGAGAAATATGACTAACTTGTAAGTTTGGCAAAGAAAATTAGTACAAGCGTGTTCCCAGGGTAAATCTTGACAACAATTATAAGACCATTCAACGAGCAAATTCCGGGAATGAAGACATCAAAATTCTACGGGTATGGCAACTTCCTGGAAGAGACCATGAAACATATCACATTCTTATGCAAGTAAATAGATGGGACCATGAAGCTCAAACATTAGCCACCTTCATTCAAGGGCTCTATCAATCAGCAATAAGGAAAGAAAATTCAACACATTTGGCATGGAGCGTAGTAGTAGCAAAGAGTTCAATTTCATTTAGTATCGAGGTTCATAAGCAGACAATGTAAGCTATTTTGTTTCTGCTAGCCACCACACGGCTGCTATAAATTTAGGAGTCGGCAAAGGGCAGGGTAAGACCATTTTTCATTGATCCTATGAACAGTACAGTACATGGTAAAGTGCAGGGTATATCAAATTTTCTAAGTCCGTAGGGCAAAGTAATATTAGGGTAGGGTCGGGTACGGTAGGGGTAGGATAGGGTTGGCTAGGATATGATCAAGTAAGGTAAATTTAAGAATATTTGGAAAAAAGCATAATATGAATGATAATGTAAGGTAAGACGTGTATGATAGGGTAGAAGGACATGGTATGATGCAGGCCCGGCTGGACTGTAAAGCAACTGAAGCCAAAAATTCAGGCCCATTTTTTGAAAAAAAAATTCTTTAAGAAATTTAGTAGGAAAAAGGCCCCATTTTGTCAAGAAAATGCCCAATTTTGTGAGGAAAAGACCCAACTTCTCAAGAAAAACATGAATTCAATTGATCAAAAAAGGACTCGCCTTAAAAATAAAGCCCCATTTATTATTTGAAAATTATGTGAAGAAGACCCAACTTTTTTTTTTGCTTCAGCCCCCCATTGACCTTGAGACGGCCCTGGTATGATGTTAGAGTAGAAGGGGAGGGTAGGATCTATTTTTTTCATGAGCTTTACCCTGTCTTAAGGTAAAAGGACAGTGTACGTTAGGGTACGAGGATAAGGTAGGGTACGGATCAACCGATCAAACATGGTAATGGTGATCCTAAGGGCATTTTGACGTAAGGTCAAATGCCTACCCCTAACTATAATAAACATGTGATGTAATCCAATCCTCATTGTGTGTGACGTAAGCATATAAAAATCAGCAGGGGGCGGCTTAAAAACTGACAGAAACATCTAATCCGATCCCCATTTTTTGTAAGATGTTTAAACCTTAAACAGCAAGTACAAAATCTCAATAACCTACAACTACAAATAAGACCTAATGGTGACGCATATATACAGCCAACTGATTGACAGAGTTATTTTTTTTATGGATAAAGTAGTACAAAAGTTGGACAATGACAGAGTCAATGACTCAATTCTGTACCTAGAACAACGGAAGCCCAGGCCAACAACAGCCTCCCATCAACCGCATCAACAGATGCACACGAGAAACAGGAGAAGAGAAAACCTCCTGAAGTTAAAAAACTACCAACTTAAAACTCAGACCGCTAAGCGACTGAGGAAAATAATTCAGACCGGACACCCGGCTGACAGACTAAGCTAACAACTAAACCTAACCTATAACGAAAACGAAAACCAAAACAATCACCGGCATGCCAACCGGGAGCTTCCAACCGGTCCGAAACCACGACTCAACCAACAAGCAAACCCGCTACCACCACTCAGCAAATCCAACCCCCACCCAGACGACTCCGCCACCGCGCCACCACCCAGCGTCCAGCATCCCTAATAAATACCTTCTTCTCGTCGACAATCAATCACCTAATAAATTGGTTTTCTATTGGGCTTATTGGGCCTAGGGGTTTTCTTAATGGCCTTTTTCATGGTCATTGCATTTTCTGATTTCCTTCATATTTATAAATTTTCCAACAAACAAACAGAAGCTCCAAATCCCGCGTAAGCTCTCGAATCCAAAACTCTCTCCAGACTCCAGCGACAATAATGAATTCTTTCTGAAATACGAACCAGAGGACCTACCAGGTAATTCTTCCGTTTTCTGTTTTTTAGAGTTCTTGATCAGGTTTTATTTATGTTGACAGAATTCAGAAAATCATTTAGAATGCTGTTTGTTTCTTCTTGCCAGGTTTTATTTCTGGATTCCCTATTTCTGTTACTAGCGATATTGCATTGTTTAACAAACTCACAAGGAAGTGCTCTAAGACAAGATTCATATCTGCAGTAGCTATAGAAACAATGTACGAAATTTTGGAGATGTAGAAATGGAAGAGCTTCTTTGTTTGCTTCAAAATAGAAATGGAAATTGTTTGGTCTTTGTTGCTGGTTACATTGTTTCTTTGTGTCTATACTGGTATGGCCTTTTTATTTGTTTCTTTTTGTATCTTCCCATATAATTAATTTAACATTGTGTTTATTGATAATTGTGTATTGCACCTGTAGCAAAATCAATTTTCAAATCAAACCATGAAGTTTGGTTTTTCTTATTCCCTTACGATAATACATGCACAACTCTACGAGGCAGATGGGTCACAATAAACACAAAAGACATCAAGAGAGAAAGAATAATATAACATCATTATTGGTAGAAACAAGCACCGCATTTATTACAGTCAGGAAAACAAATCGACTGTTTGGAATTTAGAGCAACAGGTTTCAACTACAATTAATCTCTTGTTGTTTTAAGATATTTTGTTTGTCAAATTATTAAATAACTTGCTTATATGTGTCATTTTTTCAGGACTACATTGTGAAATCTTTGTTTAACAAAGAGGTCATTGATACTTATGGATATGCCTCTTCAAGTGAATTTGGCAATTTAAGACAGAATAAGGTCTACGAGCTTGCAGCTACTTCGGCACAATTGTCGATCTCACACAACATGACTGAGGTAATGGATGGCGGTTCATGCTCAATAGGGGTGTAAACGAGCCGAGTCGAGTATTGAGCTGTTCGAGCTCGGCTCGATTAGAAATTTATTTTGCTCGTGCTCGAGCTCGACGAGCTTGAAAGGAATGTGTTCGAGCTCGGCTCGATACCTCTTTTACATACTCGAGCTCGGCTCGACATCTTAACGAGCTTGAGCCTTAAACAAGCTGCTCGAGTTTGAGCTCGTTTAATGCTCGAAGATTAGAAAAAAACTGAACCCTACTTGAAAATTGAAATGTTTGTTTTGTGATGCAAAACAGTTACATGGTTTTCCAAACACAAATTAACCAAGGGTAACCAACTTCAAAAGATGATCGTTTAGCAAAATGATCGAAGGTGTTTGTCATCTTTGGCAAGTCTAATTATCAATAGCTGAAAGGTCATCATTTACTCCGTCATGCACACCTGTTTGATAAGGTAAAATTAGGAAATAAAAGCAAAGGTAAAAATTTATCAAAAACGGATGCCAATATGAAGTAAAAGCTACCAGCCAGTGTGTGGAGATTCATGAATGAAAAAGAGTCCAGGAATTAGTATCGTACATGGCAGGATGCCAGGATTCCTGCAAATCAAAAGATGCTCTAAAGTGCCACACTTGATGATGCTTTAATTACACAGGTGCATGCTCCATTACACTTGCACTACTAAAATTACAAGTTCAACAACTATAATTTTTTCAGAATGATTAAAAACAAATAAGATAATAGGTCTGTTGGCCAAACAACCGATACTCACATTAATGTGAAATAATATTATAGGTATGATTTCACTGTAAAGCACATATGTATTACCTCAAAACAAAACTTCCTTCGCATCATTCTCATCATTCTGAAGCAAAAAAGAAATAGCACGTGTTAATCACATGAATATAATCAAGTACCAAACTAATCACAGTTTGACGGAAATAATCTAAACAATACTTATGTTTCTTTTCTTTTTTGATATTGTAGAACTTTCTTAGCCAATCCCCTCCACACAATAACATTTGTACCGTGTCATTATTTTCATCAGTTTCTTCTTCAAGTTGAGTACTTGTATCCACAATTCCGGCTTCTGCATTCTGATGGATTGGAGAAAATGAACTTAATTACATTAAGCTGGCCATTGAATAGAAAAAAATAGTAAAATAAAGTCCCTTAAACATATAGCAAACTGCACAAGATTAAATCAGAACCCTAGCATTTGAAAACCCTAAAAGATATACACCAACACCACAACATGTTCAGTCAAAAGTCAATACACAAACCATTTGAAAGTTATGGTCGTTTTAGGGTTTTCAACACCACAACATGTTCAGTCAAAAGTCAATACACAAACCATTTGAAAGTTATGGTCGTTTTAGGGTTTTCAGTTTGACTGTCGTAGACTTACATCAACAAACAATTTCCTTCCGCTGTTTTATGACATCCACAATCTTCATCCGGAACCGAAGTCGCAATTGCAGCTTTGAATCGCAAACCGACTTACTCCGCCGTCGTCTTCTTCGATTGACTATGAAAAGAAACACGACTTTGAAAGGAAACACTAACACGGTGCAGACGAATGCAATTGTAAAAGATAGGCTAAATGATAACTTGAGCAGCTCAAGTCAAGATGTCAGCTATGAAGTTGAATTTGGAAAAAACTAAAAATATAAACTAAATATAAACAATTTCACCTATGCACAGAATCAAATCAATCGATCAGGTGAATACATGTAAGTTTGGCGGTGAATTTGCAACAAGTAATGTGCATTATCAGGGGTCAACTACATCTTCATCTTTGTTTTATCATCTGTTTACATTACGAAGTCGGACCTCATTTAGAGTGACCCTTACCGGATAAACAGTAAAGTGCAGTTGGGTTCGGGCCGAGTAGTACAAAATTTTAATCACCCTAGCCTCGTTTCACCCTTCAAATTTAAGAGGTTATCGGGCTCAAGTGTCTACAATGTGGGACAAGAGTTCTTACTGAATGCAAGCACCCTTTCCAATTCATAGACATGTTGCTTGATGAATTCATAAGTGAGATGTATACTCCTATTTATAGTAATTTCTTTTCAAATTCTACTTCACTTGGCCAATGTGGGATGTAGATAAAATGGGGAGAACCATGAAACCCACTTGTAAATGTGATGATCTTCGATACATTTGTGATAGCAATAAGATTTGGCATAATATATGTTTCATTATTTGTTTTCGCTAACACTTAAACCAATTTGACACTTGACTTGGTTACTCTAGCGACATGGCCGGTCGTGACATTTCATAGGCCTTTGGACAAAAAAAAAATTGGGCCCCTTTAAATAGAAACATATTTAGATTTACTTAAATGAATAACAGTGTACGATGATAGTTTAACATTTAAACAATGTTACAGCAAAAATTTACAAACTTTTGCATCATGAACCTCACAAGCTCGTCTCTTGAACGGACAAAACAATACACATTGGACAACACATACAAAACATTGCATGGTTTAACAAACTCATAAGGAAGTGCTGTAAGACAAGATTCATATCTGCAGTAGCTATATTAGAAACAATGTACGAAATTTTGGAGATGTAGAAATGGAAGAGCTTCTTTGTTTGCTTCAGAATATAAATGGAAATTGTTTGGTCTTTGTTGGTTGCTGGTTCCATTGCTTCTTTGTGTCTATAATTATATGGCCTTTTTGTTTGTATCTTCCCATATAATTTAACATTGTGTTTATTGATAATTGTGTATTGTACCTGCACCAAAATCATTTTTTAAATCAAACAATGAAGTTTGGTTTTTCTTCTTCCCTTATGTTGAGATAAATGCGGATACCAATAAATGCTCAACTCCACGAGGCAGATGGGTCACAAAAAACACGAAGGACAACAAGAAAAAGAATAATAACATCATTATTGGTAGAAAGGAGCACCACATCTATTACGGTCAGGATAACAAATCGACTGTTTGGAATCTATATGAGTACCTTCACTTGGAGCAACAGGTTTCAACTACAATTAATCTCTTGTTGTTTTAAGATATTCTGTTTGTCAAATTATTAAATATATATGTGTTATTTTTGCAAGACTATATTGTTATATCTCTGTTTAACAAAGAGGATACTTATGGATATGCATCTGCTAATGAATTTGGCAATTTAGGACAGATTGGGGTCTACGAGCTTGCAGTTACTTCGGCACAATTGTCGATCTCACACAACATCTGAGGCAATGGTTGGTTCATGCTCAAGTCAGGCTGTGCAGATATGAAGTTGAATTTGGAAAAAACTAAAAAAATGAACTAAATATAAATTAAACAAAAACTAAAAAGAAACAAGTAATTCATAATCAGAGGTCAGCTGCATCTTCATCTTCGTTTTATCATCTGTTTACATTAGGCCTCTGTAAGAGCCGGGTCGCATCGACCCGACAATTTATTTACGAATCCTGACCTGTGACCCTTACTAGATAAACAGCAAAGGACGGTCGTGTTCGGGCCGGGTAGTACAAAATTTTAATCACCCTAGCCCTCGTCTGACCCTTCAAATTTAAGGGCTTATCGGGCTCGGGTCGAATCAATCCGACACTCTCAAACAAAAATTGAAGTCGTCTCAATGTGGGACAAGAGTTTTTACCGATTGCAAGCACCTTTTCCAATTCATAGACACGTTGCTTGATGAATTCATAAGTAAGATGTATACTCCTATTTATAGTCATTTCTTTTCAAATTCTACTTCACCGGCCAATGTGGGATGTAGATAACATGGGGAGACACATGAAACACACTTGTAAATGTGATGATCTTTTATATATTTATGACAGTAATAAGATTTGGCATAATATATGGTTCATTATTTGGTTTCGCTAACACTTAAACCAGTTTGCCACCGGACTTGGTTACTCTAGCGACAGGCTCGGTCCTGACATTTCATAGGCCTTTGGACAAAAAAAATTGGCCCCCTTTAAATAGAAACATGTTTAGATTTACTTAATTGAATAACATTATACGATGATAGTTTAACATTTAAACAATGTTTCAGCAAAAATTTACAAAGGTTTGCATCATGAACCTCACAAGCTCGTCTCTTGAAGTGACAAACAATACACATTGGCATCACTTTCTATTCCATTAAGCAATATCGATATTCAACCTCCACAAACCTGCAAATGTGAAAACAAAACAATCATAGAAAATGACTTCTTCCAGCATTTTTGGATGCAAAATCATTTATTATAGTGTCATAGTCAATATTTTCTAACATGTCTTTTTCAATACACAACATAACAAGACCATTCAATCTCTCTTGAGACATAGAAGATCGTAAGTAGTTTTTTAATAACTTGAACTTAGAAAAACTTCTTTCTGTCGATGCTACAGTAACATGTAAAGTTAATAAAATTCGATAAGCAATTGAAATGTTACCCACAAGTGAGGTTGAATTTTTTATACTTAGATTATCATTTTCAGATATATTACCCACTTCCACATTCTTTTCCACATTACCAACATCATCAACATCATTTACCATGTTTTCGGACTCCAAATTCCGATTAGACTTTTCAGCATCATTGTCGACAGTCGACACCCTCTAAATGTTCAGATGAAATTACCTTCTTAATAAACTAATCTAACACACCTCTTTGTGATTCAACTAATTGTTCATCTAACTTTATTTTTTTTCTTTTTCCAGCTCCCGGTAAATGCTTTTGTTACCCTCTATATAATGGATGCTACAGCTACCTTTCAAGTGTGGTTCAAACTGAAAATCATTGGCTGCGTAATTACAGAAGTATGAACGACCGGAGATCCGTTGTTTCGGAGGAGCTTTGAATCGAATGACCAAGAGCGTACGTCGGAGGGGGCCAGTCTGCGATCTGAGCCAGAAGTGAAACATTGCTTGCAGTGCGTTTGCAATTGGGATTACATCATCACTAAGACGCATCTGAGAGAACGGCGGAACACCACTGAGTGTGGTTTTGGTGAGTGGTGTAACTCATTGTAATTGAGTAACATCTATACAAGTGATCGTTTCGAAATAGTGATATTTCCTGGATACTAGGATTTAGTATCTGGTATTCACCTGCTCTTGCTAGCATTAGCCGCTGAGTCTATTATAGCAATTATTCAGTGGTAATTGTCAAACAATTTAATTCATATACATTATTTTAAAATAATTTATTTGAATTAAATTAGATATTATGGGATTCATTATGTTAATATATTGTAGAAGGATGCACATCAGGTGAGAACCACATCTTTCGGTCAGAACTGCAACCCTATGGACATAAAAATTATTTTTATGCCCAATAAATTATCATGCAGACAAACTTTTTTCGTGCATAAATTATTTTTATGCACAGTAAATTATATTATCGCACAATAATTTATCGTGCACTATGAGGGCTCTAAAAGAGAACCAAAGTCCAGTGACCAAGGAAAGAAAATTCAACATTTGGCATGGAGCATAGCAAAGAGTTCAATTTCCCCTGGTACTAATACAGAAGTTAATAAGCGGAACATGGAAGCTATTTGTTTCTATTAGGCACCAAGGCAACATGTAATCTGACGTCTGAGTAAACTGATAGCAACATGTAATCTGATCCCCATCTTGTGATACAATAGTACCTCTTCAAAGGTATATTACTTAGAGAACAAGGAAAGAACAGTTTTATTCATTAATGATCTCCTCTATCAAATTCACAGCATGACAAAGTACAAACATATAAGGATCACGTAACATTTCGGTTTGCAGCTAGCAAAACTAGCTGGAAAGAGGAAATGGATCTATTCCTATTCCGTTCCAGTGATTTGCTTCTTCAAGGCTTCAATTTCTTCTGCTAGTTCTTTTCTGCTGGACTGTAACAAGTGAACAACAAAAGGTAAAGGAAGTTAACAAATGTATCATCAGTTGTGTATAGTGAAGGACTCTATAACCTAATCATGGTAGCAAAGCCTAAATAATGAGTAAATCACATTTTCAACTTTTACAATTCTCGATACATTGACACCATGATCGAAAAGAGATGTGAAAGCAATCCATTATGAATGCCTAATTGAGGATTTAGTAACCAGAGTTTAACCAGTAACCACATAAACTATTCCACCATAGTGGCCTTTGAATGATTGGTTCACACAACCTAATCTGACCATATGAAGCAACATACACCGATTCATGTAAAGTAAATTAACTGAGGAAAACAAATCACATTAATACAAGGTACATATTAATTCCAGGTATTGTCTAACCTTAAATAGAAGATATCGGTAGACAAACCAGCCAGTATATCCAAGTCCAACCAGCTCCATGATTTTAGGCAGCTGCAGTAGCGGAAAAATCACATCAGAAATATAATTTGGTAAAGAAGCAAAATTACTATACAAACTACTCAATTTGACATGGGCAATGAAATAGTTTATATACCACAGGTACAGAATTGACGGCACCGACAACAACTGAAGATAACCAGAGTGCAGCTACTGCTCCACCTCCATAAAGAACAATAGTGGACTTGTTCTCAATTGCATCCCACTGCACGCAATGACACAAACAATTGAATTTAAGACCAAACTTTTCCTAACAATTACACCTATGATAAATATCCATAGTAACAGCTACATGTAACCATAACGCCAATGCAAAGTAAAGAGCTTTAGTGGACTTCAATTCTTGAATAAGCATTAGGCTTACTCTCATATATCCTATTAACATCACAACCAGTAAAACACAAAAATGATCACAAGTAGTGGACACACACAAAAACCCTCTAAGACACAACATATCGCAGCCATTACCTTCTCTTTCAAGTCTTCAAAAAGCTCTCCCACTTCTAGTGTCTCTTCAGAAGATGAAGCACGAATGTGGAACAAAGACAATCGATTGGAATCTGCAACACAGACCAAAAATCATCAACTCCAAACCCGCAACATGATCAACAACAATTCATCACGATGTTCAACATATTATTAGAGTCGAACATAACAAATCATCTCCAATACAAACATCAAAACAGAAAACAATTCATATCAAGCAAATGTATCGAAAATCAGATGGTCAAATCAGTGAGTAACAACGAATTCGAAACTCCACAACATGGAAGGAACGACGTGTTTTACAAGCAGAAGTACCTGCAGGAGTGAGCTTGAATGAAGCGGAAGGAAGAGGCCGAGGCGGAAGCTGATGTACAAACAACAACGATGAGCGGTGAGAAAATGACGAAGTGGAGATTCCACGAGCGATTACGGCGGATGCTCCTCCGCCCACGGCGGACCTGGTCGGTGCTATACAAAGTGTCGCCATTAGAGCCAACTTTATCACTTTATGCCTTATCTTCTTCTCGCAGCTCAGTTTGGTGTGGTTGGTTTTTCGCCTCTCCGTATATTATTAAGATTATTTATATTTATTATCAATTTTAATGAGGGTTTGGATCAAATACAAACCAATATTATAAATAAAAACTACAAACTCATAAAAAATTCGACACATGTCAAAATGAACCAATTAAAATTCAGCCGAGATTTCATCCAGTCGGGGTTATTTTTGTAAATAAAAAAATTACATGTGGACTTATTTAAAAATATATAAACGATATGAGGGGTATAAACGTCCAAAATTTGCTACAGTAATGTTCAGACTTCAAAAACAATGTTCAGACTTAAACCAGTAATGACAAATACTTAAAAAAACATTGTTCAGACTTAAAAAAACAGTGTTCAGACTTAAAAAAATAATAATGAGACTTAAACCATTAACAATCAGACTTAAATAACAATGTTCAGACTTAAAAAAACAATGTTCAGACTTAAACCAGTAATGACAATACTTGAAAAAACATTGTTCAGACTTGAAAAAACATTGTTCAGACTTGAAAAAACATTGTTCAGACTTAAAAAATAATAATGAGACTTAAACCATTAACGATCAGACTTAAATAACAATGTTCAGACTTAAAAAAACAATGTTCAGACTTAAACCAGTAATGACAATACTTGAAAAAACATTGTTCAGACCTAAAAAACATTGTTAACGATCAGACTTTTTAAGTCTGAACACTACCATTTAAGTCTGAACACTACCATTTAAGTCTGATTATTAAGTATTTTTAAGTCTTACCATCTTAAGTCTGAACACTACCATTTAAGTCTGAACACTACAATGTTCAGACTTAAATCAGTAATGACAAGACTTAAAATGGTTATAATCAGACTTAAAATTGATAATGATCAGATTTAATATGGTAATGATCAGAATTACATGCAGAAATTGGAACATCTGAAAAATGCTATGCAAAATTTGATGTT
Source organism: Rhodiola kirilowii (assembly GCA_033675215.1). Classification (NCBI taxonomy): domain Eukaryota; kingdom Viridiplantae; phylum Streptophyta; class Magnoliopsida; order Saxifragales; family Crassulaceae; genus Rhodiola; species Rhodiola kirilowii. The sequence goes on from CM066199.1 coordinate 900,003, forward strand.
TATGCGCCTGTGTCAGAATTTGATGAAAGCCTAGTATTTTTTGGGTGGAAACGGCATTCTGAGCAAGACTCACAACTATGTGGTGAGGTCGGTGTTTTTAGGGCAAATTCGATCATCTGAAGGGTCAAATTCATGTTTTAATCAAAAATAAAAATATAAAAAAAATTTAGTCTGATCATAGAATTCTTAGGGCAAGACTCTTTAATTTTAAGTCTGATCATAGAATTCTTTTTAAGTATGATCATTACATTTTAAGTCTGATCATTAAGAATTTTTAGTCTGATCATTGCTTTTTTTTAAGTCTGATCATTAAGCTTTTAAGTGTGAACACTACCATTTAAGTCTGAACACTACCATTTAATTAAGTCTGATTATTAAGTATTTTTAAGTATGAACACTACTTTTTTTAAGTCTGAACACTACATTTTTAAGTCTGAACACTACCATTTAAGTCTGATTATTAAGTATTTTTAAGTCTGAACACTACCATTTAAGTCTGAACACTACCATTTAAGTCTGAATACTACCTTTTTTAAGTCTGAACACTACCATTTAAGTCTGATTATTAAGTATTTTTAAGTCTGAACACTACCATTTAAGTCTGAACACTACCATTTCAGTCTGATTATTAAGTATTTTTAAGTCTGAACACTACCATTTAAGTCTGAACACTACCTTTTTTAAGTCTGAACACTACCAGTTAAGTCTGAACACTACCATTTAAGTCTGAACACTACCTTTTTTAAGTCTGAACACTACCATTTAATTAAGTCTGATTATTAAGTATTTTTAAGTATGAACACTACTTTTTTTAAGTCTGAACACTACATTTTTAAGTCTGAACACTACCATTTAAGTCTGATTATTAAGTATTTTTAAGTCTGAACACTACCATTTAAGTCTGAACACTACCATTTAAGTCTGAACACTACCTTTTTTAAGTCTGAACACTACCATTTAAGTCTGATTATTAAGTATTTTTAAGTCTGAACACTACCATTTAAGTCTGATTATTAAGTATTTTTAAGTCTGAACACTACCATTTAAGTCTGAACACTACCATTTAAGTCTGAACACTACCTTTTTTAAGTCTGAACACTACCAGTTAAGTCTGAACACTACCATTTAAGTCTGAACACTACCTTTTTTAAGTCTGAACACTACCATTTAATTAAGTCTAATTATTAAGTATTTTTAAGTATGAACACTACTTTTTTTAAGTCTGAACACTACATTTTTAAGTCTGAACACTACCATTTAAGTCTGATTATTAAGTATTTTTAAGTCTGAACACTACCATTTAAGTCTGAACACTACCATTTAAGTCTGAACACTACCTTTTTTAAGTCTGAACACTACCATTTAAGTCTGATTATTAAGTATTTTTAAGTCTGAACACTACCATTTAAGTCTGAACACTACCATTTAAGTCTGATTATTAAGTATTTTTAAGTCTGAACACTACTATTTAAGTCTGAACACTACCATTTAAGTCTGAACACTACCTTTTTTAAGTCTGAACACTACCATTTAAGTCTGAACACTACTTTTTTAAGTCTGAACACTACCTTTTTAAGTCTGAACACTACCATTTAAGTCTGATTATTAAGTATTTTTAAGTACGAACACTACTTTTTTTAAGTCTGAACACTACCTTTTTAAGTCTGAACACTACCATTTAAGTCTGATTATTAAGTATTTTTAAGTCTGAACACTACCATTTAAGTCTGAACACTACCTTTTTTAAGTCTGAACACTACCATTTAAGTCTGATTATTAAGTATTTTTAAGTCTGAACACTACCATTTAAGTCTGAACACTACCATTTAAGTCTGAACACTACCATTTAAGTCTGAACACTACCATTTAAGTCTGAACACTACCTTTTTTATGTCTGAACACTACAATTTAATTAAGTCTGATTATTAAGTATTTTTAAGTATGAACACTACTTTTTTTAAGTCTGAACACTACCTTTTTAAGTCTGAACACTACCATTTAAGTCTGATTATTAAGTATTTTTTAGTATGAACACTACTTTTTTTAAGTCTGAACACTACCTTTTTAAGTCTGAACACTACCATTTAAGTCTGATTATTAAGTATTTTTAAGTCTGAACACTACCATTTAAGTCTGAACACTACCATTTAAGTCTGAAAACTACCTTTTTTAAGTCTGAACACTACCATTTAAGTCTGATTATTAAGTATTTTTAAGTCTGAATACTACCATTTAAGTCTGAACACTACCATTTAAGTCTGATTATTAAGTATTTTTAAGTCTGAACACTACCATTTAAGTCTGAACACTACCATTTAAGTCTGAACACTACCTTTTTTAAGTCTGAACACTACCAGTTAAGTCTGAACACTACCATTTAAGTCTGAACACTACCTTTTTTAAGTCTGAACACTACCATTTAAGTCTGATTATTAAGTATTTTTAAGTATGAACACTACTTTTTTTAAGTCTGAACACGACCTTTTTAAGTCTGAACACTACCATTTAAGTCTGATTATTAAGTATTTTTAAGTCTGAACACTACCATTTAAGTCTGAACACTACCATTTAAGTCTGATTATTAAGTATTTTTAAGTCTGAACATCAGTATTTTAAGTCTGAACACTAACAATTTTTGGACTAAATTGAAAATAACATTATTAGGTTTTATACCCATTAGTGTGGAATGACTATTATACCCCTCCGTGTTTTCTCCGGGATTTCGACTAAACTGGGACACGTGTCGGCTTTATAATCGGTTTGTAATTTTTATTTATAATTTGGTTTGTACCTGAACCGCACCCTTTTAATAATTAATAATTTTATTTTGAAGCTTATAGTTGAAACCAACTCATTATTTTTTATTTTCAGAATAAAAGTGATACAAAGATTTATGAAATAATATTTGTGCAGGCCCTACATGTAAAGTTGACCAATCACAATATGGTCAACAATTTAAAAAGGAAAAAGAAAAATCACACATCGTTTAATTTCCCATTTTCTTCCCCGTTCAACCATTCATCGAATCCAGAGCGCAACCTCTTCGCATCTTTTCCAGGTAATCTCAATCCCGACCCATACGATTCCGATCTGTCGTTTTTCTCAACTGCTCAATCGTTTCAGTCCTGTCCGGATCTGAGTTTTATATATATATAAATTAATATATATTTGCAGCAGTGTTGGTGTGAATCGCTAATCGGTCGAACGAGTGCTCGGTGCTGGTGGATTGATCGTGTTGATTTGAGGTGAGCTTTGTTTCATTAGCGTAGGATTTGTGGTGATTAGTTTATTTGTTTTGGTTTTGATGTGGATCTGATGATGTTTGTGTGTGGTGGTGATGTTAGGGGATGGCGTCGAAGAGGATTTTGAAGGAGCTCAAAGATCTGCAGAAGGATCCTCCTACGTCTTGCAGTGCTGGTATTGGAATTTTTTCTCATGATGAGTGATGTATTTGGTTAGGGTTTGTTGGCTGATTTATGAACTGTGATACAGGTGCATGTATGGTTCACTATAAGATGATTCCAGATTCATATTTGGTTTGTACCAGTCGGCCCTTATTCAGTGGATATGGGAAATGTTTATTCACTTTTATGCCTGTTTATTAAATTATGCCTTGATGATGAGTTGTCTGGATTCTGGTCTATTTTTTTTTATCTGTTCCTATGATTTTGGTGAAGGGATCTGTGACTTTGTGAAAGTGAAAAACCTACTAGTAAGGATGTATAGAAGTGTGCATGTGTTTTGCTAACCAAGCAAAATCGCATACTTTCTTTGAATAAATTGCTACCTTTTTTATGCCATGAACAGATATATGATTTCTTAATCATACCGAGACTTGGAAATATGTGTCTATTTACTAGTTAATTATTAGGTTGTGTTGCTTATTGTCGGCAAGTGCATAAACCGGGATTTGTGACTATGAATAAACTGAACTGTTAGAGTTTAGAGAAGAATTAGTATTCTGTGTATTTTGATATAACTTAAATGACCGGATCCTTGAAATAATGGCATTTTACTGTGAAATTAATTCACTGATTCCATCCTAGCTTCCTTTATGAAGTATAGCCACTTACTTATGCGTACTTTTCATGGTCACATAAGTTACTTTTTTATCTTCAACATTTTTATTTGTCTATTGATTTGTGTACAGGTCCAGTGGCAGAAGATATGTTTCACTGGCAGGCCACTATCATGGGTCCATCTGACAGTCCATATTCTGGCGGTGTTTTCCTTGTCACTATACACTTCCCACCAGATTATCCATTCAAACCCCCGAAGGTAACGTGTGGTGTTAGGTATTTTGTTAAGATTTTATCAAGTTGTGGACATTTACTATGCACGCTATCTTGGGTTTTATGATAATTCTGGTCGGGATTTATATATGAACTTGCCTGCTTCTTATTGCTGCTGTCGCCTGTCAGTGTCAATTTTTTTTCTGACCATTCCTTATGACTTATATAAGTGTGGTGGTTTACTGGATACTCTTTGCAGGTTGCTTTTAGGACCAAGGTTTTCCACCCGAACATCAACAGCAATGGGAGCATCTGCCTTGATATCTTGAAGGAACAGTGGAGTCCTGCCCTGACAATTTCCAAGGTTTGTATAGCCTCATGCCCTCATGTAATTAAATTAAGCATGTCACTCATCATTCGAAAATGAGAGAGTCAAACACTTTCAGTTTTAAGGATTAACCCCTGATGAACCAGCCTGTAATACATCAAACTAAACATATGCTAAGTTTGTGGCTCTTGTTGATATTCTTGCTAACATCATCAGAAACTTATTTATACCTACAATGGCACCTTAACTTCTATGTCAGGTGTTGCTCTCTATCTGCTCCCTATTGACTGACCCGAACCCAGATGATCCCTTGGTGCCTGAGATTGCTCATATGTACAAGACTGACAGAAGCAAGTATGAAACCACTGCAAGGAGCTGGACCCAGAAATACGCCATGGGTTGATAAACATCAATCCATTGGAAGATGCAGTACCTTGTTAATGACATTGCACTCCACTGTATGAATCAGATTTCTATCTCTCAGTTAATTTCGAAAGCTGAAACCAGTTGACAGGTTTCCCGTAAAGCTCACTTGTCAATATATGTATTCCAGGGATGAACAATTTTTACATTGCTGTTTAATATTTAGAATGATGTATTATAGAGTAATGGTGCTTGGTTTGCAGTGGATGCTTTGTCGAGTAACAACGATATCACAAAGCGCCCCCTAAACCCTAAACCTTAATATATTCAAAGCTACCAGCATTACTTTTACAATATGAAATCTGACTTTCGTATTTTGATCTATATTTACTTAATTTTGGTGAACAATTATTCATAATTAATGTCACAACTAATTGACACAAAAATAATTCTCAAAGAACCGCTGCAATATTAACTTCCATACTAAGTAATGACAATTAGCGATCATCAATAACGATATTCTGATACTTTTAAAAGAAAGTATTTCAAGCGGCTGAAGCTTCTAGTGCGAGATCGAGGGCTTGATGTCGGAGACGATAATGGTGGCGGCTGCATCAACAGCTTCCAACGGCGTCGACGAAGATCGTTCCTGGAAAAATGAAGAGCGAGCTTCGGCTCGGGTTGGCGTTGACACTGCCGAGTCCTCATCCTCGTCGATGGACTTGAGAGGCGGTTGCGGCGTTTCGAATTCTACCGGGTCGCAAATCGGTGCTGCTACGTCTTCTGATGTGGAATTAGGGATTTATGAGCGAGCTCTCTCGGCGGCTGGCGCTGCTGTGCTCTCTGCCGTTTTGATGAATCCTCTGGATGTTGTTAAGGTATTGTTTTCGAATTGTGATTTATGTATCTATGTGTATTTTTGGTGTTGAATTGATGAGCGCTTGACATATTCATGTATTTGTTTGCAGACGAGGCTGCAGGCGCAAGCTGCTGGAGTGCCTTATTCACATCCGTTGAGTGATGTCACCGGTCGGATGGCCATTTTTGGGCCTAATATGGTATTGCAATATGGTTGCAAGTTGAAAATACATTGTGTGGGGATTAAAGAAGGCTATTATTTTTTTAGAAGTCTAGACGATTTGTTGATAACTAATACTGTGCGTGAACTTCAGATTGTTACTATGCTGTCCGTTGAGCTTATTCTTGCATATGTATATTCTTAATTGTTCAAACACAAACCTTTTGTTGGAATTTCATCTTTTTCATATGTATATTCGTTTAATGAAACTGTTACGTTGTCAATTTTTGGTTCAGATGTTTGCGGATTTAAGGTGTTCTCCATCTTGTGCGCGAGCTGGAGTTCATGGGACCGTGTCTCTATGTCCTCCTGATTGTTTTCACTACAAAGGAACCTTGGATGTGTTCTACAAGATCATTCGACAGGTTGGTGGTTTTATTATTTGAAAGAACATGATATATGATCATGATCGCCGAGCTTAATAAGTGACATCAGATATGACATACAATATATTGGAATGGAACACCTCAAACTACCATTTAGGAAGTAATATATCTGTTACTAATTCCTGGTTTATTTGAAGGGGTAGTGTCTGACAGCAGGTAGTGTTAAAAAAGGTCATAAATTGTTTAGCCCTGCTTCAAATGGGTTGGATATTACCTATATTATTGTTCCTCTTATGTTCTTTTAGTGTGCGTTTGTTCAGTTATTTATCTAGTATTTTTTGTTATTTTTACACCAAATTATCGTTTGTTTTCTATATAGCTACAACATTACTTATACCTTTTATCTCCAATGTAAACATCCAGGAAGGAATTACTAGGTTATGGAGGGGCACAACTGCAGGCTTGGCATTGGCTGTCCCTACTGTAATCTCACTAGATACTTTTTTTTTGGGGGGGAAGCATATACATCTCTTTGTGAGATTATGTTTTTGTGTCTAAGATGCATAATCTTACTGGAATCTTATTTTTCTGCAACAGGTGGGAATCTACCTCCCGTTATATGATATCTTTCGCAATAAGTTGGAAACATTCACCAACGAGAGTGTACCTAGCTTATCTCCATATGCCCCCTTAGTCGCAGGAGCATTGGCACGTTCATTAGCATGCACAACATGCTATCCCATCGAGCTCGCAAGAACAAGGATGCAGGTACTTTGTAACTGACAGGTTATGTTTAAGTTATTTTTTTAATCAGATAGCTATCTTTTTGTTTCAAATTGAGGACTTTATAGCTACCTTGTACATAGTCTTTTAGTTAGCTCTTTTGGTGTTGACTTTCAGAGTTCAATTTTTGTGTACGTCAGCTGTACACATTTGACTTCGTTATACATGGTTCCAAGAAGGATCTGATTCTTGTTGCTCTGGTATATAGGCATTCAAGGTAAACAATGCTGGTGGAAACCCCCCTGGTGTTTTGAAGACTTTAATTGGCGTCCTGGCTAATGTCAGTATCCCTTCGAATACAGGTATCTTTATATCATATATCTAGATAGACATTCTCTCTGTTTCATTCGGTTAGATGTGATGCCTTGGTGATTTGATTGTTTTAAGTTCACCTTACGTGTCACTGCCATGAGACTAAAACGTCATTTCCTGCTAATTGATTCACATGTGTTTATTAACATATCACCAAGTTGTCTGTGTTTTTATCAGTTCAAAGTTACCGCATCCTGTGGACAGGACTTGGAGCACAGCTAGCACGTGATGTTCCTTTCTCTGCAATATGTTGGTCAACTCTAGAGCCTGTAAGCTTTTCCGTTGCTTATTGTTTCCGCAATTTCCCTGCTAATCTCGCCAGCGTTCTCATGATTTGCTTTCTTCGTCATTGTAGATAAGAAGGCATTTGCTTAGTCTCGTTGGGGAGGAAGCCAATGCAGTTGCTATCATGGGGGCAAACTTTTCTGCCGGTTTTGTTGCAGGAAGCCTTGCTGCTGCTGCCACATGTCCACTTGATGTAGCTAAAACTCGAAGGCAAATTGAGGTTGCTTCTCGTTTTGGTCTTTTGTTCATCTATTTATACTTATGTGGATTTCCAGTGCTAAATGTTCAGTTGAATTGTGCAGAAGGATCATTCAAGGGCACTGCGGATGACCACGAGACAAACACTGGTGGAAATTTGGAGGTATTGTTTTCCTATTTGTACTTAACTTTATGGAGAGAATTTATAATCATAAACTTGAATTAAGGGTGAAGCAATACTGCAATATTGCTGGCTCTCAAATAGTGGCACCTCAGAATAAACATGAAAGAGTGATGTTTAGTCCCTTGTCTAGGTTCATGCTGCTAATCACTTGAAACCTGTGCTGTCTTGTGTATAGTACTGTAGCTATATTATTCCCAGTTTCCGTCCCCATGCCTGACTTTAGCTGGTATACTTCATCTGAGAATACGTGCAATGTATGCAATATGAGATGGCCCGTCCGACTCTGTTGTTGCCACTGTTCTAATGTCACATTTGAATATCAGTAAACACAATCTGTGTTTTCTTTGTTGACAGTGAATCATTGAAAAATAAAACCTATCTGGATTGGTGACTAGTCTCATTTTTCTTTGTCCATCCAGGTCTGGGGGGCTTAAGGGTCTGTTCACAGGAGTTGGTCCTCGTGTGGGCCGAGCTGGTCCTTCAGTTGGCATTGTTGTATCGTTTTACGAAGTCGTCAAATATGCACTTAATCGGCAACATCATCTTCAGCATAGCAGAGTTGAAGAATCTCATTCCTGACCTAGGCGGATGCAGACATTTGATAACCAATTTTGATCTTCTACTTCAGAGAACAGAAGAAGGATAACCATTGCAAAAAGACTCACCCTACACTTTGAGATTTCAATCTTGTAACCACAGTAGGTTTCTCCTCTCATGTTTTATTTGGCTGGTACAGCTGGCTTGTATATGTAGACAGCGAATGGATACGAACAACCATCACTTTAAACCCCCAATGTGTCTCATTTGCCTATTGGTCCTTTTTATTCATGTTTTGTTGTTTTATTATAGTGTACATATGATCATGTCACTGAAATTATTGAATCGAATCGGACAGACAATTATATTACCATGACCTTTGAAATGAATACAAATTGGAAATTTCATTGCATGTGCAATCCTATCCTATCCCATCCCCCACCCAGCAACAAGCCAAAAGATCTTCAATAATCATCATGACTCTCACAATCTTCTTCCACCCTTCAACACAAACCAAAGAGAATAAGTAGCCCATATCTCTAGCTAGGCATTACAATTACAATTACTTGCATCTCACAATCTCCTCTAATAAATGCTCTGCTTGTGCTGCATGATGGTAATGGAACTCAAAAGAATCTGAAACTGGAAGACGACGCGTCAAGCGGATGAATGAGGTAGGTGAGGATCAGCGCCACCAGCATCAGCATGTACGCGATCCCTTGGTCTATGCTTGTCCCTGCACCAACATCATTTTTTTAAAAAAGCTCAAATCAACATGTTGTGTACGCGAAAAATGATACATACCGAAATCATGTCATTTACATGAATGCAATCTTACCATCGCTGGTTGGACCAGGAGCTGGAGCTTGAGACTGCGCCTGAACGCCTCCTGCTATAAATGTGACCAATAGCAGGGCAACAGCAGCTGGTCCAAAGGCAAATCTGTAGATTGCCATTGTTATTGAATTATTCCTCTCTATTTTCTTCAGCAAATGTGGATAGTTTTTGCCTCTAATCTCCTTTCCTCACTTTCTTTCTGGCAAGAAAAGAAAGTAAATGTTGAGGAGAGAAAATAGAGAGAGAAGCAAAGCACACCGCTCAAAACCAGAAACGAGAGAAATTGCAAAAGAGAGATCTGGTTTAAGTGCGTCGGGAGATCCTGACGTCTCTTTTTATAGCTTCTTCTCAAGTTTAAAATTAAAAAAAAAGAAAGGAAATTATTCGAAAAAAGGAAAGAAAAAAAAATTGATTTGAAAATAATGCTTTGTAGAATCTGTGGGTGTATAATAAAAACAAACGACAGGATAGAAAACGATTAAGCCAGTCAAGTGGCAAGCTAGCTGTATCTGCTCCAACTTCATAAAAAAAAGTATGACAGCTTGGATTCACTCATTATTGAGTCATCTAAATCTATTTTTAATCAACCACCAAAAACTACCTAAATGAACATGTTCAATAAGAGAACATAGAGCATGAGAGAAACATATCTGCCAGCGCATGTTTGGTGATCGTACCTCATGTCGCCTGCCTGGAGATAAACAATCAACATTCTGACGTTATCGTATCTAGGACCAAGCACAAGCAAAGCCGGATTTCCAACTAGTCAAAAGGTGAAGAGTTAGGGCCATGGGGGTAAAGGCATTAGATGCAAAAAGTGCGGCTTATGTGGGAAGGATCTTTTATAGTCCCGGAAAGTCCTCCTTGTTCGTGAAAGATTGCTTTAGTAGCACTCGGTAAATCTCTGCAAACTTCTATACTCCATTGACATAGAATTTGTCCAAGTTATGAACATATTTCTTTACCGCTCCGCATTAGTCATCGTCAGTCAGAAAATGCTAGTTTACTGCCCCTGTAAGAACATCAACGTCATATGAAATAGTCAGACACGGAACGGTCACCACACAGACACAATCTGTAAAATGACCCGACTGAAACTACAAGCCAGCTGATCTTAGTTAATCATAATCAAGACTGTTCTTTGCCTTTTAGATTAACATCTGATACCTGGGTGTACCAAATGGCAAATGCAGCAAGCATTTCGTTTTGGCTCTCTTCTAGCCTCTGATTTCCACTTCATCTTCCAACTGAGCTTCTCCATTTCCAGCTTCTAAATTTCACAATCACCAATTTCTGTTGCATTTAGCATCCTCATCTCCACCTCCCTTACACCAAACTTCATCTTCAAATTCTCAATATCATCTACCACTCCAACCGCATCATCATCAGTCACTCCATCCAATTACACCACTAACCCTTAAGAACCACAAATCCCTTTACGCTGCACAATTGTCACTAACCCTAAACCAAAAATACAGTCAGCCAGTCAGAAAACTGCTAGTGCGATCACAACAACAAAATTACACATCAACAGATTCCAAGACACAAACTTTGCCTACACTGAAGACACAGAGTAATCGCCACATAAAAGCTCGTAGTCTAGAATCAGAGAAATTGGCGCGAGAAGTCGAATCCGTGGAACTCAGAAATCTGAATCAGTTTTAGGGCTTTTTGCAACTTTGAGTAGTCGAAACGACGGCGTTTGGCGACACTTACCTGCGAGGCCGAGAGGCATCAGCAGTTCGAGGGTTTGAGAATCGGGATCGAGTATTGGATGTCGATTTTGTCCAGGTAATGGTTTCGTTTATGGATGGATTATGGTGATGGAATATTATCAATCGTTGTGGTGATAAGGATTCGGTTTCTGTTGTTGTTACAGGCCTGCAGGCGAAGTACTGAGCTTTGTGGAGAGTGATAGCTTAACAGGAGTCCCTCTGCTAATTGACTTGGATAAACTGACGCTAGGTAGCATCTTGGTACTATCTGAAGGATAAGTGAAGTTTGGCTGTTTATACTGATGAGTTATTTGTGGACGTGTGGAAATTTGCCAGCATTTTAGATAGTATAACGCATTTCAGAGGCTGGTGGCATAGATTTGTAGTATCGGTGGTAGCAAAGTCATGTTTTCTGTCAGTTTCAATCCTGATTGGTGTGTTCTAACTTCGCGATTACTGCAAAGGCTCCAATCACATAGAAGTTTTGTGAATGCTAGGGTTAAATGGATGCGAGACCCATGGCTAGACCATGTTGTTGAAAGGGAGAAAAACCTTCAAGCAGTTTTAGCAATCCAGTCTTTACTCTTGTCATCTCCTACTAAAGCACTACCTGTATCCACTGTCTCGACCTACAAACGTGACCTCCTTCGCCTCCCTGTGTCAGCGGATACCTCTTCTTTTATCCAAAAGTACCCAAGTTTTTTTCAACAGTTTCGTCCACAACTCTTATCCATACCTCACGTCAAACTCACTCAGGAAGCCTTGTCTGTTTACAAAGAAGAGGCGTTTATTCACTCTTCGCCTGCTCACAGGCAAGCTGCTGCTGAGCGCCTTACCAAGCTTCTCATGCTCACTGGAGCAGGTAAACTTCCGCTCCACATCATTGACATGCTTAGATTTGATCTTGGACTCCCTCACAACTACATTCTTGCCCTTGTCTCGTATTACCCGGATTACTTTGAGATCTGCAGAGTAAATGATTATCCAAGTTCCGACTCTGAAGTTTTTGGCTTAGGACTAGTGAGGTATAGGGAAGATTTGGCTCTCTCGATTCTCGAAAAGAAGGCAATGAGTGAGACGTCTAGGTTTAGGAAAGGTATGAAACTGCAATTCCCAGTCCAGTATTGTAATGGCTTTGAACATGAGAAGAGGGTGAAAATCTGGATGGAGGAGTGGCAGAACTTACCCTATATATCACCATATGAAGATGCATTCCATCTTAATCCACACAGTGATCAGGCAGAGAAGTGGACAGTGGCAGTGCTCCACGAGTTGTTTCATTTACTTGTATCTAAGAAGATCGAGATTAGGAATCTGTGCTGTTTGGCGGAGTACTTGGGATTTGACTGGTTGAGGTTAAAGAAGGCTTTGAAACATCACCCAGGGATATTTTATATCTCAAATAAGATTAGAACGCAGACAGTTGTGCTGAGAGAGGCGTACAGAAAGGATATTTTATTAGAGAAACACCCATTGATGGGTGTGAGACATAGGTACATTCACCTTATGAGCAAAAAGAAGAAAAGGAAATCAATGAGAAAACTATCAAATAAGGGGAGAGCTCAAATCCCTCTTCACTCCAAAGGTCGACGAGGAGAAACTGATGATAGACAAGTAGAAAAAGAAAACATAAAGGAGTCTTCTGAACCAGAATATGAAACTTTTATTTAGATACGAAGGGATTGATTGCAGCTTGTAGGAACCAAATATCAGTAGTTTCTTTTGGCTGAGCAGAATTGCTATGTGATTAAATCATGAAGCCAATTCACCCAGAAGAGATCTCTCACGGAAAGGAGGCTTGGACTATCCATAATATTAGACGTTGATTGAAGAGCTCAGCTCCAGTACTAACCGAGATAACCTACAGCTCTCCTTGATACAGTGAGCTTATAGTTTACTTCTCTTTGCAGCATTTTTGTAAAATCAATAAGTTATTTATTTCGATATATTCACTGTCTAGTGTATTGACTTTGGTTCTGAATTTTTTCGTATTGCTTATGGTTTGGCAAAGAAAAAGTCTCATTGACATGCTTCCATTAGGTCTGTTTAATGATATGAAGTGCACAAATATTACAAAATTGAGGGATTTTGCTCTTGGACGGGAGAAGAAGCTGTAATAGTAATAATTTATCATTCTATTAGATGATGAATGGTCGTTAAACTTTCTTTGACTGACTTTGAGCTTTTATTCCTTTTATATAGTGGAAACAAATAAGGTCAAATTGTGTTCCTCACTGATACATGCATCTATTCGTAATAGGCCTTGGAGAAGTTTGTTAAGACTTTATCATGTAATCACTCGTAGGGAAAATGACCTGTGAGACCTTGTAACAAAATCTTGAATGTATTAGTAAGTTTATATCTTCTGCGCAGCGATTGTGTCACTGTGTCCATCATAGCTCAATTTTATTATCCGTAACTCTTGTAAGTTTTTATTTTTAGAAACAGAACAGCAGGGTATAGATGCGTATACTGTGATCAGATGTTAATACTTGTATGCATGCCGTTCATATTTGATAGGTATTTGGTTTCAGATATATGCCCTCATTCTCACGTTGTTGAAGTAGAACTTATTGAGGGTTGCTTTCATGGTTGACTGCTGTATTTCTTTCTTAGAATACTGATTTTGTTGTGATTGTAATTAACATATGTCTATATGGGTAACTGATGGAGATTATTTTGTATACACATTTCAATTAGTAGTTACAATTTGGAGGACAGTCAGAAGTCCATGGTTGATGTTGTGGCTGGAACAGCTGCTGTCAGAAACCGATTGCCTTTAGTCGACCCTGCTGGTGCCTTTAAAGGTATGGTACTGAACTGTTTCTAGCCAGTTTTGTCTGATTAATTAATTAATACTGCTAGGTTGGAAATATTGTAGTAAAACCACGTTTCACCAAATGAGCTTCAACTAAATATGTATGCACGATAAACATGGAATTGAACACAAATTGTTTTTTCCCCATTCGAAGCTCAAGTATAGTGCTGTGCTACTTGCTCTGTGAGTGTTAAGATCCATAAACCCTTTTCCGTATGTATTTTCTTCTGGACGGAACGTCATAGTTCATACTGTTGAGCCCCTACCCTATATCATTTTCAGATTTAGAGGGGTCATCAGAAACTTGGAGACAGACAGTTATTGGGCTGCTTATCTGGCCAGGTCATTCCACTCATGGATTTGTCTGTGTAGGAGATTTGCTAGTGACAGGTCACCCTTGTAGGTCGACGTTATTGTTTATATCGAGGCGGTTCTGGGGCCGTCTTAAAAGACCTCATGATTTTGTTATTTCCACATCACACCTTTTCCCCTCCCTTTGCCTTATGGCCTTTGGTTTTCAAATTGCAAGATTTCTTTTCTTCCTACCTACCAGCAGTTGCGAGTTTCTCTCCATCCTCATGTTTAAGAATACTTTAAAATCAGATTTCAATTTGATGGTTGATGTTGAAAACTATACTCATCCATCATTAGGTTCCTTGTACATGTCTTGAATTCGGTTGAGTCATCTGATACAAAGATTTATGGTAAAGGGATTATAAGAATATGACACTGGAATATTGTAATGATCGTCTTTTGAGTGACACAGTCTTAATTAAATAGACATACCTATGATAGTGAAGTTCTTGTGTGTTTAGCCTTACAGCTTTAATCTTACGATTCAATGTAACATTAATGGGGCAATGTTGGTGGATGACTAATTTAGCGTCAACCGTCAAGTATGTGTTTTTTTCTTCTTTTTCTTTTGGTGGAAAAAGCTCAGTATTGACTTTTGTCCACTCGGAACTTCAAGGTGCTTCTTCAAGCCTGCTTGTACTAGCAAGAGGATGTTATAGGTGAGTAATTTGTGTACTTTTCATTGATCCTGCAATCATAACTCGATTAGAAGGCAAGCAAAAATAGGACCACGCAATGAAATGGTCATCACATGCAAAATCCAGATGTGGGACTCTGTATGGATTTGATACGGTTCAAGCAAGTGATTGACTCATCGGAGCTATTTAGAATCAATGGCTCTTAGAAACGAGAAAGGGGAGGGAGTGGGGATCATGAATTGAAAGGTGCACTTATGTCAAGTTCATATGTTTCATGTGTTAATATTAAATGAGGATTGAGATATGAGAAAGAGGAGAATTTAATAGTCCACACTCCACATATGACAAAGTTTGAATCTGAGTATGTACTGTGCTGTGACTAGATTGTGGATTGTGGTGAATGATTGGCTAACTGTTTTCTGTTTGTTGAAATTTTTATTTCCTTTTCCTTTAAATATCTTGCACCTATCCTTTAGTTTCTTTTCTAACAGATGATGGAGTTTGATTTCCCGAAGATGGTCATCAAGTCACACTAACTGATGACATTTTGTTTTATTTTTAAATTTTTTTGGCAACATCTCTTGTTAGATGAATTCGTTCTCTTCTCTTCTGTTTTGATGTTCCCTAATATGCTAGCCACTAGGTTCTACTGCCTATTTATTCATTGAGATCACAAGTAAATGATTGTAGTATCATCTTTTTTTTTAAAAAAATTATTGACGCATGTGTCACAAAAACAAGTATGTTCTGTTGCATCATTATAATTTATAACTTTAGTGTGCAAACAATCGATGGATCTGTATGTGTCTTACATATTGCTATTTTGCATTAATTAGGTGTTACCTGAGAAGTTCGTTTGATCTAACTGTTAATAGATTATTGACTGGTGCAGGATCATATTATTGGTTACCAAACATGTCTAAAATTTATGCACTTTCCTGGTCCTGCCGGGGGGCATGGGTATTGATATCCTCAACTTGGTAAAGAACAGTAGAAGAAGATACTCCCGACCACAAAATGAGCCGAGAGAGATGGGAGGGAGGTAGTTGACAAGAGGTAATTGCTGTTTTGAGAAAGTTAATGTGCATTAGCATTACTAAATACATAGATTGAGGATGATTTTGTTTCCTGAGAGTGAGTGTGTATAGGTGTGTACTAATTAGTTATTATTGCGAAAAATCCAAAGTTTTGTCTTCATGGTCCCCCCCCCCCCATTTCGGCTATAAAACTCCCATAGATTTCTCAGAGAGCACTGAAAACCAGCAAGACAAAAATGGTCCCAAATCATTATTTTCCAGATATAATACTTGAAAATTTGAACCATAACTTCATGAAACTAGTCATGACTTATGAGAACTTACCATTATGTACATTAGTGGTAACAACCTAGTAGTTTCACCGTCAATCTCACCACTCACGTTTTACAATAGAATATTATTACCATCTTGGATTCTTGGAGAAGTAGTAATATGACTGGAGTAAATTGTTTCAGCCTTTAAGAAATCATGCGTCTCTGTGATAACAGAATATCTTCTTTTTTTTATTCAAGTTTAACAGGGGCGGAACCAGGGGGTGTAGAGGGTGACAAATGTCACTCCCAAATTTTTTGAATTTCTTCTTATATATAATAAAATCACAAAAAGTTAATAAAATCTATAGGCATATAATAAAATTAATTCAATATTTGATACTTATATGAGTTCAAAACTTAATACTCAAATAATAAAATTAAAATAGTCATATATATATATATTACAATTAACATATTTTAAATACATCAACAGCAGTAACCCGACTTATGGAGAACAGTGTCCGAGTTTAAAGAAGCTCGGTCGAGCTTGCACCCTTCAATGCCAAATCTCACGAATGTGACTCGACCGAGCTAAGTGAAGCTCGCCCGGGCTCTCACGCATCATTTCATCGCCCAAAAAAAAGAGTACCCGAGCTTCGAGCTTCCCATATTGCACTACCGAATTTCGCTCGCCCGAGCATAAAATGACTCGCTCGAACTTATCTGTCACCCCCTAACTTAATTTCTGGATCCGCCCATGAGTTTAACTGTTTTAATAGTGAATGTCTGCCATTTCATAATTTCATCTTTAGACTTAGAACATCCCCACTATGATCTTTTTGATCATAGAAAAGTATCATGAAATATGATTTAAATAAACATGCACCCCACCATGATCTTTTTTATCATAGAAAAGTGTCATGAAATATGATTAAAAAAATATGCACCCACCATGATCTTTTTTATCATAGTTTTGATCATCTCATGATAAAGTGTACAAAAGATCATCTCAGGATAAAAAATGGATTTGATCATGAACCGTGAACCAATCGCAACGCGACACGTGTACCGTGTAAGAAACTGTTCAGTTTTTATTTCAATATTGCAACGAATATATCTTTTAAATTACAAAGTAAAAAAAATTAAAATAAATACCAATATTCATAATTTTTTGAGCTCTATAAAACGAGATATACTTTGATATATTTTTTATTAATCTTAATATGTGATACCCCGTCCCACATCGGCTAAGAGAGCTGAATATGATAGGTTAATAAGTAAGCCTATTAACTATCTTGTCACCAACATGTCATGGTTTTTGTGATGGACTTCAGGTTGTGGTGACCTGAAGGATGGTGGTGACTGGTGACAAGAGACAGTTAGAATAGGCTAGGCTTATACCGGCTCAGATCTACCCTGTCCCACATCGACTAACAGAGAAATGATGGTCACAAGAGACAGTTAGAACAGGCTAGACTTATAACGGCTCGGATCGACCTTTCCGGTGAGATCGTTACTTTGCTGGTACCTTTCATTTTATCCCCTTCATGCTTTTCACTTGTTTTGTGTGTGTGTGTTTTCCTGATATATATAAAAGAACACGTACAACACAGTCTACCAATTACTTAGAGCTACATACCATTTCAGTGGTTTAAAGCACTTTGTGCTTTGTTTTGTTTATGCAGATAGGGATTGAATGCCAGTTTTAGTGCCTAGGAATTTGCTCAGCTAATTCAGCAAACCTTTTTCTAATCCATGATTATTAATTAATTTGCATGCATATATAATTATATATATCAGCTTTGCGTTTTGGTTTACTTGTGTTGTGTCCCCGAAATATCCAGCGAGCGAGTGTGTGCGTTTAATCCGTTGTCGCGACAACCAGTCCAGAGAGAGAGACATCACGTAGAAATACGGATCGGGAAGTTGATTATGGGCCGACTTCAACTTTATAATAATAATAAAAAAACTGGGCTTGATATCACGTAAAAGGATTTTGCAGCAGATAATTACCATTTCAAGTTGTGAGTTATGCATCTATTGAGTGCTTTTTGTAATTATATTCTTATGTGGAACTCAACAATCACGATATTGGGAGTTCCTGGTTGTTGGTGCAGTATTTTGTTTTTGAATGGAGCTGCCAATTAAATTTCCCGGGTCTTCTTGCATTTGTGGGCCATGAAAACCATTTTGGATTCATATCCTCCATTATTATTATTATTATGAGTCATGAGCCACTTTAAAATGTCTCTGCTGATGTTACCTCTTCATTGCTGAGCACCGCTAAATAAATGACATTTAATCCCCAGTAGACGTCCAAGAGCGAGAAATATCGACGAGAATGGAAAGGCATTTTTTTCTCCCTCTCTTTTTTAGATACTAATAAACCTGTTACACAACTGGAGTCTTTCATATAAAAAAATGAAAGTCCAACTGAGTCCAAAACAAAACTCGGACGAGATGACTCGGTAAGGCTCGGCGAGCAATCGAGGCTTCATCTTCAAGATAAGGTTTATATTTCCTTCAATCTTCTGCTTCCTTCTCAGTCTGATTGATCACTTCCTCAACTCCAACTCCGACACTTCTTCCACCAGCAGCCACACAGGAATTGAATTGGAGAGAGAGAGAGATCAACAACAAAAGACAAGCTCAAAACCCTAATTAAATCCCCCCCACCCAATGACCACACTTCAGACTTCCCTTATTGGAAAACCACCTCTCCTCCTCCACCTCCATCCTCGCCCATGTCGTCTCCGCCCTTCGAAGTTTCTACCGTCTTCCGTCTCCATTGTTGTTGCTGCGTCCAAATTGGGAAAGTCCTTCCATTGTCGAAGGAGAGTGATTTCATGCGCGTTGCATTCCGATACGGCTAATTCCAGTTCCGAATCGGTTTTGAATGGCGCGGAGGTGCCTCGGTTGGAGGAACCGGATGTGTTGCGGAGTGAGTTTGAGGTCGGGGAGGAGGCGGTGAGTGTTGGGGATGGGGAAGTGGGGAGTTCGGGTCAGGGTGAAGTCAAGGTTGAGGCTTTAGTGGAGGAGAGTGGGGAATTGGTGGGGAAGAAGAGTAGGATTCCGTTGCTGGTGTTTTTGATTGGAGTGTGGACGAGGATTAAGAAAGGGATGGAGGCCATTTTGGGGTCGGAGTGGATGAGTTGGTGGCCGTTTGGGCAGGAAGAAATGCGGATGGAGCGGTTGATTGCAGAGGCCGAGGCAAATCCATTGGATGCTGAAAAGCAGAGTGCTTTATTGGTGGAACTTAACAAACACAGGTAATGTAGTTGAAGTAGCATTGCTAGCAGTCTCAGTTGATGTCATGGGTCGATGAGAATTGCTATCATCAAGAAAGGTTGACGCTTTTCTATGTAATTAGATTTCAAATCCGAGTGTGTGAGATGCTAACAGCAGGGCATTTCATATTTAGATTTGTGGGACAGTGACGTGGTAAATTAGTTTTACTGATTGAAAGTGAGAGTGATAGTCATTAGTCGCGGCTCAGCTTATTTAGAACATTGAATTTGTTGTAAAGTAGTTGTGGGAAACTAGGTTCACACTTCACAGTGTGCCAGTTGCCGCCAGTCTTGGGACTTGAGAGGGTTCCAGTTATGGAAGGACTGGGTATCATATAAGTTGTTCAATTAATGATCTCACGTTGACCTGATTTCATAAATGTTTGCCGGAAAGAAAATTTACGGCAGGAAGTTGTTGTTGTTTTTTATGGCACATTGCAATTTTCCTTCGTCGGATATATAGCAGCTGTGATGGGGCTCTAAACAACATTGCTTTTGTAGAAGTAGCATCGATCATATTAAGAATGTTCATCTTTTTTCAAGTGTGGCGGAATCTTGAGGTAACACAACAGCTTCCGTGGCTACACTGTTGCCATGAATGCAACATTGTTTTTGTATATCAAACTGTATGCCATGGTCATTTCATTTGAATGTGCATGGAAGTTCGTTCGTCTACTCATATCAGCGTTGCATTTTTTCTGTGTCAACCTCACATAATCTTTACATTAACATAAGCTAATACATGTTTCGCTTCCCAGTCCGGAATCTGTCATCAAACGTTTTGAGCAAAGAGATCATGCTGTGAACAGTCAAGCTGTTGCTGAGTATCTGAAAGCTCTCGTGGTTACGAATGCTATTTCTGAATATCTACCTGATGAGCAATCAGGGAAGCCATCTAGTCTCCCTGCACTGGTACATCACTGCTTTCTTTGTTTTTGGAGCATACATGTATATTATCACTAAGTTAAATCAACTTTTAATTTCTTCGTAGTTACAAGAATTAAAGCAGCGCATTTCAGGAACCACCGATCAACCCTTTTTAAATCCGGGCATATCGGAGAAACAGCCGCTGCACGTGGTGATGGTGAGACTTTTAGGTTTACTCCAAGAAAATATATTGAATGCTCAAAGTATGAGATCTCTTGTGCGTTTTGCGTTCAATAGGTTGACCCCAAGGTTTCAAACCGATCGTCACGCTTTGAATCAATGTCAACTATTGTGGTTACAGTTGCTTTTGGTTTGTTATGGTATGTCAGTTCTTATTCATTTGGATCTGAAATTTGTTCTACAATACTTCTTATTGTTGACTCCTCAGTTATCATAATTGTCATTTAATTGTCACGTATTTCAGGGTTATGGGTGCCGTTGCACTTCAGAGGTACATAGGCAGCTTAGGTGGGATAGGAGCCTCTGGTGTAGGATCCAGTGCATCATATGCTCCAAAAGAGTTGAATAAAGAAGTTAGCCCAGAGAAGGTGAGTGGTCCAATAGAGTCTGCAGAAGTTTCCAGTAATTTCTTCACTACTATTTGCTATGGTCACCTTCTCTGTCTCCTGCAGTGCGACCTGCGTCTAACTGTTACTCTCTTACACTTATTTGCTCTGGCAGAATGTTAAGACCTTTAAGGATGTCAAGGGATGTGATGATGCCAAACAAGAACTTGAAGAAGTGGTTGAGTATCTCAAAAATCCATCTAAGTTCACTCGCCTCGGAGGAAAGCTGCCAAAGGTAGGTTCCCAGGCTGCTTGTTGATTCCTGTCAGCAAACCAAACTGAAGAAGTTTAACATAAACTGATTGTGCTTTTTTTCCTTCTGTTGGGAACTGTCCATTGCATGGACACTGTGTTTCACATGTTGTGCTTGTGCATGTAACTCAGGGAATTCTGTTGACTGGATCGCCAGGAACTGGAAAAACACTTCTTGCTAAGGTAAAAAAAATGTTGAAAAGAGTCCACTGTGATATATCATTTAATCAATCCTCTTTCTTCTTGCATTTATTCGTTCACAGTTAATGTGAAGTATATTACAGGCCATAGCTGGAGAAGCTGGCGTGCCATTTTTCTACAGAGCCGGATCTGAGTTTGAAGAAATGTATGTCATTTACTGAATGTGCTTTTTAAACATTATTGCATTATTTCATTATGAAGGAAGAATCAGTATCAAAGCTGGTAGATATTCAGATAGTGAAGACTGAATAATATCATTGCTGTTATCATCATCATACTAGCATTTATCAATAATTGGTGTTACACATGAACTATACACACATTGTCCCTCGCCAGAATTGGAATCTTCAGATTTTTACTTTCATAGTTTCTTATGATAGAAGAGCCTTAATCGAACTAGCAGGTAAAAAGAAGCTGACTGCAATCTTTCCGATGACAGGTTTGTTGGGGTCGGTGCAAGGCGTGTGAGATCTTTATTTCAAGCTGCCAAAAAGAAGGTTGTGTAAAACTTGAAGTGCTCTTTAGTTACAATCTTCATATCATTTTTACTAATAGTAATTGGATAAGGCTTTTCGAGAAATCAAATGTTGTGTCTGTACACTAGTACACTAGTCCATTTCCAGTGGCATGAGCTTGGCTATGATATAGAACTTTCATGCTTGAAGTGGCATTTCCATTGTCAGCTCTTGTATGGTCACTGTTTCTCTACTCAATCAAAACTTATTTGTGTTGCACAACTAAGTACTAACAGCTTCTTGACTACTTTTTGGCTTTAAAAAGTTATGCGTACTATAACTATAAGAACTATCATCAAAATGCTACTTTTATTACCAATTAAACTATCAACACTAACATAAAATTTTAATTTCCTTGTATCATTTAGGCTCCGTGCATTATTTTCATTGATGAAATAGATGCTATTGGATCAACTCGCAAGCAATGGGAAGGGCATACAAAAAAAACATTGCATCAGCTGCTTGTGGAGATGGACGGTTTTGAACAAAATGAGGCAAGTAGTACTTCAATTGGTTATAACTAATAGTTTTTCTCCCTATATTACCGTAATGAACTTGTTTCTGTACAGGGTATTATATTGATGGCTGCTACAAACTTGCCTGATATATTAGATCCAGCTTTAACAAGGCCGGGTAGATTTGACAGGCATGTAAGTGATCTTGGTATAATGAACCCCCCTCTATAATGAGCGGTGATAAAGATGTGCTGCCTATATGATATTGTCCTCACTATCTAGCAATTTAGGCAGCATAATACTCTAGACACTCGCCAGAGTTGACTAGGGTCTAAACGAAACCATTCATTTGCTGATTTTAGATTGTCAACATAATCAAATACTCACTCAAGAGTCAAGACTGTACATTTATGCTCCCTGGAACTTATCAATCTTTAAGAGAAGTTTTTTATTCACTAAGATATTGCCTGCCAAACAAAAAATATAGATAAAATGAAATTATCTGCAAATCTGGCTACTATTAATCGATTTCTTTTTCTCGGTAGTATCACTAACTTTATGTAGTTCAGGTTCACCTGCCCTGCTAATTGAGAATATGATGATGAACCGTGTGTATATTTTAGATTGTGGTAACAAATCCAGATGTACGTGGGCGTCAAGAAATATTGGAGCTTTATCTACAAGATAAACCCCTTTCTGATGACATAGATGTCAAGTCTATTGCTCGTGGTACCCCAGGATTTAATGGAGCAGGTAATATGCTCAAAACAAACAAAAATTTATTGTGAAGTCATTTTTTATTCACAACAACATTTTAACTCGGATATTCATGAAATAAACCTCTGAATGTGGTCCTACATAGGTCTTGTATGCTTTTCATGCATCTTCATATAACTGTTTGTTGATCAGATCTGGCGAACTTAGTAAACATTGCTGCTATTAAGGCTGCCGTGGATGGTTCCGAGAAGTTGACAGCTGCACAGTTGGAATTTGCAAAAGACAGAATCATTATGGGTACAGAGCGGAAAACCATGTTTGTATCTGAAGAGTCAAAAAAGGTAGGATAGTCCTACAGTTGTAATTTGTGACTGATTGTCAAGTCCATAACATCTTTACTGTATATAACTGTATTGTTCATCCCTTATTGGATTTCACCTTTTGCTTGGAAATGATGTAAACTTGATCAACATACAATTTCAGCTTACTGCATATCACGAGAGTGGCCATGCCATTGTTGCGTTAAATACTGATGGTGCACATCCAATTCATAAGGCAACTATTTTGCCTCGTGGTTCTGCTTTGGGAATGGTGACACAACTCCCATCAAGTGATGAAACATCAGTAAGCAGAAAGCAGTTGTTGGCACGTCTCGATGTTTGTATGGGAGGAAGAGTCGCTGAGGAGCTTATCTTTGGTCAAGATCATGTAACAACCGGGGCAAGTAGCGATCTAAGCAGTGCTACACAGCTTGCTAAGTATATGGTACTTTTTCCGGCACTTTTGTCGTAATTTGCTGTTGAACTGAAAACTAAAAGTAGTCAGATGAGAATTCTCAAGTTAGCTTATGACTGCAGTATGTATCTTATTCTTATGAGCTATTTGATTTTCTTTATTAATAGATTATGATGTGGCCATCTTTATGTAGGTTTCTAGTTGTGGGATGAGTGATGCAATTGGACCGGTGCATATCAAGGAACGGCCAAGTTCCGAAATGCAATCTCGAATAGATGCAGAGGTTTGATTTTTATGAGATATATACAAGATGTTACATGCGGCTTCATTTTATCTGCTGTCAGTAAACCGCTAAACAAGTCGTCCCATCCCTGCATCTTTTATGCAGTACTCTTTCAGTGTAAAAGAGTGATTTTAACATGCATCCTGTTGCAATATTTAAATTGAGGGTTTTGAGTCTGAAAACGGTCATTAATTGGTCCTCTTATTCAGGTCGTGAAACTCTTGAGGGAGGCTTATGAGCGAGTGAAGGTTTTACTTAAGAAGGTTAGCATGTGATTCCATTATTTATTAAAGAAAACATCGATCGTGCTTCACCAGGTTGTGTGGTTAATGCTTACGCCGCTATATAGGTTCACCTTGATAAATCCGTGGCGAGAGAATGTAGCTATCAATTATACATATAGCGATGGATTAAACTAACATGTCCTTTATAAGAAATCTGTGCTCCCGAACAAGTGTTATGTAACATAGTTAACGCAAGATTCATTTGTTGATTAATCAAAATATTGAGTGACGGCAACATTGAATCTTTCTGATCCTCGTATAAGGGAAAACTAAGTGTTGCCTTTCGGTTCATTATAGCCCTCTTCAACTAATTCTCTTTTTTGGGGTTAATCGAATATAGTTGCTAGTTAATGTTTGGATGTTCATAATGAGAATGTGACTCATTTGATTGTTGGTTTTGTTATACTTTTTTTTAGCATGAAAAGGCATTGCATTCACTGGCCAATGCACTATTGGAGTATGAAACTCTTGGTGCAGAAGAAATAAAGCGCATTGTGCAACCATACAGTCAGCTACCCGAGCAGATACAACAAGGGCAACAAGAGGAGGAGTTTGTGTTGGTATAATCATCCATATTCTACTCAATGGCAGGACTGCAAACATTGTAGTATATGATCCCTGGACTTCAATGGCCTAGAACTACGATGCCCTATATCATCTTGAGACGGGGAGTGGCATGGTGTCCGTGGTTGGCAGTTAGGAGGTGATAGAGTCGTCTGTGGACTACTCAGGCTCAAATTTCATTTGGGGTATAGTCAGTTATAGGTCCTGCACTCTTATTCATTTTTATACGGCAAAAACCACCCAACTATTTAATTTCTGGGAGGCCAAGTTTCACAACTGTAATGTTACTAGTAATTTTAAAAACTTAGTTTTTAGCCAAATGATAAATACAGGTACCTGATCATTTCATTCACGTTTTGGGTATTCAGAGAGCAAAATTGAATAGATGATCGAGGTTAGCCCGATGGTTGGCAAACTCGCAGGCGCGGTGCCCGAGTTCGAATCCTCATAACTACTATATAAAAAAAAGAGAGCAAAATTGAATATATTCAGTTCATTTGAGACAACTTAAGTTACATGTAACCTTTGAGTATACTGCTCTCATCAATTTACATAGGAGTTAGGACAAGTATCAAAGCTTGTTTACTTGGGGTTCTTCTTGTGTAGACTATTCTCATTATGAGGACGTATTGTATGAGGGCTTGTTGATAGAACTGGACTATTTGGCGTGGTGAATTGTGCAGTTCCTGGTAGTTCAGCGCCGGTTATATAGAGAGGCCCTGATTGTTCGGGGAAAGTTACTTGCGAGCAGGTAGACGCTTCATCGCTGGCTGCATAGATACTGTCTGATTTCTCAATGCTGGTTGTGTTAGAAACGGTTAACTGTGTCGAGCTGGTTGCTTGGCAACCAGATGGATTAAGCTTTTCGTGGTGAAACCTGACCACAAGGCAAGTGATATTATCACAACTTCCTCGAGCGAAAGCTATATCTGTTAACTTTTTAGCTGCTGCCTCTGGCTCATCTTCACTCAATGCAATTGAGATGGCATCCTTGTAAACAATTAAATTTATCAGCAGTTCATACTGGTTGATTTCCATGCTCACAATGAAAAACAAAAGAAGACGGCATACCTCGTTTGGAACTACGTCCCACAACCCGTCACTTGCAAGCACAAGCAATTCCATATCTTTACTAATTTCTAGATCCTAAAAATGAAGAACAGCTAAGAATTATAAGTGGTGATTACTAAATCTCTACTGTAATTTAGAATTCAGTAATGGACGAGTTCCTAATTCCTTAACAGAGAACTCCAATTACTGAACTGCAAAGACATTAACACCATTAGAAGAGTGCTGCATAAAACTGATACGCAATAGATGAATATTGATGGAATACCTGAATATCTGGCTCTGCCAGAACAAACTGTTTCAGCAAGCGGTTCCCAAAGGCACGAGACATTGCCAAAACGCCCCCTACCCTCCAGGTACCTGGAGACAGTAATTAACAATTTTATTTGTTAATTACTCGGTGATGATGCTGAGAATTTTACAACGAAATGAAAGACTTGCACATATATCTGGGTAAAAAGAAATTCTACATATGATACATCATTTACTCTCAATTCCCTGATCCTCATAAGGGAAGCAGCAAGCGGCGTGATTCTTACATATCAACTCAAATGCTAATTGATCAAAAAAAAAAAACTCAAATGCTAATTGATCAAAAAAAAAAACTCAAATGCTAATTAGTTTTAGAGTTCACACAGTTGAGATTCGAGCTTCATATATGTAATTGTATCTTGATCCATTTCGACTTTGTAGCCCAAGTGGTGCAGAATGAAAATGCTAAGAATATATAATCTGCAGTGCACAAACGTGGCAATGTTATCTAAGGGAACTTTTGACATACCTGCCCACATCACAACACCTCCAGCCTTCTCGATTCTCTTTTTCTCGTCGCGTCTGTTAGGTTTATGATCCTCCGATAAAGCAATAGCTGTAAAATGGAAAGAAGGCTCCTAAATCACTTGTGATTTGTGAACATGTCTTGTTGTCGCAGCCTTACCAGCGATAGCATCTTCTTAGATACCGTTTGATACCTTTTCCAGATTTTGACATAACTGTCCTCGAGTCTCCAACATTCGCAACATATAGATGATTGCCTAACAATATCGCTGTTGAAGCAGTCGAGCCATCATCTCTAAAAGTGTCTCTTTCAGCATCTAAGAAACCGCTGTCATTCTGACTGAATGTTTGACCTGCAAGATTCATCAGATCCATCGTCAATGATGAAATATCAACGAATTTATCCAGATAGCAACCAGAAGACGGGTAAAATTCAGGGTATTGAGCAAATTAACTGAAGATGAAACTCACTTAATGCCAACTTGGTGTTCAGCATGAACTCGGGATGCTTCGTAAGATTATCAAAGAGATGCTCTTTTAAGTACTCAGAAGCCCTTGAGCCACCATGACCTAAGAGGAATGCAAATTTAGAACTCAAACACAACCGTTCTCATAACACCATATCAGGGTTTCAACTCTAATGTTGAAAACAACATGTGCATCATGTTGGTGGTATAAAAAATTTAAAATTGGAATTACCATCAAATACCCCGAAAAGGCAGACATTTTTTCCATCTACATTGGATAGCTTAACATCATAGCAGTCCTCCATGCTAGCCCTTTTACCCCTGAGGCTCGCAAATCCACATATAATCCTCCCATCGTCACTATAAAAAAGAAATAAACCAAAGATAAGTTTTTTTCTTGTGTGAGAGCCTCAAAGTTTGTATACAGACAAACTCCGCATAGTTCCTCGAATGAGATATGCGCCAAGAAACCTGACCCACCTTTTCCAACCTCCACTGCAATATCCTCTACCATCCTCTTTCTTGGGCATTTGACTGATTACAGGTCCTGCTGTCGCAGTGTCGGCCATGATGGTGCTCAAGAGCTTTTCTAATCTGCAGATGGCCAAAGTAATCGAATGAGAAACACTCCCATACATTATTATTGTATCTCACCAGAAAAGCACATGCTACAAAAATAAAAGAGATTGTGAAAAAATATCAACAAACAAAAAAAAATCTTCTTCCAATAAACAAACATCACCCAACACATCTACAGAATCAAAAGTCAAAATGCTGATGGCGGCTGCCGGCCACCACATTAGAACCCAATCGAATATTCAATTCAAAGGATTGTCAATGTCATTTCTGACTTAACCTAATAAAAGAAACAGAAATGTGACGCCTATGTACCTCAACAAACCAAAATGAAGTGCTCATACCTATTCGGCAGCTGATCGGATCCGCAAAATTGTTTATGTTCCGGAGCGCAATCTGGAACAAGAATGGCGATGAGGGTTCCAGAAGATGCGATATGCTGACTGACTCATCAAATGGAAATTTTATTTAATTTAATTGGAAAGAGATACAAATATGAACTGTTTTCCTACCAGGATGCATTTTCGTATTTTCAAGTATAAATTCATAAAATTGAGATTAGTGAAAATTAAAAATGAAATGGCTTTGGTATAACTTTTTTTTATATATATATATACAGCTTCGGAAAAAGGTTAAAGCACAGAGAGCACCAAGCAGTGTCGAATCAAGTGAAGAAGAAGAAGAAGAATACTATGAAAGTATCTCTATTTACGTCTCCTCAGCTCAATCACGACTACACTAATGTTATCCTTACTGCCTCGCGCGATGGCTAGCTCAGCCAGAGATGCTGCTGCTTCTGTTGCACGACTCACACTGGTGGAGGTGGGACTATTTGGATCTCCATTATTGTGGGAGTCCTTGTCTAGGCTGCTTCTTCTCTTTAAACGACCGTATAGACATTGTCTTGTGACTTGGCAGGCCACTTCGTTGGTTATCACGTCCCATAGACCGTCACTGGCTAAGATTAGGAACTCGTCTTTGCTGGTTCTCTCACATACGGCTACTTCTGGTTCTGAGATTACATATGGCTTAAGGTAGTAGTCCCCTGCAGAGCACAAGTTTGTAAGTAACATATATAAATTTTAGTAATCACCCAGTTAAATATGTCAAACCAAAGGCAGCAAATCGCAGATAAGGAACACAAACATTGACTAATGATCATGGAACTCGAAAACAGAATCAATCATCCAAAATTCGAAAAAAATAGATTAACAGGCACACAAACTGGATAAACTAATAAGGTCAGTAATGAATGAATATAAAACATTCTTCATTTGACAAGTCCATGCTCTCTGTTAGTTGACAATATAGCACTTTTCAAATTTCTAAATTATAAAACTAGGTGTTCTCCAACAAATATAAAATTTGGTTGTATGGAAGGGAATCTGATTCGATTTTATTCATGCCATGTTATTCCAATTCGTGACAAACATTGATACAAAAATTTCCGTGGTTGCCTAATTGCCTTTGTATGAGTGATGCTTGTCAGTAACTTGAATTATGCACAGCAAAAAATTTAACCACATTATTTTTGAGTGATTGAGTTACTATACATACCTATTGATCTTGAGGTGGCAAGGACTCCCAGGACTCGAAATCCATTCCAGTTAATCACTCTCCCACCAGCAGCTTCAACTCTCTCAAGCTCATCTGGCCTGTTCGGCTGCACAAACACAAGAATGGGCCTCAATCTCATACCAAAAATTAACACACATTGTGACTTTGGACTTAAGCTTAGAAATGCCTGAATTTTTTTTACAACATTTTGCAATTTTAACTACCTTATGATCACTAGACAATGCCACAGCAACCCCACTCCGGCAAATCACAGCTCTCGAATCCCCACAATTCGCCACCACCACCTCATCTTCCCCAACCACCGCCACCACCGCCGTCGACCCTACCGTCTTCGTCTTATCTGTCGCCATCTCTCCGCAGTTAACCTCCTCATCCACCTTCCCAAAGCTGCCCGTCATCACCTTCTCCCAGTTCACAATCCTCCCTCCCGCCGCCACCACCTCCGCCGCGACCACCTCGTGCATCCTCTCCCTGCAAAACCTCGCTACGTTCGACCCTCCGTGTCCATCAAAAACACCGAAAAAGTCGTAATCCGCTAGGTTTTTGACAAACCTCTTCTGCACCGCCACCGCGTCCTCCATCTCTCTCCTCCTCCCGATGATCGACACCACTCCGTACTTTGACTTCCACGTCCTCGTCGCCACTCCTCTCGGAACTCTCTCTTCAAGATCATCACTACCTCCAGATCCGACCGACTCCGCCACCGCCACTTTCTCCTCCGTCGCTGAAAACACGCCCGAACAGCAACTCGTCGATCTCGTCGTCGCATCACCGCATATCAACGATTTCGTTCCGCATAAGTCCACCACACCAACCTCCTCCTCGTCCTCCACCATTTTCGAAAACCAAAATACGCATCGGCAGCAGCAACAGCAGCCATCGTCGCTTCTGTAAAATTTTACAGGCCAGAGATCAAATCCTGACCGTCCATTTCCTTACATGCAATCTCATGAACGACACGGAAATTCATAAATATTTATTCAAAATAAAAATAATTAAATAACAGAGACTAACTAACTGCAGCGCGCGCAGAACGTGGACGGCTAGGATTGATTCTATATAACAAATGGAGATCGGGCAGATGATGAGGCGGGCAATAAAGGTGGGGCCCGCGAATGGGAGAGAGAAAGTTTCTTTTTATAGGAGACGGGATTGTTGACCACGGGCAGGTAAAGTGATGCGGTGTCGTTAAAGGAGGGTGTTGCTGAGTAGCGTGTACTGTTTTGGTTTAATTGCTTTTAGTTTAATGGTTCGAAACGACGTGTCGTGTTGTTGGACCGAGCCGAGATTTGGTGTCAGTGTCAGGTGTGGTCGAATTGGATTTGCACACTTCGATCGTCCCTTTATGTATGTAAAGGTCGAAACCAAATCTTGTCTGATTCTAAATCAAAGAACAGACAAATTTCATAATGGTAAGTGTCTAGTTAATAAGATAGTGATTGAGCTGGTTGAACACTTGCTTTGTAATTGATAAGGTCAAGGATTCATACCCCACCATGTCACTTTTCCTTCCACAATTTTGTGGATTTTCTAGTCTCACCTATGGTGTGACGTTTCCTCTACCATTTGTAGATGTTTTCCTCTTCTCATTTATCTCCTCTTCCTCGTCCACGCTTGCAGGTGTTATGAATCTACCCTTTAGCGGAGATGCGCTTTAAACGCTAAGGTCCGGTGTATCAACTCGTGGATCTTAAAGTCAGGAGTGTCAGATTGCTTTTGTTTCAAAGAATGATCCAAGTTCAAGTTTGGAATGGTGTTCTATGTATGACATGTGCTTCGAACGCGATCTAGAAATATTAGCATGTATTCATTGTGTTGCATGTAAACCCGTGATAAAAAAACATATGTGTGTATTTCTTGATTAGTCACCGGATCGATTCGGTTTTGTTATTGGACCGGCATGCAGTTGACCCGATCAAGACCATGTCAGTTGATCGGTTGACTCGGCGGTTGACCCAGTTTTTCATTAAAATGATAATTTGATCGGTTCAACCGGTTTGATTTGGTTTGAAAAATTATTTATTTAATTTTGACTTGAACAAGATTCGAACCCAACCCCCGACTTAATAATTATTTTATTTCTTTCCACTAGACTAAAGATGATTGTTGTTTTATTATTTGTTTCAATAATATATATTCATTTATCAAATATATAAAATTTATTACTTATTATCAATTTAATTAGAAATTCAATTAGTCTTAGAAATCCCTTATTGTTGTGACTTGCAGATTAAGACTAAAATTGTTATTGTTATTCTATTATTGTTGTATTATTGATTTGTACCTTATCAAATTCTAAATTTGTTATGGTATGTTGTTGTAATTAGATAATAAACATGTAATGTTTATTCAAGTCATAAATATGTTAAATTATAATATTATATATAAATTTTTTATTTTTATTTTTTAATATATATGGGTCATTCCGAATCAATCCGGTTGAACCACTAACCCATTCACTCAGTGACTTCACTGGTCGATCCACGAGTCGATTTTAATAACATTAAGTGAAGTTTGTCAATAAGCCAAACTAAAGGGTACGTATAATTATTCCAAACTATCTGGGGGCGTAATGTTCAATAGTAAAATAATGGGGATAAACGAATAAACTGTAATCTTTAAGGATTGGCTTGTAATTTACTTCCATAAGAAAATGGTTCGCATTTGTACTGTTCAGTGTGTAGCTTTATTCGATACACAGCTAGCATAGCAAACGCAGCCTTGGTGTCGTATACGATTTAGGTTAAACGCTGAAGCTCGGAATTCTGGTAACAGGAGAAGATGTCGTCGACGCTGCTTGAAGTTACTAGATCTGCTCACGAGGAGATTGAGAGGCTAGAGCGCCTCATTGTCAAAGATTTACAGAACGAGCCCGCGTCAAACAAGGACCGATTGTTCCAGAGCCACCGCGTTAGGAACATGATTGAGACCATTCGAGAAACCACCGATAAGCTCGTAAATATTCGGCTTCGTATATGAATTTTCGTTGAGGAATTTCTGTGTGTGAAATTAGGTCAGTTTTTGTGTGTTGATTGGGAATTTGTTGCGTTTGTCTTAGGTTGAGATTTATGAAGATAACGACAATGCGAGGAAAGATGAGATCGCTGCGTTAGGAGGACAGACGGCGTCTGGGACGAATTTGTTTAGTGCATTTTATGACAGACTAAAAGAGGTGAGTTGTGGTTGTGGATGAGGTTGGACATGAGTTATTGTTGCTTGCTAAGGTTTAATGCAACCAGTCAACTAATGAACATAAAACGTATATTTATATGGATGCATGTACAGTTGTTTTATGGGCTGTCAAGCAACTTTTGTTGTCATTATGAAAACTGTAGTCTAGTTGTGTTTTGATTTCATGCATAGGAATCAGATTAGATATGTTACCATTATACTGGTGTTGGTATGATGCTGGAACTAACCTTTTCTATTCTTGTAATTACATAGTTCTTATATTGTGTAGTGAATATAAAGACTTGTGCACTAGCACGTGTATTTTTTTAGTTGATTTTATTTTTATTGGTGTGTGCAGATTCGGGAGTACCATAGGCGCCATCCAGCTGCACGAGTTGTAGACACTGCTGAGGAGGATGATGAACTTCTGAAAGAAGAACCTCAAGTTGAATTTAGCGGAGAGGTCTGTCTGTTCACTTATATATACATATTAATTTTCCGTCTCTTTGATTCCTCTTTTCACCTAATTATTATTTATAGCAGCTTGCCTCGGTGCTTTCGATAGTTATCAAACTCTCAAAAGGCTGGAAGTCGTGTCCCTGTGTTTTTAATGTTAAGGAAGAATGCACTTAACATAACAATAGAAAAAATCCAACTGATGATGAAATTGTTCAAATGTGCCCCATTAGTGCTGGCTGATTTTTCAGTCTATGAGAAACTATGATTGTCAGTATTATTTTTAATTTTTATATGAATATTTTTAGTCTAATTTATGATCATTCTATCTCAGGAAGCTATGGGGAGGTATTTGGATTTGCACGAGCTATATAATCGATACATAAACTCTAAATTTGGAGACCCCAAACTCGAATATTCTGGATTCCTCGACGTCTTTTCAAAACCACATGCCATCTCTCGCAAACTAAAAATGTCTAGGTATTCCTAGGTTCTTATTTTGTATTTGTATTATTATAGATAGCTTTCCGTTTCTAATCACACTGTGGCTGTCAGTGTTGGTTTGTTCCAATGGAAACTTCTTTCCTTTTCCAGGCAATACAGGGAGTATCTGGAAAGTCTACTGGAGTACCTGGTTTACTTTTTCGAGAGAACTGAGCCCTTGCAAGATCTTGATCGTGTATTCTCAAAGGTTAGTTTTTTATGTGTATCTTACATAGTTAATCATACATACACCAAGTATAAATGTATAATGCTGTTGAATGGACACACCCTTTTTCTTTAACCATGTGATATAACTCACATTTTATCTCTGGTAAGTGGCATTTGCAGTTGTTAATGACTTAAACCTAGATGAAACATGATTCATTTTTTGTTTTTCAGGTCTACATGACTTTTTAACTGGGTATGCGCTTCATCACTGCATTAACACAGAAAATCCAATTATAATACACTTTAAAAACAAACAGATTCTTGTAAAATAAGTTTCATTTAGGGCCTTTCTCTATGTGATGTTCTGATTGGTTTTGTTTCAGGTTGAAGCCGAATTTGAAGCCCAGTGGGAAAATGGAAAAGTTCATGGGTGGGAGAATGAAGGCCTCGAAAATGGGCATCATGATCCGAAGATTGTTATTGATTTAGATTTCTACAGTAATGTAGAAGAGTTGATGGGTGTTGGTGCTGAGAAACTGAAAGAGGTAATGCCATTGTGTAACTGAAATCATACATCTGTTGACCACTATCCATGTATGAAATATGAAACTACAGTCGCATATTGTTCATATTTCCGAAAGAAAAAACATTTCTGGGTTTGTTTCATTATTATTCTTTTCACGCATAGTCAATATCGGAACTGCAGGCCTTGGCTTCATTAGGACTGAAGACTGGCGGTACCCTTCAGCAGCGAGCAGAAAGATTGTTCCTGACAAAGGTTATTTTCAGCTTGACTTGAATCTTCATGTATTCTCTTTCACTATCTGGTGGGGGTTTCAAAGAAGGTTCTCTGTTTTTTCACTCACCATAGCGTAGGGCTGAGATTTGTATTTTCCTAATTTTACATTTATATTGCTTCATTTATTTGGATGCATTTTTTATTTTATTCTTTGAAAAGACATCATTAGAGGAACACATGATCCAATTTCCTAACTTTGCCTCGAAACACTGTTTATGTTTGAACTTTGAAGATGCTACTTGAATTGTAGTTACATTGTGTATGCATGCCTATCCATTTCTATTATTTTCCCCAGGTTCATTGCTTTAGTCTTATTTTTGGTGGTTCCATACCCTTGTGCAGGATACGCCGCTAGAAAAATTGGACAAGAAACATTTTGCGAAAGGTGTGCGTGTAACTGAAGAAAATGGTGCTTCAAAAGCTCCATCACAAGTAGAAAATTCAAAAGCAATTGCCATTATGGAGGCCAAAATTGAAAAGCTATGTGACTTGTTGCATGAGGTAAATATGCAGTCTTCTTATATGCTTCCTGTTCCAGAAAACATTCTAGAGATTGCCGACAATTACTGCACACTGTATTTTGTGCTTAGATGTGTTGATTAAATGGGTCTTATCTGTTTGCATAGACAATTGTGCGGACAAAGGAGAATGTGGAGAAGAAACAGGCTTTGACATATGAAGAAATGGAAGCAGAAAGGGAGGAGGTACATTCAACCTCATTATTAGTATTTGTAACGTCGACTGAATCAACATCTATTTTGAGTTCATTAAATACCATTCATCTCACTAGGTATTAGTATTCTCCACTTTAAAATAGTTGTTGGTTTACTAGGCTGATGTGTCTTCACGTGTATGCAACTATCGCATCAGGACTTGTACCACCGTTAATGTAGCGTCT
This sequence comes from Rhodiola kirilowii, assembly GCA_033675215.1. Classification (NCBI taxonomy): domain Eukaryota; kingdom Viridiplantae; phylum Streptophyta; class Magnoliopsida; order Saxifragales; family Crassulaceae; genus Rhodiola; species Rhodiola kirilowii. The sequence goes on from CM066199.1 coordinate 935,509, forward strand.
TCATTTCTCATACCTTGTACCAGTGTCACATATTTATGCTCGTTAGCTGGTTGATTCTTGTTCAGGAAGACGTGCAAGCTGAAGATGAAAGTGATGATGATGACCAGCAGATTTACAATCCCCTCAAATTGCCGATGGGTTGGGATGGAAAGCCCATACCTTATTGGTTGTATAAACTTCATGGTCTAGGACAGGAATTCAAGTGCGAGATATGTGGTAATCACAGTTATTGGGGTCGCAGGGCTTTTGAGCGACATTTCAAGGAATTCCGTCATCAACATGGAATGCGCTGCCTTGGCATTCCTAACACGAAAAATTTCAATGAAATCACATCAATTAAGGTATGTACTCTACTTCCTTTGCAGTTCAGCTCATAATTCTAGTGTCCGGGGTTCATGGCATGTTTAAATTCTCAAATTCAGGAAGCACAAGAATTGTGGGAAAAAATCCAACAAAAGCAAGGAGTAAACAAGTGGCGTCCAGAAGAGGAGGAAGAATACGAGGATAAAGAAGGAAACATATACAATAAGAAGACATACGGTGATCTACAGCGCCAAGGATTACTTTGATCGAACCATAATCTTCAAGAATCCGATTATCATTAACCTTTCAGTGTACTATTTCTGGACTATTACAGGCTAAATTTTGGCAGACATAATGTTGATTTTAAAGTCGAGCAGCTATTAGCTAGACCCCTTGAACAAAACTGAATGATTACTAAAAAATGCTGCTTTTTTTATATTCTATAACACCAATGTTTTTTTTTATGGAACAAGGCGAAAGGACACGACAACATATATGAAGAAAATACAACAACTTTGAAAGGACAATCAATAAACATAGAAAATAGGGCAATGATATCCGTGTCAAGCGAAGCTATCCGTAAGTTGTTGAAATGTCTTCACATATGAGAGCCCAAAATCCGCAATACGCCACGGTGGCCAAACAGACGAAGCGGCAGTATCACCACTCTTCTAACCTCCATTGAAGTCCCGGCCACATTTCTATCAAATTCCGACAATCAAAGCCATTCAATCCAGCTGCGGTTGCAACCATCGAAAAACCGCTGCATAACCCTAAACTACAACTACATTTAAACCTAAAATTACAACTAAAAACTAACAACAACCAAGCACAAATTGTGTTAATGTTCTGAAGTTCATGAAGTCACAAGTCTAGTAGTCTATCAGAATACACAATCTAGTATAGTAGTTATTCAAACAACAGCCTGTTTTAATGAGCTTAAGTGACTCCAAATCAAATACATGGAATCACATATTCGTGAATTCGTCCAGCACCATGTTGGATATAGAGTCTGCTCTGTGTAAGAAACTTGGTTCATTTTGAATACGGTTCGTTTAATAGATACTTCAAAAGGTAAATCTATTTTTATATAATTATTTAAAGCACTGTGAACAAATGGGGATGTAGCTCATCTGGTAGAGCGCTCGCTTCGCATGCGAGAGGCACGGGGTTCGATTCCCCGCATCTCCAACTTTTAAGTTTTACAACCTCCTTATCTCCAAACTGAAACTTTTATTACTCATTCAAGAAAAAATGAATGATAATACCGAAAAAAGACCGAAAAATTATGAAAATCTGAAAAAAATCGACCTGAAGCTGAAAAAAATCGCCAAAAAAAAGCCAAAAAAGACCGAACCGACCTGAAACCCGAAAAATCGGATTTTGGTCGGGTTTCACTTTCAAAAAGACCGAACCGAACTTTCGAGTTTCGGGTCGATTTTCACAAAAATCGGGACCGAACCGAGCTAGGCCTATCTCCAAACTGAAACTTTTATTACTCACTCAAGAAAAAACGAATGATAATTCCTCGCATAATGATGAGGCACACATAACTACAAATGTACATATTGTTTACCCTGATGCTCCTAATTGTGAAGCTTTTCTATGCCTTAAACATCTAAAGGGAGCATAGTGATTGTAAGGATTATGCATTCTGAGCCTGCTTAACGCTTGCATTTCTTGCCATGTTTACCATAGACGCACCAAAATTTGGTATTTCAGAACGCTCGCATTAGCTGTAGAATCCCTCCTTTGTCATTTCACAAAGCCGTGTGGAATATTTCCGGTTTAACAAAATTGGACCTTTTCGTACCCTTGAGTGTCGGCCTATATCTCTGATTCTTCCACCTCCGACGCTAGCACAAAGCTTGGAAACGCTAAGGTTATGTCCCTGTACAGAAAAACAAAACAGTTAAAGCTATTGAGATATATAACTATGAAAAGCACCTGAGAAAGAAAAAAATGCACTTAATACTCACTTTAAATACGGCAGTGTCATGTTCTTTATAAGTGTTGGATGTTTCTTAACAAAATCTGTCCACTCTTCTTCGTCAATCCTCCCATCTCCGTTTGTGTCAGCATCACTGAATGTCTGCACAACATTAACCTTAAGTAACATCCACTTTTTAAATATAATTATGTATAAATCTCGTAAACAAAATTGTGAAACTTGTGCACCTTGTCTACAATGGTTTCAATCACATCATCGGATAAAATCAGATCAGATTCCTGCAAGAGGGCCAATACCATGTCCTTCAACTGTTTCGTCACAGAAAGAGCGAAATACTTACTGTTAGTGCAAGTTTCCGAAACTGGACTATGAAGACAGAAAGAAGTATACAGGTATAGGAGTTTACCTCTTCACGCTCAATATAACCAGTGCGCCGTAAATCGTATAATCTGAATGCAACTGCCGAAATATCCCAGGAAGTAAGTTAGACAGGAATGAAAGGATGAAAGTTAAGGATTTATTATGATGTATGTCTTGAAAGAGCTTACATTTAATCTTGTCTTCCACCTGCGCATCAGGGTGAAAAACACCCAAAGAGCGAACAAATTCTCCAAACTCAATCACTCCGTTTCTCTTCACATCAAAAAGATCAAATATCTACAAAGAGAAGTGTGCCGATTTTAAGAAAACAGATATACAAAGACAAGGCGCCGGGACTAGTTATATACTCACCCGGTCCGCAAATAGATTTTTCCGATTCCTGTTCCGAAACAGTGCGAGTTGAAATTCTTCCTGTTATCGATACAACAAGAACTTGCTATCATTCGAGTAAATTCGGAGACACATATGAATAGGTGAGTCAGGTGAGGAAAACAAACCTTGTGAATCAGCCCATCATTTATGATTGAACTGCTCAGCTTCTTAAATAACTCGTAAAGCGCCTCTACTTCACTCACAGAAACTACAACACAAATATAATAACAACTTCAATTCCGACAAGCGATCAACAGAGGCGATATGATGGATGTTGGAGATTTTCAGAACCATTGTCACAGACAATTAGGAGACCCACTCACAAGGGGTTTCAGCTGAAAGCAGCGTTGGCTCCTCGTAGCCTGGTGTATGACGCTTTCTCTTGGAATAAACACAGCCCATCGTACAAAATGCTTGCAAGATCCAATTAAAGATCAATGAGTTGACACCGGCTGCCTGCCAGAACAAAACCAGTACCTTCAACTTAGAACCAAATACGGTCAACTTCAGCTCACAATGGCATCCACCAAACAAGTTAATGCTTAACTAAGTACTTCCACATATACACCAATGATGTTGTTGTCAAATGTTTATACAAACATGTGACTAGCTGTTCCTGAAAACCATGGTTCTCTATTAAATCGATAGAAAACATAACCACCCAACTCAAGACTTGGATGAGTTCCTTAAGTATACTGCAACTTAAGCAATTGTTAATTCGCTAAATCGCCGACACAAGCAAATCTGATCTTGTATGAATACTCAATTCCAGCTAGGCAGACATGACCGCAGAAACATTTTTTATAAGCAACAAAATAAACAAACACTAAGTTGATTGTGAGCCTTGACAACTCAATCATCATACGCCGGAATTTTTGACCTCTTCCAATGCTCACTGCCTAAATTCAGCAGGAGCTGACGATAACCAAGACGCATATTCTAGTGCACCCATACATTGATCATTTAGAATACTCCATAAAAGATTTTCAATAACTCAACCACAACCTTGCTGGTCTATTAGAAGATCCATTGCATTGGTAGACATTAGTCCCATGAAACATGCACAATCTAAGACTAAATAGAAACCGGAAAAAAGGTGAAGAAAAAAAATCTATAATGTTTCTGAAAACCCCAATTGGTAAAATAGATAACATTGAACAAATTGGAACTAGAAACTCCTAACGAGGTTGATTCAAAATCCATCAACGAGAAAACCCTAGCACCGAACCCAGTTGAACATATCAAACATTCATATCGATAAACTAATGAAAGCGATTGACTTACACTTGCATTCGAGGAAGGCGGTGAATCTTAGATTCAGTTGAATCTGGGGTTTGAGATTTATGAGGAAAGATTGGAGCTTTATGGCGCTTTTGTCCTATGCGGTATGTGTTTGCTCTATTTTCAACGCTTAGCTTTACACCTGCAGCTTATTTCAGAGTGGTGTTATATATGTGGATGCGCCGAGAGATGGATGGTGGATAGGAAAGGTCCAACCTTTAAAGTTTAACCTCTTTTTTTTTATCGCATTCAAATTTGGCATCAATCTATTTTCCCTGAAAAAGTAGGACATGTCTCAATCTCTACTAGTAGTATAAAGAAACCAGACCTGAAAATGATGGAAAAATGTCAAACTGCATCCAAAACAATGTGACAAAGAACCCGAAAAAGTAATGGCTGGACACAGCCCAAGAAAAGAAAGTGATGTCGGCCAAGATTTTGAATGGCAGTGATTCATCTTCATCTCAGCATCATTCGCCAAAAAAAAAATACAGAAGAAAAGGGTCCCTATTAATACCACGTTGACGATCATTGTCACTTGCATTGGATGGACTTTGCAATTCAATGAAAAAAAAAAAATACCAAAATGCATCCCCTTGGTGTTTTTTGTTTATCTCTTTGCCATTCCATCAAAAAATAAATATTTTTTTGTTGATAGCATCAAAAAATAAATATTAATGGATTCTCTAACCGATTTTATTATTATTAATTTTGGTGTAAAAGTATAAAATGGATTTTTTTTTATGGAAAAGTATAAAATGGGTTTGAAATCACTTTTTTTTACCCGGTGAGAACTGGATTTAGTATCCCGTGAAGTCAATATATTTAGCATCATGGTTAGTGGTCTAACATTTACAATATTAGTCGAATGATCAGGAGTTCGACATTCGAACTCTCTTAGATACACCCCATGAATTTGAGACTTCTTTATTCATTGCTTATTAGAGTAGAATTTAAATTAAAAGAAAAGTCAATATATTTACAACCATTACAAAAGGCCGTCGTTTGACATCACACGATGTCGGATTATATTAAGAATGCAATGATTAATACGTGTTAATTTTAGTTTCGGTTTTCAGTATTGTTTGAGTTTATAATTTATGATTAGGCACTATATTATTGGCCCAATATTCAAAAGGTAATTTTGTAATGGGCCTACAAGACAAATGTGCCGAGTATCGGCCCATTAGTGGCCCGCATCATCGTCTTCCTCAAGAGCAAAACCCTATCAAAAACCCTCTCTGCAAAAAATCCACCAGCTAAACAATGGCGCTCTCGAAGCCGATCTTCCTTTCCTACCTCAAAACCCTAGTCAACCCCACCTACCGCTACCTCCGATCTCCTCCAGCCTTCATCTCTCTTCGGGCCCTCTCCTTCGCCACTCCCGAAGAGGCGGCCGCAGAGCGTCGCCGCCGCAAGCGCCGTCTCCGAATCGAGCCACCTCTAATTGGCTCACGAACGCAGTCTCCTCCCCAGCACCGGTCTCCACCCAGCGCGCCTCAGAACCCTAACGCACCGAAGCTTCCCGAACCGATCTCGGCTTTGTCAGGTAACAGGTTGAATTTGCATAACAAAATTTTGAAGCTGATAAGGGAAAATGATTTAGATGAAGCGGCTCTGTACACGCGGCACTCGGTTTACTCCAATTGCAAGCCGACGATTTACACTGTGAATGCTGTGTTGGCTGCCTTGGTTAGGCAGCTGAGGTATTCTGATTTTCTAGCGCTGCATAGGTTTATAACTCAGGCTGGTATTGCGCCGAATATTGTGACGTACAATTTGTTGATAAATGCTTATTGTGATTGCCGCAAAACTGATACTGCGTTGGAGCATTATAAAGTGTTGGTGAATGATGCCCCATTTAGTCCTTCCATGACTACTTATAGGATTTTGATTAATGGGTTGGTGAACAATAACAAGGTGGAGAGAGCTGTAGAGCTGAAAGATGAAATGCTGGAGAAAGGGCTTAGTGTGGACAGTAAGGTTTATAGTTATTTGATGGCTGGACATGCCAAGAATGAAAATGCCGATGGGGTTTTTGCAGTGTATGAGGAGCTCAAGGAGAAGCTGGGAGTAGCTGAGGATGGGATTGTGGAGGATGGTGTGATTTATGGGAGCTTGATGAAAGGGTATTTCTTGAAAGAGATGGAGGATAAGGCGATGGAGTGTTATGAAGTGGCAGTTGGAGAGGGTTCGAAGGTGAAAATGAATGCAGTGGCTTATAATTCAGTGTTGGAGGCTTTGAGCAAGAATGGCAAGTTTGATGAGGCTTTGAGTCTTTTTGAAAGGATGGTGGAGGAGCATCACCCACCTGAGAATTCAACTGTTAATATTGGGAGCTTTAATGTTATGGTGGATGGGTACTGTGCGCTTGGGAAGTTTAAGGAGGGGATTGAAGTTTTCAAGAGGATGGGTGAGAAGGGTTGCAGCCCAGATACATTATCTTATAATGTTTTGATTGATCGGCTCTGTAACAATGACTTGCTAGCAGAAGGTGAAGAGTTGTTTGGAGACATGAGTGAGAAGGGAGTCAAGCCTGATGAGTACACATATGTTTTGGTAATGGATGCTTGCTTTAAAGTTGAGAGACCTGATGATGCCGCTGAGTACTATAGAAAGATGATCGAGAGTGGATTGAGGCCAAACCTGGCAGTCTACAATAGGCTGGTTGAGGGGTTAGTTAAAGTTGGAAAGGTGGATGAGGCAAAATCATTCTTTGACATAATGGTGAAGAAGCTGAATATGGATTCTGCCAGCTACCAGTTCATAATGAATGCCTTGAGCGATTCAGGGAAGCTGAATGATGTTCTACAGATTGTGGATGGGATGTTAGAGGAAGAAGTTGTTGTCCTTGACGACGAAATGAAGGAATTCGTGAAGAATCTTTTGCGCAAAGAAGGGAGGGAAGAAGATTTGGACAAGCTTATTCAAGAAAAAGAAAGAATCAAGGCCGAAGCTAAAGCTAAGGAGGCTGAAGCTGCAGAAAGAGCTAAAGAAAGTGCAAGAGCTGCAGTTGCATCTCTGACTTCATCAAAACTACTCGGTTCAAAAGAAAATGAGGCACAGCCTGAAGTAACTTCTGAAAATGCGGCACAGCCTGAAGTAGCTTCTGGAAATGCGGCACAGCCTGAGGCAACAGCTGAAAAATCTAATGAAGTCACTTCTTCTTCTTCTTCTTCCGAAAGCAGTGATGATTCTGAGACTGAGGAAGCCGAAATTATCAAAGAAGTGTCAGAATAGAATACTAAGAAGCAGCACAGCCAACCGTTTGATTTAAGATTCTTAAGGGACCAGTTTTATCACTGAGTACCAAGAAATAACTTATCTCGCAAAAGGTAAATTTTAGTCTATTCAGATTCTCCTGGGCAGGTGGTGTAACATGATTTCCTAATCACATGTATCCCTTTGCTATCAAATTTCCCGTCTGGTACTGACATGGTTTTTGCACCAATCTTGGCTTTGGATCCAATTCCAATATATCTTCCACAAGAGGCTACAATGCGCAACTTGGACGTATTATGCCTGTGATCGGTGGTCCAAATTCGCACAATTTTTGGGTAGGCAAGACCCTTGCGTCCCTGTCCATTTCATCTATAAATTGGCTCATGTATGCTTAAATTTGGTGATGGGGTTCATTGTCACACAACTCATGCATCGAAAGACCAAAGAAGAGGACACAAACAAGTTGTTGCATAACAAAGACTCCACTCCTTATTTACCATCTACATTTCTCTTTCTTTTGATGCTTTCTTTAAATGCAAGCCAAAAAAAAGATGCTCACCTGCCCCATATTTCCTCTACATTTTCATGATAATACTCAAATAGATGCTCAATATATTTTCACAACTACCTCACCGCGAACGTAATTAGCCCAAAACAGGATGACACGTGTCAAGCTATCATTGGACGAATTCGTTTGCTATCACTCCGTGAATCCGATAAATAAACGGCCATTTCGCGGGTCGGCAGTTACTCCTCGTCTATCTCTCTCTCTTAAATGTCTCACTTCCTCCGCTAGCAAATTAATTCATTCCTAGGGTTTCTCAAGATTTCAAAACCAAGTCCTGCGCGTTAGGAGGAGCGAGCATTGCCCGAGCTCGCCACAGCGACTTCAATGTGAGTTAATTTTTGCTATTTTCAGTCTCTTTTTCTCTCGTTTTCGTCTGATTGAATTTTAATGGCGATTTTGAGCGATGTGTCGACGCGGTTGATGGCCGGAGGTTGAAGCTGATTTTCTGCCTTACAATAAGATGAGTTGATTTTGATTTTGAAATTTTAATTTTTTGAATTTTTCTTTGTATTTGAGTTTGTAGGTGTCTAAAGTGATTTGAGTGAAGCTGTGAGTTGCTAAAATGGGGAAAAAAGGGAGCGGCTGGTTTTCATCCGTGAAGAAAGTGTTCAAGTCGTCCTCAAAGGACTCCCAGGAGAAGAAGGTCTGTGTCTATCAGAATTTCAATTTGTATATAAGTTTTCAATTCTGTATCCAAGGCTTATGTCCAGGGTCGTGCATGTCATTCTCGGGGCCCTTGGTCGAAAATAATTTTTGGGCCCCAATTAGATAGAAAACAATAAGAATAAAGAAAATGCCTAGTTTGATCATAATAAAGAGTTTTAACCAATCTGTCATCAGACGGACACATAAATTTTAATCAAGAGCGACTAAAAATAATTTGCATTATGAAAAAATTATTATTTTTAAAAATAATTATTACAGTAATTAAAAGAACGTTAGTTTTCATAAAACTAAAAATCTAAAAATACAAAAAATACAAACAAATATAAACAAAACTAAAAAAACTAAAAAAAACTAAAAAAACTAAAAAAACTAAAACAAATATTTTCATATGACAAAAATTATTTTTGGGCCCCTAAACAAGTGCCCCTGGCCTACGCCCCACCCGCTCCTATATCAGGCACGGCCCTGCTTATGTCTCCTCCGGTTTTGATATGATATGCATGTATGTAACTCACAAAGACTGTTCAGACATCAGAATCAATAAATATTAAATTGTCAATTTAGCTAAGTGAGTGCTTAGCTGCATTTAGGTTTTGGATTGTGATGGTTAGGTGTGAAAATGAAAACTATGGGACTATGCATCTTACACAGACACTGAAGTGATCCTGCCAAAACTGGGTTATGTGTGGTTAATTGGTAGCATATTCAATTCGATGTAATGTTAGAAAGCATGACTGCAATCTAACTGCTTTGTCATTCCTGCTGAAAATATTTGAGTTAAAGACAGTTTCAGTAGCTGCTGGACTAGTTGTCGTTGGAAACTGGAATTCACAGGCAAATAGTAAGAACAATGGATCACTTAAATTAGAAATTAGAACTTGGGGACCTCTTTTTTGCAGTATAGCTGTGTGTGAGTGAAATTAAGATAAGGTATCTGAAGAGGCATGCGTATTTACATCATGGTCCCCTGGCATGGACTTGTAGCAATAGCTCATGATAATTTAATGTCTAGCACTGAAGTCTGAAGGCTACCACTATTCATTTATTTCTAGCCTGTGATTGTTCTGGTAACATCCACATCAGTGAATTATTATTTGGTTTCCAGTTTTGATCTGTTATTTGCTATAATGTTTTCGGAGAAGGTCAGCTATTATTGCCCAGCCTGTGATGGTTGATTAATTTGGGTATGTTTGTTTGTTTTTCTGCAGAAGGAGAATGCTGCAGGGAATTGGCAGCATGAGGCCCCGGAAGTAGTATCTTTTGAGCATTTTCCATCAGATAGTTCCCCTGATATGACAAATATGGAGAGCAATGGATCAAGCGTGGTCAGTGAAGATGAGAGTCATGCCATTGCAGTAGCTGTAGCCACTGCTCAGGCTGCTGAAGCAGCTGTTGCTGCTGCTCAAGCTGCTGCTAGAGTTGTCCGGCTTGCAGGATATGGACGCCAGTCAAGGGAAGACAGGGCTGCCATCTTAATACAGTCCCACTACAGAGGATATCTAGTATTTACTCTTACCCTTTTCCTTATCCAACTTGCAAAATACACGTGAGCCGGATCCAAGGACTAGATCTAAAGAACCATTAACATTTACTGGCTATGACCGTCACATGTGACTGTCTTTATTTGGGTAGCCTGGACGCAAAATGAAATGAGACTCCTATGAGTCTGTATGGCTGGTTAGAATAAATGCAGGTCACAAGAATCAGGAAAAAGGCAGATTAATGTTGTCTTAAATTTCCAGCATGTAGTTGCTTAGTATCTTGATCAGCCATCCATTCCATGGGTTGAGTAAAAGTGATGTTTCTGTCTCAACTTGCAGGCTCGGAGGGCGTTGCGTGCGTTGAAAGGACTGGTGAGACTACAAGCGCTAGTTAGGGGTCACAATGTGCGCAAGCAAGCGCAAACAACAATGAGGTGTATGCAGGCATTGGTGCGCGTACAAGCCAGAGTAAGGGCAAGGAGACTCCAGCTGACCCATGAGAAGTTAAAAAACAAGGTTGAGGAAAAAGAAGTGGAAGGTTGTGCTGGTAGGAAGATGAGCACCTCAGTGAAGCCGAAGCCTGCTGCTCTGTATGAAGATCGGAACACAGATCATATGCGGATTGATAATGTGAGGGAGTCTATGTCAAGAAAGCATGACGCGCAGATGAAGAAGGAACGAGCACTGGCTTATGCTTATGCCTATCAGGTATTCCTCAATGCAGTAAGAATTATTTAGTGCATTGGATTTGGACTTGTGATTGATAAATTAAGTAAAATTGAGCAGGGAGGAGAGGTACAGTATATGAATGAAGAAGACAAGGCACAGTGGGGCTGGAACTGGCTGGAGCACTGGATGGCCTCACAGCCATACCAATCTGTCCCAGCTGAAGGCTCTCATGCAGCACTAGCCGCCACCACAGACGACATGTCAGACAAAACTGTTGAAATGGAAATGCTCACTCCAGCAGGCTCCAAGGCTGTCTACACTATCGACCCATTCGAGTCAGACCCAACTCTTTACGTTACCAAGCGAAGCTCAAACAATTTTAATGCCAATGTCAGTGTCCCTAGCTACATGGCACCAACTCAGTCTGCAAAGGCCAAGGCGAGGTACCAGAGCCAAGGACATCGTGGATCATCATCACCCTCGCCTCAAGGTTCTAAATGGAACCCTTCCTGCACTAGAAAGTCAGTAGATGCTCGGATGGGCTGTGACTCCTCCAGCTCCGGCGGAGGAACTACAACTACTACGACAGCGGGACCATATCTCCCTCAGAGAAGCCCTAGTCCCAAAGCCTTCAATGTAACACATTGTTCTAAGGTCAGGAAATACGGCAGCTACAGCCCAGACTCTACCAGCTACGGCGACCACAGGAAATCTTGGGCAATGGAAACCTAACTAACATCCTCACTTGAATCTTCCTCCACTCTAAATTATCCATTTTACTACCTTGTCTTCTTGTACATTGTCAGCCACTTCTTCATCCTTTCATAAAACATGGCTCAAATAAATGAAATGTTATATATATATATATATATATATATATATATATATATTACAGCAAGCCTTCATTCATTACCAGAACATTGTTGTACGTCAAGTATTATGCAGATTTTATAGATGTCTCTCTCAGTATGTTCATATTCCTTGACTAGCTGAAAATCATTACTGTATATTTTTACCTTCTCTAAAAAAAAAGAAAGTAATTAGCTGTGGAATTTGGCATCTCATTTACTGTATAATGAAATTTGTAAGTACAAAACATAATGGCTAGTACAGCAAATCCAAAAGTGTAAACTCTGAAAGAAAGAAAAAATTGAACACTGAAAATCAATTTGACCTGAATGCAAGATGAGTGCTTTTCAAAACTTAGAATAACTACATATGCAACGACAATAAGGAATGTACCTGTGGAAAACTTTCACATACATATGCAAAACAAACAAGACTCCCAAGTAGGAAAAAAATATGAGTATAAGGCAAGGAGAATTCTGCGTGCTTTTACACTGCCCCGGACAAGGGGAATCAAAATGGGTTGCTTCCAAGGAAGAGCCTTTACGTTGAAACAAGTTGTGTAATTTCCAAGGGCATAGGTTTCAGTATTCAACGAGCTGTATATCACAACACAAACCTGTACGAAATGGTTCTTGAACATATGGATAAGCAAAGCCTCCAACAAAATCTCCAAAGCTATTTTGTACGCGTGACTAGGACAATCCTCCATGCTCATGGTATTTTTAGGAACGACAGACACCTGGCAACTTCAGTTGTCCAAATATAATGGTAATGAACTAATGACCCGACACAAATGAAACCCCAGACCCGAAACCCAACTCGACACACCCAGATGCATGCAGGGATTTTCAAAATGCAACACACATGGAAAGCAACAGCAGCCTCAAACAGTGATAGCACGGCTGATGGCCAGCCTTGCCCATTCGGCAGATTCCTTAATCATATGATCTTCTGAGGACAAGCATTCGTTCAAAAAGTCCTTACAAAAAAGTGATTGCTGAATCAACGAACCTGCATGGTTCCCTAAGGTGTCCGCTAAATCTCCTAGCACCCCAATAGCAGTTTTCATCACGGCCTCATCCCTAAATAGAAAAGGAAGAATGAAGATGTAAGCCTCAGTGGCCAGAAGAGAATTAAAACAGAAATTTGAGAAAAGGAAAGAGAAAAGAAAAGCGCTCACATTTCTTTTTCCATGCATAGCACGTCGAGAAATTGAAGGACAGGGGGCGCATAAGTTATTAAGAGCTGAGTCTTTGGTGTGTTTTTGAAGCCTTGGAATATTCCAGAGTACGCCTCTAGTATCCCATTCCTCAGAAGATTGGTATACTCTATCAGCTCATCATCACCACCAGTAGTGTGGACAGACAACTCAGCAGCACTCTGGAGCATAGGCATTGCATATATGAAGTACTTCTCAAAGTTCTCTCCGATTGCCAACGCTATGTCTCCAAGACATGAAAATAAAGGCGGCTTCACGGATCGGTGAAGCTGATTGCTAGATAAATTTTTCAGAAGCTGGGTCATAAGTCCATCGCAGTAAGGCATTATTTTGTCCTCTAATGCCCTACATATGTCTCCCACCACACCAACAGTAACAGCGCATACTTGATACTCTTCAAAATTCTGAAGACCCATTTCTAGATATTTGTAGAACTCGGGCATATACTTCGCAAAATCTGGACCACACAAATAGGCCAATGCCCCAATTGCCAACAAAGCTTCTTCGTGCACAGTCGCATTTCTACAAGCAAAAACCCGTAGAAAGAGTCCCATCATCTGATCAGCATACTGCATGAAATTATATTTGGTGGAATCTGAGGACCCTAGTTTCTGAATAATGACCTGTAAGCACCCGCAAAGGAGACCTTGAAGTTCAGTTTGCTTCTCCCGTTCATCAGAGGATAGTTTCTGGGCTTCGACAGTCTGATGAAGCTCTGTCATGATGATAGGAACAAGCTGCAAAACCATCGCAGCTGTCTCTTCTGTCGAACACCTCACTACTTCATTCAGAGTTTCATATGCAGCTGTCCTGAGTCGTGATTCCCCAGCATCCTCTCGATGGGTGACCATGAGAAGAGACCGAACAATTTCTTCGAAAAAAGGGGCCAGGGGTGAGGATGAAACCACATCCTCATATCCCTGAGCAAGAAAATAAAGGGCACCACAAGCTTTCTCAGCAACATTTGGAGCATCTTTCATGCTTTGCAGAAGAACAGTAATAATCTGCTGACAATTGGCTGGCGTGATGATTGGTGTCTCCACAATGGAGCCATGAAGAAATTCAAATATACGTCCAAGAGTCCATGCTGTAGTGTCTTTTACATGACTATTGGGGTCATTTGTCAAAGAATTCAACATGAAGTTCAGTGCACTGTTAACAATAGGAGTCAGCTTTTCAGGGGAAGGACCTTCAAGCACAGAACCGAAAGCATAAGTGGCTGCTTCTCGCTGCCTCCAATCCGGTTTACTAATATTTTCCTCAATGAATGGTATCACTAGCGGAACAATCTCATCTCCCACTGTCCTTGCAACCAGCCCAAGGCAGGTTCCGCCAGCCATAGCAATATTCCAGGCTCCTTCATCCTGATCCTGATCCTCTTCTTGTTTGAGAAGTGTCTCCAACAACAAAGGTACCAGGGCATTGAGGGCTTGCTTAATAAAATAAAAACAAGGTATTTCCGAATCACCTGTAAACTCGCCACCATACTCGTCTAAAATGTCAATCTCCTCGTCACATATTGAACTCCAGAACTCTATGGCCTGAAGGGCAACAGGTTCCTCATCTTCACGCACTGCTTTCGCTGTGATGTTAAAAATATCTTGAATGTAAGGAGATAGCTTTTCATAGTAAGTTGACGAAATGGAAACCAAGCACTCATAAGCAGCTTGTCGTATTTTGACTTCTGGGGAGAGGGTTGCCTCACAGACAACCCTCATTATATAATCACGCTCCATATCATTCAAAAAATTTGCCTGAGCAAATCCAAGGGCATTGTATAGCGCACGAGTTGCAGCAAGTCTAACTTCGAGGTTCCCTTCAGATGAACTCATGCCTTGGACAACAGCAGTAAGAATTTTATTGACTTGATCCTGCTCCACAACGTCAGGAGAAACTTCCTCACACAAATACCCAAGAGTTTCTAAAGTAGCTTGCTTAACATGTCCAGGAAGCTGATGAATATTTGATAAGAGCGATTCCACGAGTTCAGGCCATTGTTTATGAGGTAGTTCAATGCCTGCAACCTTTGCAATGACTTGAGAGGCTGTCGACCGTGCTTCATAAACGAGCGACGAAAGGGTTTTCAACAAACAACTTTTAACTTGAGACTTCAAATTTACATCCAAAGACAACCATCTCTGAACAAGCTCAAACTTCCTATGTTGTTCTTTAGCGTCTAGAGCATTTTTAAGAACCAATCCTGCTAATTTACGGCTATCAACGGGCTTGTCATCATTAGCAAGCTCCATAGAAAGAGATAGGAGAAAACTTGGTAGGTTTTGCTCCTGGAACTGTTTGATGCTTTCTTCAGCATGCTTACGGGTTCCTCCGTCAATAGATTGTGCATTCAAAAGAACTTGAGTGACTTCCATTGCCATACTGAACTAACAAAAATAAAAGGTACCCACTTTTAACTATGAAAAAATTGAAGTTAAAAAATTAAAGTATTTGAAAGATGCAATTCAAAATCTCATCATGAAAGAATACAAGGATAACAGATTGAAACAACAGAAAAATATTCAACTTTAGCAGCAACATGTAATTTAAGGTGTAACCCAAAAGGACCATGAAAGGCACATTTAGTACTGTTTATGTTTATGGCAACAAAATTGATTCAAAATAAAGTTATAAATTAGCATCTTTTACCAAAGATGAAAGAGTGTCATTATTGGGAACAGAAAAACAGTCAGATTCAGTGATTGGATCACACAGTAATGCTAAACCAACATTACACAGCCACGTTACATAGCTGACAAAGACAACATATGCTTTACCGGAAACTAAATAAATGCACTTCCTATGAAAAAGATTACATTTCAGTGTATCATAACAAGCCTTCAATATTTGGTTCACATAGCACCCGCAATCGCATCAGCTCACTAAAAGCTGCAGTTACACAAACAAACTATAAAAAGTAGGCAATCCAGCACTTCATATCTATAAACCTAAAACACAATATACATTTCAGAACCACAACCAGACCGGTCACCACTAAATACCACATAATCAACAAATCCCCAATCTAATCCATCTTCTCAGACCACAGCTTAACTTCAGAATTCAATATAACAGTTACTCACAAATTGAATCTAAAACAAAATCCAACGACCGCAGTCAGTCAATCAATCAATCATCCATCCAAAGCATACCAGATCAGATCGATGACCTACTAACACAAATCACAAAAATTAAAAACGGGAAACAAGTTCAGCATCTCACCTGCCCCTCCGATCGGTAGCGGCCGCAAGGCTTGTGTAGCTAGCAAAAACCAAGAGGCAGAAAGAATTGAATTGGTTAGGAAGAGAGAGAGAGAGAGAAAGCAACACTCCGGAAGAAGACGAAGACAACGACGACGCGCTGGAATGATAAATCACTATTTTTTTCTGATTAATAAAATGGCTTTTTTCGATTTTCGTTTTCAAATTAAAATTAGGGCGTCACGTCATGTGTATAGTGTTTGTCAAGACTTTCAAAAAGAAATGCGCATCCAGGGAATCGAACCCTGGTCAGTACCGTGGGAGGGTACTATGATACCACTACACCAGATGCGCTTGCAGTTGTGGTTTTGATAATTTGTAATATACCTCTTTAAATGTTTCCTGTTACATAACTTCATTGTACATGATTTTGGTTTGAGATATTTATTTTTTATTTTTTATTTTTTATAGATAGGGCTGGTTTGAGATACTTTGATGAAGGCAGAAAGTAATTAAAAAAAAACTTGCATCTGTTTTGGATTTTCTATAACCCTGCTGTAGGGTTGACCTACAACTTGCAGTACTGAGTTACAATCTCATTTCATTGGGATTTCTTTTAACTGAAATGGTAAGAAACGAAGACATGCTATGTGTGTATTCTTTCAGCAGCATATCTCTATATGCCGTGATTTTGCTTAAACTGTTACTGACGCTGCTTTGATGGAATAAGCACTTCTACACTTGAGAATCTAATTTTTGTGGTTTAATGGTATATTAATCAAAAGTCAATGGAACTATAGAGAAATCAAGGGTTCAGTGGCTCAGCTTCCGCATCCCTATCTTTCATGTTCATCCACTCTTCTGTTTCTGCAATAAGCAAAAAATGCATCAATTATATTCCCCAATGAATCAAGTTGTTGTGCATTTTTAAAGAAGAAAAAACAATTGCTCTGAAAGAATCAAAATTATTGTTTAGCAGAGAAAGAGCGAAGGTGCCTTAGCCTTACTCGGTTTATCTGAGATGGCAAGTAGACGTCTCTGCAGAACAGCAGCCATGAAGAGGAAGATCGAGCACATTCCAAACATGATGGTGATAGGGAATGCATTGACCTTTCAAGAAAAAAACAAAACAAAATCAGATATTTTAATATGCAGCAGAGATAACAAAATGGGGCAAGTTCAGGGTCAGATTTGCTACTACATACATTGTACAAAACAATGCAGACAAAGATATTCAAAGGAATGCGGAAGAAGTTCATGATTGTGCTTCTGGCCTCCTCAGGAATATACTGGGATCTCATCTTCATAATGGATGGCCAGAATAATCCAACACATCCTTCAAAGACGCAAAACCCAAGCAGCTGGATAGCGCTTGAAAATGAAATATCTCCGCTTTTGTCACTGGAAGGCGTGATAACAAACTGAAATAAAAGCTTGCTCATTAAAACTGAGAAGGAATATTATACCAACTTTTTCCATAAATCTCTGTAGCTGGTTACTTACTGAAGTCAATATTGGAAAGAGGAGTGAAGCAGAAGAAACTAAGAACACGACTTGCATGTAGCTCTCAACTCGAGTTGATGTGCGAGCCATCAACCGAGAGGCTATGGAGCTTCCCAACATTGAAGATAACATGAAAGTGGCGAAGATGAAACCGTGAGGAATTTCCTCGTCGTTTGGACTTAATGCAGGAGTCCACAGGAACACAAAAGTATACATGGAGCCTTCAAACAGGGACTGAATTGCACCCAGCAACGCTATCTTTTCATCTGAAAAGATAACAAGAAATGAGTCGAAAAATATGTAATTATAAACACATAACTGCTAGAACATTCAGAAAATAATTTACCAGATGCGATGGCCACAGCAGCACCTCGGAACTGAGTAAGCAAGTCCTTATTATCAGAAGGATCTCCGTAGTTCTCACTCCAAGATGATAAAATAATAGCCATTCCAACTGCAAGCACGCATAGTGCAGCATCGAAGGGAGCGACAGGTCCTAGAGCTAGGGTATCAACTAGAAAGTTCCCAAACAACCCAGCAACAATCGCGACTAGGCCATTTCCTAGAAAGACCGCTTTTGAAAATGTCATTGAAAGCCATTGTTGCTCAAAGCCTCTCTGCAGAAAGCGTCTGGAATCAGACTAACCCATCAAATATTTACTTACCAACCATACTATTTCGAACAAGAGGCATCACAAGAACACATATTTTTGGAAATGCAAACGGATTTCACTTTTTTTCTTCTTCCACATATTGCCAATAAGAAACAAGCACTAAAACATTGTGGATGACAAAAATGGAAGCAAGCTTATGGTTAACGGATGATAAAGAAGCTTTTAACCCTATGTGGTATGCAGTGCATTGCTTTGCTACCTTATTGTGTTCAGCAACCAACCACGATTCGAAAGAAGAGAAAAGGAGAGAAGTTGCAATGCCACCCAAGATACGTCCCACCATCAAAACTTTATATTGAGGAGAATGCTTGGTGACACAACTCAAAATGTATGTAATGCAGTAAGTGACGCATGCCCTCTTCCGACCTCTGCATCAAATGAACATACGGAATAATAATCCAACTGGCACAAACACACACACACGCACACATTTTACGAGAATCTTCTAACATGTTTCAAGTAAAGTCTTACTGTTTGTCGGCCAGCGATCCAACTATAGTTCCAAACAACATGGAAGAGCCAAATCCGGCAATGAATAGCTGCCCAATGTCACCTTTTGAATATCCGTATGTGCTGTAGAGATAGTACACATATGGCCCCTGCAACCAGTCACCCGCTGCAGAAATATCACCAACGGTCAAACAAAGTCAACCAAACCACTAACCAAATTCATTCATCAATCATCCACAATTCAAACTCCAGATCCAACAGAACCCCAATTAACACAACCGAATGCAACAACTTAATCAATCACTCATTTCCACCCCCCCAATTCCCACCGAAACCATAACCCTAACACCGATCCAGTGAAATCCAAAGCTAGGGTTTTTCACATTACCCATCATGAGCGAATACACAACTAGATAATTATTCTTAAACGAATTGAAAGCCGGCGAGGCGCTGATCCTATCCTTGTTGCTCTTGCTGAACTCCAGCGCCGCGACGACGGCACTCATTCCGCCGAACACCAAGTAGTAGAACAACTCCATTGTGTAATGTAAAAGCGTCAGGGGAGAGATGGGGCAGAGAAATGTGTTTGTTTGTGTCAAAGATCGAAACTTTGGGAGATTGAAAATGGAGGGGTGGGTGAGTTTAAGTGGGATGGGATCAGAGATTGAGGAGGAGGACGACGAGCCAATTAATTTGATTGCATCAATAATCTTTGCTGGACGTAAAGTCAAAGAAACCTGAGAAGATACAAAGCAGTTACTGTAGATTGCGTGACAGCGGATAATGAAGCAACAGGCAGTTAAAATTAGGTGCAAGTGACACGTTGCATAAATTCAGCCGTCCGATCTCCTTACTGAAATCTTTGTATTGAAAAAGCTGAGTGCTGACTGAGACTTCCAATTTGAGCAGCCAGGATATGATATACTTGTGAGTTGTGACTGAGAAGATGAAGATTGTGTATTTTATCCAAAGAGCATGTAGTCACATATCCTGCATGGTTTCAACCACATATCCAGATTATTGAAGACAAAAAAATATCTGAACCAGCTATAGCCCAGTAACACCCAAGATATCCAAAAATCTCTCTTGTCAAAGCAGTCCCAGTCTGATACAAACATCTTCCACCAGTTACAAACCAATCCAGTGCCGAGAAGATACAAAATTTCTTTAAAACCATCTTTCAATTTCAGACACAGATAATATATAGGAGCATCCTGCATCATGGCATCAGCAATTGCAACGCTAACTTCACAATCATATTCTAATTTACACCTTAGTTTCCACTCATCAGGCCTTGTTTTCTCAAACAGTATCCGGGAACATGTGGTATGCTGCAGATTGCCTGTCAGATCTGGAATGCGTCCTGGGGAAAGAGTAGCGAGCGGAAGAGTACATAGAGGCTTCATGAATATCCAAAGTGTAGCCACGAAACCTGCAAAATCACCTGGTATGTTATTAACAAGAGCATTTGCATTTTATGAGCCAGATGTATCCATTTTCAAGGTTTTGTTGATACTTGTTACCTATAAGCCTGACTCTAATTTAATGTTGATTCTTAATTTGTGCATTTGGGACTAATCAGCTGAAGACTGGAAAACAAAGCGGGAACTTTTGCTACAGAAAAGGGTAACACAGCCTGATCCCACCTAATTATTTTGTAATTCACTAGGCACAAACCTCCTTTAAATTTAGGAGGCTTTCTCACCATATCAATTCCAGGTAAAGAGTGTGGATGTAAAGGAAGCTTATCGTCTTCAGCAGGAAAACAACTTTGTAATACTTGATGTTCGCCCAGTGGCAGATTTCAAAGAGGTTAGCACATAGCAAAACTCTTCACTAATTGCAATGCCACTAGCAAGAAGACTCAACCAATGCTGCAAAGGATTCGTAAACCAAGGGACAACGCGTAATTACAGACAGTAATACTTTTAATTATAGGCGCATATACCAGGTGCCATAAATGTCCAAGTATATAGACTTATAAAGGAATGGACAGCTTGGGACATTGCACGGCGAGCTGCATTTGCATTTTTCGGTATCTTTTCTGGTACAGAAGAAAACCCCGAGTTTATTCAGAGTGAGCATACATAATTTTCATCTGATAAAAGCCTTGATATCGCTCAAGTATCAGCATGGTCAACTAACTATTTTAGCTTCATTCCAATAGATGTAGAGGCGGCACTAGGTAAGGATGCAAAAATAATAGTAGCCTGCTCTTCTGGGGGTACAATGAGACCAACTCAGAATTTACCAGAAGGCCAACAATCAAGGTACTAATTTCACTTGTGCTTAACATAATATCTTCAGCTGAGTATATATCCGATATAAAAGAAAAAACGGCATACAACCACATATATGGCCATTTTAATCCGTTGGGTTGGTGGATTAGGATATGAACCAAGGCATGCTGACCATTCAGTGTGGCGAAAATTGTTTGGATTAAAGTTATGTGTTCGTATGCCAAAACTGTTGACTGCTTAAACTTGTCTGAACAGGTCATTAATCGCAGCCTACTTTCTTGTCCTAAATGGTTATAAAAATGTATATCATTTAGAAGGAGGGCTCTACAAATGGTATAAAGAAGGCTTACCAGCGGAATCGGAAGAAGAGGATTGAGCTAATATGTTAGGGCACACTACTGCATTTGTACAGGAACTCAATTTTGTTCTCAGAATTTCAATCAAATCATCCGAATCAAAAACTGTTTTTACGTTTTCCACCAAATCAACATTACCAGAAACACTAACCTTCGGATATCGAGTTCGAGCGAATTCCGCACATTTGAATTTCTGGGTAGGGACGAAGATATGAACCCTAGAGTCACTTTGCTTGCCGTTAAAGCTTCTGATGGGCTTCTCCCCGTAAACGACGCCGTTTGCATGCGCGTAAATTGCAACTATATAATTAAAATAAGGGAAAAGTACACGGTGCCCGATTCCCGAACTACTGTCATTTTTTAATTAAATGTCTAAACTATCAAATTTTCCAGTTAAGGACAAAATAAAAATAAAATTGATCAATTTTAGAACACAAAGCACCGGAGATTCACCGTAGTTAAATTATGAACTCAATCATGTGAACTCTGTTAATGACGACTCAATAAAAATGTCTATTTGTGTTAAATAAGAAAGATCGATTAATTACGTGTAGTGTTTATGATCCGATCACTGGGTTATTTTCAACTATGTTCACATGATTGAGTTCGCAATTTA
This sequence comes from Rhodiola kirilowii, assembly GCA_033675215.1. Classification (NCBI taxonomy): domain Eukaryota; kingdom Viridiplantae; phylum Streptophyta; class Magnoliopsida; order Saxifragales; family Crassulaceae; genus Rhodiola; species Rhodiola kirilowii. Next base: position 957,507 of record CM066199.1, read on the forward strand.
ATCACGGTGTAGCTACGGTGCTTTGTTTTCGAAAATTGATCAATTTATTTTTTATTTTGCCCTTGATTGAAAAAATTGATAGTTTGAATCTTCAATTGAAAAATGACGGTAGTTCGGGCATACTTTTCCCTTAAAATAAATAAACAACTCTTTATCAATAATTTATCTGTTCTCCAAATTTAAAGCCAAGTTGAGTACTTGTATAAGGATATGTTGCAAACATAGAAATTCTCAAACTGGAATTTTCTAGGGCATAGTGGTGGCTCATTCTGTGTGTTTAAAAAAATTTCTCACCAATTTTGATATCAGTTGACTTTGCAATTTACACCCACAAAACAAAACCTCATTTACTTCTGATCATCATGATAGCTACAGAACCTTAAAAAACACAGTAAACCCAACAACCCTCACAATAATCAAGTGCATTCTCCAGATTAGAATTGGAAGTCAACTAGGGAGAGAGAAAAACCCAGCCATTCCCATGCCACTGCCTGCTCAAATTCAATTCAAGCATGACAACATGCAAGGAGCAAACTTGTTCAAGGAACTGCGCTTCCCCCCACCTTTGACATTTTACTTAAAGCCCAACTCATCAGTTTGTATATATATCTGACGGTTTTTGGGGAAGATGAAAGCACCTTGAAAGTGTTTGATGAAATGCCAAGCTGAATTTGATACCTAACTTGCTCTTTTTGTTCAGAGAGCTTTTAAGAGTTTCTGAAGCTGTGTTTGTGATCAGACAGTGAAGCTCCGAAGCCGCAGATTTAAGAGCTGCCCATCTCCAGCCCTCAGCTCATTCAGGTCAGGTTTGTTTTCGTATTCATTGTTTTCATATTCTGTGTTTTCTTTCATATCATGGGTTCTCAAAATCATGTACTAAATCAGCAGCACATGAGTGTTTTGCAGACTAAATGGCGGCGGTGCGCAGTCATATGGAGATTGAAGATGAAAAGATTGAGCAAGTTATAGACGAGCGAGATGACCTGAAGAGGATAGCGCCATGGAGACAACAAATCACAATTCGCGGACTGATCACCAGCTTGGTCATTGGAATCATGTACAGTGTTATTGTGATGAAGCTTGCTCTGACTACAGGGCTTATCCCTAACTTGAACGTCTCTGCCGCTTTGGTTGCCTTTGTTTTCGTCAAGACATGGACAAGCTTGCTGCACAAGGCTGGGTTTGTTTCTGCTCCTTTTACTCGGCAGGAAAACACTGTGATCCAAACCTGCGCCACGGCCTGCTACACAATTGCATTTTCAGGTTTGCTCTCTAGGCTAGTTCGAGTGTCAATTCCAAACTGATTGTTATGCTGATTTCAGCAAGTAACTTGACAATGTTTCTTAGTTCTGAAGTTGGCTTCAATTCGGGTGCTATGCAGGTGGATTTGGATCATACTTGCTAGGATTAAACAAGAGAACATATGAGCAAGCTGGAGTGGATACACCAGGAAACGTTCCAGGGAGTTACAAGGAACCGGCATTTGGGTGGATGGCTGGATTTCTCTTTGTGACCGCCTTTGTTGGGTTACTTGCTTTGGTTCCTCTTAGAAAGGTGACTTCTTGGTCACTGTTTTCGCATTATTCGGGAAAGATTAACGTACTGACATGAGTATTTTCTTGTTCCGTAGATCATGATCATAGACTATAAATTAACTTACCCAAGTGGAACAGCCACTGCAGTTCTCATCAATGGTTTTCATACAGAAAAAGGCGACAAAATGGCCAAGTAAGTACTTGTCATGAGTCACATCCCAAGATGAAATTTGGCTGGAGTAATCTCAATTCTCAAGCGATAGTTTTCTTCTGATCACAGGCAACAAGTCAAGGGATTTGTGAAATTCTTCTCCATGAGTTTTCTATGGAGCTTCTTCCAGTGGTTCTTTGCGGGTGCACAGGCAACCTGTGGATTTGCTTTTTTTCCAACTTTTGGCCTCAAAGCTTTCAAGCAGACGTGAGCATTTTAAGCTATTCGATCAATCAAATCCCGAGCTTATGCTGACAAAACAATTGTCGTTCCCCTTGCAGATTTTACTTTGATTTCAGTATGACATATGTTGGGGCTGGAATGATTTGTTCCCATCTGGTGAACTTATCGCTGCTCTTAGGCGCTGTGCTATCCTGGGGAATAATGTGGCCACTGATAAGTGACCTTAAAGGAACTTGGTTTCCAAAGAATATCCCAGAAAGCAGTATGAAGAGTCTAAATGGCTACAAGGTGGTGATCCATTAAACCGTTCAAAACTGTCTTTCCCAACTATGATCCCCCTATTCAATACTTGACTTTAATGATTTGCATTTTCAGGTGTTTATTGCCATCGCTCTCATCTTGGGCGACGGTCTTTATAATTTCGTGAAGGTCGTTTACATCAGCAGCCTAAATATGTATGCCAAAATGAAACAGAAGAATCTGCGAACAAGTGAGTTCATCTTCATAAGGCTAAATGACTTGTACATATATTGCTCTGAGCCTCTGAGTCTGAGTTCCTTATCATTATTTCTAAGAAATTTTTTACAAAATGCCACTTTTCAATATATTTTTTACAATTTATCCTTTGAAAAAAATTATCAGTTACAAACTGATGGAAATATGACAAATTGGATCCGAAAAACCTTCAATTTAGTGACGCTGTTGCTGATGTGTGGCCTTTCCGTGATGCAGTTCATGATGATGCAGTTCAGGATGAGCAGACTCAATCAGCAGAAGATCTAAAGCAAAATGAACTTTTTGTTCGAGAAAGGATCCCTATATGGATCGCCTTCCTTGGGTACATCGCCTTCTCCATTGTCTCCATAATCGTCATCCCTTTGATGTTCAAGGAAGTAAAATGGTACTATGTGGTCGTAGCCTACCTTCTTGCTCCTGCTCTCGGTTTCTGCAACGCCTACGGAGCCGGTTTAACTGATTTGAACATGGGGTACAACTACGGAAAGGTAGCTTTATTCATCATTGCAGCAATTGCGGGAAACGACTCAGGGGTGGTTGCAGGCCTCGTCGCATGCGGGCTGATCAAAGCCATAGTGTCTATCTGTGCTGACCTGATGCATGATTTCAAAACCGGACATCTGACCCTGACCTCCCCTAAGTCCATGCTTGTGAGTCAAGCAATCGGAACAGCAATGGGTTGCATCATTGCCCCACTGACCTTCCTCCTCTTCTACAAAGCCTTCGACATTGGCAACCCGGATGGCGAATACAAGGCTCCCTACGCCCTAATCTACCGTAACATGGCGATTATAGGAGTCCAAGGCTTCTCAGCTCTCCCTCAGCATTGCCTGCAACTCTGCTACGGGTTCTTCGCGTTCGCTGTGGCCTCGAATTTGGTGCGTGACTTCTCACCCAAATCTGTAGCCAAGTGCATACCTCTCCCGATCGCCATGGCAGTTCCGTTCCTGGTGGGCGCGTACTTTGCCATCGATATGTGCGTCGGGAGCTTGGTTGTTTTCGTCTGGACAAAGATGGACAAGGCTAAGGCAAAGCTCATGGTGCCGGCTGTCGCATCCGGGTTGATTTGCGGAGATGGGATGTGGCTTCTGCCGTCGTCCGTTCTCGCCTTGGCTAAAATTTCTTCTCCGATATGCATGACTTTCTTGGCCTCCAAGGCATCATCATCAGGATATTAACTTGACATGCAAGCCAAGATTTCAAGGCTCTGATCCAATCTCAGTACACATGTTTTTATTTTATTTTAAATATGAACAGTACACATTCCTTCAACTAAATTTGTACATTTCCTTTTGTTTCTATTTAAGAATTGAAATTCAATTAAATACAATGTTTGAAATGTTTAATTTGGCTAATTCATATTAAAAATGGAACATGACAACCTTCATTGTTTGATTTTGTACCTTAATTATTTGATTTGTTCCTTAAAAGTTAAAATAGATACCTCATGAATGAAGAGTCGAGATCAGATGCAAATCTATTTTTTTGGTATGAACGTGCAAATCCATGAATTATGGTATACTTCCTACTAACTTTTTTTTCTTTTTTCCCTATGTAACGATATTATTCAAACGAATTATATGTCATTTTCTTGAATTATAATACAGTTGATAAGTAGTCGGTATGTCATTTGAATTGTGCACCTGATCTTAATTCACCATGAATATATATTTTTCTATTTTGTTGAATAAAAAACAAACAATTTGTTAATAAAAAACGTGTTGTATCATGTTTGCTGACTTGTATTGTAGGAAGCACGTGTTCGGGTGAGTGAGTTCGGCGATAAATAACTAAAATATGACGCTAGCGTGCGTGTGCTTGACACGAGACGCACATTTGGGAAGTCAAAAATCCAATTACGCTGTCGTTTCCTAACTAAATTAGTTTTACGTGTATCTTAAATAATATACCAGTTCCGTAAAACTCGAATTCAACTTGTCATTGGGACGACGCCGTTTGACAATTTTTTTTTAATTTATATTGGCTATATATATGGATCAGACTTCAGAGTGATCACTTCACTGCGTCAATATTGACCTAATTTAATATCACGCGATTATCTTTCTTAATCTTTTGTTGTTTATCAATTCGAAATTTGGAACGGAAAACATCCCAGGTTTGTCTTCGATCTTCGCATGTTGTTTCAACATATGCATTGTGATCCAGTAATTGTCTTTCAGTGTGAAATTTTTCATCCTCCAGTTTTTTTTTTCAGTGGAGATTTTTTTAATGATTTCAGGGGTTAGGGTTTGTGGGAGGGAACTTTCTAAATGGAGGCTCCACCCAACAGCATGAGGATTGAGCAGTCCAGAGAAGATTCTAGAAGGTACGAGAATAGTCTGGAAAACAAAGGCAGTGAAGAGGAACATGGAATGAAGAGGATCAGTCCATGGAGGGAGCAGATCACAGTCAGGGGATTGGTTGCCAGTCTTCTAATTGGGGTTTTGTTCAGTGTGATCACACTGAAGCTTGCCCTTACAACTGGGCTGATTCCTAATTTGAATGTGTCTGTTGCTTTGCTGGCTTTTGTTGCTGTGAAGAGCTGGACAGGTTTGCTGCACAAGGCTGGGATTGTTTCAACTCCTTTTACCAGGCAGGAGAACACTGTGGTTCAGACTTGTGCCATTGCTTGTTATTCCATGGTTTCTGCAGGTTTTGGCCCTTTTTACTTACTGTGATTTCTTGCGTAATTGGAACTTGTTTCTATTTTATGATTAGTTGGACATCCGGTTGGTAAGTGGTTGTGTTTAGGCTTGATTGTGGATCATATGTAGGTGGATTTGGATCATACTTGCTGGGATTAAACAAGAGAACATATGAGCAAGCTGGAGTGGATACACCAGGCAACGCGCCTGGGAGTTATAAGGACCCAGCGTTCGGATGGATGGCTGGGTTTCTCTTCGTCAGCGCTTTTGTCGGGTTGCTAGCTCTTGTTCCTCTACGAAAAGTAAGTTCCTGACTTACGTATGTCCTAATGCTGCTCCCATGTGTTTTATGATGTCAGGTCTCATGGGAATATGGGTGTCATTGTTGTGGAGCTGTACTGTACGTAAGGTTTAATTCGGGTACCTTTCTGTTATGCAGGCTTTGATTATTGACTACAAGCTGCCGTATCCAAGTGGGACTGCCACTGCTGTTCTCATTAACGGATTCCATTCAGACCGAGGAAATGACTCAGCCAAGTATGAAGCTCTTTTAAGTTAAAAGGTGTCATCCATAAGTAATTTGATGCCATTCATTACTAATTTTTCTTCTTCTGTAGGAAACAAGTGAAAGGATTCGCCAAGTATGCCTCTCTCAGCTTTTTATGGAGTTTCTTTCAGTGGTTCTTTTCTGGTAACGCCACAACTTGTGGCTTTTCACAGTTTCCCACATTCGGCCTCAAAGCTTTTCAAAACACGTCAGTACTTCTCAACACTCATTTTTGCATCTCAGTGAGGTTCCGTTTCTTATTCATCCTTTGTTTGTGTCTGCAGTTTTTACTTCGATTTCAGTTTGACGTATGTTGGAGCAGGGATGATATGCCCACATATAGTCAACTTGTCTTTGCTTATTGGAGCCGTTCTGTCATACGGAATCATGTGGCCGCTGATATCTGATCTTAAAGGCGAATGGTATCCTGCTGCTTTATCCGTTGGCAGCATGCAGAGCCTAAATGGGTATAAGGTTTGTCGATCAATCCTCAGTTCTCTTTTTTTCGTTGCTGTATGACTATATGAAACTGATTCTTGTTATATTGCATAGGTTTTTGTTTCAATAGCTATAATCCTTGGAGACGGGCTCTATAATTTTCTCAAGGTAATCATCTTCACTGCCCGCAACCTACGCGACCAGAGGAATCAGAAGATATTAAAAACAAGTAAATCCAAAAACCCGGTAGACTTGTTTAGTATATAATTTGATGTTGAGATTTCTTACCTCTTGTGAATTATGTTGTATGCAGATCCAGACAACCAGATACAATCACCTGACGAGCAAAAGCGGAATAAACTTTTCATGAGGGAGAGAATTCCTGTATGGGTAGCAGTTGTTGGATATGGAGGTCTTTCAATCATCTCCATCGTTGTGATACCGATTATGTTCCATGAGCTGAAATGGTACTACGCTCTGGTCGCTTACATGATTGCTCCTGCCCTTGGTTTCTGCAACGCCTACGGCGCTGGGCTGACTGATATGAACATGGGTTATAACTATGGGAAAGTTGCACTGTTCGTGTTAGCTGCTTTATCTGGGCATGAGCATGGAGTGGTAGCAGGCCTGGTGGGAAGCGGCCTGATAAAAACAATTGCTTCAATGTGCTCTGACTTGATGCATGATTTTAAAACAGCCCAACTGACTCATACATCACCTCGATCAATGCTCGTAAGCCAAGCCATCGGTACAGCGATGGGATGCATAGTTGCACCAGGCATGTTTCTTCTATTCTACAACGCGTTCAACATAGGAAACCCAGAAGGAGAATATAAAGCTCCTTACGCTATAATATACAGAAACATGGCGATTATCGGGGTGGAAGGCTTCTCAGCTCTACCTAGAAACTGCTTGAACCTCTGCTATGGATTCTTTGCATTGGCTATAGTCTTGAATCTCATCAAGGACATGATTCCGAGCAAGGTAGGGAAATGGATACCTTTACCGATGGCAATGGCGGTGCCGTTTCTGGTTGGAGCGAACTTTGCGATTGACATGGGCATCGGGAGCTTGATTGTATTGGCGTGGAGCAAGGTTAACAAAAGTAGAGCGAAATTAATGGTACCTGCTGTTGCATCTGGGTTTATATGTGGTGATGGTATGTGGCTTCTTCCGGCGTCTCTACTGGCCCTTGCTAAAGTTGCTCCTCCCATCTGCATGACATTTTTGGCTACCAAAAAAGTTTAGAGACAGTTTCTTTGTTAGTACTCCAGCTACAGAGAATAATAGTTTGTGTTAGCACTTCCATCTAGTTAATAACTTCCATTCATTAGCGCTCCAAAATTGTATTTTAGTTTTATTTCTTTGTTTTTAGATTTTAGCAGCGTAGCCTTATCTTTTAGATTTTATTTCCTAATTCGTTTTTATGTTTTCCTATTTAAACCCACCTTATGATTTTAGTTACTCATCTTATATCGTATTAATAAACACTCATTTTTTCGTTTTTGGTGGATTCCAACAACTTTTTTTTGTTGGATTTCAAGATTTCTAGGTGGATTCCAAGCTATTCACAAATTTATTGCTAGTAAATTTGTTTATCCTGATTATCACGCTGCTTCAATTGGTATCAGAAGCAGTGTCTCTTTTCTAACTTGATCAGATGACAGATCAATTCGTACCCAGAGCAGATTGTGAGAGGGTCAACGCGGACATAGCCGCAACCTCGACTGCTTTGGCAACACAGATGGCTGCTATGTCAACTAGTTGGCGGAAGTGGAGGAGTCATCTGAGACGAATAGTGTGAAACAAGAGCTTCCGAAGCAAAACCCGAAGAATGTAGAGGTTTTTGTTACGGAGGAGGCGTTGAAGGAGATTGATGAGTTGGCAATGCTGAGGATTTCGTCTATTAATTTTGAGGAGAAAGATGAGTAGGTTAAGATTAGTGGAGTTCAGTATGATTTGCAGTTGGTGAATTCAGGCGACTTGAAGAATATTGTGAAGGAGGAGGAGACTATATCAGTCAAGAAAGCGATTAAGGCTAGATTGAAGACTACGAGGAAGAAGAACAAGGTTGATGCTGACAAGCGTGAGATAGTCAAAGTTTTAAAAGTAGGTGATGATGTGATACAACTTCACAAGCATGATCCATTCAAGGCAGATGAGGTCATACATCTAGAAAAGAACTCGGGGTCGAGTTATTTGGAAGTGGCGGAGACTGATGTAGGAGCGTTTAGAGCTCCAAAATAGTATTTTAGCTTTATTTCTTTGTATTTAGATTTTAGCAGCGTATCATTATCTTTTAACAGCGTATATTTATCTTTTAAATTTTATTTCCTAATTTCGTTTTTAGGTTTTCCTATTTAAACCATTTTAGTTATTCATCTTTTATCGTATTAATAAACACTCATTTTTTGTTTTTTGTGGATTCCAAAACTTTCTTGATGAATTCCAAACAATAAATTTGTTTATCCTAATTGTCACACTGCATCACATTACCTTTTTCCCATTGAGCTATGTCAGATTCTTTAGGCAACGATAAACCCTCTAAAAGTATATTTTTCGGTTCAGCCATCTATCACATTCGAGCAGATACTCTTTTTAATGGCTTCCACCAAATTGTTTGTTTTTTATTCAACAAAATAGAAATATATATATATTCACGGTGAATTAAGATATTCATAAAAAATGTGAATTAAGATCAGGTGAACACTTCAAAGTTCAAATTACATACCGACCACTTACCAACTATATTATAATTGAGGATAATGGCATATAATTCGTTTGAATGATAAGATGACATCGTTTAGTTAATAGGAAGAAATAAAAGTTAGTAGGAATTAGGAAGTATACCATAATTTATGAATTTGCACGTTTACACCAAAAATCTGATTTGCATCACTCTTCATGAGGTATCTATTTTAACTTTTAAGGAACACAACAAATAATTAGGGATGATCGTGGGACGGGTTAGGACGGGTTATGTTCGTCTTTAAACAACGACCGGGTCATTTAGGTCAACCCGAACCGTCACTAAATATTGATCGGGTTGCATTTGATAACCTAAACTCGTTGTAACGATAGACTTATAACATATCAAGTAGCTAAATACTTAAAACAAAATAATCTACGAAAAAAGTAAGTGAGCTTAAACATGTTAACCGCCAAACATTGTTGGAACAAAATGATGTGAATTCATATTGAAACAAAATTCAAGACAAATCGATAGACTTTTTTATTGAAGTTAAATTATTTTATTCCATATTAATATATTTATAGGACCGAGTCACCCGAGGAGCAACCCGAAACCGACTTATTTAGTACCAGGTCGGGTTCAAGTTCGTCCAAAATGTCGACCGGATCGAGACGGATCACCAGTCGGGACGGGTCATGCTCACCCATACAAATAATTATGATACAAAATCAAACAATGTGTTACAGACGGAGTAATATAAAACATAAAGGGTGCACTTGTATTTTGTGTAACTTCTTTAGTATAAAACAAGTGTAATCGAACTTTAGAAAGGAATGAATGAATTAACTAATTTCTATTAATCTTCTCTCTCGTTCTTTCCTATCGTCTAAACCCTAATCCCAACTTCGTCTATCTTCTCCCCCATTTCTTCAGTTTCTCGTCCCAAATGATTGGTGTGATACGTACCTGTATCACAATGAAGGTTGTCATGGTCCATTTTTTATATGAATAACCCAGATTAAACATTTCAAACATTGTATTTAAGTGAATTTCAATGCCTTATCAAACAAAACAAAAAGAAAGTGAATTTCAATTCTTAAATAGAAACAAAAGGAAATGTACAAATTTAGTTGAAGGAAAAACATGTGTACTGTTCATATTTAAAATATATAAAAACATGTGTAACTGAGATTGGATGAGAGCCTTGAAATCTTGGCAACAAGGCAACAGCTAGCACGGATGAGCAAGAGATCAAAAACCTTTTTGTTATTTTTAATGAAATTATGTATTTTATAATAACTGTATTTGATCATTTTATACTAACAAGGCAACAGCACCGGGGAAGGCGTTGGGCGCATGAGGAGTTCATGCTTACGGGACATGAGGAGAGGAAGAGGAGTTGGTTTACGTGTATCGTAAAACTCGAATTTATTGCGCGTCAATTTTTATTTATTTATATTGACTATAAATATGGATGAGAGTGCTACGTCAATATTCACCTGATTTATCTTTTGTTGTTTCGAAATTTGGATCGAAAAAGGTTTGTCTTCGATCTTCGCATGTTGTTTCAACATATGCTGTGAAAATTTTCACCCTCCAGTTTTTTTTTATGATTTCAGGGTTAGGGTTTGTGGGAGGCAAACTTTAATTTCTAGATGGAGGCTCCACCCAACAGCTAGCATGCGGATTGAGCAGTCAAGAGAAGATTCTACAAGGTACGAGAATAATCTGGAAAACAAAAGCGGTACGTGAAGAGGAACATGGAATGAAGAGGATCAGTCCATGGAGGGAGCAGATCACAGTCAGGGGATTGGTTGCCAGTCTTCTAATTGGGGTTTTGTTCAGTGTGATCACACTGAATTGAAGCTCGCCCTTACAACGGGCCTGATTCCTAATTTAAATGTTTCCGTGGCTTTGCTGGCATTTATTACTGTGAAGAGCTGGACAGGTTTGCTGCACAAGGCTGGGATTGTTTCAACTCCTTTTACCAGGCAGGAGAACACTGTGATTCAGACTTGTGCCGTTGCTTGTTATTCCATGGTTTCTGCAGGTTTTGGCCCTTTTTAACTTAATGTGATTTCTTGCGTAATTGGAACTTGTTTCTATTTTATGATTAGTTGGACATCCGACTGGTAAGTGGTTGTGTTTAGGCTTGATTGTGGATCTCATATGCAGGTGGATTTGGATCATATTTGCTGGGATTAAACAAGAGAACATATGAGCAAGCTGGAGTGGATACACCGGGCAACGCGCCTGGGAGTTATAAGGACCCAGCGTTCGGATGGATGGCTGGGTTTCTCTTCGTCAGCGCTTTTGTCGGGTTGCTAGCTCTTATTCCTCTACGAAAAGTAAGTTCCTGACTTACGTATGTCCTAATGCTGCTCCCATGTGTTTTATGATGTCAGGTCTCATGGGAATATGGGTGTCATTGTTGTGGGGCTGTACTGTACGTTAGGTTTAATTCGGGTACCTTTCTGTTATGCAGGCTTTGATTATTGACTACAAGCTGCCGTATCCAAGTGGGACTGCCACTGCTGTTCTCATTAACGGATTCCATTCGGACCGAGGGGATGACTCAGCCAAGTATGAAGCTCTTTTAAGTTAAAAGGTGTCATCCATAAGTAATTTGATGCTATTCATTACTAAGTTTTCTTCTTGTATAGGAAACAAGTGAAAGGATCTCTGCCAAGTATGCCTCTCTCAGCTTCTTATGGAGTTTCTTTCAGTGGTTCTATGCTGGTAACGCCACAACCACAGCTCGTGGCTTTTCAAACTTTCCCACATTCCTGAGAGACCTTTTCAAAACACGTCAGTACTTCTCAACACTCATTTTTGCATCTCAGTGAGGTTCAGTTTCTTGCAGTTAAAAGTTAATTAAACGGCCGTTTAATGCAATTAAAATATAATCAATATAAAATAAATGCATGGAGTGTTTTATATAAAGATATAATTTTGAAACATATCCAATAATTTCCCGTATCTTTTTATTCTTTGAATGGTTATCTTATCTAGAGTTTTTGATAATAGTAGGCATCGTCTGCTCCCCCTTTTTCCCATCTATATATTGTTCGCAGACAATAGTTTGGTCTTTAATAACTGTTAAAGCTGTGAATATATCTCGGGTCAGAAAATTAATTACGAAATTGTCTTTAGCTCAAACACTTAACCTGAAATTATTAATAGGAAATCCCAAACTTTGATTTTTGATTACAAGCTGCCGTATCCAAGTGGGACTGCCACTGCTGTCATCATTAACGGATCCCATTCAGACCGAGGAAATGACTTAGCAAAGTATGAATCCCTTTTCATTTAAAAGTGTTATCCATAAGTAATTTGATGCCTTTCAGTAGTAACTTTTCTTCTTCTGTAGGAAACAAGTGAAAGGATTCGCCAAGTATGCCTCTCTGAGCTTCTTATGGAGTTTCTTTCAGTGGTTCTTTTCCGGTAACGCCACAACTTGTGGCTTTTCAAAGTTCCCCACTTTCGGCCTGAAAGCTTTTCAAAACACGTCAGTACTTCTCAACACTCATTTTTGCATCTCAGTGAGGTTCAGTTGTTTCTTATTCATCCTTTGTTTGTGTCTGCAGTTTTTACTTCGATTTCAATTTGACGTATGTTGGAGCAGGGATGATATGCCCACATATAGTCAACTTATCTTTGCTTATTGGAGCGGTGCTGTCAAATGGTATCATATGGCCGTTGATATCTGATCTTAAAGGCGAATGGTATCCTGCAGCCTTATCTCCTGGAAGCATGAAGAGCCTAAATGGGTATAAGGTTTGTCGATCCATCATCAGTTTTGGCTCAGCATTTCTTGCATATAATGACGATCTTTTTTCTGGTTGATGTAATGATTATATGAAACCGAGTCTTGTTATATTGCGTAGGTTTTCGTTTCGATAGCTCTAATCCTTGGAGACGGGCTCTATAATTTTCTCAAGGTAAATCATCTTCACTGCCCGCAACCTACGCGACCAGAGGAATCAGAAGATATTAAAAACAAGTAAATCCAAAAACCTGGTAGACTTGTTTACTGTTTAGTATATAATTCGATGTTGAGATTTCTTACCAACTGTGAGTTATGATGTATGTAGATTCAGAATCACCCGACGAGCAAAAACAGAACGAACTTTTCATGATGGAGATAATTCCTGTATGGGTAGCAGTTATTGGATACGGACTTCTTTCAATCATCTCCATCGGGTTGTGTTACCGATTATGTTCCATGAGCTGAAATGGTACTACGCTCTGGTCGCTTACATGATTGCTCCTGCCCTTGGTTTCTGCAACGCCTACGGCGCTGGGCTGACTGATATGAACATGGGTTATAACTACGGGAAAGTTGCGCTATTCGTGTTAGCTGCTTTATCCGGGCATGAGCATGGAGTGGTAGCAGGGCTGGTGGGATGCGGCCTGATAAAAACAATTGCTTCAATGTGCTCTGACTTGATGCACGATTTCAAAACTGCCCAATTGACACAGACGTCACCTCATTCAATGCTAGTGAGCCAAGCCATCGGTACAGTGATGGGATGCGTAGTCGCACCAGGCATGTTTCTTCTCTTCTATAACGCCTTTGACGTAGGAAACCCAGAAGGAGAATATAAAGCTCCTTACGCTATAATATACAGAAACATGGCGATTATCGGGGTAGAAGGCTTCTCAGCTCTGCCTAGAAACTGCTTGAACCTCTGCTATGGATTCTTTGCTTTGGCTATACTCTTGAATCTCACCAAGGACTTGATTCCAAGCAAGGTAGGGAAATGGATACCTTTACCGATGGCAATGTCAGTGCCGTTTCTTGTTGGAGCCAACTTTGCGATTGACATGGGCATGGGGAGTTTGATCGTATTTGTGTGGAGCAAGGTTAACAAAAGTAGAGCAAAATTAATGGTACCGGCTGTTGCATCTGGGTTTATATGTGGTGATGGTATGTGGCTTCTTCCGGCGTCTCTACTGGCCCTTGCTAAAGTTGCTCCTCCCATCTGCATGACATTTTTGCCTACCAAAAAAGCCTAGAAAAACAGAGTTTTGTTGGTAGTACAAATACTACAGCTACAGGGAATAACAAGGTTATGTTAGCACTTTCACCTAGTTTTAGTTAATAAATATAAGGTTAAAAGATGAGGTACAAAATTGATTTTTGGTATAAAATATAAAGTCTGTCAAAATCAATCTATAATTCCAGGGCAACGGATGATTTTCGGAGATGTTGGACACAGCAAGGGTGCAGCTCCGAAAGTATTACATTGGGGAGATTATTGACGACTCAACTCTCACCAATAAAAAAGTTATACATTGTTGTCTGGAGCTGGAAGATAATTAATATACTTTCTCATTGCGTAGACAAGAGAGAGCATCATAAAATTATCCTCATTTTCATATAAACCTTGAAACTTTGATCCCAGGTGTCATGAATAATTGCATCTGTGGTAAATTAAACAACAAAAATTACCTCATAATTTATGCATCAACGCCAGTAACAACGGTTGAGCCTTGATTTGAAATGAATGTGGAATGCCAGCAAAATAGATCTATATCTTGTCATGGAGGGTGACAACCAAGTTGTGGGCGTCATCCAGGAGCTTCCACACATCTAGTTGCCCTGCCATGTTATTACACTCTCTGATTATCTCATCCATGCTGCTGTACTTCTCAATTATCAGTTTCCTTCTCTGTAACACTGAAGCAGCAATCGCATAAAGCAGCAGATCATCCGTCGGAGGGGCTCTTCTTTGTCTTATTCTGCTCCATGCTGATTTTCCAATCCTAACCCTAGTTGCCACCTGGTCTGCCCAAATTACTTCCCATAAGCATACAGTCTGCTCAAAACTCAACTCTCTTCTAAACAGTACCAACACCATCCTGTAAACAAAAAAACAATCCTCCGCTTGATATTTTGCCAAGTGTTTGTACAGATGAGAGTCCTTGCACTTTATGATTTTAGATATGATGCTTAACTGCCTTTTAATCCCTACTTCATCAAGACGGAAGTTGTGCCTCGCCTTCCTCATGAACCCAACAAAACACCAAAATGCGTCATGGTCCTCTGCAATAACTGTAACTATTGGAGATAGAAGATCGCCCATCCCCTGGCAGTAACCGATTTCTGGATCATACAGTGCATATGCCTCCAGAATGGCAACCAGTCGAGCAGAATGGAAGATTCTCCAAGGTTCCAGATGATCATAATCCTTTAGACCTACAGCATCAGCTGTCCTGCAGGCTTCAGCTAATGTAACTTGTGATGGGGCATATTCTAGCCACTCTGAATTTGCTCGGACTGCATCCAGTCGAATGATACGCTGCCACGTCGTAAAATCTTCTATATTAACCGTTGGCTTTTGCTCAACTCTGAAGGAAGGAGAAGGATCCTTGGAAGAAACATCGAGCTTGTTCTCTTCCCAATCTTCTCGTAAAGGAGACTCGGGGATGGCTTCCGACTCTTCTGAGGAATCTGAGTAAGACGAATCTGCATTTTGGAAAGAAGCGTCGCCATCTGTTATGCATCTTGATGAACTCTCAACTACTTCTAACCATGCACTGGATGAATAATTTTTCATGCCATCAACATTCAAGCTACTTTTATCTTTTTCGTTGGATACAGAAACTCTCGCACTAGCTGCATCTTCCGAGTCAGAGTAGGATACACCTGGAACCAGAAGCCCACTGTTTCCTTGACTACTGCTGGCGCCACTCCCATCATTACATAAATACTTGTTGTTATACAGCTTCTGGCACTTTCTTTGCAGTTTTTCATACTCTCTTCTGCACAAGTCAATAACATATTAAGCGTGCAGTACAGCTGAACAAAAGAACGAGATAAGGTTCACTCATAAAATCCGCACCTCTTCTGAATTCGAGCATTTTCTCTCTCCTCTTCAGTACTGTCTAACTCATACCTGTTGCATATAAAAAATATTAGGGACAAAACCAGGCACAAAGATAGCGGTTCAAGATATGCTCGTTGTCATACTTAAACTAATATGAGACTTAAAGGGAAATGACACACGAAAAAAAAGAGCAATCTGAACGGTAACTCGTAAGTTCACCAAAAGGTGGTCAGCATGAGGGGAAAAAGCAACTGTTTAAGCACAACATCTGGCTTGCGAAGTAGAGCTCATCACAAAATATAGAAAGCTAAAGTACAACCAGTTTCATTTAGAAAAATATATATAAATCCAGCCTATTCATCCAAGAAGACTATGAAACCAGTTTCGGCTAGTGATGCAGACAACAACTGAGTCTCACAAGACTTAAAAGTTGAAAAACTCACACTCCAAGAAGGAAAGGCCAAACTTCTGCTCGGATACTTGGATCAATGCCCTATATGCATAAAAAGAGACCAACATTACTTATAAATAATTATGGGATACACTGCACAATGAAAGAGTAATGTAGATATACAGAAAGCTAACTCACCCCACTGCGAACCTTTTTGAGCATCTTCACACCGTCATCCTGGAGTTTTCCATCTGGAGTAAAGAAACTATTCCACTGTTGAGGTGAGAGAGCACGTATCCTTTTCCTTCTGGACCATGGGGACTTTTGACGATTTCTGAAATGGGAAATCATGTAAGCTAACTGTTTCAGCCAAGTAAGCTAGCTAGTGATAGATAAAAATTGATGCAGAGGTATATATATTGGAATAAAATAGCTTTCAATTCAAAGATTACAAAACTAGCTTGATATATACTGTTCTAATTAATAAAAATACACCCAAACATGAACCGAGCTAGTTAAGTCATCAGTCATCACTATCCACCGATAGAGTCAAAAGGAAAAGCGGCTTGAAACATTATCATTTATAGAGCAACTTTTAATACTGTGAAATTTATAGATGAAAATTGATTTTCAGGAGAAAAATTATCGGAATTACATCATCATCATCTAGACAGGATGACAATGACAACTGATATCCATTGAATGGGATGCTAGGGAGCCTCATGTTTTGAAAAGACCACAGAAAAGCATATCCATGATCCATCACTTACAGTTGCAATTAGAATATTCGAACTGTTATACATTAGATGACAGCATATGCACGCTCATATATTTTCAATAAACTCGAAGGCTATAAATTAATCTACAAAGTTCACAAGAAAAGGATAAACAGGAGGCAGACACACAACTGAAACTTTTATTGCTGACACAAAAACCTAGCATTATATGACATCATGTATCATATTCGGTACTCGAACAGCTTACATTAAGTTTCATATGAACGGTACTCAATCCAACCTGGATTCTGGAGTACCATCCAGCAATTCAGAAGACCAAAACATAAATGGTGAAAAGCCTTCTGATCCAGTTCCAAAATAAAATTTGTCATACAAGCAAAAAATTACTTCAAATTGAAAAGAAAAAAAAACCAGCCTCCCAAATCTTTGTTAGCCAGAATAAACCACCATATCTGACTTCTGAGTATCAATGTATCTTTGTACAAAGATAACCCTTCCATAAAACAACAATAACAGAAAACAAGTTCTAAGCTTCTGGAGAAACTTATAAACTCCAAAACCAAACAATCAGATCCCTATAGAAGAAGACAATTGTTCCAACAGGCCACACAACTACCACCTACAGTGGATACCAAATAAATCACACCAGAAAAAAATCACAAAAGTGAAGGCGATGCAATAAGCTCACGCAGCTATGAAAACTCCTAAATCATGGAATATGCTCTAACCAAACAATACAATCAGCTCAGAAACGGAGTTCCCAAACCCCTGAGTGATTGCCATTGTTGCCTATGCTACAAACAGAAATCCGATCACTAGATCTGAAGTGAATGTCAAAAGGTTCAAAATTTGTCGATCTAGCCGATTCAGTTACAGCACCCAATACAAATGGGAACTCCAGAAAAATCAAAAGGTCACAAATTGACACTCACCGATCCGTTGGTGAACGCGAATTAGCAGACGCAGCAGCAACAAAAAGCACCGATTTCAACTGATTCCACGAGGACGACGCCGGGGATGAAGACGAGGGAGAAGACGGTGTAGGCGAAGAAATCGAATTAGCAGCAGCAAGTGCAGCGGCAGCGACAGCAGCAGCAGTAGGAGAAGAAGAAGAAGACGCCTCCGACGAAGTGTGACTCCGTCTTAAGGCTTTCATCTATCTAACAAACACCTCTCGAAAATCCAACCCAAATTTCTAGGGTTTTCGTCGCTCGTCCTCTACACCAACCACTTCAAATCGGACCAAATATTCTCCTTTTCGCATCAATCAGAGTCCCGATTCAGCTTCATCTAGATCCCAATCGCTGATCCGATCGGATATCAATCTCACCGGCGACGCCTACGGCGGCGGAGTAGACGGCAGTGGTGGTGGTGGTGGTGGAGATCTGAGCGGGGCTGAGCATCAAGAAAGAGGCGGCGATTATGATGATGGGGTTGGTGGAATCACGGGGAGATGGTAGGGATCAGGTTTTGTTCCACCATTACCAACTGAAACTCACATTAATAACTGCTGCTCTGATAATGCTGCTCTCTCTCATCTTCTCCTTCATCTTTTAATATTTTTTTGTTTAATATTTTTTCTTCTTTTTCTGAGACATTCTTCGCTTTAATTATTACTATTACGATAATGTTGCTATTCTTTGATATTGTTTGGGGAAATATAATATTAATTTCAATTTTATCTTTTAAAATCCAAACATATTTTAGTTCATATGTTGCCTTGTGATGTTTTATTATGAACTACTTAAAAAATAGAAAGATGATATGACTTACGAAATTATGATAACATTAGAAATTTTGACAGAGAACTTGATATAATACTACTTTTTCTAGTAGTGGGGTTGCTTGGTTTTGGCTTAAAAGTTGCATTAGCTTCAAAAAAAAAATCCAACTTCCAAGTCCAACCTCATGTGATTTATCTTGAAAAAGGTCAATAGTTGTTGGTAAATAAGATATTAGTAGTTAATGGTTTTTTGATAAAACTCCATGTGCTTCTTTTCAACTATCACAAAAAATCAAATACGTATTAAGATTCAAAATCCCATTAAATAAAAACATTAAATACTGTATTTTTTTTACAATAACATTAAATACTATTTTTTTTTTTGATGGGACATTAAATACTATTTGAAAATATTATATTATTGATCATATGCTGCCTACTGGTAGTTCAACCTTAGCGGCCAGAGCCAGACTCAACAAGCAGCAAGTTTTAACAGTCTCCAACTGCTTCTATCAACAAAACAAAACAAAACAAAACAAAAAAACAGTCTGCAACTACTAATGATTATTTACTTATTAGGAAGTTAAAGTCAGAGCAGGCATGCGCGGCGCGGCGGCTTTCTACAGCTTTGAAGCTGCACCTTTGTCCAGAAACCATGTCAACTGGCCTTCAGGTGAGACCAACTACTTCAGCTTGCTCCAAATTACCTACAGCTGCTTGGACAGATCCGGCAACGGCAGATCCCACTACAACCATGGCAATGTTCTCTGATGAGTTGATGACTGGGAGAGTGAATGTGATTCTTTCAGGAGGAGGTTTAGGCGAGTTTTTGATGAAGGTGACCCATTTTTTGTTTTCATGGACAAGGGGATGGCCAGAAAATAGAGATGTGCTACGTGTCCCTCTGGAGTGGTCCCATGCCTAATAGCTGTAATAGTCTTCAGCTGATAATGCATCATTGATTGCATAAACTTGGCCTGGGGGGATCGGGACCTGCAGTTTTAGCAAGTTGATCAGTTTGCAGTGTGAATCATTTAAACATTATTCTGAGATCT
Organism: Rhodiola kirilowii; assembly: GCA_033675215.1. Classification (NCBI taxonomy): domain Eukaryota; kingdom Viridiplantae; phylum Streptophyta; class Magnoliopsida; order Saxifragales; family Crassulaceae; genus Rhodiola; species Rhodiola kirilowii. The sequence goes on from CM066199.1 coordinate 977,013, forward strand.
GCCACACAACTTCAAATTAAGTAAAGGCTTTAACCATTTCCACCTCAAATACATGCAATGCAAGCAGTTGAGTGTTAATAAGCCAAAACTCAAATAGTACAGACAATGCATGCCAGAAACACCTAGAGCATCATAGCCCGTTAATCTCTGCCCACAAACTCTGCCAAAACATTCCTAATTCTCTGCTCACAAACAAACATTCTCAATCTCTGCTCGCAAAATCTGCCTAAAATTCCTAATCTCTGCTCACAAACAAACATTCCTAATCTCTGCTCGCAAACTCTGCCTAACATTCCTAATCTCTGCTCATAAACACTGCCAAACACTCATAATCTATGCTCACAAATGCTGACAAACATTCCTAATCTCTGCTCGCAAATGCTGACAAACATTCCTAATCTCTGCTCACAAATGCTGCCAGCCATTCCTAAACCTACACAGTCAAGTATGTACTTTACAATTTACATAACTCCATTAACCTAGATAAACTACATTCTTTACCACAACTCCCAGATTGTAATTCATACTAAATTATCAAATTCAATGCTACGCAACATAACAATTAGACTCTAGCATCATTTCCCCAAAACTCATATCTACAAGTCGTGATTCAGTAATTCAATAAAACATACCTCATTGTCTCTACACTAACCTTGTTTATGACAAAAGAGAGTTTCATAAAAATCCGCAAATACTCAACCGCCAGCTCCTCCTCCGTATCAAAGCGCTCAACTTTCCGGTTGCTTGTCTTCTGATCCGCCATGATTCGAAACCCTAACTTGCTGCTAGCCTGCGACTCGTGATTGTTAAAGCCTTCGGAATTTGGGATTTGAGCAGCGACATTTGCGAGCGAGGATCGCAGCAATCGGAGCTTTGCCGGACATGGAATCGTATGTCGCGTTTAAACTTTAAATAGGCGGAAAGAGATCGACGACGAAGACGAGCATGGTAGCTTATCCGAGGATAACTATATCCCGAAAAACGATACCACTATCCGTGTTTCCAAACGGAAGTTATGATCTTCAGAAACCCTAATTAGGAGGTATAAAATGTTTCTCTACGTTCCCGAGCTGCTGAGGTTCGAAAACCGAACGAGTTGAAAATGCAGATCTTCGTGAAGACGTTGACCGGGAAGACCATCACGCTCGAGGTCGAGTCAAGTGACACAATCGACAATGTGAAGGCCAAGATCCAGGATAAGGAAGGTGATTATTGTTCTGATTCTCATAGTTCGACACTTGTTTTTTTTTCCAGATTTTTGCGTGTTTGATGATTTGACGTCGAATTGATTGCAGGAATTCCACCGGACCAGCAGAGGTTGATTTTCGCTGGAAAGCAGCTTGAGGATGGACGCACTTTGGCGGATTACAATATCCAGAAAGGTGTTTGTGCGTTTGTGTTTAATGGGATGCAAGTTCTGATTTGTTAATAAAATGTTGAATTTTAAATTGTGGTTTTGATATTACAGAGTCTACATTGCATCTTGTGCTGAGGCTTCGCGGTGGCATCATTGAGCCATCCTTGATGGCTTTGGCAAGGAAGTATAACCAGGAAAAAATGATTTGCCGCAAGTAAGTCTTGATCAGTTGTAACCACTGCTATGGAGTATGTAGATATGCTTATTTCCATTATTTTGGCTTGAAGCACATTTATAGGGGTTGTGAATACTACAAAGATTACATCTTGTTTATTATGAAAATTGTATCAGTTTGAATTTGTGCATGTTGTCCTTGTTATTGTTTAATCATTAATGGTTATGTGATGTTCTTTACTCCTGATCGCTGTTTACAGTGTGCAGGTAGTGTTGATAACTTAGTTCGGGTTTATAGAATTAAGCCTTGTGCCTAGTTGCTGCCATTAAGGGCTTCTTTACCTTCAGTTATTCTGTTTTTGTAAAAGATGTCACAAGCTCACAAATATGACTGTGTGAATCAAATTGAGAATTTGTGAACTTGTGACCTATGTTCTTTGTTAGGCTCGTTTAGAGAGAGCATTGTTTCCTTCCATACCATTTTTGGATTTAACAATTTACTTTGATTCAACTAAAATCAAAACACCCATCGTTTGTATCAATTTGCATTCTTAATGAGGATTTCATATGCTTGTCGATAGGTGCTATGCACGTCTTCACCCTCGCGCAGTCAACTGCAGGAAGAAGAAGTGCGGGCACAGCAACCAGGTATTGTATCATTTCATTGCATAAGAATAGTCGAATCATGTCATTGTTTCAGTTTTGTGCATACAATTTCAATGCAGTTGGTTAAAAATATGTTGTGTTTACCTTTGCAGTTGAGGCCAAAGAAGAAGATCAAGTAGAGAGAGCGGCATCTGATTCAAGTTCTCAACGTTATTTAGAAGTATTTTGCTGGGACTATAACAGCATATATTTTGAGTCCATTTGTGTCCAGAATTTATCAGAATTTCTTTTTGAAATGGAAATGACAGGTTTTTATTAGTTTAATTTTACATTAGGTAGTTTCTGAATATCATAGTAGTGCAGTGTCTTTGACTAGATGAATCAATCTCAAACAGCTCTCTCCTGCATTGGGGCACAGTTCAGTTCGCAACGGTCTTACCACAGCTGCAAGGACGAAAGTGTTGGAAGCTTTGTTATATGAATATTACTTTAGTTCATGCGGAACTAACAATAATCAATTAAATCTGAACATGCATATCTATAAGTCTGAACATGCATATATGAATCTGAACGAATACAGGAATCAGAATCTGATAAATCAAATAGATACAAAAAGGACAGCAAACCGAGTTGGTGATTCAGTCACGTCGTTGACGCTGTCCTTAAAGCTGATTTGCCTCCCGTTGGTGCTGGATTTGACGGCAAAAAGCTTCCCAGGATAAAAGAACCTCAGCAAGCGCGTTGAGCACCGTAACCTTGCTGATCGAACCTATTCGATCTTCTGCTATCACAGATCGGGAGAAGAGAACAGTAGTCGAGATGTGAAGGAGTGTGTTTTCGGTGTGTTCTGAACTGAAGCGCAGGCTTCTTTATATAGTTGAGAGGAGAAACGGTTTCAGCCTGACTTTTCAGAAAAGATAGTATCTGGCAAGTATCAACAGTCCACGTTCTTATCTCTTCTTATCTCGAAAAATCAGTAACCGCCGAAGACTGACTCAGTCTTACTTACTCTTTGACGTTTGGTTTTACATAATAATAATAAGATCGAATTATGTAAAAAACCGAACCGAAATTAGATTAACCAAAAACGAACCGCGCAACCCGCCAGCATTCACCCGGATGATGTGGGCGCGCACAAGACAGGCCAAATCCGACGTCGTCGACCGGATGATTTCCCCCCCCCTGCGCACGCCCGCGAAGGCATTTTGGGAGAGTTTCTTTTAACAACTTAACAAGCTTGTTATGGAAATCATATATGAACAAACAATGTTCCCATTTGGCCTCCAATGTGGGATATAAGCTTTTCACTTGTGTGAAATCAAGCTAGCTATCCATTCCTACCAAAGTCATGTTTTCATGGTTTTGGCACTACTTTGAGCATTAATTACTCATTCAATTTAGCTTCGTTTTTGGCGATTCAATACTTGATTTCATACCTCACACGTCAAGGTATTTTAATCTAATTTTGTCAACAAGATTCGAGGTGTTCTCCACGCTCAATTTTAGGTCTCAAATGTGGCGCACCACCATTTTCTTCAACCCACTACAAACACATTTTCCAACAATCCCCCACATGAAGAAAATCGAGTGGTGAAATCAAATAAAACAATAATCCTCGATAATCAACTCGACACGAAGTGGTGATAGCTTCTACGGATAATATCTGCACAGGATAGGTAGGTTACCCCCTTGAACCTTCCATTGAGATAACATGATCTCTTTACTGACTATTCAGTAGACGTGATGTCTTTGAACTGTTCGTCTTATACTGTAAACGAAATCAAGTTTCCACAGATATTATCCTGATCTTATTCAGTTCTTACTGGTGGGCTCATTTTGGTCGTGATACCCCTTTCCTGGTTCTGCAAGAGTTTCTAAAGAATTAAGCCCTTTGAATTCTCCTTTGAAGCGACCCCACTTCTCTCTCACATAGGTGATTCTTTCTTAAAGTAATCCTGCATTACCCATTTGAATCTCACTATTCAAATTACTAGAATCATTAAAAGCTTCGTGCTTAGCCTCGTGCAGGAGTCACTGTTTTATCTGGGAATAGGATTGGGGTGTTACCCCCCACAGTGACCTCACACAGTCTTAGCAGGTAGGTTGTCCCTTTGAACCAAGTTCTTGGGATCTCCAGTCATCATGGTAGGGTTTTCCTTTGCCTCAACTTTTATAGCCCAAGGGCTTAAGCCTATGCTTTGATGTTAGCAATCAAAAGGCTTTAGTCCCATTCCCTTAGTTGTCTTCTCTACTTGGTCCCTATTTAACCCTTTGGTTAACGGATCCGATATATTTTCTTTGGACCTCACGTAGTCAATGCTTATGACTCCGGATGAGAGAAGTTGTCTTATGGTATTGTGTCTTCGACGTATGTGTCTAGACTTACCATTATACATGACATTCTGTGCCCTACCAATTGTTGATTGATTATCGCAATACACACATATTGGTGGTACAGGGTTTTTCCAACCAGGAATATCCTCTACAAAATTCCTTAACCACTCTGCTTCTTCACCGCATTTATCTAATGCCACGAACTCAGCTTCCATCGTGGATCTGGTTATTAGAGTTTGTTTCGAGGATTTCCATTACACGGCTGCACCTCCCAAAGTGAATACATATCCACTGGTGGCCTTTGAGTCTTGTATATCAGATATCCAGCTTGCATCAGTGTAACCTTCAATGACTTCAGGATATCTGGTATAATGTAGACCGTAGTCACGAGTAAATCGAAGATACTTCAGTACTCTCACGATGGCTTTCCAGTGTTCATATCCTGGGTTACTCGTATATCTTGCAAGCCTACTCACACAATAAGCAATATCAGGTCTAGTACAATTCATCAAGTACATTAGACTGCCTATTACTTTTGAGTATTCCACTTGAGAGATACTCTCCCCTTTGTTTTTAGACAGATGGTGGTTCATATCTATAGGAGTTTTATAAACTCCTACACTATCTTTCCCAAATTTGTCTAAAATCTTATCAACGTAGTGTGCTTGGCTTAAGACAAATCCATCTGCCGTCCTTGTGATTTTAATCCCTAAAATTACATCGGCCAGACCTAAGTCTTTCATATCAAACCTTGAGTTTAACATGGACTTAGTAGATTTAACCATTTCTTCATTGTTTCCCACAATGAGAATATCATCGACGTATAAGCACAAAAGCACATACCCGTGTTCAGTGGTTTTGCTATATACACATTTGTCACACTCGTTGATTTTGAATCCATTTGACAATATCACTTTGTCAAATTTCTCATGCCACTGTTTTGGTGCCTGTTTCAGACCATAGAGAGACTTAACAAGTTTACAGACTTTTCTCTCTTGTCCTGGCGCTTTACAACCCTCAGGTTGTTCCATATATATCTCTTCTTCAAGATCTCCATTCAAGAAGGCAGTCTTCACATCCATTTGATGAATTTCAAAATTGCGCAGAGCTGCAATTGCAATTATCATCCGTATAGATGTGATCCTTGTCACAGGTGAGAATGTATCAAAGTAGTCTAGACCTTCCTTTTGTCTATATCCTTTGATCACAAGTCTCGCTTTGTACTTTTCAACAGTACCATCAACTTTCATTTTCTTAGTAAAAATCCACTTTGAATCAAGTGGCTTACATCCCGGAGGAAGATTAACTAACTCCCAAGTATGATTTTGCATAATTGAGTCTAGTTCACTTTTTATGGTTTCTTTCCATATAGGGCCATCAACAGAGCTTATAGCTTCATTATATGTAGGAGGTCCCGCCTCAACCATAAAGGTTACAAAATCAGGTCCAAACGAATTTTCAACCCTTGCTCTTTTGCTTCTTCTTGATTCCTCCACATTTGTATCATCCTCGGATACTTCTTCTTGTTGGCGATACATTTCATTAGTATCTTCACCTATCTCATAAGGTGAACTCGCTGGTTTTTCCTTATAAGGAAACCGATGTTCAAAGAACGAAGCATTCTTAGACTCTATAATTGTGTTCTTGTGTATATCAGGGTTTTTAGACTCATACACAATGAACCTATACGCATTACTGTTCTGCGCATAGCCTATAAAGACACAATCAACTGTCTTTGGTCCTATCTTCATTCTTTTAGGACCAGGAGCCATTACTTTGGCTAAGCATCCCCACACTCGCAAGTGTTTGTAAGCAGGTTTTCTCCCTTTAAATAATTCGTAGGGAGATTTCTCCTTCCTTTTTCGAGGTATTCGATTTAGTAGATAGTTAGCTGACAAAACGGCCTCCCCCCACATTGACTGGGGTAACCCTGAACTAAGTAACATTGCATTCATCATTTCTTTGATAGAGCGATTCTTACGTTCAGCTACACCATTCGATTGAGGAGAATAAGGTGGTGTAACCTCATGTATGATTCCAGTTTGTGCACACAGTGCCCCAAATGGTTCTACATATTCACCACCACGATCACTTCGTAGCCTTTTAATCTTTTTATTTAGTTGGTTTTCCACTTCCAACTTATACATGGCAAATTTCTCTACTGCTTCATCCTTGCTCTTTAGCAAGTATATTGAACAATATTTTGTACTGTCATCTATGAAAGTCACAAAATATTTATTTCCACCTCTTGTTGGCATGAATTTCAAGTAACATAGATCACTATGTATTAAGTCAAGGGGTTTCGTGTCTCTTTCAACACTATGAAAGGATGTTCTTGTTAATTTTGCTTCAACACAAATTTCACACTTGTGTTCGGAATCAAATTGAAATTTAGGTATACAATCCAATTTCATTAGATTCCTTATCGAGTCATAATTCACATGACCTAATCTACCATGCCATAAATTAGATGACTCAAGCAAGTAAGCGGAAGAATTTTTATTGATAGAATTGATAGCAATTACATTGAGTTTCCACATTCCATCCTTCACGTAACCACGTCCCACATACATGCCGTTCTTTGAAAGAACGACCTTCTGGGACTCAAACACCATCTTAAAACCATGACTAGTAAGTAAGGTTCCAGACACTAAATTCTTCCTGACATCAGGCACATATGAAACATTGGTCAGTTTCAGCTCCTTGCCCGACGTCATCTTCAACATCACACTTCCTTTTCCCTTGACTTCTGAGGTGGCCAAGTTGCCCATGTACACCTTCTCTCCATTTTCAGTCAACTTCAGCTCAGAGAAGGCATTCTTGTCAGAGCAGATGTGGTGGGTTGCTCCAGTATCCAGCCACCACTCCTTGGGGTTGGAATCCACCAGACTCAGCTGAGAAATCACAGCCACTAGTTGCTCTTCATCTCCCTCGGCGACATTCACCTTCTTCTTCTTTGGAGCTCTACAATCAGCAGATCGGTGACCCTCTTTGTCACAATTGAAGCACTTGCCAGCAAACTTCGTCTGCACCTTCTTCTTGATAACCCTACTCTTGGGTCCAAGTTTGTTTAAGGGCTTCTTCCCTTTGGAGCTAGCACCATGCTCCACTATGTTAGCCCTTTCAGAAGGTAGCTTTGTCCTCTTATCAGAGAGTCGATTGTCCTCTTCATTCTTGAGGCGAATCACCAGGTCTTCCATAGACATTTCCTTTCGCTTGTGCTTAAGGTAATTCTTGAAGTCCTTCCACCCCGAAGGTAGCTTCTCAATTACTGCAGCAACCTGGAATGGTTCACTGACCTTCATTCCCTCTGCATTCATCTCATGCATAATCAGCTGCAAGTCGTGCACCTGACTGGTTACAGTCTTTGAATCCACCATCTGGAATTCGAGGAAGCGTCCCACCAGGTACTTCTTGGAGCCAGCATTCTCTGTTCGGTACTTCCGATCAAGCGCCACCCAAAGGTCCTTAGCTGAACTTTTGGATTTGTACACCTTGTACAACACGTCATTAAGACAGTTCATCACATAATTGTGACAGAGATACTCAGCATCTTTCCATGCATTGTATGCAATGAGCACTTGATTGTCCGCCTCACCCTCAGCCACCGTAGGTGTCTCCTCGGTCAGATACCGGGCCAACCCTAATTGGGAGAGGTAGAAATGCATCTTAGGCTGCCATGTAGTGAAGTTCAACCCATTGAACTTCTCAGGCCTTTCAGCTGCCATTACTGCAGCAGGCACTTGTGCCACCATAGTATTTGGAACTGGACCCGCAGGTACATTCCCGGCCGGAGCCATTAATGGGGTAGTCGCAGCCGACTCAGCACCATCCTGGTGATATTCGACACCTTCCATGTTCACAGACAAGTTGTTTTGTCCTTGTTCAGAATTCATTGCTACAACAGAGACAGATCTGTTAGTATGAAATAATATTCAGATAATAACGAGCAAGAATCAGCTTTAAGAATGTTGGAAGCTTTGTTATATGAATATTACTTTAGTTCATGCGGAACTAACAATAATCAATTAAATCTGAACATGCATATCTATAAGTCTGAACATGCATTTATGAATCTGAACGAATACAGGAATCAGAATCTGATAAATCAAATAGATACAAAAAGGACAGCAAACCGAGTTGGTGATTCAGTCACGTCGTTGACGCTGTCCTTAAAGCTGATTTGCCTCCCGTTGGTGCTGGATTTGACGGCAAAAAGCTTCCCAGGATAAAAGAACCTCAGCAAGCGCGTTGAGCACCGTAGCCTTGCTGATCGAACCTATTCGATCTTCTGCTATCACAGATCCCGGTTTCAGCCTGACTTTTCGGAAAAGATAGATGTGGGACAGCATTCACCCGGATGATGTGGGCGCGCACAAGACAGGCCAAATCCGACGTCGTCGACTGGATGATTTCCCCCCCCCCCTGCGCACGCCCGCGAAGGCATTTTGGGAGAGTTTCTTTTAACAACTTAACAAGCTTGTTATGGAAATCATATATGAACAAACAATGTTCCCATTTGGCCTCCAATGTGGGATATAAGCTTTTCACTTGTGTGAAATCAAGCTAGCTATCCATTCCTACCAAAGTCATGTTTTTATGGTTTTGGCACTACTTTGAGCATCAATTACTCATTCGATTTAGCTTCGTTTTTGGCGATTCAATACTTGATTTCATACCTCACACGTCAAGGTATTTTAATCTAATTTTGTCAACAAGATTCGAGGTGTTCTCCACGCTCAATTTTAGGTCTCAAATGTGGCTCATCACCATTTTCTTCAACCCACTACAAACACATTTTCCAACAGAAAGCTGTGTTTCCCTCCCGCATAACTCGTTTTGGTGTCAAAAGTCATGAATCAGCTGCAAACATGGTACCAAAACACCAATCCATCCTTTGTCTTCAATTTGAGAATCACATAAGTAAAAGTTGAAAAACCACTCAAGGCTATCTTCAAAACAAAACAATAACCACTCAAGGCTAGTTAGTTGTTCCAATATTTTTTTTTGATAGCAATAGAGGCATACAAGAATTTGGAGAAAACAAACGCCAGCTAAGCCAACAACTAACAACACTGGAACACAAAATCTGTAGCCTAAAACCGCAGTACAAGTACAGTTAGCCAAGACGCCCGCTGTATGATTGTAACACCTTAAAATACTCCAAACCCAAGCAAAGCAGCCAAACTAAAGAAGTAGTTGAATAATCCACTTCGAATCGCCATTAAAGCTCCGGCCGCATTTCTTTGAAAACGAAAAGACAACCGTTGGAGGCTCCGTAAACCATAAACCGATCACGAGCGGGAAGCCACTTATGAGAGAAGTGACTGGACCACCAAAGATTGGCAAGCAACCAAGCCCACAACAACCGCCAAGCTAAAGCTATCACCAGTGCCCTCACCCGGAGAACACAGACTAACAACAACAAAACAACCGAAAACTACAAGGCCAAAGGCTTACAGAACAAAAACTCAGACCTAGCTGAGACACAACAAATAAACAAACTCTAACTTCACACGGTTAGTTGTTCCAATATTGATTTTCTCTTTGCTGTTTTTTTAGCTTGTAATAGCTCAATCACACAAAAAAAGAAAATATACTGACAGCTGTGGGATTTGAACCCACGCCCTTGCGGACCAGAGCCTAAATCTGGCGCCTTAGACCACTCGGCCAAACTGTCTACTTGTGTTATGAAACTAAAATTTAAATCTATAATATAATTGTATGTAATTAAATTCTTTTCGAATTGCGAAATGTGTAGTAAATTCAACATGGGACTAGGGTTGGGGGTGTGTCCAGTTGTACATCTCCAATGGGCTTGAACAAATAATGGGACTTTAATTTGAGCGTCATTAATGGTGGCAGGAATAGTGCTTGTGGGAATATTTAAAGCCGGGGACCAAACTCTAGGTAGAGTGCAATATTGATGAATCATCATCTTCAGCCATTTTAAGACTTCATATCTTGCACTATGGAATGGAACGATACAGTTGACACATATTTGAAGGGACCTCTGATAGTTTTGGCATAACTAGAACTGGTTAGTCCGGAATGGAATTTGTTATTAGCCATTGTACCAGTGCAAGCACTGATATCCATATGCCATTGCATTTCAACTTTTTTAAGCCTCGTCATGATTCCATTGGCAACCCAGTTGGAACTCGTCCACTTGAAGTTACTCTAGATCTAGGATTCTTCCACCATAGAGTACCCTAGGGCTTGATGATCATTTGCTGTTCAATAAATTATCACTTGTGCGTGCGTGTATATAATGCTGGATCAGTCCTGGATCATGGCTTCATGAAAGTCATATGAGATGCAGAGTTGTAAGTTGGTTCGAGGGAAATGATGTCTGGTTCAAGGCCAATAACACTTCAATACAATATTGTTCTCGGACCAGGCTTCATTCCCTTCAAACCTGCAACAAAATACAGGCTAGAGAATCAGAAGATCAAACCATGATCACACCGTGTCAACAATAAGCCCGGTAATATAACATTCTATCTGGTCATATCTTTGTGCACTTATTTATATATTTATGGGGTTGGTGACGGGGGAACATATTGTTTGTTGTTTCTATATTGCTTTTCAATTTAGAACTTAGTTACATGAATAAGTAGAGTAACCTGTAAGGCTGTAACTGCCCGCGCAGCGGAATATATTATATAGAACCTGCTGCATCAACCGACCCATGGTTGTATTGCCATCTATGCATGCCAGAAAGAATGAGTTGTGAGAGCCTTTGATCAAATGATCCAGCTCTTTTAGCAATTTGTATGTTATCTATGCCTTGGTTGAGAACTTGTCCGTACTGTAACACCGTGTAAGAATTTGGTGTACCCAATTAGGCTAAGTTTTCTATCAGAAATTCTGATGCAATCTTGGAGGAGATGGTGAGCAGTTGGCCCCAAATTCATTTCCTGTTTGAGGGCATACAAAATTTTACAATTGTACCGTTGTATATTAGAATTAATCTTTTCTGATGAAATGAAGTCGATACCTGTGCTAATTCTTCGATTGAAGTGACATGGTTTCCTTCCAGCTCAAAGTATTCGAAAGCTGTGCTTGCTATATCCTCCCAATTCTCAAGAACCTCCAGCTGATATATGCTGATTGCAGCAGCACAAAACTCTTCAAAGTCTAGTTTCTTGTAGGACAGGGGTTCCAACTGATAACAGAAAATGACATGGTTACTTAGGCAATTTGAAAATTAAAACATAAAGGAGAACACCAATCTGAAAATCTGTTTAGCAATGGAAAGTAATATGACACTGGACTACCCATATTTTGTTCTGTGTCGCCTCACTATTGCATCATCGACTTAAAATATATTCTCATTTATGTGTAGCACTTCCCAAAACTGAAAATAAAGGTTGCCACACACTCATACCAAATTTAAGATGTCGGGAACTCGTGATTCTTTCATTGCATCAGTAGCATTTCTCAATAGAGCCTGCACAATCACACGTATCACTAGCATAAGGTTACACAACGCTGAAGTTAAAAGCTAAATCCTAAACAACAAGTTGTAATGATGTCTGATTTGGAAGTTGTAAAGGCCATTCGACCAAAAGACAAATAAAATAAAGACTAACCACTCAGAAGTTCTCGAAGGAGATGAATCCATCTTTTGGCTCTAAGAGCAGAAATTGAGCCCTCAGATACACAAGTTCGTTGTTTGTTAATGCTTTCGAAAGAGCCTGCGGATATTCACATATCAGAATTAATTGAGAATAGTGTCGTCAAGTCCACAAGATTATGCACTGAATGAGGGTTCAAGAGTGCCCTGCATTTGATGTTGATAGAACCTGTTTAATTAATTAATTCAACAAACATGAGAGAGTCACAGCCTACCCTTAATGCTGCACGCTTCAACGGTGTGGCTTGAATATACGACTTCACTAACTTGTACACTAATATATCCAAGGGGACATCCTTCTTCCCAGAGCGTAACCACGGATGAGCTGTGTAAATAAACAGGCTTTTTACTCTCAATAATCAATGATATAGTCAAAACGATTTTATCTTTCAATCAGAAACCTCTAAACATCTTACTCATAGCTTGAGCTGCCGTCATCCTTTTCCTGTAGTCCTTGTTCAGAAGCCGTTTAACAAAATCTTTGGTTTCAGGTGTTACAGAAGGCCAAGGTGGATCATTAAAATTTGGATCAGCTCTCAGCACTGACCGGAATATTCCAGATTCAGTTCGAGCCCAAAACGGTCTACTTCCAGACAGCAGTATATAAACTATGACTCCAATGCTCCACATATCAGCTTCAACACTGTATGATCTATGTAACACCTCAGGTGAAACATAATATGCACTTCCCACAATATCATTAAGCCGTTGATCTGGTGAAGAAGAAAAGTGAAATAAGATATCACTGTTCTAGCTCAAATACAATGAAGTAACATGCTAATGCTTCTTCCATATGACGGCTTGATGGATCAGCCTAAACACGAATTTTATTAAATTGATCTAAAGAAGCCTATGAACTCATTAAAAACTTTCACATAAAAGGTGTCGTGGAAGTCGTGTTTTACTGCATACACTATCATTAGCCAAATAAAAGAAATGGGTATCACATCTGTCTAACCAACCCATATATTGATCACCTGAGCAGTCAGCTACAAGTGATTGCAGCTGTTGCACCAAAAAGTTACACCCTTACATCACTCATTCAATAAATAAAAAACGTATACGCTTGGTTGGTTCATGGTTGTATGTACACGTGGGAATGAGTGAGTAGTTACTGAGACTAACGAGCAGATAAACAAAGCAAAATATTTGGGTGCATAGAAAACATTCAAAGGTTTCTATAAAAAGATTTAAGATTCTCAATTTATCCAATTTGTACCTGGCCTTATGAAATCTGATAGGCCAAAATCAATGACTTTCATAGGTGCATCCTCATCTTTCGAGGCGAACAGAAAATTCTGCAAGTTAAAGAGGTATTTGAGAGGTGACTGATGTGAAGGAGCAATAGTTTCACGATTTCATCATCACATGCACAAATTTTCAAAAGATCTACATAATACTTTTAAAAATTTCAACAAGCACCTGTTGTCATACCTCTGGCTTTAAATCTCGATGCACTACACCCTGAAGGTGACAATACGCAACGACACTTAATATTTGTAGGATTATGGCTTTAGCATCTTCTTCTTTGTACCGCCCACCTCTGCTTTGAAGCAATTTGATGCGTAGTTAGAATTTATCTCACCAAATGCATCCAAATAAGCTAAGTGTCGATCATTACCTAGACAGGATTCTATCCAAGAGTTCCCCACCTTCACATAACCTGATTGATATGAAGTGAACAGGGCTATCTTTAGAAAAACAAAATACATTCCTGAACTTTCATAGAAGGTTATCAACTACAATAACTAACCGACTCCAATGTAATAAGAAATTTATATGCAAGATTGCGGGTAAACTAAAACTTAAAAGCATCGAGACTATCCATACATGCAAATATGAACAAAAATTGGGTTGGGTAATAGTAGAGGGAGACCACATACTCCATAACCACATAAACATTGTTGGCATCTTCGAAGGAGTCATGAAACTTTATCAAGTTGTTATGCCCAGCCAGGGCTTTCAATATCTTAACCTCCCTCCTCACATCTTCAATGGCTATTGCAGTTGTCATCTGTCAGATGGAAATATGTTGTTAAAAAGTCGCCGGTGTATGATATATCTAAATCAGCTAATATGAAGGGATGCCACTATTAGCTTTCTCACAATCTTAGGAAAGATACTTGCAACGACATAATTCTTAAAACAAGCTGCTCAATATATAATCATACATCATCTTTGAAGTTATAAATCGGACTCGACTATTTCATTGCATAACCCACGATGCGGAAAACTGAAAGTGAATCACCGAAAGTCAGCAGATGCGGCCAAACTCAAAAAAAAGAAAGTAAACTGACCTTAATTTAGTAAAAATTGAGAGCTTTATTCTAACGTCCCAATTTCCCCATGTGTCCTTGAAATAGGAACATAGAAGTATTCCAAAGTGAAGCACACATATGACATATAAGGAAGAAAGGGATCTAAACACTGTCTTGTCAAATGCCAGGTATACTACAAGCACACTCACATTTGAAAACCTCAAAAAGTCTTCCAGCCAGAACCCAGAAAAAAACCAACTTTCATCAAAGCAAAATTTGAAATCAAATGATTTCAATAACCATGCATACCATTGCCACGCACCTTATCCTTGGAAATAATTTTCACAGCAACAGATTGACCTTTAAGCTCCCCTTTTTTCCCTTTGGCCGAGCAAGTATGCCCAAAATGCCCTCTCCCAACTTCCTTCCCCAACTCAAACCTCGCCCCAAAATTTATTGCATAATCAAAAGTCTTATCCAACGTCGTCGCTCCCTCACCAACTCCCGCCTCCCCTCCATCCTCCAGTATCGTCCCTTGCTTCTGCTTCTTCCCCCTCCCCTGCCGCCTCAACATCGTCAAGATCGGCTTCGCCGGCGACGGAGGAGGAAACGGCCAGAACCTCCTCGGCGTCGCCCTAGCCGGCGAAGGCGAGGGCATAATCCCCGATGGATACGGACTAGGGTTTGGACTCGTCCTGAACGACCTAACCGGCGTGTTCTTCGCCGATGATCCCTGATGATACTCGACCACCACTCCATTTCCATTCACTACCGCATCCGTACACCTCTCAGGTTCAGCACCTCCGCCGCGTCGATCTCCGGCGGAGACAACTGCGTCGGTATTGACCGCTGAGGATGTGCTTTTGCTCAAACAATGCCCCATCTGTTAACACACCAACCGAGGCTGCGGATCGTGTACCGGAGGTGGATGATGTGGGCGGCGAGAGATTTGCGGAGATGACGAGAGTTTGAGTTGAATTGAAATTGTGCTGAGGAGTGAGTTTCAAGGAAGAGAGGTTTTCGCTGAATTGAAATTTATTGCACTAGTCAACGCTTCTGCGTTTATCGGTCAAACTGGATTTATTCATAATTCTGTGTTTTTTTATTCGTTATTTTTTTTACCATTATGATTCAATTTTGTTTCCTAACAACAGTGATTTAGGAGATCTCATAAAATCTATGTAACTAGATTTTTTTTTTATGGAAAGATTGGTTGGCACTTTTGACATTGAATCCATCGAGAGATGTCTCTTGTGTCATATATGTTTGTAAACCATAAAAATGTCAAAAATTATATGATAAAATGTCATTAACCTTCCCTCCGACGGTTCTCCCCTTCCCTTCGCCCCCTCCTCATAGTCTCATCTCCCCGCCTCCTCCTTCTCTCCATCTCTTAGGTCGGTCGCCGATCTGAGGGTGTGGGCCGTTAAGACGGCTGGCGGCGTGGCGGTGTTTGACTGTGGGTGGTGGTTCCAGTGGCGGATGCAGTAAGGAGGGAGGGGGGTAATTGCCCCGGGTCGATTTTCTGATTTTTCTTTAATATTAGGCTAATGCAGTGTATTTTTGAATGATTTTTATATCTTGTCACTGGTCATTTTGATTATATGCCCCTCTAGTATGAAAATAAATTGTTAAATCCGCCCCCGGTCCGAAAATATTTATCTTGCTCCTGGTTCGAAAAATTCCTGGATCCGCTCCTGGGTGGTTCTGGCGTGGTGGCGGGCTGGAGGAGCTGGAGGGGAGTCACGCGGTGGCTTGTACTGTTGTTTTGTGTGTATTTTGCTTGTCTCAGCTCCTGTTGAGTTTTTCGATTTGCAAGCCTTTTGGCTTGATTTGACTTTTGTGCAGTTGTTGCTGCTTTTTTCTTCAGTTGCTGGCTCCGAAACTATCGCTGCTGGCCACTACAAGGGTGCGAGCACCAGCATAATTGTTGACCTTAAAGGGGGAAAGAAAGTACGACTCTGAATGCTATTGATAGCTTAGCAAGATTGCGATGCTGTTTGTCCAGTTTTAGTCTCTTGTAAGTCTTTCCATGGCTTTGTTGTATCCTATCGAAAAAAAAACTCACCGCAATGCATCACGTGACTCGCAGGTTCATGCACGTGACGCTCGTACGTAGTTCGCGGCCCCATTACGGCCCAATAAGATGATGGCGGGAGCGAGGCTTCTCACCTCTCAAAAAAAAAAACCAAACAGGCCCTTTCTTCTCTCTCTATCTCGTCGTCACATTCAGATTTTCTCTCTCCTCGCCCCTGTCTCGACTTCACTCCATCTCCTCCATTTCCATCTCTTCCTCTTCAAAACCCTCAAATCCGTTGAAGATCACCTGATCCTGATACTCAATCTTGTGAAGGATTCTCCTTTTGAGTTCTATGCGGTCCCTCATTCGGAGATTGATCGGAATTTCTAGGGTTTTTATGTGCTCGTGTTTTCGTGGAAATTAGGGCTCGTGAGTGTGAGGAGGAGGGTGTGGAGCAGTCTTAACATCCGTGATGGATTCGTCGGCAGGTGGTGGAGCCGTAAGGGGCGTGGCTTCGCCGGTTCAGAGTGCGAGAAAGGAGTGGCGTGTCGTGTCGGAGCATCAGTCGGCCCATACCGCGTCTGATGGGGTGACATTATTGTGCCTTTTTCTTTCTGTGATAAAGTTTTAACTTTGTTTGTTGCCTGATGAAAATGCTCTATTTGGTGTAAATTTTCTGATAATGATATCATTATTTTACAGACATTCAGAAAAATGAAATTTTGGTGCGAATGTTTCCGTTGGGCTTGTATAGAGTTGTAAGTTATGAAAAATGAGCATACTTTAGGTTGGTGAAACCAGAAAGGTTCCACTATAAGCTTTGTTTAAGCATCTCTCCTAGCAATAGTATAAAAGACAGCGTCTGTGTTTATTTTATGAGAGCTAGGCTCTCTACATCTCTACAGCTTTCACTGATTGAGTTGGTGTAACCTTTAGCTTGTTTGTTTTCAGGAACCAGATCGTTTGAAGGTAGGCCAATCCAATGAGAGAACGATTTATGAGGTAACCAACATAAGGTTTTGAGTGTTCGCTTCTCTGCATCATGCTGTGTCTGAATGTAGTTGAGTTTTGTATTGAAGGTGCAGAAGGGAAGAGAACTTGATGCCGACTTCTGTTCAATCACTATAGATGGTGGCGTCCAAAATGACATTCTTCAACAGCGTCTTAATCATGTTTCCAGACAAAGAGAAGAGCTACAGAAGATGGAGGTTGAACTTAGAGCTCAGGTTATTGTGAGATCAGAGATTATGAAAATCCAGAATAGATTTGAAGCCCAGATCAAAGAGCATGCCAACAATTCTGCCCGGCTTCAGGTTAAAGAACTGTCCTATTAAATTACCACAACACCGTGTGTAGTAATTGTTTACCCTTACAAAAAATCTTACTGATTGACAACAACTACGATATTTTTATTGAATGTTACTCCTTATCATGACCTTGTCTATCTTTAATTTGTGTGCATTAGTTCTTAATTATAATTTGAATAGTAATATTTTTGGATGTACAGGAGCAAGTCAATGACAGAGATCGAACCATACAAGAGTTGGAAAGAAAGATGGAAGTGAAGGATAGGGAGATCCATGCGATCAAATTGGATAATGAAGAGGTTTGTTGGAAATCATATAGAACTTTTTATACTTCTTTTATTGAGTGGTTTGTCTGATAGGTGCAGTGTCAACTTTTTTTTTCAGGCCTGGGCCAAGGAGGGTCTGCTTAGAGAGCAAAACAAGGAATTAGCTTCATTTCGGTAATGCACTGATGTGTCTCACTCTCACCTAGTCATGATGGATTGTCAGTTTGGTGTTTTAATCGGTACATGGTTGAATTATTGTGCTTTGACCAATCCCAACTCTTGATAATATTGTAAGTTGTGAACATGGATTCTTAAGATTGAGTTACCTCAGGTGCTTCGTTCCTTGGACGTTCATAAGCCATTGTTGCCCCTAATTCATTTCAAAGATTGAATTTAACTTGTATTAGTTAAATAATGTCGTAATTGTGTGGTTTTAGTAGAGAACGAGTTAATTCTGAAGCTGAGAGAGCACATCATTTTCAACAAATACATGATCTTCAAGAACACGTCAAAGAGAAAGAAAGACAATTACTTGAACTTCAGGAACAGGTCGAATAGCCTTCATCCTCTAGCCACGTATATTGTATTTGTTGCGGTCACATACCGTTCTTAACTAAACAAATCATATGGCCTTTCAGCAAAGGGTTACTCAGGAAACCATTCTATTCAAGGATGATCAGTTAAGAGAGGCACAGGCATGGATGACACGAGCCCAAGAGTTGGATACTATACATTCTACAACTAACCACTCATTGCAAGCTGAGTTGAGAGAGCGGACAGAACAGTATAATCAGCTGTGGCTTGGTTGTCAGAGACAGGTCATTTCCCGAGTCCTTAAAACTGTACATCGGTCTGTTAGACCAAGTGACTGCCGACAGCTATCGTACTTGCTCAAATATATGCCGAAGAGACATCATGCATATTGTTTCCCTGTAGTTTTGGTACCTTTTCAACTCTTATTTACCCCTTTCTCACTATCTGAATTGCAGTTTGCGGAAATGGAGCGGCTTCACTTTAATGCCATTCAGCAGCTTCAACTCGAGCTGGCTGGAATTAGAGAAAGAAATGGAATTCACAAGGAAGAATCGACTCCATCACACTCCATTACTAAAGATGCACCACAATTTGGCCATGATAATGGACATCATGATGCCAGTGGAAGTGTTGCATCAAATGGGGAATCTGCTGATCATTCTAATGGTAATGAAGAAAGTGCTACCCATTTTGCTGCTGTTGAGAATGCTTCTCAGGTATGTTATATTTTTGAGTTAATAAATTTTCATAGAGTTTAATTTATTGAATTAAACCACCTTGAAAATAATCTGGTGGATTTTGTTGATTATATTGGTTTTCATCTGTTCATATCCTCATGTCACAACTCACAACTAGGCCGAACATAATCTGGGCATTCCATTCACACCATCTCTGCTTGGATTGTCTCCCTATCTTTCACCTGCACAGACGGCTGTGCATCCATTCATGATACACCAGCAGGGGGTTCCAAATCCTGCCTTGTCACATGTTCCTCAAAATCATGGCGGCCATTTTCAATCTGTGGAAACAAATCTCCATAGGCAGCATTGGCAGCACCAACAGGTATTGTCTTTGAAAATAAAACGGGTTACCTTGTTGCTAAACTTACTGCACAATCCGTTCATCCGGTTTTTCAAGTGTCCGCTGACCCAACTAGATCAGATTCTAATGAGTTATGGCTCTCATTGTCAGTTTGAAATGCCACTTGATGACCAAACTCTTCCGTCTCATTACGTTGATGCTCATATTAGTCAAGGTTTTGCTAATGGTGCTGCGGCATCTTCCATTCCCGAAGAATCACAGGTTATATAAATGAGTTCCTTGGAAGTAAGGTAATGAAAGGTCAATGGTGATTCTGAGACATGTCTCTGATTGATGATATACTTTCCAGGATCAGAAACCAGTGGGAAATGCATACATGGTTGAGCCCCAATCTCAGGACAGCCTGCAGCGTATCTCATTTCAGTTTCAGGATACTCTGAATTTAAACCACCTTGAAAATAGGAATATCGAGGTCGGTTAATCTTTTAAAAATGCCATCATAACCTGTATATGTAGCTTTTATGACGTGCTACTGATACTAGACATTTGATATATTCAGGCGAGCGATGTGCCTGACTCAAATGACCACAGTCGGCAATCTACAAGACCACTTTCAAAGACAGATAGTGGAGAAAATGCATTAATATCGGATGCTCCAGTTCAGCCTGCAAACTCTAAGGAGGTCGCCCCTGATAGTAATCCAAGTGACGCAGCTCCTCACGCTATTACCTCAGCTATACTGACCAATTTGTCATCAGTGGGGAAAACCTCTGACAGCTTGCTTCTTGATGAGAGATTGTTGCTGGCATGTATTGCTCGCACTATGCCAGCTAGTGGAAAAATCTCGATTAGTTCAACGGTCAGTGATTGTTTATAATCCCAACTATGTTATTCGACGCTCGCTATTTGTTCTTATAACACTTCACTTTTAACAGCTCCCGAATCGTCTAGCGAAAATGTTGGCTCCTTTACACTGGCATGATTACAAGAAAACATATGGGAAGCTCGATGATTTTGTTGTGGGCCATCCTGAAGTAAGTTATTTAAGATAGTATAAGTGTACTAGAACTGTCTTCTTATTATAATCATTGATAAATCAATGCATTTGCAGAGACTGACTTTGTCATACATTCCAGTTGTTTGTGATAGAAGGAGATTTTATTAAGCTGAAGGAGGGGGCTCAAAAAAAGATAGCTGCCACAGCGGCTGCTGCCAAAGTTGCTGCAGCTGCTGCCGCACCATCTCCTTACTCCTCAGTGTTGCAATCGGTGGCTGTCACTCCCATTGCTCACTCGTACCGGCTTAAAAGAAGTTCATCAAATGAAGTGGATCATAATTCTCAGTACATGGGAATTGAAGCCCAGCATTCTAACGGCATTCATTTTAATCTGCTCAGTGGCTCTGGGAAAGATATCTCCAGTTCTATTGACCACTTGGATTTGAATGGCTCTGAAATTAGGTTCAGTCGGTCTGATGTATCTATGTCCACTACTAATGCAGCGAGCAGAGTTGGGTCAACAAATGCAAGGATGCCATCTAATTTTGTTGGGAGGCAACATGGAAGGTAAAATTGTAGATTTGTGTTATGTACAATGTGTACCTTGCATCTGTCAGCCTGAATATTCGGCTAAATTTGTCTTCAAATACTTGTGATTGAGCTATGTATTTGAATGTGGCAGGGCTCCTGGCACAACTATAAATTCTCAAAGATAGTAAGTGCTCTAAATGCCCTCTTGTTGCTTATTATCATATAACATTTTTCAAGGGAAACTAAGAGTGTTGCTTGGGAATACACGATTAACTTAAATATTGGTTTGAACAATGAACGTGTTGAGCATACTTAATTGGCTGCACAACATAAATTGGTGTCTGGATTCTAAGTAAAGCGTATTGGTGATAAGTCATTTTTAGATCTGGGAGTCCTAGATTAGAAGAATGTTACACGGCCATTCATAGTTTCTAATTTCGTTCACTTTTTGTATGTCGGAAAATATTCATTATTAATGTCTAATATGCTAGTGTTTTACTGGATGGTGAAGTTGTTGGGTGTTGAGTGTTGACTATAATCATAATCCAGTGGGTAGTCCGATATTCTATCTAGTATACTGGCTGTGCTCACACAATGTTAGGTTACGGAACATTTGTGTGATTTTCTGTGCTGCGTGGATATTTTCTTGAATTGCGGACAGCATCACATTCTATTTCTATTGGACTTTGATTCATTTATATTTTGTTTAAAGTCTGTGTTTGGGTGTTGGTTTTTTTACAGGAGTCGGAGCAAGTGCACAATCCATTAAAATATTGAGATGAAGGGTGACAAATGTCTCTCTGGTTTAGCATATTGTAGACTGGCAGTTAAAATATTTGGAGATGAATGATTTTGTTCTCTAAATGGCTCAATTTGCTAGGAGACTGTTTCGAAATGGTTATTTATGGGCATATGTCATTTTTAGTTCAGACACAATTACATTTATAAGTAAAATGTTGAATTCACCTGGTACGAAAGCAAAGCAAGTCATGGTACGGAATACACAGAATTCAGAATGTATGGATGTAGCTTGTAGGTCATATGAACAATTCTGCCAGAGCCAGTTTCAATGTTTTAACTAACATTTGGATGCTGGTCATAATACAGAATTACCATCAGGAACATCTGACAGCAATGAAAAAAAATGTTCATATACCTCGATAGAATGTCTGCCAGAGCCTTGGTTTAAAAAGGCTCAAGGCGCAAAGGGATCCCTAGTGCCTGAGGCAGTTTCAATGTTGTAACATTTCATATACTAAAGTATGTAAAACTTTGCTTCTTATGCTGAAATATCATCATGATCATTTAATTCTCACCCCCAAACTGCCTCCCTTGTATATCTCCTTCAAAAGCCCCAGAGTAACTTTGCTTGCTTCTTAATGCATTGCTGAAACTGCCTGGATCAACAATCCCACTTGGCGACATCTGATGCATTGGAGTTTGGATAACAGGTCTGGGGCCTAAATGTCCTGGGAAGAATTGCTGTTGCTGCATCGAAGGTTGAATCAACTGCATTTGATGGTTGACTTGCACAGGCATTTTTGATGCGAACATGTTAGGCTGCTGTTGAGTCATCATAGGTTGAGGGTGCTGTATGAAATGGCCTTGCTGAGGAGCTGGTTGCATTGGTGTCTGCAAGAGATGTCAGTGCCCCTGATATTTTAAAACAAAACAAAAAAGAGAGGAGGGAGTATCGTTGTGGAAGGTAGAAGATGTCAGCTAATTTACCTGAGAAAGCCCTGCTTGCGGTTGCGCTTGTGGTTGGGCGTCTGCAATTGCAGCTAAATACATCAGATTCTTCTGAAGCAGAGCTTGATACCTGAATCACTCTCAAAGTATCAGAAACTTGTTAAATATCTTTGAGAATTAACAACAGAGTAGTCCACTTTCACTATCCTATATCTTTTCTTTATACTACTCCATATAACAGAAGTTTCACTCTGAGAATTAGTCCCAGGCTGAGAACTTTTTACAGACTGCATAAAAGAGCAGCAAGTAATAGCACGAGAACTTAATGAACAAGATAGAAAATGATCACCAGAATTATACACAAGCCACGTCACTTACTGCGCACATTCAGCAAGTTTCCCCAGGTTCTGGTTTTCCAATATCATCATGATCAGCTGCTTGTTTTCGTCCAGCAACTGAATCAAAGGCAAGAAACTAATCATGTCACTTTAATGAGAGAGAAAAAAAAGAACTCATATAGAACTCTGTTGTGTAAGAGAATGTGTAAAACATTGCCATGGACTAGTTGTGTCTTGACAATAGAGCTCTGTTGTTAATTCTCAAAGATATTTAACAAGTTTCTGACCCTTTGAGAGTGATTCAGGTACCAAGCTCTGCTTCAGAAGAATCTGATGTATTTAGCTGCAATTGCAGACGCCCAACCGCAAGCACCTATTGTCAAGACACAACTAGTCCATGGCTCTGAACTATGTTAATCCTCACTGTATAGAACTTAACAGTTAACACCTACCGCCTCAGGCCACTTAAACCTCATTCAGAACCCTATCACTCTATCCAAACCAACCTATACAACCAAAACCACAATATCAATCCCCAACCATCCTCATTTTCACAAAACTCAACACTTCACCGACACAACACCACTCGCTAGACTTCACCACGTCACGACCGAGGTCCAGAACTCAACAACGATCATCAAACAGAAAAAAAAAATTCAATTAATCAATCAATTGACACGAAAGAGCTCACCTTTTGAATCTGCTCGGTGGTCAAAGGCTCAGTCGGAAACGTAAACCCCGAAGCGTTCGTCATCTGATGTTGCATTCTCAACCGCCGAAAAAAGAAACCCTAGATTTTCTTCGACCGTGGATTCGGTCTGTCGGTGTCGAGCTTCCTTCCACTGTTTCATAGACTAGAGAAAGCGACTTCGCTCCAGAAACTCCGAATTTAAAGCCGCAACTACAGAGCAAAACGACGGCGTCGTTACGAACTGTTCCCTGTCATACGACGCCGTTTCGAAGCGTAGAGTTTAAGGCTTGAGGAGTTTGGGAGGAGAAGAAGAAGAGGAGAGACGAAGAAAATGGGGTACGTGCTGAGGGTGAGATTCGCGGCGTTCTTCGCAGGAGCGGCGACAGCGTCGCTGGGAGGAATGTATATGCTGCATAAGGATTATAAGATTGCTCATGAATCGATCGCTAAACAGGTTTGTATTTATTTTGATAATCCGATTTTTGATTTCTGATTTTAGGGTTTGTTTGTGTGCTTTGTTTGTGTGAATGGTTGTAATTACTGTCTAAGTTAGGTCTATTGGAGTGCGGATTGTGTGTTTTGGTTTTGCTTGTGAAATGTTTCATTATGTAAACAATTGTGCTGGTAAATTTTGAGGGATTTGTGAGTTTGAGCATGATAATTATTTCATTTGGAATGCATTTTAGGCATCTGTGTTTGTGCCTTGCCAATTCAAGTACTGGATTGAGAAGCGGATTAGTTTGTAGGAAGCTTACCTGTCGATGCAAGATCTTACCATGTGACATGACTGAAATAACATCCTTTATTTTCTTTTAACCACGAAATGTGATCATTATTTTTTATTAGTAATACTACTGTGATGATTTATGCATTTGCTGGACAGATGACCTCAAAACCAGGGTAATTTTCGTTGGGCATACTACTAGAATGACAAGGGGCTCGTATGAGTTCTGCCCTGTTTGTAATGAGATACCCCTGCTGCTTTATTTTGATTACAGTTACTTGAGTTTGTATCTTGGTCGAACAATTTGAAAGCTCACACTGCAATCTGCAATCATCGGATTGTTCTTTTCTAGTTTTAAACTGATGTTTGTTGTAATAGTTGGTCTTCATATCGTAATCATGCTGTGTTGCCCCATATAGTTTCCTTTATTATTGGTTAGACACGAAAAAAATAATCTGAACTTTGTGAAGCAATAGATGTTTGTGGTGTATCCTTTCCTGTAGTGCATTTGTTGGACTTTAGGATACCAACATGCTTCCTTACTCAATGCTTGTCTTTTTTACTACAGATGAAAAGCCTTCACGAGTCTCTTGATGGCCGAATCTCTGCTATTGAAAAACTGAAACCTACTGAGGCTACTCCTGCTGAAGCAACGGATTAAATGAGGCTTTCCGGTTTTCTGATTTCTTTTCCAAAGAGTGTCTCCAGAATCAGTAGTTTTGTTTTCAATCTGCCTAGTATGTCAAGGAGACCTACTGATGTACTGCGTTAATACTCAGTTCTTTAACAAAATAAAAGGATACTTATTCTTGATATATCATACCATTATTGATTTTTTGAGAATATAATATGCTATCAGTTACCGGTGATGATCTGCTGAGTATATTTTTCAAGGAGCTACTTCATGTTTTGTTTGTCTGGAAACATTCTGGTGTTGTGTTCCATACATATTTGCTACTAACTTTTCTTCAGTTATCGCAAATTTGATGATGTGAGAGCTTAGGATTGGAAGGAACCTTAGTCGATTATCCAACCATCAATGTAGGACCTGCCTTTGATACGTGAAATCTTCACATTCTATTGACTAACATGTTGACAAAACATTGATACTTACCTTGCACCTGCCAGTACCACCTACTATTGATCTTGGTTCGATTGAAATGTGGGATGGAAATCAGGCATTCAGCTAGATTTTGGAAGGTTGTTCTGATAAGGTTTGTATGCAATCTTAGTACATTGTCTTATTATGTAAATTGATAATTGACAGTTTTTACTAGTAATAAGAAGGCCGTCTGAGCTTTAGGATGCAGTATCTCCTTTATGAAAATAACTTTAGAAATAACTCTGCCCTGTTAATAAAAACATCGGAGGTGAGCTTATGATTTATGAATCCTCTTCTTATTCACATCTTTAAGTGGAATACATTTTTTGTTTATCAAAAAATAAAATTAAAGTGGAATACATTTTTGTCTTGAGAAGAAGCATTCATGGCTAACCTAGTTGAGTAAAGATGGTTTAAGATTGTGGATTCATTTTAAAAGATGAGACTGCATTCTTTTGTCAGAGGCCTTGTTGGGAGTCCAACACTGCTTTTGATGCTGCAGTTTTATAAAGTAAATTTGATCTTCTTTTTTTGTTATGCATTCAATATTCACATTCTGTCCCTTGCTACAACTGTGTTTTGCTACTTTTACTGTTAGGGCAGGAGTAAAGTCGAAGCTGCCTGGATACATTGTCTCCCATCATGATACACAGGTTTTTAAGTTTCTATTTCTTTCTGGCAGAACACACTTAAGTACTGTATTTGAACAAATATTTACTGCAGATACTATAAAAGTGTTTTGCTTGGAAAAATTTAAATGTATGAATTATAATCCCGTAGGATTGGATAATTTGCTTCAGAGTTTTTATGCTGCAAACTGTCTGCAGGGAATGGAATAATTTGTATTGTTAATGGCAGAAGTTCAGAATGACAGAGGCTTCCTTGGTTGGTTCTAGTTCAGTGTAATGCTTGCTAATATCTAATTCAGCATGCGCAATTACATTTGAATAATTAATAACATGTTAGTCTT
The DNA here is from genome assembly GCA_033675215.1 of Rhodiola kirilowii. NCBI lineage: Eukaryota > Viridiplantae > Streptophyta > Magnoliopsida > Saxifragales > Crassulaceae > Rhodiola > Rhodiola kirilowii. The sequence continues at coordinate 1,003,591 of CM066199.1, forward strand.
TAGCTCTACTTTTAATCTCTTATTGACAACAATCTTGTTTCTTGTTTTTATCCATCAGGACACCTACAAAGCTAGTTTCTATTGTCGCGTAAACCATATGCGATGATTATTGATTGAAGATGGAGACATCTCTTCACCATTGCTGTCCGTGCAACATGAAGAAATATTAGTCTTTGGTTCTGTGAAAGATTGGACTCCATGCTGGCTGGGAAGCCAAGTGGTCCTCAAGTTCCGAGCTCTGTCCTCATCAGCATTATTTGCCTCAAAGTAAGCATTAGGGTCATGAACAGGAAACAAAAGGCGCTTCTTTACTGTTCCTCGCTTGTCTCCATCTTGGATTTCAGACATGTGCCTTGGCACACTGTGGGATCGAACACGAGCCTTAGCTGATGCTGTAGCAGCCATATAGTTGGGTGCTGATTGTCCTTGAATTCCATGGTGAAATACTGAGCCTAGATTCGGCGTCTGAGCTTTTGGGTAACTCATCTCTTCCCTTTGTAGACGAGGGCTAGCTGAATTTACTTGGATATGCTTGATTCTGGCAGACACAGGTGTCCTGGGTGAATGGGAAGGAATTCTGTTATGTGGCATGTAATGGCTCGGGAGCTGGTACTGATAGCACTGCTGCTGTGATCTTTGTAAACTAGGAGAAGTATAAGGTTGGGATGTGTCCATATGAACTGTTTTCAACGATTCTCTGTGGTGGTCACATGAAGCTCTGCCGGTTCTGTCATACCTCCAGTGGTCAACATATCTGGGTCTTCCTTCCGGTTCACTTTCACTTGCACAGGAGTCTCTGCTGGATCTCAACATCTGTAACAAAAGCCATGCAGCAAGGTATATTACTAGTGAATTCAAAGCAGTTAACAGTGATGGCTTGAGAGTGACAGAGAGCAAAGCTTAAGCAGAACCTGGCGAGGGAAGGTGTATGGAAGGGCTTTCTCACGCTTCAGTGCAGCTTCTTTGGTCTTTTCCATCATGCTTTGCACTTCCAGTATTGTGCGTGGCTCATCCCAGTAATCTTCAACATTGCTTGCATTCCTTGCCTGAGTTTACAGCAGTGTGAGCTTATAAAATTCTGTTAAAAGTGGATGTCTGTATGGAGTATTCCACTTACATGCCGTATTCTGTCTACAAAATGATATTCCCATCTGCTGTTCGAGTCTCTGCTTCCTTCATGAGACAGCCTCCTCCGCTGTTCTTGCACTCTAGTTTGTGCCCGAACCAGAGCCTGCATACACTGGAGAGTCATCTTGGCTCGCTTTCTCACACTGTAGCCTCTCACCAGAGCTTGCAGTTTCACCAGCCCCTTCAGAGCTCGCAGCGCTCTACGCGCCTTCAGAGCAACAAGAATGAGTTCTCAGCACATCTTACAGATTGCACATCAGTATTAAGTAAAGAAGATTCACAGATGCAATACCAGATATCCTCTGAAAGCAGTTTGTATTGTGATAGCTGCATAGTGTTTCTTGACAAAGGGTGGTGGGCGTGGACATGTTAGGCGAACCAACCCAACCGCAGCTTGAGCGGATGCAACTGCAGCCTCAGCAGCTGCACTAGATGCCATTGCAACAGCTAAAGCTTGCCTCTGCTCTGCATACACAGTTTCAGATACTGAATGGTCAGCCTTCTCATGGATTTTCATTTGTGCACTTAAAGTTGCAGTAGCTGGTTTGGTATTTGAGGCTGATGAAGGAGCAACAACATTGCTGTTCTTGCCATCACACTGTATCACAGTCTCCTGGCATGATGACTTCCATAAACCCCACCTCCTCTTCCCTCTCCTCTGCTGCATCAAAAATCACCATCTCCATCATCAACGAGAAAAACAAGCACATAAAAAGCAAAGAAAGGTTTCATTTTCTTACCTTGTCATCTTCATCATCCTGCCCACACTCATCCATTCTTCTCCCATTAGTGTCCTTACTAGGTGACTTGAAGGCTCTCTTCACTGCAGTCAGCCATGAGTGGGAGCTTCCCCCAATCTTCCCCATCAATAGATTTCACTTCTCCAAAGTTCAGAGGTAATATTTTCTACCAGAATATGTGGGGGGGGGGGGGGGGACTAAAAATGTGGAGATGGTTTTATTGCATGATATTATGAGCTAATAGGAGTGATGAAAATTGAAATGATAGTTGTTGATGGTGTTGGTGTTGGGGACAGGGACTGAAATCATAGTGACTGATGCTTCAGCTTTGCCTAAAGTTAAGTAGTGGTAGTCCCTGTATATGGGAACAGACTGGCTTGCATTATTGTGGGTAGCAATAGCTGCAGCTGCAGGAGAGCTCAGACATGAATAAATATATGATGCTGGTGATGCTTATAATGATGATGGCAATGATAAAGTAAAAGAAACGAAAAGAAAAGAAAAGGGTGTGGTGTGGTGTGGGTGGTTCATAGCAGAGCAGAAGAAGACATAAATGGAGGTTATGAGTGTCAGACAGATGAGGGATGATAAAGATCTGGGTTCTGATGAAAGCCAGCAGTAGGGAGGAGCTTGAAAGGGAAAGAAGGAATGGTTGGAAGGCTTTTGCTTTCATGGTTTTGTGTCATAACAACTCAGCAGCAGCTTCACATGGGCTGGTGAGAGTCATATCTTAACACTTACACATATAAAACTTTGTTTACATCGTATCTGACTATGGTACCCTGTTTTAGCATCAGTCCTTGAATTGAATGGTTGCTTAATGCGCTGCGCCTTCAGAGCTCTCTAACTATTCAAAACAAAAATTGGATAGCTACACTTCATTTGCAGTGCTTGAAATCTTCTTCATTTCTGGAAAACATATCAACCTTAAAATTGAAAGACATAGAAATAATTTAATATAAGGAAAAGTACAGTTTGGGTATCGAAACTATCACCATCTTCCAATTTGTGAGCTGAATTATCACCATTTTTCAACGTGTGGGTTGAATTATAAAACTTTTCAAATAAGAGGCGAACTATCAAATAATAAAGATGTACCTATTTGTTAAAAATTAATAAATTAATATAAAAATTCAAAAAAACTCAAATTTTTTATAAATATACAATTTTTAATAAAAAGGAATATAAATTATTTGATAAATGAAAATTAGAAATTTTACGAAAAATTAAACACAAAATGAAAAAAAAAATTTAATGTTTTTGCAAATTTCCCCTACAATTTAATTATTGTCAATTTTGGTTTGGTTTGGTTTAATAATTGACAATTTTTAAATTTTTTTACAAATTTCCCCTACAGACAGTCTTACCTTTTGTTTGGTTTCACTGTTACATGACATGAAGTTTTTTCTTCAATTATTAGGTAGAATCGACAAGGAATTGAATATTTGAAAATATTACAATTTAATAATTTTTAAAGATTTAATTTGAAACGGAAATTTTTAAAAAAATTCAAAAAATATTTTTCAATTTGTGTTTAATATTTTTCTAAAGTTTCTAATTTTTTTTAAAAAAAATTGTAGGGGAAATTTGCAAAAAAAAAAATTTAAATTTTTTTTCATTTTGTGTTTAATTTTTCGTAAAGTTTCTAATTTTTATTTATCAAATAATTTATATTCTTTTTTATTAAAAATTGTATTTTTATAAATTTTTTGAGTTTTTTGAAGTTTTATATTAATTTATTAATTTTTTACAAATAGGTACATCTTTTTGGAAAATTATTTGATAGTTCACCCACTGTCTGGAAAATTATTTGATAGTTCGCCTCCTGTCTGGAAATTTTTGTAGTTTAGCGCACACGTTGGAAAATGGTGATAGTTCCAGTACCCAAACTGTACTTTTCCCTTTAATATAATATGAAATGGAAGAGCTTTGGGTTTAAAGGAGGGTCATTGGATTGAAGAAGGTGAATGAAAAGTGCGCAGGTGGGTCTATGGGAATTGAATGCTGCAGGACCTGCAAACATAGAGAGAATGACAACGTTAATGTATTTATATGTTGGAAAGTAACGAGTGAATCTCTCTTTTTGGTTTTTCGACCAAAACAAAAAAAAACGTGACCATTCAATGACTTCATGTGTGTGTACCTGGACCTGGATTGCTCTGCCAATGGTTTTGGTGGCTTGTGTTCATGTTTTGAACAGATGGCATATGGTGGATTTCTGTCTGCAAAATTTTGTGCTAAACACTAAAGCCAATGAACTTCACAGTCTGGGGAATTATGATATAATATAGATAAACAATCCCCAAGGGAACTTCACAGATGATACAACATGAAGACATTGTACATAGGTAAAGAACTTAAACAGGCGTAGGAGAGAGTAGGAATGCCGTCAGTGGTCCCTGTTGGAGTAACCCACAAAATGGGCAGAGTGGTTTTGAGGGACCTTTCAACTCGATAACATAGTTTAGAGGATGCCTTGACATTTTGAAAAACTCAACAGGGGCTATAGTAAAGGCTCGCCGTCTGCAGCAGACACAATGCCATACAGGAGTGGTTGGGCAAACTCGCATAGAAACAGCACAGCGCTCTAGTCGGTGACTTTGTTCAGATTTTTCGTTAGGAGAGCAGTTGGCAATTTCAGGTGATTCAAATGCAACTGATGCGGCACAAAAGGAGCATTTCTCTAGTGGTGCATAGTCACAGCTTATACTGGCCCTGATGCAAAACCGGACAAATAAGATGATGAGTAAATTTTACTAGTGATATCCCCGCTACTGCCTTAGTTACCCTCGTTCGAATATAAAAACAAAATATAGCAACATTTTAGGCAGAGCATTTCATTTCCAGAATCAGATGGCTTAATGGTGGTGTGCTTTCTTTCATGCTAGATGCGGCATAAACACAAGTGAAGAACATACCTATCAATCAGCTGCCCAGCTTTGGATGCAAGTAGCTTTAAGTTTTCAGGGACCAGATGATTGTTGAGTGCAACCCACTGTTGCATCTGAGCAAGCCCAAGAGGCCGCCAAATTTCAGTTCCTGAAGAATTCCGGGATGAACATGGCATGAGAACCGAAGCAGCAGAAAGACTCAAGCCAACAAGCCTTTCACGGATTTCTCTATCGATGTTTGAAAGAAGCTCAATCCACAATGGCAGAAACTCTTGTTCATCATCATTTGATGTCAGTTGTAGATATTGGTTGTTAAGCTCTTCTTCCTTCAGTTCCGACAATACTACCCGTCTACATATGATACTGATAATGTGCAACTGTCTGCAGCTACGACTTTGAAGTCTTGTAGTTGCAAGAGTCAATATCTCCTCTAAGGAAGAACTCTCATTTGGAAAGGCAAATACAGTTGAGAGCCACCGAACAAGCACATACTCTACATATTCTGGTATAGAGTCCTTGAATGCCAGGAGCGCTGCCACGGCATCCCATATAACTAGGGATTTATTAGAGTCTTCAAAATGCTTCAAAGATGACAGCATATTCGCCGACCAATGATGCAATTCCTTCTCAGAAAACTCAGGAGATTCATCAAGATTTATTTCGAGACGAGTGTCTGGCAAGAGTTCCACTTCTTGCCCACCAATCCAGAAAAATTCGACAGCACCTTTTAGACACCTGTTAAGGGAAGCTAATGTGAACCTGAATTGCTAACTAATGAGCAACATGAATATAGTAATTAACAATAGACAATACCTGGCCTGATACATTTGATCAAGAAGCAAGGTATCAAAGCTTCGCGCCTGCAAAGTTAGAAATAATGTTGATATTTCATAAGCATTGGTTAAAAGAACTTAACTTAGGCAAGCTACTACAACACACATCTTATCAACTCCACACTGAACGAACTTATAATGTCGCAAGTACCTTTGATGAAAGGATTTTTGTGCATATCATTTGGACAACGTAAAACATACTATGCTAGCGTGAATCCGCTACACTGAAGTTCACTGAAGAATGGCTTATGGCTACCATGGTGATTGGTGATATTACATACCATTGCAAGGACCAGATTGCCAGGAGAAATTGCTATACCAAAGGATGAATCAGATGCATTAGGGATCTGCAGAGATAAACTTCCACTTGTTAGGACAGACATGAATCAGTGAAACAAACAAAACTACACTGATTGAACACGCACATTTTTTGAGCTGCTTATACCCAGAGTGTTTGAGGGAATGTCTGCTTCACATAAGGAACCTTCCCGTAAGATCCAGGACCGGAAAGAATTGTCCTGTTAATTTCACTAGTTAATTCACTAGACCATCAACCATTTAAGAACAGACCTATTGTCTCACATACAATAAGATGGCGTGGATCTTCAATCCCGTATAACTATAACATAATTATTGACTTTATGAAAAATAAAAACGTTAATTTTATTTAAATTTTTTTTATCATAGCTCACACACCCAACCCACTAAAGATGGAGATTGAACTTGGATGGGATGTAAGGATGCATTGCAACACCTATAACCATCTAACCATACGCTGATGAAAAACAAAAACATTAAACAGCAGACTGCCAGATAAGATGTTATCTTCAGAAAGTTTCATACCTGGCTGCAACTGTACAAGCACCGGCCCCCAAAAGCCCAAGCCAGTCCCGTGATCTGGAAAATTCTCAAATACATAATCCACTATTGACAGTAATACTAATACACCATAACCTTAATAACAAAAGATACTTACAACATGATCATGTGTGTTATAAGTGCCAATTTTGTCGAAGATATTCAGAAGGAAATCACAAGTCCAAACTTCAAATGACCCTGATCCTTTTCCAATGGCTACGATTAATTTGTCCAATGACTCAACAGGGACTGCAACTGAAAGAGCTGATACAGGGGAAGAGTCCACGGCAACAATCTACACATTGATATGAAAAATGTCATTTAGTTCAAATATGGAGTTGCTATACATGATCATTGTTGAGAAGCTTAATACCTCTGTCATTAAATTAAATGACACTTGGCCATCTTCTGTCGACAACAATTCATTTTCATGTTGGAACCAGATCTTCACACTGCACAGCAAGAATACATTTTCTTAAGATATATAATGCAGACCTTGAAGGAAACATGCTCCAACGGATGATATTTTAAATACTAAACCACACTGTCATAAAATCAAAATTGAATCTCAAAGGTGAAACCCTGGATTCAATTTGAAAAGCATGTATCATACCTAACTCACCTCCCATCAGCACTTCCTGTAACTAGAACAACGTGACCCTTGGAAAGATCATCAAGTGTTACCCAACTAATTGCTGTGATCCATGCATTATGTGCATGAAGAAAACCAGCAAATATTGTAGTGATAGGGCAGCCATTGTTATTAACAAAGTACGAACATGGTTCTCGAAATCTCCAGAATGAAATTTTGCCAGATTTTCCACCAACAGCCAGCAAACTGAATCTGTCACGTATATCAACTTTAGAGGATGACGACATCAGGGGAGACCATGCAACTATGAGGGATGACATCATTGCATTGCGTGAAATGTATTCCTCAGCAGATATAGAGGGACCAGCAGCACTCTGTTTTGCCTTTTGATGTCTGGAATTTAACCTACTTTCACTAGAAAGTTTTTCTTTTACATGTTTCTTAGGCTGTCTTGGAACACACTGTAGGAAAAAAATGGACGAGCATGTCACTCTTGTTAACAAGGCCATTGACACAAATCATACTTTCCAGAAACTGAGGTTCGTTACATACCGTCGTAGGATAGTTCTCATTGATGTCAAGATATGGGATAATTTCTCTCTGAGTTATATTTGAAACAGACTCATCAGCATGAAATGTTATACCAGCATTCCCACTCTCATAATTCACATGCTGTGATAAAAATGGACTTCCCACAGGTTTGGACTTTTTAATTCCTCCCAAAGGCTCAGAGTCCTTGCTGCTTCAAAATGTTTAGGGATACGGTTAATTCAGGTGGCAAGAACATATCAAAACACATGGGGGAACAAACACAACTGAACAAGAAAAAAGGCCTGCCACAATAACAACCCATTTACATACCTTTTTACTCTTTTATGTGAAATGTTTACAGGAACATCATCATCGTGTGCATGTGTTTGACTAGGCGGAGCAGCATGTTCCTACCCACAGAAAAGCAATAGATAACATTCAAATAGTAACTTAATATAAGGAAAGACAAACATCAATCAGCAAATGATTCTGCCTTTAATAAATCTAGGTATTCTTGCACAGCTTTATGAAAGCAGATGCTGCTGTAAAATGCTAAATATCAATTTAACATACATCACGCGCCTCAGAATGAAATGCGTTGCTTTCCTCGAAGTAGATTTTCGCCAGATGATCAAATAACAATTCGGCTACATCAATTATCTACATGACAAAATGAACAACAATGAAGAACATTTAATCATTTTTTCATTTAAAGAAAAAATACAAGCAAACTAACAATGTAAGATCGGAGTTTTCCGCACCTCCACCCACTCAGCTTTGAATTCACAATAAGGAGAACGATAGAGCTTCACTTGTCCTTCAAGAGTGCAAACAGCAAGCAAGCACCTGCTTTGCAATACAGTTAACACTAAAGTGCTTCCCTCGTCCACAATAACCATTAACTTTTAAGTAGAGAAGGAAAACAATGACACAGATAGGAGGATCTATTCATACCCTGAATTAGGAGCCATTCCAATAGGTGACCACGAAACTGACCTAACACAGGGACGATCAGTGTATCTGGATAGACAGATTGGTAGCATGCCAGGAGAACTCAAGTCTGTAACCAGTCAAGCAAGTAGAAATCAAACTTACAGACGCGGCCACTTGTGATAAAAATAACACAGAAATGCAAAATCACAGAAAATCAAACTAAGGTCAGCCATTAAAGTTAATAACTGAATTGCACATCATCCAAGTCTATAAAATTAAAACACAATCAGAGTGAAAAGTGAAGACTCCTCAAACAAAAATAAATACCTATACTTTCAATCACACCAATCTGAAAAGGCTTCGGCGCAGGCAGCATAATCAAACCCCGAGGCCCACATGGCAGTGCAGGATTCTGCTGACATCAAAACCATAAGCCTCTAAACTCTCCATCCAACAACAACAACAACAAAAAGAAGCAAACTTCCACACCAAAAAAACTCCAAAAAACCTACCAGTATGGTAACAATATGCCCTGTCGCCACAGCAATCAAATTCTCTTCAGACCAAGCAATCGCATTGGGGAACGTCGGCGGCGACACAAGCGCGCAAGCCTGAAACCTCGCCGCCATATCTCACATCAACTAAAAACACAATCGCTCATCACTACAAACAACTCAATGACACCAATCCTCAACTAACCAATTCCCAAATAAATAACTGCTCACCAATTCAGCCTCTTCCTCAATTCGAAGGTATGAACCTCAAACTCGAACATCAGTATGATGATGATGATGATTTCAAGCTACACGATTTGGAGGGAAAAGTGAGAAATCAGATTCAACCGCAAAACGTCAGATTTTCTGAAAAGATGCGTGCCTCAAGAACCCTAGTTCGAATCGCCTCGCCCACTACTCTCTTTCTTAATTTCTGCTCACATTTATACAGTGACGTCATGCAACTCGGCTTCCTTTTATTGGGCTTGTTCCAACAGGCCCAAAGAAGCCCAACATCATCAGGCCCAGAAGCCCATACAGCATCGATGTATAAACAGGACAAATTTGAATTTCTTGGGAATCTAACGGTTACTTTTTCCGGACGCCCTATATTCGAATTCTCGCTCTCGGCTCGATTTTCAACAACGATGGCGTCGGCGAAAGGTTTGAAGGGATCGACGCGGAGGGAGCGGGTTGGTGTTAAGGATTCATTGACGAAGCAGAAGAATCGGCGGATTGTGGAACTGGTTTCTGAATCAGACTCGGATTCGGACGATGATTGTGTGATTCGCCCCATTGTTGTTTTGAAGAATATTTGCGACATGAGGCGGTATGAAGAGTCAGAGGAGTGTTTTATTCTTGATTTTGATCCGTTTGAAGCTAAGGCGGATTTAGGGAGCGAGAAGGTCATGGCTGAGGCGAGGGAGATTGACGAGGGTGTTGTGGTTATTTCTGAGAAAGGGCAGGTTAGGGTTTCCTAAATCTGAAAGATTGATTTTTGTTTATAATTTAATGTCTGGTAGAGTTTAGGGTTGCTAATTTGTTAGTATAGGGTTTTTAATCAGTTTGGGATTTTAAGTTTTTAATCAGGAAAGGGGAATTTAGGGTTTTTAAAATCAGTTTGGGGATTTTTATAAGAGTTCTGCAGTTTTGGAATTTTGCAGGTGGCTTGCAGAGACTATCCACATTCAAGGCACCATTGCGTCAAATTTCCTTTCGACAAGACGTTGCCTGAGAGCTACTGTGAGCTGGTATTTTTCATGAAAATCAACTTATCTGATATGAATTTGTTGTCATTGTTGCTGCTGATGCTTTTAAAGTCAGAATATTTTTTTTTTTTGGGTTGAGCAGATGCATCTATATTTTGACATTACTGCTCAACATTTGAGTTTTACAATTGTGAAAAGTAATAAAGTGGTTTGATCGCGTTTGGTGACGCAGTGCTATTGCTATGTTTGTGACACGGCAGCTCCCTGCAAGTTCTGGAGGCTCCCTGTACCTGGACATTGTTATGCTTCCGATCATACTGCAGACTGGAAGCTAAGGAGGGAGACAGTGAGATTAGGGAAGATGAAGCTCAAATGAGGAGATGCAGCAAGCTTTGATTATATTTTGTTGGTATGACAAGAACCTGTGCAGAATCATAGATTCCGAGCCGGCTAATTTTCTGTCAATTTCTCAGCTCCCATTCTTGTGTAATCGAACGCCTAGGCGTGAAATCTGTTCATTTCTGCTAGCCTTGTAATTGCAGTATGAAGTCTGAGTTAGGGTAAGTTCTATTACTCCAAAATTTCATTCCCATGTCTGAAATGGATCACCCTTGTAATTTCAGTTCTGAAGATCAAGGAAGAGCAAATTTGAAACAACAAAAAGTTAAAGGCTATAATAACCAAGCAGGTCATTGGGCATATATTAACTGCCGAAATAGAGAAAACCCTAATTCATTCATCAGTCCCAGAATCATCGATGTCGCAAAGCTTTCACTCTCCACCCAAATTAGATAACTCCATGTCGCCTGAACAGGTCGTAGAGACGCCTGATGTCACCACCGAGCAGATTTCCACTGTCGAGGATGAGTTGAAGAATCTCCTGGTATGATTTCATTTTCAGTTGATTTGTTAATTTCTGGTTTAAGTTACGTGTTGGTGAACTGATTGGAGGTTTTGATTTGTGTTGAAGAGCGATGCGCCTATTGTTGAGAGGATGTGAAAGATGAGGATGATGATGATGATAAGGAGGAAGGAGCTCAAGGTGAGCCTTTTATTCAAATTTTGTTGTGATTTTTTTGTAGGTCTAGGGTTGTGTAGTGTAGTGTTCAGCTCAATTACGTGAGTAGTATAGTTGACCAATAATGTTGTACCCTGATGAACATCATAATGAAATCTGGTGCTTGGATTATTTGATTGGGCTCTTGTTGATGGCCAGTGTCATCATTTTATAAGCCTAAGATGCCTCCTAGTTAAGTGCTATGGAGTATTGAAGTTCTTAACTTGAGATATATGAAATTGAGTTGGTGATGTCACAAGCTGGGGTTTCCAAAGGAAAGCCTGTCAGCGCTTTTAAAAATCATGATGGCGACATTGTGGTTTTAGTTCCTGCTTAGTCCGGATTATCAAGCTCTTCTAGTTTTCTTTTCTACTGGTTTTTCATAAAATATTTTCTTGTTATAAACATATTTGCTATATAGGGGAGCATTTGGTTGAGGCAAGGTTGGTACTTGGTAGAATGAGACAGTGAGGCATGATCTCGGCTGTCCATCGCAGCCGTCAAATGCACGTGGGTGGCCCACTCATCCATTTGCGTTCACACTACAAGTGTGAGTGGGAAGTGAGTGGTACACGTGGCAACGCCACAAAGAATGTGAGGATTGATGGATGGCTGAGATCGTGCCTCACTTAACTCATTCTAATGAGGTCTACCTCATTTGAACGCTCCTCCTCCTCCATTAATGAAAACTCTTTTCAGTTTACCTTTTAGTAATCATACCTCGCACTTTGGGACTCGCCTAATGCATGAGTGTCATAATTTGCCTGTGTCATTTCATCATGAAAACGTTCAAATACCAATTACTTTAGCAACCATCATCAAGGGGGTGGTGGCGCAGTTGGCTAGCGCGTAGGTCTCATAGCTTTGAGCATTCCTGAGGTCGAGAGTTCGAGCCTCTCTCACCCCATTAATCATTTTTGCTATGTGCTTTTCACTTTTTTTGCCCAAACTTTTTCTATGTATCTATTCCATACATAATTCTATAACCTCAGGTTGGTCACAAAACACAACCCGGGAGCAAGGCATCCTCACCGGGGAGAAAATAACCGTTAGTCGCGCATGGTCTGATAGCGAATAATGCTCAGGCCACTTCCCTTTCTCAGCTTCTGCCGGAAACAGAACTGCATTCTTCACACTGAAACCTATTGCTTGCTTCTTCTCACCACCCTCTTCGTCAACATCCTCCACTTCTTGCTCCGACGAGGAAGCCTCCCATATTCTTTGCTGCATTTTCCACACTGTCAGGTAACTAAACAATCCTCTGACCAAGTGATAAAAATATAACACTTGCCTGAAATTCACTTTCATCAACAAGACCATCTCCATCTAAGTCCGCTAGGTCCCATAAATCTCTCATCTCTTCCCCACTGAGTCCGTTTTCATGGCCAGTCATGTTCAGCTGGTTTTACATTTCCAAACCAAATCAATATTTCCAGTGTTTTTACTAGGACACCATAGAAAGTCCATGAAGATAAAATGGCATACAATATACCTGCCTGAGTGCTTCAGAAAAACCCGAAAAGGTCACATAATCGTACTCATCCTTTCCCTTCAGAAACGCAAATGCTTCCTCTTCTGTCTGCAAGGCCCTCCTCAAAATAAACTGCAAAGAAAGACAAAGACAGGTTTAATATTCGATGCAACGAACGCTTCAAAGTTCAAATGGGACCAAGCAAGAAGTCTGATGCTGCAGCAGCTACCACCTTGAACAAGCCAAAGACTGCTTCAGTCCAGCTTGTTTTAAGCAACTTACGATACCGGTTAGGATTCAGGAGCCAGATAAAATCAACCCCACATATGTTTCCTCGATGATTTCGGTGACTGATCCACTGCTGGATAGATTGGTACAGGGAGATGATCATGAGTATCCGACACTGGATTGTTTTTCAAGAATTACAGGTCAGGTTTTTTAAAACTGCTCACATAAGTATAATGAAAATGACCTTGTGGGCATCTGCATCGGTGTAGCGATGAGCGGTGTCATATGAGGATACGAACCCTTGAGATCTGAGGAACTTGTATAGATGTCCACGCTTACTCCCATTCCAGTCGCTGCGTGAAGGAATGGAATTCGTCAAAAGGATATTGGTACAGATGGTGTGTATAAATAAGGCTGTGATCAGAACTAGAGCCATTTTTTACAGAACCTTACCCACATAACAAGATTGGCATTGGATTGAGCTTGTTTTCTCTCTGGTAAGTCTCCACGCATTGAAGTATTTTATAGGCCTAGGTAACCATACAAAATGGATAAGCAACGGAACAAGGCATCAAAAATTATGGCAGTAACTGAAGGTTTTTACCTGCTGAAGTCTGATGAGGGAAAGGCTTGAATCATAAGGAAAAAGCAAATGGGTATTCACAATGAGCATCCCTTGTGATATATATGTCCCTTGGGAGAAATCACCAGTAAGTTCCACATGCAAAAGCTGGGCAACCCGGTTCCAGGAATCATCAAAAGCTACTTCTCCGTGGTGGATCACACGGAAACAGTCCTTGCGCAAGGCTGTCAGCAGGCCTGCAGAGAAGTTAATTTGACAGTCAGAAAATGTTCTTCAGGGACTCATCAGGATTCTGAAAGAGAACCAAAAAAAAAAGAAAAAACTCACCATCGCCGCGATTATTAGTCCTGGCAAGCTTGAAACTGATGTATCCTACATCTCCTAGTCTCTTCTCATACATGCTGACAAGTTCCTCATTGCCCATCCAGAATTCCTGAGACCGGACAGAAGAGAGAAAATGACTAATCTCAGAAAAATGGTCCGAAAAAAAAAGAACCGAATCCTTGAAAATGAATGGGGCTGAAAATACCTGAAGACAAATGATGGAGGATCTTTCATAAAGCAACCAGTTCAGAATCCTTCTATTCCTGGTCATCCAATAAGCTCGAAAGTCGCTTTCCCTACAACTCTCCCCCTGTCAAAACTCCCAGAAACAATTCATCAAACATGTTACATACGAAAAATGATTTTGCAGAAACTGTGGCTCAACCTGGTGCTTCAGGCGCTTGTAAATAGGAGCAAGAACGTTGAAAGTGGTGCAGGAAATGCAAGGCTCTTTGTCCAAAACCGAAGTCGCCACAGCATGACTACCGATCTTTGGAGCCCTTCCTTTCCTCATCCAACCCCAGATCAAACCCTTATCTTCCTCCTCCTATCAGCTCACAAATACACACACAGAAAATCAACCAAGATCACAAATTTATCACACGCAAAAACTCGAACAAATTTATCTCTATTTATCCTCAATTCGAATAACATTGCAGCAGTTTTAGCTGCAGCATGATTTCTGGGAGAAAACAGGGAAAATGAAGACACTTTTTTCTTGTTTTTTGCTTTTGCTATTTTGTGGCGGTTATTTCGGTTACAGTTGAGTTTATATCTAGGGTGTTCCTCTATTAGGGGAAGGACTTAAATTTGTCAAAATGGTCTAATTGTTCATACCTTTTTTTTTCTTTTCTTTTCTTTTTTTTTTGACTTTTTTCTTTGGAACTGTGGAAAATGGAGGTTGAGTTTTGAGAGCGACAGGACGAAGGAGGTTTTTCTCAATTGTTCATACCTTTTCAAATCGCTTAAATTACCGAAAGAAATTATGTTTAAACAGAAAAAGATCATGTACAAAGTTAATTTTTTGGTACAAAATATAAACTAATCATAGCTATTGATCTTGTAATTTGAATGTATGAGATTAAATCCTGATTTTTAGTGCATTTTCTTAGTGATGAATTATAAAATAAACTGACGAACTATATTGTCTTTTTCATTTTTCAGCTCGAAAAGTAAAATTTGATTCTCGCATTTATTCATTGATAGTGTGATTTCGACAAAAAGTAGAATGTGATTCATTGCTTTTGACAAAAGTAGAATGTGATTCATTGGTTTTTACGGGTCAATGATGTAATACAAAATTTCCTAACAATTTTTGAAGAGAAAATGACTTTTCATTGATTTTGACAAATTATAGGTTGATTTTGACGAACTTTGTATTTTGTACCAAAAATCAACTTTGTACCTGATCTTAACCCTAAACATAAGTGTTATTTCGAAGCAAACGACTAAACTTAATTTATTTTTTTACATATCAATCATCATACGAACACATCTTATACATATTGCATGATAACTTTTATCGGGTACACACGCATAACACCAACCCGGATTTAATACTTGAATTATGTTCATTGAAGCACATACTATAAGACATCTTTAACTTAAAACCCACGAGCATAAGCTTGAAAACTCAGCACCTCCACGCACAGGACCTACAACTTGTCCTTGAAACTCAGCCCCTCCACGCGCAATGGAAGGACCTATAACACGTCCACGATAGACGAATAACACCTCCAGGAATGAATAACTGACCTCTTGATTTGTCAAGAATTCAAGTCACTCGACCAAACCTCTTTCTGCAACAACAACACTTAATTGAACTTAAATAAATAAACATTGAGCTAAGTAATCTATTTTAAAAAAATTCTACTATGATAGCCCATGAATTGACAAGCCACCCCAAACTCATGGATTTAAATTGCAAGTTTCTAATCATTCAACCAAAACTATAACCGATAAACCACAACCCTTTATCGGACCAAACTAAGTAATCTAAGTTAACTAATAAGTAATCTACTGTACGTAAATAAATAATAGTAATGTTAATTAGCATAAGCGGGCTAGAGAATTAACGTACAGGCCGATGCGGCTTCCGCTGTAGCCCAGCCCAACAACAGCCCAGAGGCGAAAGCCAACAAATTAGGGTTTTTCAAACTTTGAGTATAAACTCCATCTTCACCGCTCAACCTCAAACCTCACTTGGCCTGCAAATCGACCGGAGCCGGAGCTTCAGATCCGAACCAGCAAAAATGAAGACGATACTCTCCTCCGAAACCATGGACATCCCTGACGGGGTGAAGATCAAGGTCAAAGCGAAGGTTATCGAAGTCGAAGGTCCGAGAGGGAAGCTGGTGCGAGATTTCAAGCACTTAAATCTGGACTTTGAGTTGATTAAGGACGAGGAGAGTGGGAAGAAAAAGCTTAAAATTGATGCTTGGTTCGGGTCGAGGAAGACTACTGCTGCGATTAGGACGGCGTTGAGTCATGTGGACAATTTGATCACTGGTGTGACCAAGGGATATAGGTATAAAATGAGATTCGTGTATGCGCATTTTCCGATCAATGCTTCGATTACCAATGGGAGTAAGGGGATTGAGATTCGTAACTTTTTGGGAGAGAAGAAGGTATAGTTTTTTGTATGGCTTGCCGTTCTTTTATTTTATCTGCTTGTGAATTGTGATTGGATATGATTCATATGGAATTTGATCTTGCAGAGTTGTGTTTAGGTTAGGTTTATTGAAGCTCAATCCTTTTACAACTTTTTTTATTTATTCATCAGGAGTTCTTAATGTGGAAAAATGTTTGAATTGTGAATCATGATTGTTTGTGGAAATCGTTGTTGTTTTTACGTGGTCTCTTATTCGCATAGATTAAGCTGTGATCTTGGCCTTTTCATTGTAGAAAATGTATCTTGCATATCTCTGGTGTTCTTCGAAGAATTATTTATAGAGATGTTCGGTATATATATGAGCATGCATAGTTGTTTATGCAAGCACCTATTGTCATGAGCATAACTCATAACTGCATATAGTAAACTGAATTAACTTTTGGTGGTTTATGACAGTCCAATTTTTTTTATTCAAGGAAATATGAACTTGAAGATGTAATGTTTATATAGTTTGAGTGATTGTTCGGTTATATAATAACGTAGCCTAAATTCTTTTACAGTGCATTAATGTTTAATATCGGGGCTTGAGTCCTCTAATATATATTAATAAAATGAAATCACTAGTAGAACTTCAATCCTTAGGTTGGTCATTGGTATAGTAGCCAATGTCTTGGGCTGGTTTGGAACTTGATGAAAGGACATCTATATATGCCTTTCATTGAGTCAGTGCTTCTGTTATCTTAATTTAACCCAATGTGCTAGTTTCTACTGTGTCTATAGTCATCTGGTGTAGTGTTTTTTGACTTGTGTATATTTGTTTACTTATTAGGTGAGGAAAGTGGACTTGCTTGATGGCGTGACGATTACTCGCTCAGAGAAGGTGAAGGATGAGATTGTACTAGATGGAAATGACATTGAGCTGGTTTCCAGATCATGCGCTTTGATCAACCAGGTATACATCATTCAAATGTATCTTAACTGCATCTCTTGGTATCATTATCTTATCCTCCCTTCAACTCATGGTTTTTGCTACAGAAATGTCATGTCAAGAACAAAGACATCAGGAAGTTCCTTGACGGTATCTATGTCAGCGAAAAGGGCAAGATCGCCGAAGAGGAATAAACAATGCCATCTCGACAAACACCCATGCTCTTTTGTAGTTGGCAGATTAAATTTTGTTTCTTGGTGTTTCGACAGTACCTTTAAGGCAATCAGTGACAATGTAGCCTTTGTCTACTTTTACATCAATTGGACTTCCGCTGCTTTCTATCCCTTCTTTTGCCGTCATTGTTTTCTTCTCTTTTGGATAAAACCTTCATTGTTTTCTTGTTGATCAACTCACTCACATTTCAGTTTCTAAAAGAAGAAAAAAAAACTCACTCGACATTTCTTTTATGGTTTATTTAATGCATTAAAAAGTATGGAGTTATCTAAATGGGGATCAGAAATGTATATTTGAATAAAAAAAAGTAAGTAAAAGAATGGAGAGCACGAAAAACTGCATTATCCGTATGTCAATAAATTTTTTTAAAGAAAATATATAAGATAATTCATATTTGGACAACAAGCCACTGTGTAGAGTGGAGAGCACGAAACACGATTACAAATTTAGGGTTTAGGGTTTTGCCCCGAAAATCAAATATTTCCATTTCGTCCGCCATCTCCAGACTCCAGAGCATCAAAAATCAGCGCAATGAGTCTGCTTCGATCAAGGACCATCCACCAGGCTCTCCGATCTCTTAACGCATCACAAGCCCTGTGCCGGCACATATCCACCTCATCTCCTAACTCGTTCCTCAAAAACCACTCCTCACCCCACCTTCAATCCACCGTTTTCTCTCCGCTAGCCGTCTCGGTACGCCACCTCCGCACTAGCCGCGATGCTGCCTCCAGGTATCCCTTGACTGGTTTTCAACTTTGGTTAGGGTTTTGATTGACCTCGTTTGACCATTGTGTGTTGTTGTGTTCAGTTATGAGATTAAACCGCCTATGAACTGGGGGATTCAGATTGTACCGGAGAAGAGGGCGTATGTGGCTGAGAGATTCGGCAAATACTACAAGACGCTGGAGTCTGGCATTCATTTTCTTATACCTGGCGCAGATAAGATTGCTTACGTGCACTCCCTTAAGGAAGAGGCTATTCCGATCCCTGATCAATCTGCCATTACGAAAGATAACGTGAGCATTGTTATAGATGGAGTTCTTTATGTGAAGGTAATGTTACCTGTGTGTGCTATTTGTTTTCCTTGTTTTAGTCATTGTGTATTGTTTGTGGTCTAAGTTTATTTGATTGATCCAGATTGTGGATCCGAAGCTTGCTTCTTATGGGGTGGAGAACCCAATCTATGCCATAGTGCAGCTAGCGCAGACAACTATGAGATCTTATCTCGGCAAGATCACTCTTGACAAGACTTTTGAGGAGAGGGATGCGTTGAATGTGAACATATCGGTTAGCGTTTATCTGTTTCCTGTTTTGTATTTAGTAGTCAAAGACATAATATGATTTAGACTATTGTCCTGTTGCAGTGTGTGTGAAATTCTTTATTAAAACTGAACTTGCTAGTTCTAGTATTCATTAAGCCACAAGTTTATTGGACACTTACGACATGTTTGACCTTCAAGATGAGAAGAGCTGTTCATACTCTATTTTGTAGTTGATGCCATGCTGATTACTTTCAGACATAGGCCTTGAAATAGTAGACAAGCCTAATTTTCTTATGCGGGGTCCTGAGTTCCTCGTGTCACAAATTCCTTGTTGGTTAAGTTGCATATGTGTCTAGTTTACCTTGCGACCATTTTGCCTGTTGTCTGGTTAAGTAATAGGCTGCTGGCTGTCTCATTCATTATCTGAATTGCTGTTATTGTTCTCTTTGGAATACATAATGAAGGAAGCAATCAATGTTGCTGCTCAAGACTGGGGCCTAAAGTGTCTCCGCTATGAAATAAGTAAGCATCTTTGCTCAGTTTCCTCTCATTGTCTTTTGTGTCTCCATTTATCCTCTTGCGTCATACAGTCTTTGGTTTGGTCTTTAGGGGACATTTCTCCTCCTCGTGGAGTGAGAGCTGCTATGGAAATGCAAGCAGAAGCTGAGCGCAAGAAAAGAGCTCAGGTTCTTGAGTCTGAAGGTGACCTAATGCTAATTATTCGCTGCTCAATTTCAAATGATGAAAACTGTGCTCTTGATCTCCTTTTTCTTATATGCGTCGAGTGTAATTTGTTTCTCCTTTCTTTCAATTTAGGGCATTCTTACAAGAAGTATTAGTGAGAATATAAATCTGCATAGTTCGATTTTTTGCACGTTATTCATGGCTACATATTTAACAGGAGAGCGACAGGCTCACATCAATATTGCTGATGGAAAGAAAAGTTCTGTCATTCTGCAATCAGAAGCGGCAAAGATGGATCAGGTTAATAGAGCATTAGGTTAGTATCTTTGTTCTTCTCAGGCTTTAAAATCATTTTTATCTGTTATATTGGAATTTATAAATATCACTTGCTTGTTTCTTCATGTATTTATTGAATTTTTTAGGAGAAGCTGAGGCTATAGTTGCCAGAGCTGAAGCAACAGCCAAGGGGATTTCACTTGTCTCCCAGGCTCTCATGGAAAATGGAGGAGTGGAGGTAAGATGCTTATCTTGTTAGTGTTTACTGATATGTGAATCTCTGCAGCCCATTTACCTTTCTATTCTTTATACGCCCCGTGATTGGTTGATAGCTATGCGTTTGTGTTAGACGGGAGTCTACTATAACTTCTATGTGAGGCTAATTTAATTAAGATTTAAGTATACTCATTTTGTGATAGAGATGCTTGACATTTCTGTCTCTTTCAATTCTTAACTATAAATGAAATCCAAGGACAGCAATCCGAAGCTGTCTACTTCAGTAGTATTTTGCTGTCTGTTTCTGATAATCATTAGTCAGTCCTTTGACTGTAGAGGAGGCTGTTAAAATTTTCTTTTTTGTCATTATCTGAATCCTAGAAGAAGCTTAAGGAGTTCTCAATCTCTGAAGTGTTGCACTTCAAACTATTCATTTTTGTTGCTTCCTTGCATTCCGCTTCCTTAAGAACTGTTACCTTTCGAGAGAACGCACTCGCACTGAGCATGTAGATTTTTATAACGACCTAGAGTTTCTGGTCAAAATATAATGGTTGAGATAACCATTTCTAATTGATGCAATACATGTGTTCATACATGGATAAGAATTTTGTAGTTATGGACTAAAGCACTAATCTATGGTAACATTGCAGGCTGCGAGCTTGAAGATTGCCGAGCAATATGTTCATGCTTTTGGCAACATAGCCAAGGAGGTAATAAAAGTGGATCCCTTCTGTTCATATTGAAAGTTTTAGATTGCGTTCCTCATTTCTCAAAAACGTATTACATCATGCAGGGCACAACATTGCTGCTACCTAGCTCTGCCTCTGATCCAGCAAGCATGGTGTCTCAAGCACTCGTAGTATACAAAAGCCTGATTGGCAATGCCTCCAGTGACCCAGCTCGTCTCGCATCTCAGAACCAGAAAACTGATAAAGGTCAAGGCAACAAATCCTCATCCCATGATACCACCACAGCTGAAGTCCCTCGTTTCACTTCACCAACATTTTCGCTCCAGAGCAACAAGAGAGAATAGATTCATTCATTTTCAAACTTTTTACCGAGAATATGTGAAAACAAGTATTTCTTTATGGATATTGGCAATAACCTGAGAAGCGGGATCGGTTACCACTGGTTCGTTCATATCTTTCATTCCAAATTCCGGTTGAATTTCTTTTTTGCATACACGAGCCACTTATTTCAGGTACTTATTTTATTCTATATATACTACAACTGCATAGCTAAAAGTTGACTAGTGATCTATATGTAGAACCAGGCTTCCATCCACTAGGAATCACATTCTTGGCCACAAGAGTCTCGCCTGAGTACCCAGAAGTCAACTGGATCGACAGTGGTGGCTTAAGCTCAGAACCTGGGTCAAGCTTCCACACTGCCCCCCATGACTGCTGCATCTCCCTCCATTCATGACTCTCATCACTCTCCTTCAAATGGACAGCAGACAGATCTCCGTCTCCTCCCTCATATTCCACCACCACTGCTATGTAGTTAGGGTTCGAGCCCGGATCCACGTGAAAGACTATCGTCTTGCCGGAGTATTCACACGCCACCCTACAAACAAAAAAAGACCGAATCGATGTTTTATGATTGATATTATTTTTTTTATCATTCACAGGGTGATCAGATGATTGGATGGTGTGTGATACCGAGCATATCGGATAGTTAAGACACCGGCATTGCGAAGGTTATCGTTCTGACCAGGGAGGGCCATAGCGCCAAAGGCGGTCCCGCTTAGATCAAAATGGGCTGAGCCTTCAGCGCAGGGTCCGCCTGGACAGAAGTCTGTGATCACTACTCTCACTGGCTTCCCTGAGCACGACTTGTGGTTAGTGCACTTCACCTATAACATATATAAAAAAAATATGTACCACCAAATAAAATATCAATAGTAAAAATAATAATTCTTTTGTTGAGCATTAAATTACAAGTGAATATGTAAATTAACTGAATTTAGAATTTCGCTTTTATACACAAACTTTATATCATGTAAATAAAAGAAACAAAATTACAGATTATCATCTTGACTTGAACTATATCTATTTGAATAAAAAAATAAATGTGTATATATACCTGGTAACAAGCTCCACACTCCTTGCCGGAGTCATACAAAGAAGGGCCAATTCCGGTAATGAGAGATGAGAAAGGCGGCTTCGAAACAGCATCTCCGTATCCACACGCTCCTCCTGATATTATATAACATCATCGATACGATTTTATATACATAATAAAAAAAACAATGGTAATTATATATATTTGGAAGAGTGTTACACTTACCATCGCTTCCGGCGCCATTTGGGCTGCCATACCAGGTAGCTCCGGCGGAAAACCAGTGCTTGGAGCCCATAGACAAGGTGAGGTTCCTGCCGAGGACAAGCTCCAAGTAGCAAATGTTGATAATGAAAATGGCTGAGAAGTAGAGCGAATGCTTATTAGAGCTGCAGCTAGCCATGATTGAGTTAGTTTGGGATTGTTTTTTTTGGTGATTTGTGGTTTGATATTTAAAGAGGAGGCAGCCAACACGTACGTGAGCATAAACGTGACATAATGTTTGCTTGAAAATTTCGTATTTCATGATGAAAGGGTGACTTTAGCATCGGTAATTGTGGCAAAAAGGTAAGTAACAAATTACATGCAAAATATACGGGGAAAAGTATAATGTTTTGCCCAATTAAATTATAAATCTTTACTGGAATTTATTACGTGGTGATCGGATTTCAATGAGTAATTTTATAATGCCACCGAATCAAGGCTTCCGATTTTTATCCTCATATTTTTTTTGATAAGAAAAGGCAGCGAGCCTAACAAAACAACAGGGAGGACAGATCCGTCAAAACGATAGATCAAACGATTCCAACACAATTCTTTGCTCTAATACAGTAAAACTACTAGCGATAGAAACTAACACCAATAACCAAACCGACTAAGCTTCCCATTTTTATATATCCTCGTTTTTTTTTTGTCTATGCGTATATATGGACATAAATATTTAGCGGCCGGCATCATTGCTGAGATTTGCAATGACGGATATAAGACATTAATTCATTTCGGATACCATGTTTAGAGAAATTCACTGAACCCATTAATTGATCGGTGAAGCAGACCTCTCAATTGGATATATTGTATCGATTATATTATTGGCTCTGAATCAATAATCATAATAATAATGTTATAAAATCAATTTAAGTGCTCGGTTCAAGAGTTGATTATTTGCTTTTGTAAATATTTATCTAATTAAGTACACACGTGAACTAAAAACAAAACACAAGAAAGTCATACTTTGATTTGATGTTAACACAATATCATTAATTGCCAAGGATCTTGCCGTTGATGATGTTGGTTATTGGTTTTTAATCGGTTTTGTTGGACTTATATGTTGTCACCCTGATTATTTGACTAATTTAGTTTTATATATATATATATAATACCAACGTATAGTGCATGTCAGTCAGCATTTGCATGCTCATTAGTCATATAGATAGATGCTCAAATCCACTAACTAATTAATCACCATATATGTGTTACTCATTAATCTTCAGTTAAGCCAGCTTCATTTATTTCAGGTCTCACTAATCCTCCCGAGTGTAGAGAGATCTTCAGAATGTTGATAGTTAATTATAATTTTGTTGAGGAAATATTTCACTAGTCCTGAGATCTGACTCCAAAAATGTGAATATCAATAAACCAAAAATAATACGCGTAGTATGTTTGTTATGCATCAGTGAAATGAAATTTGTTGTCTGCATGGTTGAATGCGATATATAACTTGAAAACCAATATAAATACAAGTTGAGTGACATAGGAGATCTAATGAGAATGAGATTAGAAAGGTTTTGTTGTTATCTTCCATTAATTAAAACATTGTTGTAACTATCTATATTTGACATTAAACTCTCACCAACTAAATCTAATCCTTTAAGATTCTCATGTCTCTATTTCCCTATGCGTATTAACATCTTATATTTGATGCATTCCTACGCCATATATATCACACAGATTTGATGCACTGTCAATTTTGATACTCTTAACCCTCTTTTATAAAAAATAATACAAAGTTTACGCAGTTTAAAGTTCACTTAAGAGCAGATTGAAAATTGTAATGACACACTTTCTGCTGTAAGAGTAGATTTAGCGAATATGAACTATACATTTAGCATTAACTAAGCTCTGTTGTACATGTTGACTTGATCATTGTTAGAGAAAAAAAAGGTTATTGATAAAAGACTGTCGGCCACATTTATGTAATATGTAGTGCAAAGTCCAGATTTCAATTTCTACTCTTCATACAGCCTACAGGCAAGCCAAATATTCCAAACATGACATTTGCCACGTGTTTTTTTTATTACTCTTGTCTGATGTCCAAACCAGAGACAACAATGATGCCAAATGACAATCAATATTTATCTGTAATGACATTTCAAGAACATAAATACCTGCAACTATGATTTGACACAACAAATATATGCTTTTCTTCTACTGTTACTAAATACTGACCTGTTGTTTGAGTGATCTACTGAATGAAACACCGCCCAGGAACACACTGATACTGACTTTTCATTTGCACTGATGCAGAGCAAGAGAGCAAAAATGAAATGAATAACTTGGAAGAGATGAACTCTACAAATCATGATGTTGGTCTTATTAGGTCGAACCGCTTTTCGTGTAGTCAATCGCACCAAAGGTCCCGTTGTCAATATCTTCCCTAATCACCTCATCGCCATCGCCAGTCATGAAACTTGGTTGGTTTGTGGATGCAAGTAGTCTTGCCCACATCCTGTCCGTCAATTTGACAGTATTTGTTGTCTCTGTGACATGCTGTAAGATCAAAGTACACATACATCAATTACTATTACACACTCGAAGAAGATAATGAGTTCAGACGATGAAATATAAAAGACTATGGATTGACACTTACAGATATTGGGATGTAAGCATGTCTATTATTTACAGGTCCAACTGTAAAGCCCGTGAAGCCTGCCATAGCTCCGTGAACAGCACTATGAGCCAGCAGTGTGCAGTAGATATTATCCGAAGCATTACTGGGAATCGCTCGTATCATATACGTTGGGTCTATAAAATTAAGTGACCATGACCATTAGCCACATTATAAAGAAATCGAGTGTACTATTTTAAATCCAATAATAATGGTATCACATATCTTGATGTTTACCGATATATTTCATATTGACTGTCTTCTTTCGAACCTTTGTAAAATGATCCTGTGGCAATAGACGTATAGTAAGTTCTTGCTTTATGGACAGCAAATATTACCAGAACTTCAGTAGAGGTCGAGGAGTCGTTTAGATTTAACAATGGGCACCTGAAAAGAAAACATAAAGGTACCTTTATTAGCTGAGACAACCATGGACCAACGTCGTGAAGTAGCCTGTTCCCTGACGCATCTTTCTCAACAGCTGAGTTCATGCTCCCGGCCACATAATCTTGCCCTGCGCCTTCTGCCACCACTATTACAATATGCCCATTTTCCTTGAGCCGTTTTTCGACAAACTGAAATAGCCCGCCATGACCTTCAAGGTAGAAAGGAGATTCTGGGATCAAGCAGCAATCCTGTTGCACCAAATATTTTTTGAGGTGTTATTAATATATCCGTTCTACATAATGTCATGCCAATCACATGAACAGAAAATTTTCATCAGTACTTTACTACTACATGTATTTGATTCACAAGCAACCAATGTTTCGCACAATAACATCATAATGAGGTCGATCAACCCACTAAAGCAATTCTCCCAAGATGCATGCAGGGGCATTGTTCGTGTAGAATAATATTTTCAAAATAATGACCTTGGATGCAAAAGAAAACAACCAATGTGAAGAATTTATGAAATCTAAGGTTTTAATGTGGGCAGCAGAGACAGTACCACATCTCTGCTGGCCAATGTTGCAAACACGGCGATGAACCCTGCATTTAAATATAAGAGGGTTGTCACAAAATGCCAGTAGCTTGTATAAATCATCCATGCAGGTAATGCCTCTTCGACGTACCACTGTAACGTCCCATAAGTTTCACTATTCCAACTCCATTTTCAAAACTTTCGACCTCTACATGGGCAGCATTAATGGCCCTCTGAGCTTCTTCAACAGCAGTATCAAAGCCAAAAGATTTGTCTATAACCTGAAAAAAGGCATATTCAATTTCTGCACACAGTTAAGACCCAAGTACAAAAATTGGAAAGTTAGGCAACATACATCACAAAAGCTTGAGTTAAGAATCAGTTCCTATAATACATACTACTAAACCAGAAAAAGGATGCCCTCAAATAGAACACAGACTCATTCTTGAGCTAAAGTGAACTCTGAGGAACTTACAACAATATCATTATCAATGGTCTTGGGGATTCCAGCAACAGACACTTGAAGCCCGCGCCTCTCGACTTCCTTTAAGAAAAGCTCTGAAGTCAGCATATACTGTTGGCCGAAGAAATCCATTCATTGAACAACTATCAAACACAAATCTGTTGCGCTGTAATCACCTTGGCAATTAAAGCAGCTCCTCTCTGAGTTCCATCTCCTCCAATAATGTAAACCTGGATCCAATTCACCTCCTATTAGAAATTATCCATGAAGTCCTACATATCTAGTAAAAGGGGCGAATCTTAAACTTAACTTGATTTATCCCACGATCTTCAATGTTATCTACTATCTTGTTTGTGTTGTGACCACCTCGCGAAGTTTGAAGAAAAGTGCCCCCGCGTTTGTGAATATCGTTAACGACTTTTGGTGTCAATTTTATGGTATTTTTAGAGTAGAATCCTCTGTATCCCCCCTGCATATCAATCAATCTTCAAGTAAAAAAAAGGTTTACAGAATTGACAAGCATACAGAGGGAAAGACACAGACATTAGTCTCAAAAAAGAATGAGGGTCAGATGACAATAACAGATATCAGTTGAGAGTGCTCCATTCCACAAGCTGGAAATCTTAAAGAAACAATGTTCACCATTCATTATTGTCTTACAGCTTTTTAGTGAGCATCAAAGGTACCATTTCCAATTGCTTAAAAACATATGTGGGTAACAACTTCATGGACAGCCTAACTGACACCATAAGGATGTGATTATAACTTAACAATGTTATGCAGTTATAACAAACCTGAATGCCAAGGATATCATTGACGCCATACATGTAATTCAGTCCACATACTATCTCCCGGATTACTGTATTGATACCAGGGCACAAGCCCCCACATGTCACTATACATGCCCGCACTTCATCGGACTTAAAATAAACCTATGATCAAATAAACATACAAATTAAAAGGGTACAAATGAATGATTGAGCTTGAGCATTTAGCGTTAATTATGACTTACTCTTTCTCTAGGTCCGGCTCGTCGATAATATATTCCCCTATCGCTGCTTCCTTGAACAACAATCTGTAGAAACATTAAAAAAAACTCGTAAATAGATGGGACAAAAAAAAGATGAAAGAGATGAAACTGAAGAATTTTTGAGTCCAGTTACCTTTTTTGCAACCATATCTTCTGGCCCAATAAATGTTTTTCTACAAAACCAAAATGAAAATGATGAGTCGAAGAAAATGACACTACCTGCGAAATCAAGTATGTATTTAAATATGCAACATACTTAAGAATTGCATAAGCTGGAACATTCTGTAACTGGCTTGGATACGACTGGAGACAAACAAATAAAATGAGAATCAATAATCCGCAATTAAGATTTCAGCTTTCTGTAGTGCAACAGAAGGTATCACAATACAGAGATGTCATTACTAAAATAAAACTCAAAAAGCAACATTTTTTAAAGCTCAATTACAACTTTATGCATTGTACTTAACCAACCCTTACAAGCTTGAGTTTCCTGACTTCCCCTCAACATACCATGTACTATACTTTTAGATGCTCCAAATCATTCTCTAACAGAACTTGATAATCAACAAGTCTTGATAGCATAACAAAAGAAGCATTACAAAGTTATCAAACTAATCTCCTAACGAAAATCAGAGCACAGAAATCAAACCATCAACAAAGCAAATCCGAATTAAAAGTTTACCGGCAGATCAGGGAGATAATCCGTCAGGTGAGGGATGTCATGTAGATCGAAATTATCTTCGCTTCCTCGGCTCGAAATACAGGAAGCACGCACTAACGCTAGGCCTCTTTTGCGCACAATCGATGAAGCTCTCCGGCAGACGAGGAGATCGAACGAGCTGCGGCGGAATGCGATCCTGTTGTGGAAACGGATTGCTGGTGAAAGTGGAGCTGAAGTAAGGGAAAGGCGAGAAGAAGGAGGTTTGGAGACGTGGAGCGAGATCGACGAATCCATCGGAGACTTAAAATTGATCTCTGAGAATGAGAAGAGTTCAGCTAAAGGACGACACCTTGGCGAAAGCAGTTTGAGATTTATAACTAAACGTCAGAACGAAATCTGGCAATTTGAGAAACTGATCTGGCATTGTTGATTATGTACATATTTCTTTAGGTTTGAACCTAGCATGTTTAACATATCTAGACATTGTGAGGCAAGTAAATTAGAATCAGGCAAGTGAGTCACGATCTCGACTAATCACGTGTTACATTCAAATCTCACGTGCTTTATGGGCGCGTCACGTGTCCCACTCACAAAAGCAGTGTGAACACAAAGCCACGTGCATTTGACAGCTGCGATGGACGGTCGAAATCGTGCCTCAGTGCCTCATTCTACCAACACTCCCTCAACTGAGTGCTCCCCTCTAGACATCAATAAAACATACAATCACCCTGTGCTGTTGAAACTGGGGAAGACTTTAGCATTGTCCCGAGGAATGTTGACGACAGCTGAGGATTCTCGTTCAGATTGGTACTTGGGACTATCAAGAACTTCTTCGTCCTCTATGAATGTCTGCTGTTGTATCACCAGGACGGATGCCCTGCAAGATGTATCCGATGTGGCCAGCATGTCGCCTATGCCTCCCAGTTCAGGATACTCATTCCATTCCTGTAATCCTTCCAGCAATGTGGACTCGGCTGAGTGTCTTCGGCCTACTAAAATCATATCAAAAAGGTTCTCCACACCTCTGATCTTTGCTATTAGTTCCACCGAATTTGGAGTGAATTCTTCCCTGTATGTGTTTTTCTTCTTGACTTTGCAGGAGAGGCGGAACTCGTTGGTTACGGAGATGTCTTGTTTCTTGTCAAAGTTGGGTTTGCTGGTGTTCCAATCAGCGGCAAGGAAATGGATCAAGGTGACGCATATCTTAGGGTGTTCCCCCATGCGCATGGCGTAGTAGAGTGCCTCCCTGTCATCTTGGCCTCCCAAGAAAAACACCCCAATGTTGTATTTCCGGGTTGATTCTGGGTTCATGGCATGGTAACTACCACATCTTGTTCCTCTGTCGATCAAAATTGCAATAGAACAGGGAGCTGCTCTTAAGACATTAAGATTGACAGATCTGATGGCAGGCGCAGATTCTACCTCATTCTCCATCGACATCTGGTGGTGGAAAGGGAGAACGATGACAGCGGCCCTTTTGGTTAGAGCCAGATTGCATACATCCTCGTGCATTGTCACATATGGTGAAATTGCAGTGAATGCATTCACCAAGACAATCCCACCTTTGCGGTTCTCATATTGTCTGAACGCATTTACGATTTGATCAGAGTAGTGGGGACCATGTGAGTTAGAGGAACCAGCAGGACGGCGGGGATGAGCATAGAGGAACGTGGATGCTGTGCCGGTTTGCCTCATCAGGTGAAGCAAGTAAACACAGATAGTACTTTGGATGTGCGGATTGGAGAGCTCCAGAAGGTTAATGATTGATGGAGCACTGTCATGATTGTATAAACATGCTACCATCCGAAGTTCAGCTTCTGGTTTCGAGTGTTGGATGGTCCTTCTTTTGTAGGATATGTATCTATCAGGAGGCTTGTACATCCTTTTAACCAAGGGCGTTGCAATTCCTGACATGACAAGCATGGATATGAGGGCTATGCTGTATGATTCTTTGTCTATAAACTGCAAAAATACAGAAACAAATAACTCATGAGTGAGAGTGAACCATAACTCAAAACACCTTCAGCAATGAAGACTAATATGTAGATCACAGATACCTACATTGAGTTGCATTGCATGTAACAACATGAGAAGATCTGTGATGCCTTGGGTGGCCACGATGAGCCCTAGAGAGAATGCGTCATTTACAGGCATTTTACTCAAGACACAAGGCACCATTGCCCCCAGAGTTTTTCCGAAGAAGCCAACTAAAACAAGAAGTTCTACAACCCCTACATTTACAGCAGATATGGAAGACAGATTCACCATTGTTGTGCCAATGGAATAGAACATTGGCAGGAGAAGAGTGGAAACAATGGTGTCAAGCTTTTCAACAACTGCTGATCCTAACGGCGGCCCAACAGGTACCATAATGCCTATAATCATCGGTCCAAACATAAAGTTGAGACCCAAACTGTCACCAAACAGTGCAAAAAACATAATTGACATGTAAATAATGAACATATGCCCTTCTTTGACTCCTCTTGCTTGTTGCACGCGTGTAATCAACCACTCAACAAACGGGCGGAATATATAAGTAGCGATGAACAAAAAAGCCAATGAGCAGAGTACTGTCCCCAAAACAAGTCCTTTTGTTTGATATACGTAGCTTTCAGTGGTAGAAAATATTAGAATCACCCAGCACCAACTAAGCGTACCGCTTATCAAGGAGGAGGACAATGCTAATCTGCCCAGTTCTGATGTGAGCATCTTCAAATCATCCAACTGGCAAGCAATGACATAGAAAGAGTTTATTGACTGCAGAATAGCTAAGAAAAACAGCGAATTGTGCACCTGCCGCTCCAACTTAACCGAAGACATAATTGTAAATGCCACGCTCAGGTTAAGAACCAACGGGACAAAGAATGTACATAAACCAATCACCAACGCTTTCCTCCCGGAAGCTGTCAACAATCTTATGTCTGTCTTGACTCCAACCAGAAACAGAAACACGGCACACGCAAAAAGAGACACGGTATTCATCACGTATAAGCTTTTTGTATGGTATACTGATTGCAAAAACGTGAAATAGTTTCCAAGAGCCTGCGGTCCCAGAAGGAAACCTCCCTGCAATGAGTAATTTCTCAATTCTCACATTGTCAGATAAACACATATTTAATACATAACTACACAAAAACCACTTAAAAATCAAAATCATTTTCATACGCAAATGCCGAAATTCATTCTCCATCAACTGGTTTTTATCTATTAGAATTATCTATTCTTGATATTTACCTTCAGGGAAAACAAGTATGAAAGACAAGAAAATGAAGCAACTTTGTTAACAAAAAAATAGCAAAGACAAATACTTCTGGGCCTACAACAACAACAAGCACTGCACAGCAATCAGATCAAAATCAAATACCTCATTTTCAACCACCATCAACTTCAACACCAAACATACTGATGAATTTTGAAAATTATATATATTTTTCTATAACTTCATAGGATCAGAAACTTAATTCTACTAATTGGACGTAACCTATAAAAACCCTAATATTACCAGCATCTGGCAGACGAAGGCGGTTTGACCTACAGGAGCTAGAATTAACTGCAAAACAGCAGTAATCAAAGAGGAAACAACTAGCTGAGCCATCAAAATCGGGCTAGGGTAATGCAGCGGATTATCACCATGGAATATCCCAACGCATTTCCTGGTAGACCGGTCGATGCATATAAATGGCATAGACGGACGCAGCACCGCCGTCGCGTTTGTCGCTCGTGATACGCTTTGCAACATCATCAGATTCGTCGCTATTTCCCAGTCTGACGATCGCTGAGGAAGAAGTGGTTGAAATGGCGAGAAACGAAGCTCTGAGGAGGAGAGGAACAAGCGGGAAAGTTTCGGTGGTTAAGCTTAAGCTAAGCTCACTTTTTATCATTAAATAATTAACCAAATAAAATGGAAAATTGAAATAATAATAATAATAATATCTTTACTGATAAAAAAATAAATAAATAATATCTTTCCATCTAAACTACGGAATATTTTTTAATTTAATGTATTTTAACTTAATTAAATGAGATTATTAGATTAACGTTTAATCGTATTTATTTATTATAAATAGATTTATGTCTGCAGTTTTCACCTTTCAACGATTTTCAGGCAGAGAGCGATTTTTGAAATTTGGATTTCAGTCGAGCTTCGGGAATCGAGCCGTTAGCTTTTCTGCACATTTTCACTCAGAATCCAGATCTGTAAATCAGTCAAATTTCTGCAATTTAGCGTGAAGTGTTTAAGTCGATCTTAGCGATCTGGAGGTGTTTCTAGGGCAGGAGATTTGCAGATTTGAGTGAAGCACATTTCGAGGAATTTGAGGCTGGTTTTTGTTGACGGATGAAGCCTGAAACTTGAAGTGTGTCAGTGTGTGAGTTGAATTTGATTTGAGTAGATGGAGTTTACTGAGGCGTATAAGCAATCTGGTACTTGTTGTTTTTCGCCCAATTCGCGTTTTGTAGCTGTTGCGGTTGATTACAGGCTCGTCATTCGCGACTTGCTGTCGTTTAAGGTAGTTGCTTTGTATGTGTTTGTGTTTTTGCTTTTGTTTGGGTTCAGGAATGTCGCCCAAATTTGGAGAGTGTGTGAAGTGTAATGTTTACATTTTGAGGGTTTTTTTAAATCTCTGCAGGTAGTGCAGTTGTTTTCATGTGTGGATAAGATAACTTATATCGAGTGGGCGCCTGATTCGGAGTATATTCTATGTGGACTGTATAAGAAGCCGATGATTCAGGCATGGTCTTTGACTCAACCTGAATGGACATGTAAGATTGACGAGAGTGTAGCTGGTATAGCTTATGCTAGATGGAGTCCCGACAGTCGTCATGTACTTACAACTTCGGATTTTCAGTTGCGGTTAACTGTGTGGTCATTGTTGAATACGGCATGTGTGCATGTGCAATGGCCAAAACATGGTGCCAAGGGCGTCTCCTTTACTAAAGATGGGCAATTTGCTGCGATTTGCACAAGGCGTGATTGCAAGGATTATGTTAATTTACTATCTTGTCAAACTTGGGAAATTATGGGTGTTTTTGCTGTTGATACCTTAGATTTGGCTGATATTGGATGGTCTCCTGACGATAGTTCTATTGTTGCCTGGGATTGCCCACTTGACTACAAGGTAAATCCATACACTTTTTTACTGAACAAGATTCGGAAATTTGGTATTTTTGGATTTGTAGGACTATATATGAGTTGTATTCATCTTTCTTCCTAGACAGAAAACAATGAAAGTTGAGGATTACATTCGAGACTCCATAAGAATCATTAGCCGCTTTCATTTATTTAATTTAATCGCAGTGCACCTTGTAAGCTTGTACTATGGTAGTAAAATTCGCTGATGACACAGAATGTCGCTGTTCTGATAAATTATAATAGCCACTTATACTGAATGGTGAAGCTTGCCATCTGCTGCATCTCTTACTTTCATATTGGGTTAAAAGAAAGCTTTAATGGAAAGTGTAAGAAATTCTCTATGCTACCATGAATGAAAATGTTTATTGATGTGTCATACCCGGATTTCAGGTTCTAATTTACTCACCAGATGGTAGGTGTCTCTTTAAATATCAAGCATATGAAAGTGGGTTAGGGGTAAAAAGTGTTTCCTGGTCTCCTTGTGGTCAGTACCTTGCAATTGGCAGTTATGACCAGATGTTACGCATTTTAAACCACTTGACTTGGAAAACATTTGCTGAATTCACTCACTTATCCACTGTCCGTGCTCCGTGTTATGCTGCTATCTTCAAGGTAATTAACTTCTGCGTGCTACGAGTTTTCAATGTATTGCTTTGTGTAAAATTTATCGACATCCAAACTGGTGTTACCACAGGAGGTAGATGAACCGCTGCAACTGGATATGCCAGAGTTAAGTCTCAGCAATGTTTTCACACCCGGCAGTTCTGGTGAGCAGGAAAAATAATCTTATGCTTGATTTACTTTTTCGCAGCGTTTGGTTTGATTTATTATTCATATATATATATATATATATATATATTTTGTTGAAATGAGTGGCTCACATTGCGCCACCTCAAAAGCATGGGGGGTTTGGCATGTGAGTTGCGTGTGCCTTGTGAATAGTGCTTATGTGGCGCCATTTGATTGGTTGGAGCATTCTCATTTGAGCGCATCTCTATATATATATATATATAGATGGACGTTCAAATGTTACACCTCCAGCCAATCAGATTGCGCCACGTAAGCCACTATTCATGGCACATGCAAGTCACATGTCCACTACCCCATGCTTTTGAGGTGGCGTCATGTGGATGCTTGGATGAATCTCATCCTACGGATGAGATTCATGTAACACATAACTATATATATCACTTTTCGAGCCAGCTACAGTTATTAAACAAAAATACCATTGCATAGCTTTATCCACTGTACTAAAAGTAATTTATTTAAATTTAGCAGCTTACTTGCATCTTTGGTCTAATGCTCGTGTTGTTGTTCATTAGCAGCCAGTTATATAGCTCTCTTGGTTACTTCTACTAACAAGTTTTAGTAGATTAATATAGGGAGGAAACACATATCCATAAGTTTGGGTACAGATATGGGTGAAATTGTCTCTTGAGTAATTTTTTGTGAAGCATTTTGAGTGTCCTCTTGAGTCTTGGATGCTTTGTTCTTCAAACAACTAATATGTTATATGGCCAAAATATAGATATTCTGCTTGCATAATTGCCGGAATAACCATCAAAAGTATTTGGTGGAGCATTCTGCCTTTGCGGTTTTCACCTTTTATGTATTCTTGTCTTCATGTCCGTGATCTTATATTCCCCATGTCATTTTTGAAGATGATGGTTTGGATGTACACCTCACAGTTCGCTACGAGGTGATGGAAGTCCCCATCAGCTTGCCATTTCAGAAGCCGCCTGTAGACAAACCCAACCCGAAACAGGGAGTTGGTAAGCTTTCTTTTTTGTATATATATTTTCTTCCTTTCCGAATAAGGTCTCCAAGATTATGTTCAGGTAGTTTTTGCGCTTAGATTTGTATCAAGTCATTAGTCTTCTAACGTCCGCATCCGACATTAGTCTTCTAACTTGGATTCTGACCAAGTTGATATCTTCAGGTCTTGTATCGTGGAGTGCTGACGGGCAATATATCTGTACTCGCAATGACAGTATGCCTACCACTCTTTGGATATGGGACATTAAACACCTCGATCTTGCTGCGATATTAGTCCAGAAAGATCCTATCCGTGCAGCAGCTTGGGACCCTACTTGCACCCGCCTTGCCATGTGCACCGGAACTTCCCATTTATACATGTGGTCTCCATCCGGTGCTTACTGTGTTAATGTCCCATTGCCTCAATTTACTGTATGGGATCTGAGATGGAATGCAGATGGAAGTTGTCTTCTCCTCAAAGACAAAGACATGTTTTGCTGTGCTGCTGTCCCTTTGATGCCAGATGAAGATTCTAGTGATTTCAGTTCAGATGATTGAAGATATATATGCTTCAAGCGTGATTTGACGACTATCGCCTACAACTATTGTGAAATCGTAATGAAGCTTACTGTCAGAGCCTTGGGTACCTCAGACGCCAGATTAAAACTACTTGTTATATCGGCAGTATGGAAGAAATTGAAAGGCGCCCATCTATTGATTTGCTACATACTTGGCCCGAAGCCATTTTGGGAACTACCACTTATCTTGACTTGTAAGAAATATATGTCTGATCAGGATTTTAGTGTAATTGGTCTATAGGACTATATATAGCCCCAATGGTTTCCATAATTAGCTATAATCGTCAGGATCACAGACAGAGAGTAACCTCCTCTCCTCATACATCTGAAACCAGAGAGCAGTATAAATCCCATTGGACTAATATTAATCCAGATTTCTTTGTCTTGGCTGTTTTAGAATTTTCTTTGATAAGACAGACAAGGAGAATAAAAAATCCGCACCTCCCTCTTGTCCCATCTTCTTCTTCCTTTGTTGTCTCTCTGCCTGGTAGATCAAAAAGGAAAGAGAGGATACAGGGAAGGAGGAGGATGATGATGGCAGGAGGAGCAAGAAGATGCTCCCATTGTGGCACCAATGGGCACAATTCAAGAACATGCAATGAGAGAAAAGGATGTTTGAAGCTGTTTGGTGTCAGAATCTTGGCAGAAGGCAATGAAGATAAGGAGAATCCTGTAAAGAAGGACAGGATTGAGGCAATGAAGAGGAGCCTCAGCATGGGTCATTTGGCCTATCAACACTATCTTAATAATCAACACATGTTGATGCAGATCAATAACAATGGTGATGATGGGTATCTGTCTGATGGCTTGACTCAATACAGCTCCTGCAAACCCAAGGTCATTCGTCAGAGAAAGAAAGGCGTGCCGTGGACTGAAGAAGAGCACAAGACGTTTCTTGTTGGATTGAAGAAGCTGGGGAGAGGTGACTGGAGAGGCATTTCAAAGAACTTTGTCCATACCAGAACCCCAACACAAGTTGCTAGCCATGCACAGAAGTATTTCATGAGACAGTTGTCTGCAAAAGACATGAAGATGAAGAAGAAGAAGAAGCGACGCATGAGCCTATTTGACTTGCCTCTCAATCAAGATTTGTCTCCAAGCCCCACCAGCCCTTGTGCCTCACCACCTCTTAAACAATCTCCTGTAAGCCTGTATTCCCATGTATATAATATTCACCAACTTTGCTAAAATTTTCTGTAGTAAATAGTAATGTGTGTGTGTTGTCCCACAGCCTGGACATGCGGATAATTTCTTGAATGGCTCCAGTGACTCATCAGAACATGCTGATCTTCAACCTTCAGCATTTCCTGTGCACCATTCTTATGCACTGCCACCACTATCTCCTCCAGGACAGACTTTCCAGGGACCCACATATATGGTACTGTATAACATTGCACTTGCAGTGCAGTAGAGCATTCTTTATGTATTCCGTATGAATTTCACTCTGATATTGAGCTCAAAACATTTGTTTCTTTTCTTCCATCGGCAGAGCTGTCATATATCAGATGTCCCTAGGCTGGGAAACTACGCCCACAATGATAATGTTACAAACTTGAATTTGCTGACCTCTGCTACTCCCAGATATGCCGATGACACAAGGTTACAACTTGGGCTGCCTTCATTTGCGTCGTCTAAAGCAGGTTTGATGTCTTCAATGGTGGACGACATGTTAGAGCTTAGGATAGCTCTGCCTGTGGGACTGCAATCAAAGTAACTTGGTACCACTTCCTAAATAGTTTCTGTTGCTCAGAGTTGGAAGTCAAATCATTTCCACCTAGAATCTCGTCTAGCAGATTGTAGTCTTCTGTAAACATCTGTCCATCAAGTTCACATTTCTAAACTAGCAGAAGAGCTTGGAAAGATTAGATTATGATATACTACTATCAAGTATCAAGTATATCTCGTGTAAATCAGGGAGACAAATGCTGCAAACAAATTTCATGAATATGATGATGTGTATGATACATTGAAGTGTATTACGATCAACTGGCAAATAATTTAATGAGAAAGACTAGGGAGTTTACAGGAATGGAGGACCTCCATATGTCGCTTAATTGTATAGCTCCTTAAATCTTCTGCATGCTTCAATGATATTTTCTCTGTGGCCAAAAGCACTGACCCTAACAAAACCCTCACCGCCAGGTCCGAAGCCACTGCCTGGTGTGGTGACCACATGAGTCTTCTCTAAGATTTCGGCAAACACATCCCATGAGCTTCGCCCAGGGAAGTGAACCCACACAT
This sequence comes from Rhodiola kirilowii, assembly GCA_033675215.1. Taxonomy (NCBI): domain Eukaryota; kingdom Viridiplantae; phylum Streptophyta; class Magnoliopsida; order Saxifragales; family Crassulaceae; genus Rhodiola; species Rhodiola kirilowii. Next base: position 1,041,399 of record CM066199.1, read on the forward strand.
ATGGTGCATTCTTCCCTCCATATACTTTGAAACCAAGTGAATTGAAAGTATCAACAATTATACTAGTGTTTTCTTTGTAAAAACCGATCGCATCACCCATAGCCTGCAAGATATCGAATTGAATAAAATTATTACTCTGAATATGACTATTATCAAATCAGGAAATAATGGATGATTTTGACGAACCTTAAGGCCTTCAGGAGAAAGACATGCAAGGCCACCAGCTTGAGAAACGTTGGATGCGCCATTAAAGCAAGTACACACAATTCGATTGAAGTCCTTCGCAACAGGAAAGCCGTCTGAAAATAGCAGTTGCTTAGGAACCACTGTCCAGCCAAGACGAACTCCGGTGAACCCAGCGTATTTGGAGAATGATGTTGTCTCTATCGCGACCTGTACCATCAGATGTGAGGATGAGCTCAAACGGAAAAATAAAGTTGGAGTGATAAATGATGAAACTTGCCTCATGAGCCCCTGGAATCTCAAATATTGATCGTGGACTGTCATCTGAAATATATTTAGCATATGCTGAATCATACACAAGGATAGATCCATTGTCCTTTGCAAATTTTACCAACTGCTTGAGCTGATCCCTTGATGCAGAGGCTCCCGTTGGATTGTTTGGTGAGCAAAAGAATATGACATCTGTTCGGGCAACTGTGGATAAATCAGGGAAGAATCCATTCTCTGGTGAGCACCTCATGTATTCAATGTTCTGGTATTTCCCAACTTCACTCGAATATTGCCCAGTTTGACCCATAATGACACTTGAATCAACATAAGCCTACAAGTTAAACAAAAAAGACCAGAAGCCACTTTATAAATAATCCTATCAGATAGTCATCGAACCATATAATCAAGAGATTGATCATGAAAACAAATACTCGTTACCCATAATAAGAAGCGACATTAGGTACAAACTAAACAAGGTAAATGGCAAACACTTCCTAAAAAGGTCAGGCAACTAATAAAGTTTAGGAGTTTTGTAATGTGAATATGAAACCAAAAATTTCAAGCAGTAGTATGATGCTCAGAAATAAAAACGACTCTATGAGTTCGAGGTCTTTATGAAAACGGATTATTCTCTACAGAATGTCTTTGTTAATGAATTTTGTATGGCTCATAAACAAAGCCCTTATGTTTTCAAAACAGCTCCAATCACATTTTCATTTTAACAATATGCAAAAGGAATTCAGCAGTTTACACAAAGCTAGGCCTTGTTCAAGGCTCGAGGAGTGAATTACCGGATAGGAGGGGTCTTGACATGCCATTGTGACATCGGAACCAAAAAGAATCTGAAATAAAGAAAGACGAGAAGTACTTTTTCAGTATCTATCAGCGTCTAGAGACTGGAATAGATTGTTGGGATTCATGTTTATGATAACTGACACATTCACGAGTATGGGTGCAACAATAAGAGAAGCTACATTGTCATCAAATCAAGGTGGAAAAACCTGAAGTCGAGATATGTCGCACTTGGCGCCATCAGAGACAAACACATCATCATCATCTATGCCAAGATCGCCATAAAATGTAGAAGCGATTGCAGCTCTCAAGGCCTGAAGATATGGAAATAAGTTTACCAAATGCCGTCATATACAGAGGAAAAGATGTATAAACTTGAGAGGGTCACTTACCTTTTCACCTTGCTCAGCTCCATAGCCACTGTAACCCTCTAGCGTTGACAATGCCAGTGATCTCTACATAAAGTAACCACATACAGTGACTCACTCAACTATACAACATAGAACATATAGGCTCTCTACATAAATCTCGAGCAGAAGTTTCAATCAAGCACCGTACATTTGCCATTGCAGTGGTTATCACTTCAGGAATTGGCTCAGTTGTGTCGCCAATTCCCAGGCTAATGACCTTGGCATCTGGGTACTTCAACATGTGAGCATTCCTTTTCCTAGCAATCTGCAACAGATTCAAGAATACATTAGAGATTCCTCATTCCTGCATAATGGACTAATATGCTAGAAAGCTTAATAAAATGAAATTTAGTTAAACAACTGACCTCGGGAAACAAGTAGCCTGCTTGAAGTTTCCCCATGTTTGCATTGCGAGAAACCTTGGTAGTAAAAGCTTCAAAAACAATAAAGGAAAATAACCACTTAAGTGTCACTGGTACTTAGAGATGGAGTACTGATGAACTGTTATTACTACAAACTAATCAATCAATTGCTAACCAGTCTTCTCAGCTGGCTCGGCAGCAACACATTTGCAAACACCACTGGCTTTCAATGGAACAGAAACTTTCTGGGTTCTGAAATGACAGGCAAATGAAACGTGCTCAATGCAGTAATCAATCAGAACAACGAAAGCTGAAATATTTGAATTCCGTAGGTGAAAGTATCATCGTAAGTACCTGGAAGCGAGGCTGCTCTGGTTCAAGAAAGCAGATGAGGAAGACGAAATTGAAACCGATATCTGCATCGACATCGACATTGCGTCCACTGGGCAGAGAGAGAGAGAGAATTAGACTGTTTGAGCTAAGCGAGTTCTGACAAATGTAGTTTGAGTTTAAAGAGATGATGAATATGACGATCACCTAAGAAATGAAGGAAGCAGTTGTACAAGCAATCAGTTCCGTATCGAGCACAAAACCCTAAAAAGTCAAAACGATTTGGATGTCAACAAGACCCCAGCTGTGTCTTGTCGTAACATGGATTGGGCCAGTGCGCTATTTGGCCTTGCACTCTCCGTTGGGCTTTGGCCAGTATACAAGCTGCTGTGTCAGACTTTGACTTCAGTCAACGGTCTGCAAGAGTGCAACAGAGGTGTGAATAATAGATGCTCAATGTCTGAAAATGTTGATTTGTCATGTAATTTCAGACTTCCAATTACAACTAAACTAACGTTTAGATCAGACATCAAGACTCAAGAGAAGATAAAGTTCATTTGCCTCATTTTTTCAACCAATGGGATCTGATAAAGATGCGGATGTAAAGGTATTTCCATGTCCAGTCATATTGTGGCTGCTATTGCTGCTCTTATAAAAGAACTAATCAAACGGATTAAATCAAGAGTATACTCATCAAGTACCAGATCTGACGATCAGAAAGAATACTCAGAGTCCAGGAATGGATTCGAGATTGTATTGATGTGATGATTCTGTGGGGTTGTTAGTTTCATGGTTCTCGTTCTCTTCCGACTTTGGTTTCTTTATTGCGTCCAGAGTCTGAAGATATGTATAAGATGCACTACGGGAGGAAGGAGGAGCAGGATTACTTATTCTGCTCGCAAGGAAACGACGGATCAGACTTCTAAGGAATGGGGCCATCGTGTCTGGCTCATGCTCTAGGTAGTACATGATACCTCCCATGCACAGGCAGAACATTGGCACCTGTAACAGCTAGAATTAGAACCATGATTATTTGGCAAATAACATTATGCATCTAATATGAAAGACACACCTCGGCATTCTTGACATCTGGAAGAATGTGACGATTAACTAAGATATACCACAATGAATCTGCAGCTCTTGGCATAACATACAGTGCTAATTCCCCACGTCTAGCTTTCTTCTCCAGAAGCACAGAAAGGGCAGCCATTCCACCAGAGATCCAGAAGACAAGTTTATGATCTTTTGAAGCCACTTTTCTGTGCAAACAAATAACTGCCTGCCATTCTCAAAATAGCCCATCAGTAAATCTCAGTATATGAAGTAATCATACATAGAACATTTTGATAGCTTACGCATACCTGAAAAATTCCAACAAATGCAGACAGAAAGGTTGTTGAACGTACAGCATTCTTTACAGCATTCCAACAAATATGAGCTGGGGCATTCATGAACTACATTGACATGGCAGCATCAAAATTATCATAAACAAAAATCATGGGTAGCATCAGATGTGAAAAGGTAACCAAGGAAGATTTAGTCAAGTGTGCATGTGTATGAGGGAAGACTTGCCAAAAAAAATCAATCGTAGGTTGCTATAAACAAATTCTCATAAAGTCATCTTTTTGGTCCCAAATGAAACAGTGGAAATGTGGCCAGCAACATTATAAACGGTAGAACGTACCTTTTGTAAGTGCAGCACGACAAACGGAACAAAAGTCAATGAGAAGTAAAGCGGGAAGGTTTTCCGGAATGTAGCTGATGCAGCTTTTGCATTATGTGCCATACATGAACTTGTGTCCGGATGAATAATCGAGCAAGGAATTATAGAGTGAAACTCTTCCAGCTTTATATTTTGAAAACCCTTCTTAGTTGATAGATATGCAGACAACTGGGCAACATCTACTGGAAGTCCTCTGGCACAATCTCTCACAGCTTTGTAGACAGGTTTAGCAACAGGCCCAGTTTTCTGAATGAAGTCTTGATATGATTTTGGCAGGCTTTCAGGTCGCATCACAAAAGCATACATGACCTGCGAACATATAACAGTAACTACTTAAAATTACATGCTCATGACATAATCAACCATGTACCTATTCAGATACATATTAATACATACAGCAATTCTTTTTAAAATCAATATTAAAGAATACAAAGCAAAAGTAATTAAAATAACATTTCAAGGAAGCAAGACCCTCAACATACCTGCGCACAAGCAATGGAAAATAGTAAAGAGTCTCCATGTCTCCAGTGACTTCCCCAGAGATGGAATTTGTTTTTTGCTTTGGCGGAGTTGTAGGCACACTGGTCAAGATGAGCACATGAAGATGTTACAGTCAAAAGCCATAAAAAGTACTAACTATTAAATTTATTGAAGAGAAAATGAGAGACTTATGCACCTGAGCTAGCCTAACCAAGAGATATAACGCAAGAGTGCGCCTCCTGCTTCGGTCATCTAAAGCCAATATCGATAAACCGGCAATAGAACCTGCTAAAATTCTGCCCCATCAACCCCTTTAAAACAGTTACACACATGGAATTGGCTAATATCTAAAAAATATAAAATAGTAGATCAATTTTTTCATTAGCCAGTGTAAGACTACCGCCAGCAAAAAACCTTTGAGGATTAGTACTTACGCATTAATTGGTGTTTCTTTCTTTCTCAGTTTCCTCAATAAGCATCTAAGTGCATGATATGATCCAGTAAATCCCCCAAAAAGTAAACCAATACGACATGCCTCTTCTCTTACAATCAAATCCTTCTCTGATACAAGTTGCTGCAAGCATAGTTTAACGTAAAGAAAGAATATATGAATACCCTTAGAGAAGTACCGAGTCATAAGGTGCTACTATAGTAAGGAAAGATGCAGTAACATGATTAAACTGATGCATAGATTCCTCTATGTACTACAGTTATCGAGTTGTATTGCTGAAATTTATAACACAACCTTCGTTGCTAGACAGGATCATTTTCACTAGTTTGTAATCCTAGCTATTATGCCATTGTTCATAACTCATTACGGCTACATGAAAAAACAACATTTTAAAACTGGTACAAAGCTACGAAACAAGGTATGAGTATAGGTTCCACTTATCACCCCCAAAAATATATGAACCACGCGTTCCATCCATGGAAGAACTCTTACTGGTGTACAAAAACTAGTAAACAGCTAATCTGATTGGAAAATGCGGATACAGAAACAATAACAAAACCCTGGATTATCCAACCACGATCACCGAACCAAAACAGCACAAATGAAAACCAACAACACGAATAAAAAATGCACGAATTCAATCCACTCAAACGTCACAAAGCACCTTAAGATCGAGAATCGAGCCATACGACCGTCCTCTCGCAAGCTTAAACGCCCTCAACAAAATCCCGATCCCAACCCTAACACCATACGAGAGCAAAAACGTCTGACACAGATTTCCGATCGCGTTAGCGACACATGAATCGTCGGCGTGATGACAAGGAGGATCGTGACCGTGCGCAGCGCTCATTTGCCGGAGCTGTAACTCCTGCAACGCCTCCCGCAGCCGCTCCTCGGCCTCGCGGAGGCGGCGCTCAGCGGTGGAGCCGTCGGAGGAGAGCGGAGCTGGCTTGGAAAGTGACGTCATTGAGTTTGGGGAACGCGAGGGGGAGAGAGAGATCGGAAGCTCTTCCTCCTCTTCTGCATCTGCTTTGCGTGCGTCGTCGCGGTGCGCAGGATAAGGAGTTGGGCCGTGTTTGTTTTGGATATATGTATTGTTTTTGTTTTCCTATGTAAGTAATAAATATTTCAGAAGTTTATTTTGTGTATAATTTTTTATTTATTTTTATAATAGTACAATAGAGTAAGGATAGGGTGAAACGTTAATTTTTTAGTACAAAATACAAACTAATCATAGCCTTTGATTTTGTGATTTGAATGGATGAGATTAAATCTTGATTTTGTGTGTGTTTTTCTTGATGACGAATTATAAAATGAAACTGACGAACTATGTCGTCTTTTCATTTTTCGGCTCGTCTTTTTTCATTTTTCGGCTCGAAAAATGATGAACTATAAAATAAACTGAAGAATTATCAAATGATTTTGATGAATTTTGTATTTTGTACCAAAATTCAACTATGTACCTGATCTTGACTCTGGTACAACAACTCAGAATAGTACAATGCATGTGACGACTTATCATTTATTACGTATATATTGATATCCGAAGCTCTAGTAAGGCATCTTGACTGGATCCGAAATCATATGGTACATTTCTTCACTTCCGAAGTGCAGGTCGGGTTCGGCACATTTACCATGCATGGATCCGCACATCTACCCCAAATCATCATTGGTACACTCTCGACACTTGGAGCTCATGCCACCTTGGGCACTTTTACCGTTGTATGACACGACACGTTCATCTTGACGGCCGGAGGTTGCATCACACGCGAGACGTGAAAAGGAAAGCATCCACGCGGGATGTAGGAAGCATCCAAACGCGAGACGGGACGAGGAAAAGGAAAATCTCACAAAATCGTGAGAAAATGTGTATACTTAATTCTAAAATATTTGTATTTAATTGGTATTTAATATTTTGATAAAAGTTGAGTTTCACGATCAACAAATAACAGTTAAAAAAAATTGTAGTTTCCTGAAGCTAGAACAATGTATGCAAGTGACTTTGAAGGACTTGAGAACTCAGCAATTGTGTATTTTATTTCAAAATAGTCATCCTCTGACAGACAAATGTTCCAAAATGAAAGTTTCAATTGGAGGTGAAAATGGGCAATTAGTTTAGTTTGGCATCCCTTTTGCTGAACAAGGACATTACCATCCGAAGAAATGAGATAATGGGTGTAGATATGATAGGGCCCCGTAAACTTAGGCTTCCCAGCCCCTCAGGACAGTGGCGCGAGCAACGCGGTTGACCCCTAGAGTAAATGCACCCATCCTGAGATTGCAGTCGTGGGTCTTGCACATCCCTTTGATGTTGTGGAAAGCACGAGTCATGTACTTTTTCAGCTCCTCATTCACCTTGTCCTCGTCCCACATGAAACCTTGAATGTTCTGTGCATACATGATAAGACATTTTAATAACGACTTTTAGTGCTAGATGATTCTTGAAGAAAGTTGTGGTTTCCATTTACCTGAACCCACTCGAAGTAGCTCACAGTGACCCCTCCAGCATTTGCGTAAATGTCAGGGAGTATAATAACACCTTTCTTGGAAAGAATCTGCATTTAGAAGTATTATATGCTTGAGGATCTCATTTTGTAGGATCAAGAATTTATTAGGATCACATAAACAGGACTTGTCATTACCTCATCTGCCTCAGGGTCAGTAGGATGGTTAGCAGCCTCGATGATGAACTTGGCCTTCACATCCGCGGCATTTTCCCTTCAATTAAAATTTTTTCGCAAAACTGTCAGGATATGCACATTAGATATGCAATAAAAACATAGAAGAAAATATTTTGGTGGATAATCTCACCGATTGAGAACTCCACCAAGAGCGCATGGGATAAGAACATCGCATTCAGACACGAGGAGCTCATCAGCATTCATGGTGTTTCCACCATCAAAGCTGCTCAAGGTACCAGTTGCTTCCTTATGCTTGAGCAGAGCAGGAATGTCAATTCCATTTGGGTTCTTTATGGCACCGGTTACATCACTCACAGCAACAATTTTAGCACCTTTCTCATGAAGGAGCTTCGCTGCCCAGGAACCCACATTTCCGAAACCCTGTACATGATTGAAACTTTTAAACTCCAAAAGGTGGAAGACTGTTTAATATAAAGCCAGGGTTAGGTCATAAAGAAAATATACCTGGATGGCAAAAGTCAAATCCTTAACAGACTTTCCATGTTCGGCAAGTAGAGCTTCAGTAGCGTACATTACACCTCGCCCAGTTGCAGCATCACGGCCAAGTGATCCTCCAAGATCCTAAGGTACCAGCAAACACAAGTCATATATGATGCATCGTTGAAATACTAGTCCATATTATGTTCCGCTCCATATGTTAGCATTTGTACTTACAAGGGGCTTTCCAGTGACGATTGCAGGCGAGTGGCCGTGAAACTTGGAGTACTCATCCAAAATCCATGCCATAGTCTGTCCAATTCAAGTTATTTCATTCTTAACCCTGTAAGCTGATAAATAACGAAATATAACAAACATTTAAACACATAAGGAATAATTAACAAACCTGCGCATTTGTTCCCATATCAGGAGCGGGAACATCCGTGTGGACTCCAATAAGATCGTGGATCTTTTGGGTGAACACACGAGTGAGGCGTTCCAATTCACTTATGCTCAAGTCCTTTGGGTTGCATCCAATCCCACCCTTGGCTCCTCCATAAGGAATATCAGCCACGGCTGTCTTCCACGTCATCAACTGAGCCAAAGCATTCACCTCATCCGGCTCAACCTACACAAAACAACCGTGAGAATTAAGACAGCCCGAGAAAATGAAAATCAAATTCATTACGTCAACAAAGTCAAGAAGTACACAGCCACCGTGGTGTGCCCCATCAAGTGAGTCCAAAAATCGATCATTGATTCATATCCAAATCTCTCACAATTAAGACAATTTGAAATTACTAGGAAGGAAGTTAGAAGACTATATACCTCAGGATGATATCTGATCCCTCCTTTCATTGGCCCACGAGCATTGTCATGTTGCACCCTAAATCCAACATAAGACACCAAAGTGCCATCATCCTTAGGAATGGTGCATTCCACCTGAGACCACAAATCAAATCATCCACAAAAACGTCAATTTCCAAACCAGAAAAATTCAAACAAAACTATAAAAAAATAAAACAATAAATCCACACCAGACAAAGCTTTAAAACTCATGTCAATTGCCAAGTACCAAACCCTATATGGACTAAAGCTTTATCAAAAACCGAGTTGAACCCATCCGCCAGTTCATCATCACGCACCTTAATCTCCCTGAAAGGGATCAACAAGCTCTTCTCGATCTTGGAATCAAGTCCAAGAATCCGAGCAGCGTTGCGGAAATTGCGGTTAGTAGCAGCAAGGGCATTCATTTTTCAACCAAACAGGAACAAAATCAAAAACCCTAATCGAGATAGTCGCGTAAGCAGCGACCGGTTTGACAGGCGAGATGAATTTGGGGAATAGCGGTGGAAGTTGGTGGGTAAGGGTTTGAACCGATATGAGTTAGATGAATAAGAAGAAGTTGCGTTGAGATGAAGAAGAGGAGAGCTGAATTTATACATGTGATGAAGACGAGGAGAAACGATTGAGAGGGTTGGAAGAAGAGATTGACTACGCTTTGATCCATTGGACTTTGGAGGCTGGCTGATGGAAGCATCGAACTGGGAAAGGTCGTGGAGCGCCAGCTCAGATCTGCTTTTTTGTTCATATCCGAATATTTTTTATTTGGAAACAAAAAGTTACATTTTGATTAAAGCAAGAGAAATTCAGAAAAGTCTCAAAAAAATTATTGTTCCAATACAAAACTGAAAAAAAAAATGTTTGAATAGATAAAAGGGTGAAGATCAGGTACAAAGTCAAATTATGGTACAAAATATAAAATTCGTCAAAATTATTGTATAATTCGTCAGTTTATTTTATAGTTCTTCAAAATTATTTTATAGTTCGTCACTTTTCGAGCCGAAAAATAAAAAAGACGAGCCAAAAAATGAAAAGACGACATAGTTCGTCAGTTTCATTTTATAATTCGTCACTAAGAAAAACACCAAAAAATCAAAATTTAATTTCATACATTCAAATCACAAGATCAAGGGCTATGATTAGTTTATATTTTGTACCAAAAAATTAACTTTGCACCGAATCCTTTTCCTAGATAAAATTGTAAAGTTTTGTTTCGAAATAATAAAGTTAAATACAAATGTATAAAAGCTATTTTTATTTATATTTATAGTGACCTTGACTTTGACTAGAGATCAAAATAAAGTATCAAAATTTATAATGTAAGTTTTTCAAGAGGAAATATTGGTTGCTCTTTTGATGTTTATTGGGTAAATCGTGATCCAGTTAAAGTATTTCAATACCTAAAGTGTATAGAATGACATTTAAATTTGTGATTTTGCACTATTTAGTATGTCTGTCCACAAACTCGATCACATGTTTCAGGGCCAGTAAAAAAAATTTCATTTACATGTGTAAAGATTTTTTTCATGGTTATGTAGATTTTGTACATAAAAGCAAAAAAAAAAGTTTATTTATGGTTCAAAATCAAAAGTAACTAATTTCATATTTGTAAAGCGTAACGATATTCATTTGATTATCTTCCTTTTTGGACTACTATTACTATATAACCCAATTTCTTTTATCTTTTCCTACCCAACATGAAAAAATACATGACTTCTTTAGTTCAAAATTTCTCATGTTTATTACTAATATATAAAAAACAAACGGATATGAGAATAAAATACATTTACACTAAATTAAGTCCAAATATAAAATTTCGTCATTAAAATATTAATCAAATATGATAACTTTTGATTATCAACTCAAAAAAACGTAAAAAAAACATTCAAATTTGAAAACTAAGTAACGTTCTTCATATTTAATTGTGCTATGCAAGAGTAATGAGTAAATTATCTATTATTGGAAATCACGTTTCCATATATGTTGAATAATAATTTCATCAAATAATAATTTTGGATTAGAGCAGTGACAAGTTAAAGCCGGTGCCCGCGTTTGAAAGAAAAAAAATGTGACATATCTGGCGCTGACCTCATTCCACATGTTGTCCTTATCTATCAAAATCATATTTAGCCCTTATTTATAGATAATAATTGTGCAACATGATAAATGTGTTTAGATTAGAAATCATTCCCAAAATGATTATGAATGTAGGAAATTCGATACATCATATCCTTTGTGACAGAATTGGCAATGTGAAAGGGCAACCAACTCTATTTATTTTGTAAAAAATTTGGGAAAAAGATGATGACAATTTCATGTGGCACGAAAGAAATTATGAAAAATTACAAAAATAAACTTCTTGAAACAAAGCATGACAATTAATAAGTTTCATCTCCATTAAGTTTTGTTGACTTTCAGAGTTTGTTTGCCTGCTTTTAAAAATAAATTATTTTTAATTTAGTCATTTTAGCAAAAATTAAATAAGTTTGACAGATGATGATAAATATTTCATCCAATTTTTAACAAAATAATTAGTTTTTTTTATTCAATTTCCCTCTATTTAAAAAGATCGGCAATTAGGGAAAAAATTATATCATTTTATTTTATTTTAGTTTGATTGAAGAGGACATTTGAATTGTCATTTAAGCCACTTAAATGAGAGGTCATTCCATCTAGAACGTGTTTACATTTTAGGGCCTGTTCTATAGGGATTGGGTCAATCCGATCCAATCTCACCCAACACAATCCAATCTCATCCAATCTCACCCAACACAATCTAATCTTACCCAATCTCACCCAACACAATCTAATCTAACACAATCTCCACTCACCTAATCTACTCTCCACTCACATAATATATTTATTATAAAATATATTTTCTTTTTATAATCTCAACTCATCTAATTACTCTTCACTCACATATTCTCTCTCCACTCATCTAATCTAACATTTTTATAATATTATTTTATAAACTGGGACCCACTCACTCCACCCACCCAATCTAATACAATCTAATCTAACATCACCCAACACAATCCAATCTCACCTAACACACCCCAATACAATCCAATCTCACCTAATCTCACCCAACACAATCTAATCTAATCTAATCTCCCAACACCCCAAATCCAACCCCTATAGAACGGGCCCTTAGTTTGGTCGAGGATTTAACTAAACAATGACTCTGCATTTTTTATGCGTGAGAATTAAGTAACTACTTATTTTAATTTATGAGGCTGTCAATTTTGACTATTTGAGTTCCATTAAATTGATTGGTGGCTTGCTGGTCCTTTTTAATCCAGCCTCATTTGCTGTCACTGGATTCCATGCTGAACTTAATGCACTTTGTTAGCTTGGTTTTTGAGATTCAGCTCAATCATTATTATTGAACTTGCGTGTATTATAATCATTTTAAATGACTTGGATGTGTAAGACATGTGAAATAAAGTTCGTGAGAATAAAAGTACGTAATGTCTGTAAAAAATTTAAATTTACAAATTACGTACATAGTTTAAGTTTATTCTTTGATGATCTTTATTTGAGTTACATAATTTTAAAATATAATCCACGATCAATTTGAGTTGCCGCTATGACTCAAATGTGACCTAATTTATGGAAAAAAACTGAAAATTCCAATCGAATTAGCATGGTCGACGGTCAAACTCCATCGGATGCACCTTATGATATGATCAGTTTGAGGTTTGTCAATTCTTTACCTATTATAATGGAATTTAAATTATCTTTTTTAAAAATTAATTATATTATGAAACACGAAAAAAACCCATTGGGTATATTATCTATCCATCCACGAAGAAGAATCAACAATTGCCAAAAGCGAGTGCACTATATGTTGAAAAGTGTGTTTAAAATGTGTGAAGACCCAATCAAAAAAATGTGTGAAGAAAATGGAGGTACGCCCCATTTTGAGACCTAATTTGAGCATGGAGAACATCTCAAAATGACTTGATAAACATCGGATTAAAATACCTTGCATTGAGAGGTATGAAATCGAATGTGGAAATGCCAAAATCGAAGTTATATCGAATGAGAAATCGATGTTCAAAGTAGGACCAAAATCCATGAAAACATGATGTTGGTAGGAATGGATGGACGGATTGATTTCACTTGTGTAAAACCAATTGTCGCACATTGGAAGCTAAATGGGAACATTATATGTTCATATATATTTTAAATAATATGCTTGTTAAGATATTTAAAAAAACTCTGTTTTGCACAAAACTAAATAAATAAAATGAGTATAAAAAAAAAGATAAACACAACATTAAAAAGAATAATGTGATCCATAAAAAGAAAAGAGTAGTTAGTTAAACTGACCCAAACGCAACTAGAAATGGAAATGTATAAAAGTTGGTGTGAAATGTTATCATTTTATAAAATGTTGTTGGTATTTTCCAACAATGCTTTCATAAATATTTCAAAAATAAAGAAAAGATAAGGATTGTATTGCAAATTATTTATTTACAAAATACTTTTCTTTGAAAATGCTAATTAGTTTACCACTTGATGATGTTAACCCTTAGTTGGAAATATTTTTTTTGCAACAAAATTAGGATATGAATACATATGACATATATTAAACATGATATATAACATTCGAAAAATCAAAGAGCATTACATTCATTAGTAATTCTCAAAGCACTTAGGTTTCAAACATATTGCAGATATAGATTCTACATTGACTTCTAAATAATGTCCTAAAAAATAACCTATGATATCTATGCGTACCAAATAGTCGTTGTTCGCTCGTATATTGAAAGTTATCGAGACCTTGATCGTTGTTCGATACACACTAGTGTAACGATCGAATAAACATACTTTTGTACGAAAAGTACCAAATAATCGTTGTTCGCTTATACGTTGAAAGTTATCGAGACCTTGACCGTTGTTCGGTACGTCCACAATCTTCTGGTCATAACGAATTCGAATGCAATGAATAAATAAAAAGACTTCTATGCGAAAATTTTGTTCGTCCTTGTAGAGTACCATTCTATTGTTACAATCTTCATTTTGTTTCATCTCCATTAGTCCATTCTATTTCCAATAGTTACATTTTTTACTTGATGTTGTTTCTTGCTATAGATTTTTCTTAGAGTAACATTCTTTATGCTGTTTTTTTCCACAATTTGATAATAATAAAACTCACCGTCACTATAAACTAGCTGCATTCGTCACTATAAAATTCATTTACTTATGGATAACTGAATACAAGATTAAATTTATTCAAAATTTTTGAGGACAATTGACTTTTTTTTATATTTTAGATTTTATTAAAGTTATCAAATTATGCAACTTTTGGTTGGTGAACTTTAGTTAAGATTTAAACTTTACCGCCTTTCTAACATTAATTTTTTATATATATATTCACTTTTGAGAAATAAATTAATATTATTGATATCTTTTACTTTGAAGTTTGAACATGTTATAATTTACTTTTACAATTACGGAAACAAATAAAAAATTTCCAGATTCTTATAATAATAAATAAAATTTAAAAAGTTACCCATCAACCACCATCACATATTTACCAATCTGCCACAGGAGGGCTCATCCTATAAACTGAACTTCACTGTTCCAAAGCCATACCAATTAGCTACAGCCATGAGTTCAACTTTGGGAGTTCATGAAGAGGAGGCAGAGCACGAGGTCTATGGAGCGGAGATACCTTTTGACGATGATGACGCAGTGGACTCATTCAACTCCGAACTTCCCAAGGAAGAAAAACTAAAGGTCTTACATTACATCAACTTGTTATCTTTATCCCATTTCGCAATTCTATCAAATCTATCAACTCGATCGCATCGCTCTTTTTTTTGGGTTTTTGATGCGAAGGACTTGGAGAAGATACAAAAGCGTTTCAAGGAGATTGAGCATGAGGCAGAGATTCTGCGCGAAAAGCAGACCAGGCTTGAGTGGAAAATTGCCCAAGAGAAAGGTATGCCTAAAAATGTGTGGTGCATGCATTTTGTGCCCGAGAATAATCTTTGCAATTATAAACAGCAGAGGAAACATGTTCATTTAATGCGACATTGGCGGAGAAGAAAGAGGTAGACTCGAGGTCAATCTATGTAGGAAATGTGAGTATCTCCTTGTGTCATCTTATACCGTGATTGGAACTATGTTTGGTCGAATCTATCATAAAAAGAAAGATTCGAACAATGTTTGGTCTTCATCTATTTGTTTTATGTCTTTTAAATGAACAAAATAATCTTTCAATAAATAAAAAAAAAAATCTTATATCGCGATCCAGTAAATAATCTGTTGGTCATACTTTATGTTTGAATATAGGTGGACTATGATTGCCTCCCAGAGGAACTTCAAGTACATTTCAATTCATGTGGGACAGTTAATAGGGTGACCATTCTGACAAATGAGCTCGGAATGCCTAAAGGTTTTGCCTATGTCGAATTTGCTGAGCTTGAAGCAGTTCAAGCCGCGTTGGCTTTGAATCAAACCGTGCTTCATGGACGTCACATTAAGGTATACAATAGGTTGAGTAATGATAATTATTATTATTATTTTTTGATTGGGATAATTTTTATTATTGGATACAAAAACTTTTACAAGAGAATCTCAGTCACAATTTTATTTTATTCAGTATCTTATCTCTTGAGTGAAGTATTTAATTATAACTCTTACACTCACCCCTATTGAGGAGCGCTCAAATAAGTCAGCTATATTAGAATGAGGCAGTGAGACATCATTTCAGCCGCACATCTATCCCCGTACTTTGTGGGCGCGCCACGTTTCCCACTACCAAAAAACAAAAAGTAAAAAGTAAAAAGCAAACAACAACACACTATTTCCTGCCACATCAGCACAATGAGTGGCTCACAACGTGCCTCACTGCCTCATTCCACCACCCATGCCTCAAAGGAGCACTCCCCCACCCCTATTTATACAAAAAAAATTCTAAATGAAGGACTAGAATCATTATAACCCAATCACTAAAATTAATCTATATACAAAATTATCCACACATTTCCAAATTCTCCATACTTTGTCTTGGGCTTCCTCTTCATATTCTCAGATTATTTTGGGCATTAGGGCATCCGCACCCGTTGGAGCTTATTATCTCCTTGAGATCTGTCTCACGGAGATCTTCCTACTACTATTCAGTGAACAGTAACAGCATTTCTGCATATTCTGTGCAGCAATGCAATCCTCTAGAGATTTTCCTACTACTATTCCTGAATAAAAAATTATTATTTTTGAAATTTTTTTCCCCTCCAATATGTTCTTATGTGAATTATTGATTAATAATGTAGCCAGAATTTGATAATCAATAGTTGAAACATGACATGAAACAATGAGCATGAGTTCTAATACACCTATGTATACTCACTCCATCCATTCTATGAAGATGCAAATGCAGCACTTGATAGACATGAACTGAGAACAATTGCAGTTGCAGTAGATGTCAAGAACAACATTGTGTTGAGAGCTATGCAACTACCTCAACATTGTGTTGAGAACAGCACTGTTGCATTTGAATCCACTCCCAAAAGTATCTGCCAGACACGGTTCCCTCTCCTCATCCTCCCTTTCGCTTCAATGTAGGCTAGCTCATACCATATGGAGCTCAACATGATCAGGCAAACAATTGGGTATCAGCATTGATTTCTTATTCCCAAAGTACCAGTTCTGGGTAATGTTCTCAGTACTAACCACAACTGCATAAGTATTCCTATGAACTTGCAACATATCCTTTGCCAAAACAATTGCGATAACCCCAGCAATGCAACCCATTCCTCCAAGATTATAGCTTCTAATATTACCTCTCAATTTATACTTGTTAACAATCATTGCAGAAAGTGAAGGTGTCGGATAAACAGACTACAATTCACTACCAGAATTCCGATATCCTTAGGCTTCACACCAGTGTTGCTAAACAGATTATCCAAAGCACCGAACATTACCCGCTTGGATGCACGCCCGGATGCCCGCTCGCACGCCCGGATGCCCGCTCGCACGCCCGGATGCCCGCTCGGATGCACGCCCGGATGACCGCCCGGATGCCCACTCGGCTACTTCCAAAACTGCAAATTCGCAAATTCCGCGCACCCCTTCTGCAATTATTCCCCGCGGAGGTCTGAACTATTTCCGATTACTCTTCAGACGTCCGCGCCATTATACTCCAGACGTCCGCGCTTGAATCTCAGGCAAACTGACTCATTTGATCTTCAGCTCCTCAAATCATCGGTTGTTTGTTCCACTCGTTTTTTATGGTTCCATTGATGTCGAAAAGCTTCACAAATGAGTTTTGAGGCTTCAATTTAATCGATTTTGTACCATGGGTTTTCAATTTCACGCAAGTCACGCGCGAGGTTTACTCGCCGAGGTCAATCTCCCAGCCGATCTCGCGGAGAATTTCTGGGAGGACGATCTCGTCCAGAAATCCTCGTCCAGGTCGTCATCTCCCCAAGATCGCCTCGCTGCACGAGATCGTCGTCCGAGGACGACCTTAAATCCTCCCCGAGATCGTACCGCTGCAGATGCTCTTAGAGCATGCACAATGCTGGCCACTTCACGCATTGGGCCGCGTGAAGTGGGAAATGGACATGAAAAAAAGTGGACAGGAGCATTGTACAAACTCTGACAAAAGTGGGCAAGGCCTCTACGGTGGGCATGGCCATTTGATGAATTATTTGCTTTTTTATTAAAATTCTGATTTTTAATGTTTACTTTATGCATTAGTTGATCATTATATAAATGTTAGTATGATACACATTTCTCTCTCCACCATGAATCCAAAATTTAACGTTTTCTCATGTGATGTTTTTAATGTAATGTTTTTTCCTTGAAATTGTTGTTCCTTAATCGCATTATTTTATTTTTATATTTTTACAATATTTAACTAAACTAAACTAAAATTAATTATGTAATACCATTTAATTATAAGTTTAATAAAATAAGAATAAAATGGGTCCTACAAATAGTGGAAGTGAGCTGTAGCATTGGATGAAGCTGGCCACTTTTTGCATTTGGCCACTTCTAGCTGAGTTGGCATACTGTGGGACTTAAAAATAATGAGAAGTGGGCATTTGCATTGTGCATGCTCTATTATACTTTTGGATTGGTCCAATAGAAGATTGAACATTGATATGTACTTGGGAAAAAAATATCAGCAGTCATACCAGCATTGCAGATTTCAGACTATATAATGCATGTCCCGCTAATATTTTCAGGTAGCCCAAAAGCGCACCAATGTTCCTGGAATGAAGCAGTTTCAAGGTTATCCTTACCCAGATCCCTACATTCAGTATGAATATGGGTAAGTCATCTCAAGCTCGGCTGTGTCTTTTTATGTTGTCTTATGATGAATGCATGTGCTGGTTTTGTTGTCTGAGAATTTTTTTGAATCTGCAGGCCAGTGCATAGGATGAAGCCTTATTCCCGATACACACCCTATTAGCGATGAATGTCAAAGACTACCGATGACTTGTTCGCCGATATTCTCTTCAAATCTTTTGTACGTACTGTCATGGAAATTTAAAGATCTGACATGTAATGTACCATTTTCTCTTCAATAAAATCCGAAAGCCAGCTCAGAATTGGGCTCGTACTTGGATCAACTGATCAGCAACTTATGTACTGTTCTAGCCTTTCATTGCATCCATTTTTCTCGTTAAAACGTCCCCTTTGACGACTCAGATTATTGTCCAACCGAACCCATCATTGTCCATGTCAAAATACATAGGTCGGTACAAATAACGTACTCTGTGCGACAGATCGTGCAACTGAATCCAATACCATTGCATTTCTAATTTTCTATTGTCCGTCAGAAGGGAATATCTGTTAAATTTCATAGCAAAATATATTATCCTTTTCCTTCACTTTCCTGAATTTTCAAGTGACATGGTTGAACGAGAGACGCTACTAGCAGAACCTGATCCATGCCACTCCCGGCCTAATATTCCTCCTCAGAATCAAATCCCTTTTCCAGTCAAAAATTTATATCCTCAAATCAGATGAAATAAGCATAAATCTTCCTGAGCCTAATGCAGGCCGATAAATACTTACTCTGGTGATAATCAGGTCACTTTCATCAGGGTGAACAAAATAATTCGGAAATGGTGCTAATAACTTGTCCCTGGTGCAACACAAGATTGCAATTGCAGATCCCTCCAGGCACCATGCTGATTAGGTGCAGTCAGTGTCAGACTAATTTCCGTCTTTCAAACTCATTTGCTCGTCCGAGTTTGCCTCCTTTGGTCCAGCAAGGAAGTAAGAAAGCAGTGATTTGCGGAATAACATATCGCAACACTAAGCATGAGCTCAAGGGTTGTATCAATGACGCCAAGTGTATGAAGTACTTGTTAGTCAATAAGTTCCAGTATTCTGATTCCTCCATCATCATGCTCACAGGTAAATATCTAAAAACGCATGAAATTCCGTTACTTGTTTTGTTTTTCCTCCATCGCCTCCTGTAAAAGAAGTCAGAGAAAAATGATACGGATATGTTTCCAGATGATGAAAAGGATCCACTGAGGCTACCTACAAAGCAAAATATGCGTAGAGCTTTACACTGGCTAATTCAAGGTTGCCGGCCAGGGGATTCATTGGTGTTCCATTTCGCCGGCCATGGCTCACAAAAGACTGATCGCTCCGGAGATGAAGTGGATGGATATAATGAAACCATCTGGCCCTTGGATTACAAAACTCAAGGTGTTATCATGGATGATGAGATCAACTCAGCTATTGTGAAACCGCTTCCTCATGGAGTTAAGCTTCATGCTGTTATTGATGCTTGCCATAGCGGTACTGCGTTGGACTTGCCCTTTCTCTGTAGAATGAACAGGTAGGGTTCAGTTGCAGATCATTCCCATTTCTCTGTTATCATCAGATGTATGATATAATGATCTGCCGCCGGTGTACTCGATTTTTTGGGCAGGTGGGGGAGGTATAAATGGGAAGATCATCGCCCTGCGTCTGGTGCGTGGAAAGGAACTAGCGGCGGGGAGGCTTTCTGCTTCAGCGGATGTGATGATCATCAGAAGTCTCAAGATACCAAGGTAATCGAAATTCGCAGTACTTCATTCTGTTTCATAGGAAGAAAAAATCATGTAAGCCTCACCTCAATCTTCTTCTTTTAGGAAAAAAAAAAGAAGAAGATAAGAAATGAAAGGTAGAGAATGATACTTTATAAGTTACCTAATCTGGACTACAGGCTTTGTCGAAACATGCGACAACAGGAGCTATGACTTATGCGTTCATTCAAGCCATTGAACATCAACAGGGAACCACATACGGTGCCTTGCTGATCTCTATGCGATCCACCATCCGCAATGCTGATGCCATCACTAAGGCTACTGACATAATTTCTTCTCTTCTCAACATAATTGCTTCAGACATCGATTTCGCTTCTGCACAGGTATACATTCTCATTCGTCCCTTTTCAATTTTTGCCAGCTATATCTTACGAAGTTACCGACATTTCCTAAACATGTCAGAAAAATAAGTAACCCTTTCTAATTTTCTAAAAAAAGCAAATCGAAAAGATACTTATTCCCTTACAATCAAACACTTCATACATTTACCTTGAGCATCCAGTTGACCGGAACTAGGTTGTCTGATTTTTGTTCAATTTTCAGGAGCCACAGTTAACTACCAACGAGCCTTTCGACATCTACAGGAAGCCTTTCGTCCTCTGAACCTCAATGCTCACAAGAACATAAAAGCCTACTCAAAGTTCCAGTTCCAAAATAAAACCGTTGGATCCATTTCTGAGCAACCTGGAATGCTATAGTCTGACGAATTCCATACCTGTTGAATGAAAAAATAATAGAAGTTGCAGAATTTATATAATTTATGGCCATTGGCCAAGTTGGATGATCCAACTCAGACATGTCATCAAAGTTTGCAATCAAATTTGTACCTTTCTAGTTTTGTATGCTTCCTGGATCTTGCTGGAATTTCATCGGTGACTTGGTCTCAACTTCAGGTCAACATCCCTCACCAAAATGTTTGATAATATCTTTCCACCAATAACCTGAACTCTTCCCCCTTCATCTGCTTTATTTCTAAAAACCTTTCATTCAAAAAATACCTTAGATTTGATCTTGTCGAGTTTCAAATCCAAGCACCTGGATCTGCCTGGTATCAAGAAAAAGCATGGATTTGTTAGTCAACTGTTCGAATTGTCACACAGCATTGCGACTGCCACAAGGGGCATCGTCGCTCCAATGTGTCATATGCCAGGTTGTGACTCAGGTAGCTGTCATCCCTACACCACCACCAAACTCCCACAATCCAATCAGCAGGATGCCTGCAGGGCATCTGCAAGTCCATGGTCAGAAGCGAGCCTTGGTTTGTGCCGTATCATATAAAAAGACAAAGAATGAGCTCAAAGGATGCGACAATGATGCCAAGTGCATGAAGTTTCTGCTGATCAACAGATTCAAGTTCCCTGAAGCATCCGTTCTTATGCTTACCGGTAAATTCCTCACCGCTCTTTCTAACGGTCAGCCGTTTCTCTTTTCCTTATCCATTTCCAATTTTCCATAACGCACATTTTTGAGGCTGATTTCCAGAGGATGAATCCGATCCTTTTAAGATACCGACAAAGCAAAATATTAGAATGGCAATGTACTGGCTGATCCAAGGCTGTAAGCAAGGAGATAGCTTGGTCCTCCATTTTTCTGGCCATGGTCTGCAAAAAAAGGACCTGAACGGCGATGAAATAGATGGGCTAGACGAAACCCTCTGCCCCGTAGATTTTGAAACACAAGGAGTCATACTCGATGATGAGATAAACGACACGATAGTAAGGCCTATACCTCATGGGGTTAAGCTCCATGCCATCATTGACGCTTGCCATAGCGGCACGGTCCTCGACTTGCCATACCTATGTAGGATCAACAAGTTAGTCCAGAATCTCAATCTACAATCTCGATTGTCTTTCTCGTGGACCATTTTTTATTAACTAACCTGTGCAGGAAAGGAGGGTCTGCGTGGGAGGACCATAGTCCAAAGAACGGAATATGGAAGGGAACAAGCGGAGGGCAGGTCATTTGTTTCAGCGGCTGCGACGATGATCAGACTTCTGCGGACACTTCAGTAAATTCTCTAACACCATTACAGCTTGAAGTACCTGTTGATACATCCTTGGACCTTGGTAGTAAATTTTTTGAACACTGCAGGAAATGTCTAAAGTGACTACAACAGGAGCAATGACATTTTCATTTATAGAAGCAATTGAGCGTGGACACGGAGGTACCTACGGCAGCCTCCTGACTGCAATGCGCGCTACAATCCACGATAGTCTGAGCCAATTTGCCAATGTGGGTACCAGCAGTGGTGGAGAGCATCATCATCGCATCTCAGCGCTTCTCACCATGCTCTTGTCCGGTGGGCGTATTAGCAACCGGGCAATTCAGGTAGTTAGTTACACTTACACACTGTCATATAAATACTGTCAAAAAAGGAACTTAGTAAGTCTTAATCGAAAATCAACTCGTATGAATGATAAAATGCTTACCTCTGGTGGAACTGTAATGCAGGAACCTCAGTTAACAGCAAGTGAACGATTTGACGTGTTTGCCAAGCCTTTCTCCCTGTAAATATTTTGCGGAATTTTTCGTACTTCATATACTTGTGCTGCATCGGTCACTGTCGATCAAAAAACCCTTTTGCTCGAGTTTTCACTCAAGATGATTCATGTTCATTCAGCAAAAACAACAAACTTCCAAGAGATCGAATAAATTCTTTTCGATACTTTTGTTGATCAAAATTCGAATCAAATTGTATAAATATAAATAATACGTTACACAATGTTTTCCAATTCAGTTCATTTCAATTCAAATTTATTTCACCATATGAAATTCAGGTAGCTAACAATTACCAGAGCCTATTTCAAAAAAAAAAAAACAATTACCAGAGCCATGAGGAAAAAGTTCCACTCTTGATCATTCAAGAACAAGCTATCCTTGCATCCAAACGACATACTGATATAAAACAATCCTTACTATCTGTGTTTCCAAACGCCTTCCATCATCTCCACTACGCTAATTTCAGAAAATGATTGTTGTCTGGATTTCGAGACTTCCATGGCCGCCGCCGGCAAATCAATATCCGGCGCCGCTCACCGACTTGTTTTCCAGCCTCTTTCCGCTTTCCGACGCTGCTATGCATCTTCTCCGACCATCCAAATTAAGGTAGATTCCGACACCAAATTGAGGAAGAGGGAGAAACAAAAGAAGCGCTTCAAGCGCATCACTAAACCGAAACCTGAATCGGCAGCGAAAGCTTCCGACTTCATCGCCGGAGCGGATAGCAAGAGCAAGCAGGTTGTTAGTTTGGAACGGAAACCGAGTAAGAACCCTAAATACACAGACAAAGCTTTAGTGATATCTCAACTGATCAACACTAAGCCATGGAACGAGGATCTGGAGTCAACGCTATCGTCTTCGTACTCATCCTCTCTGTCCAAAACCACCGTTGTGCAGACGCTCCGCCTCATCAGAACCCCGACCAAGGCCTTGAAGTTCTTCAACTGGGTTCGGGACCTGAACGGCTCGCTCCACGACGACAATTCGTACTTCTTTATCCTGGAGGTTTTAGGACGGAGTCGGCATCTCAACACGGCGCGTCATTTTCTGTTTTCTATCGAGGCGAAGTCGAGTGGGTTGGTGAAGGTTAAAGATCGATTTTTTAACAGCTTGATTAGGAGTTATGGAAAAGCTGGGTTGTTTCAGGAGTCATTGAAGCTGTTTCAGATGATGAAGACGATGGGCGTCGCGCCTTCTGTTGTGACCTTCAATAACGTGTTGTCTATTTTGCTGGAGAAAGGTAGGACCAATTTTGCACGTAAGGTGTTTGATGAAATGCGTAGTACATATGGAGTGACTCCAGATGTGTATACCTTTAACATTTTGATTAGGGGGTATTGTGTGAACTCGATGGTAGATGAGGCTTTCCACTTTTTCAAGGAAATGGAAGAGTTCAAGTGTGCCGCTGATGTTGTGACATATAACACAATTGTTGACGGGTTGTGTAGAGTTGGGAAGGTAAAGATTGCGCACAATGTGGTGAAAGGTATGGTAAAGAAGGGAGGTGAGTTGAGTCCTACTGTTGTTAGTTATACAACTTTGGTGAGAGGGTATTGTAAGAAGGGAGATACTGATGAAGCGTTGGGTTTGTTCGATGAAATGGTTGCGCGAGGGCTTAAACCTAATAAAGTTTCGTATAATACACTTATACAAGGGCTTTGTGAAACACGTCGACTTGATAAGATTAAAGGGATTCTTGATGGAAGTATAAGCTGTGGAGATTTTGTTCCTGATACATGTACGTTTAATACTTTGATGAACGCACATTGTAGTTCTGGAAAGTTGGATGAAGCACTGAAGGTTTATGAGAAGATGTTGGAGTTGAGGGCTAGGCCGGATTCTGCTTCATATAGCATATTGATCAGGGGTCTGTGTCAGATGGGGGACTTTGTTAGAGCTGAGAAATTCTTTGACGACCTTTCGGAAAAAGAGATCTTACTAAATGAAGATGGGTGTAACCCTCTTGCTGCCGCCTATAATACAATTTTTGAATATCTATGTACAAACAAAAAGACGGAGAAAGCTGAAAGAGTATTCAGACAGCTATTGAAAAGAGGTGTACCAGACCCCTCGTCTTACAAGATATTGATAACGGGACGCTGTAGCGAAGGTCAATTTGAAGCTGCTTTTGAGCTATTGATTCTGATGTTACGACAAGACTTTGTCCCTGATGCTGAGACTTATGACTCTATTTTGAACGGTTTATTGCAAAAGAAGGATCCTCTTTTAGCTCATCAGGCTTTGGAGAAGATGCTTAAAAGCTCTTATCAACCACGGACTTCTACTTTTCATTCTATATTATCTCTACTTATAGAAAAGGGCTACGCCAGTGAATCTGCAAGCCTAATAAGATTGATGCTAGAAAAGGAAATCAGACAGAATATCATTCTCTCAACTGATGCTATGATCTTGCTGTTCAGGAAAGGGTTGCACGAAAAAGCCAATGACACCATTAGACTGATTTATGAGAATGGTTTCTCCATCGAAATGGATAAACTAGTTGAATTCCTCTGGCAGCGTCAAAAACTGTTTGCTGGTTACCAAATTTTGTTATTCAGTTTAGAGAAGGATCAGAGCGTTAATCTCGATTTGTGCAGCAGATTCATCACTGGTCTCTGTAAAAAAGATAAATTATCTGAAGCATATCGCCTCTACAGTGAACTTCTTGAGAAGGGAAAGCATCATCAGTTGAGTTGTTTAGAAGAACTAATGCGCTCCTTGGAGGCTGATGGAAGAGTGCTTGAAGCCAAGTTTGTACACAATAGAATGTCAAAAGAGGGGAGGAGGGATGGAATAGTTGTGATTTAACCCCACAATGCTCAGACCTTGATAATTGTAACTTGTAAGTTAAGAACTTTTTATTACATGGATTTTGTATCTTGCTGAAAATGAAGGCCTCGATTGTTTAGAATTGTTAGCTCACACTACTGTAGGCTTGCCGGATTCTATGTTGGCCTCTGTGCTTGGCGATGGTTGCGATACTGAGATAAATATTTCACGACCACAACCTGTTGTTGAAACAGAAACGAAAACTTGGCAGGAACAATTTGGTAACATAATAAATACCAGTATGAAGAGGTACACAGATCTGAAATTCCTTGAGCCAAATGAGTTGATAGAAACAGCATAACAAAATGTAATTGTTCTAAATAAGAGAATTCTTTCACTTCTTCTCTTCCTTCTCTGCCTCTGCAGCCCTCTTCTGCCTGGCACCAAGATGACGCTTGTTGGTCCTCTCAAGACGGAGCTTGTCATAAGCCTTGAAGGCCTTCATTTCACTGGTGACCTTCACAAGCTCCACGGTAGGCTTCTCCCTTGTAATAGGCAAGTACGCACCTTGGACTTGAGTGGCAGTAGCAAGTTCCTCAGGCGTGGAATCACCAGCCTACAAAGATGAATCAAATCATCAGAAACTTGCGCATTCAATGTTCAAATCTTTTCAGGTAGGATTAAAGAATTCAAAATTACCTTTGTCTTGCGAGCCTTTCTTGGGAAGACGACCAGCTTCGCCTTGTATGTCTTCAACCTTTGGACATTTGTCTGTAGGCCTTCTAGGGAACTGTTCCTACGACGATGATCCACAGAGATTCCAATGGTTGGTGCAAGCTTCTTGGGGATGCCGGCTGCCTGTGTAGTGCATCTTAAAATTATTACAATTTTCACACAATATCAATCCTTAAGAGGCATTTTTGACATTCAAAAACTAACCTTAAGCTCCTCGAGGGAAAATCCCCTGCCAGCTCTAACTTTCATGTTATACTTGAGGGTTTGACCGTGGACAACTGGGCGGAGAGGGCCGGCAGTAGGACGGGGGAAGATCTTCACAGCCTTTTTTTGCCTAGCTGTAACATCACAAAAAATAAATTTTAGCAACATCATAACAATAACATACCAACATTTTCAATAAAAATACAAACACTTAGATGCAAAAAAAGAATAACTAACCAACTCTTCTCCTGTTCTTCCTAGCAGGCTGGTTGAACCACGTCTTGACATAGTTCTGCCAGTGCTTCTTAAAGTGCCCGTTCGGGATAACATTGTTGTGCTTCACCATGATTTAACTGCAAATCATACCCAAACAACAAAAAATCAATCACACAACCTAATCATCAAGTTTCTCGATGTAAATCACACAACATAATCATCAAGTTTCTCGATGTAAATCACACAACCTAATCATCAAGTTTCTCAATGTAAAGTATACAACTTAAAAAATCAAGTTTATTAATGTGAATTACACAACCTAGTCATCAAGTTTCTCGATGTAAATCACACAGCATAATCATCAAGTTGCCCCATTTCTAACCATATACGCAACGAAACAAATAATTAGTATAACACACCAGGGTTTCCTATCTGAATCAACCAATTGAGTTCAAATTTTTTCTCAAAATCCCCAAAGCTAAATAACAGAAACACCATAGCCAAAAATGTCTCCAACAAGTGACCAACTTAATATATAAGTCAGAATGCCCATCAGCCTAGGTTTCACCTTTAGCTAAAACCCAATCCTAAAATCTTCATCAGCGCCTAACCCACATCTCAAAAAACCAATCACTGACGAAAAATGATAATCACGCAGACAAAATCGTCACACTACACTTCAATCTGACATGGACAGCTACGAAAAAAAATCCTTAACACATTCTACAATGACCAATTCAAGGTACGCAAGCAAGAACAAGTGAAAAGAGATGACAATTCAGATGCTCACCAGGAGCAGGAGGAAATCGAGCACCACTCTGCAGAATTATTCAACCAAGCTCGTTTAGCAATGGCGGAAGTGTTGTGTAAATACGAAGAACACTAAAGTACGAGGATCTGAAAAACCCTAGCTCTGAATAAACGGCCCAGATTGTATGGCGAGTCAAACGGGCCTTGACTAGAAGCCCAATTAGGAGCCTGGCCCTCGTGTGTTTTCGGCCCATTAGGCCGAATTGGCTAGATTGCTGTTCTTGCTCTGTGGCTCGACTTGGGACGACATGAATCGGAGCCGCCACGGCGTCGCAAGTCGTCGCCAGCGCCATGGTGGTTAGGACGTCCGACAAGTCGCGCAAAGTGACGTCGTTTTACCGGAGTTGAAGCCCTTTTTCTGGACAATTGATGACTAGTCGAACCGAAGGGAAGCAACGGCGACGGCGACTTCTGTAGCAGCTGGTCGCTCACGTCTCTCCTCCTTTGGTGTTTGTTGTTGCGTTCAAAATTGAACCAGTAGCCAAGTTCAAAAAAAAAAATTGAACCAGTAGTCATCACAATTCACAACAGTAATAAGCAGCATTGAACAGTGGCTTGTTTGTTTCTATTAGTTGTGTTTAATGAAAATGGTTTGATATCCACGCGGGATCAAAATATGTCACGTAAGACCATTCACAATGGTTTTCATTTCAATACCCTCTTTTTCTTTTACCAACACTCCACATCATCTTCTCTCTCCTCCACCTAACAATTCAATACACATTCAACTTTTACACACTCCAATAATTTTATTTAAACCATTTCAATACCCTACCCCACCACTTTTCAATTACTATTCTTATTTACTTTTATATTTTTAGTTTTATGATTATATAAAATAACAATTATGAAATTGGTCTCTATTTATAGATAAAAAAATGATGAATTTTGATAAAAAATATTTAAAAAAAATTCATTTACAATGAATTAGTTGAGGTCAAATAATTAGGAGAGGGTAGAATTAAAAAAAATCAACAAGCCAATCAGAGCCTGCCGCGTGGCACTCATTGTCAACTTTTCTGATTTCAACACTTATTGAATGGTTTCAATAAGCAACTTGCCACATAGGTTTCAATAATTACTATCAATACCCCATTGGACTACTTAATTGGTTTAAAGCTCCTTTCAATACCTCCATTGTGGATGGTCTAAGCGTTTACTCAGTGATGCAGACAGATTAGCAAAAAATCAGGATTAAGGCGAAATAGCTGGATTGGAGTTGCCAGTGTCCGGTTTCAGCCCATAATACCTTATTTTGAGCGGAACGGCGTGGCGATCAGAAATCATGAGCTTTACTCGTGAAGTATGGGCTTTTTGAGCCATCCGGGATCGTTTCCTATTTTATTTCAAATTTTTAATGTTTTTAGAAATTTTTGGTTTTTAGTAATTTCCGTATTAGGGTTTCGTTTTATTTTCCTATTTAAGTAACTTATGTAATCTTCATTAGCAGCTTATTATCAATCAAAGAAAAATCGAATTAGGGTTTTCCCTATTCCATCAGCTTCGTTGTGCGACTCTATCATATCTGGTATTAGACTACGGTGGTCCAGCGCGATGGCTAGAGGTAGACCCAAAGGCGGTGCTGCTGCTGTGGATCATGATATCAAAGATTTCGGAGTTCGTGAGATTGCTGACCTGCGCCGGCAGGTTGACTATCTAACTCGCCGTTTGGGCGAACTTGAAGCCCATCATGTCGATGCCGACATCGTGGCTAAGGATAACCTGTTCGCGGAGCCAGACATTCAGCGTGACCGACGGTGGGAGCTTGGGTTCCGAGTTGATATCTCTGTCTTTGATGGCGGAGAGATGGGGCATCGTCAAGTGGAGTGCTCCCAGGGCCGCGGAGAGATTGGGCATCGTCAAGCGGAGTGCCCTAAAGTTTTAAGTTCCCGTGGACTGTTTACACATGATGCTCCCGAGGATGTCCCTGTTCCAGAAGGGGATCCTATTTTGATGTATATGGTGATGACGTGGTTGAGGAAGAGCATGATCAAATAGAGGCTGAAACATTGTCAGAAAGAGCACTGCAAGCTCCTGTCCTGAAGGTAAATACTGTTGAAGATTTATCGGAGAGTATCATACAACCCAATGTGGAAGGTATAGACCATACATCTATGGTAAACGATGTGCAAGCGGATGACTCTGAACCAGAGGGAGAAACAGTTGAAGGTGTCAATGGTGATTTGCCATCTATGGTGCCTCTCGAATCAGATATGAATTCAGGAGGTCTATCGGGTCCTATAGGAACAGGTAATGATCATCTGAAAGTGCAATTTGGCTCTTCGCCCAAGGGGCATCATGATTATCATTCAATGGAGCTATGCCTTGGCCAGGTAGATGCCTCAAGTCACGCAGAAAATTGCAAATATGGGAGTGACAATCATGTTGAAGCTGTTGCACGCAAAGGCTCAAATTTGGCGTTGGAAGGTGGATTGGTGTATGGTGCTGTTCCCCGCGAGCGTTCAGACTTATTGACCCTGCCTAGCCATGTTCGCACTTTGGATGTGTTCAAGGTTAAGCGTTTGATTCTGTTTCAAGGTGCGTCTTCTGATACGGGGATGGGTTCGGATTCGAGGACGAATCTTTTCGATCCGGGAGGGGATGATGCAGACAGATTAGCAAAAAATCAGGATTGTGGCGAAATAGCTGGATTGGAGTTGCCGGTGTCCGGTTTCAGCCCATAATACCTTATTTTGAGCGGAACGGCGTGGCGATCAGGCTCGTGAAGTATGGGCTTTTTGAGCCATCCGGGATCGTTTCCTATTTTATTTCAAATTTTTAATGTTTTTAGAAATTTTCGGTTTTTAGTAATTTCTGTATTAGGGTTTCGTTTTATTTTCCTATTTAAGTAAACTTATGTAATTTCATTCGGAGCTTTTGAATAATGAAAAAACAGAATTAGGATTTTTCCTAATCCCGGCTTTCTCTGCGTTTGCTCTCATTTTCTCCGAAAAAACGATTTGGTTGAAAATCACATATCGGTTTGAGAGAAAATGATTTTAATCGAAAACGAACAAAACTGTTTCTTCCAAACCGATCCTTTCAAAAATAGGGACAAAAATTGATATTCGAGTTTGGAGTACGGTGCCATTATCTCATTACAAGGTGACCAGAATTATCCCATTAAAGGTGGACTCTTTAGTTGGATGGTGCCATTATGTGAAAGGCTTAGGTAGTGTAAGGGTCTAAAAAAATCATATTACACTAAGAAAGCACAATTCGCTCAAAATTCACCTTCATGGTGTTTCCAAAAGTCTCGGACGGTTACTCAATTTGCAAATTGATCCAATTTTATGGATTTAGCCATGCCCTTTATTTATAAAGGTCTACTATCTCAACCTTAACCAAAGCCGATGTCGGATGAATTGCACCAAATCAATTGTCAAAATCTTCCTATAAAATACTACATCAAAAAAAAAACAAATCTTCCTATAAAATACGTGCACGATCAATTTAGATCTGTGTTGGGGGCGAACGAGATGATTCAGTGGTGAGCAACTCACCCGGCTGCTGAAGAAGCTCGGGTTCGAAGTCCCCCATCCACCCATAAAAAAAAACAGAACATATACTAAACGGTTAAACTTGAGCTCACAATCAAAAAAAAAAAATAGATCTGTGTTAAAATTAAAACAACACACTACCACTGACAAAATTGGTATATGTTTTCTGCAACACACGAGGAACTTGTCCATTCATCGAATACGGTTCAGGTGAGGGAAGGGCTCTGGATTTGATTTTGGCGCCGCTTTCGCTACCTCCGGCTTGCCAAATACATTCCAGAATCTCAATGTCTCATCTCCTGCAGCAGATGCAACTGTACATCCATCTGGGCTCTGAAAAACAAGCATAAAAGAAAAACTAAGCTATGCAGCAGCCAAAATTGCATGTTGTTTATTAAATACTGAAATACAGCTTCATGTGGTATACTACCTGGGCCATGAAGAGAACTCTGGATGTATGGCCAGTTAGCTCAGCCATCTTAACCATGGACGGATATTTCCACAGAGTAAGCTGGTTCTGAGTGAATCCATGAGAGCTCAGCAGCTCCCTTTCATTCTTGTTCCAAAGCAAAGCACAGACTTGTGATCCGGTATCAACCGAGTTCAGGCAAGCCCCGGTATGAGTGTTCCAGAACTTGATGCTTCTATCTTCACCACCTCCGCCTGAAGCTAGCAGATTGGTTTGAAATGGGCACCAGGCCAGGGCTTTAACCGCGGCTGTATGGTCATCCATTCTGTGAAGCCACTGCGTAGGGGAGCTGGAAGGAGTTACTACTGATCTGTCCCATATGTGTAAAAGGTTGTCATTTCCACCGCTGGCGAGTTGATTACCAGATGCAGACCACTTCAGCCCACAAACCTCTTGTGTGTGGCCTCTGTAAGTTTCGACTATGTGGGATCTGATCCTTACATCATTGTTGACAATACTTCCATCCATGCCGCCTGTCGTCAGAATCTGGTTGTTCCAAGCTAGAGACCCAACTCTGGATTGGTGAGCCCCTCTCAGTGTCCTCAACTGCAACAAGTTATACACACTACTTGTTAACCACAAATTCTAGACCTCTACGCTTCAATATTCGGAATGGAGTTGTGCACAAACCTGTCTGTTTGCTGTGGAGTCCCAGAGCTGAACTTCAGAGTTGTTAAGGCCGACAGCAATGTGGCGGCCATCCGGAGCCCAACTGACACTTGTAACTGGACCACTGTCATCATCAAAAGTGACCAATTCTGAAGTGGATCCATCATTAGCTTCCCAAAGATACACAGTGCTGCCAAGAGCAATAGCAAGCACATTGCTACTCCCCCAGTCCAGCAAATTCAGATAATAATCATCCACAAGGCCAGGTGCATCCAAAGTCCTCTCAGAGCTCTACACAACACAATTCATTCAATCAGTAAACTAAACTCAAAGTCAATCTCAAAGCTTAAGCCACATTGACATGATTGGATCCGATCCAAACCTGAGGAATGCGTCTTCTTGCCTTGGCAGGCTTTGACTGGTTGACAGAAGAGAACTCCTTGGGAATCAGCTCTAAGGGAGTCGGTGGTTTGTTCTTGAAAGCAAGAATGCGCGGTCTGTTCATGTTGAAAACCTCGGCTAGTTGCTTCCTGTATGCATCCCTGGATGGAGAGCAGACAGCATCATTCTCCTTCACCTTCCTTCCATCTGTTAACATGTAATGGGCGTAGTCAAAGTCCATTGCCGACCTGTTGGGTATGAACCTGTCCAGCTGACCAAGAAAACCCCATCAGCCTCAAAATGGTGAATCAAATTGAAATCCAAGCAAGTGACCCAGTTCAAGTTTGCAAGTAAAGATTGCAACTTTAGGGTTATGTAAGGTTGCTTACATTTTCTTTGTAGGTCTTGCGATGAAGCATATGGTCCTGAAGCAGAAATCTGGACATGTTCTTGCTGGTGTATCCTCCTGCATCCATAGATTCAAAAAACAAAGAAAAGAAAAAACAAGAACAATATGTAGTAAAGAAATTAGTGGCGTCACTCCAAGCCTTCAAAACAGAGAGACGATGATGAAGCCGGCAAGACAGAGAGAGAGAGATCAAGATGAAGCCTGCAAGACAGAGAGATTAAGGTACAGCCTGGTAAAGAGATTGTTAATCCAACTACAATAAAACGAAAAAAGCAGATTCGAATCGCAGATGTGAAATTATCATGTGAATGCAATACGCGTAGCAGCAGCAGCAGAATGAGAGCAGGCAGGGTTTGATGCAGAGACGAGATGGGATTGCAAGGCTTAATTACGGAGTAGACGATCGATGAATTAGGGTTTTCTGATGATGTGTTGGTGACGAACGTGAAGAGTGTTTTTTCTTTGGTTGGTTAACGTCTACATTATTCTTAAAAGACGTTGTAAATTTTAAATGGACGGGATTGCCCTCCACATTTATCATAATTTATTTATGAAATATAGCAAATCGTTTTGCTAATGCCAGAATGGAATTATATCATTAGCGATGAGGCTTTCGTTGGTAATCAGAAACCTTGATGTGGCAATACTCATTTGAGTTGCTGATGGGTGCTATGATTAAAGTATTTAAATTCATAAAATCCAATCCTAATTGTGTGTGTGTTTATTTACACTTGACCAAAATGCAACAGCAACCGGTTTATGTACAACAATACATTTTAAGCGGACGACGATGATGATGATGCTGCTAATAGTTGTGGGTGACACTATTTGCTGCTGTTAGCTGTAAGCGGAGGTTTTACTGCCTGACTTCTACAACATCACCATCTTTTAGCTGTGTACCAGGTTCTACCAAATGGCCATTCACCCGGACAAACTTGCCATCGTACCCTTTGTGAAAGGCTGCATCTGCTGCTGTGCTCCCATTTTTTAATCTCATTATATCGCCATGAGGCCAGCAAACTATGACTACTTCGCTAAGGGGAACTGTAGAGGAAGAACTGCCTAGGCTAGCTTCCCTAAGGCCTGCTTCGATGCGAACTTGTTCTTCCCATTGGAGCATTGTTCTTAACAAATGAACCTGCAAAGTAAAACATGTTCGCCTTGAGGAATGATCTAGCAAAGACTCATTATATGAGTGTCAGATAGCTTAAAGTCACCTTGTTGTTGATGGTAGCTTCTGAGGAATTTAGTTTATCTGCATCTGGTCTGGTGGGTCGTTCAAGAGAGACGGAATCATATGAGACTTCTTTGCCCTCGAACACGGCAGACACAACACCCCTGTATTCTTGTTCCTCTTTCTCTGTCAAATGAATGACCTGGATAAATGTAGGGAGCAGACGCTGGAATTGGTCTTGCTGCATGCCATACCATACAAATCTTAAATTAGTTTGTCTGTGCAAGCATTTAATATTTCATGGTATGCATGGTTAAATAGTGCAGACATACTTTGTGATATAGACCATCACGACACAGTGTATATTTCTCTAAGCAAGTACACCAATCTCCATGTCCAGGTTCACACCACCAGGCATCTGAGACCTGCATATGTATTTGGCAGGTGATCAGTTTTTTTATGCACTTTTTTAAATGAGCATATAAGATGTGTACATATAGTAATACCCAAGGAGGATACTTGCCTTCTTAAATAACCTTGCATATGCTTCCCATCTCTTTCTTTCAAATGATAATCTTCTTCCCGCCACTGCTTCAGAAGCTTCAAGTCCAAAGCTCACAGCTACCAGCAATTCTTTTCCACCCTCCTCGACTCTGGGCATGCAAATGTTGGATCATCAAAAGTGGAAAAACGAAAGAATTTCAGGCAACATCTGAATGGGAGTATTATCTCACTCAATCAGGTAGAAGCAAATAACAATTGAATGGAATAAACTCCAGTACTGAATTAAATCCTCCCACTTTATTAGATTCACAGCATATACCCATAATGCCACACTCATGTGACCATGGTCCCATTATGACTAGGAATTTATTTAATGTGAAACAAATCCAACAAATCTTCAGCCAATATTACCATAAGAGCTTACTAAACTCTGCCAACTTGAATAGATAGTCACACTTACCTAATGATGACAGCAGCAAGTAAGTGGCTTTTGTCCACTCTAAGTACGGGATGACCTACTTTCAAGAAACCATACTTATGATATAAATCATCTCTAACTGCATTTTGACTATCCACCTCATTGGAAACGCACAGTGATGCTTGTAGCTTTGAGCTGTAAATGACACCAGATGTGGGCAACTTGCTTTCACTTTCTTTGTAAAGCCAATGTGCCGCATGCCCATGCTCAGCATACTCGTGCATCCTCTACCAGATAAGATTTTTATTACTTTTTCAAACAAGTGAAGTAAACTTGATAATTTACCAGTGACCATACCTGCGTTCTTATTTGAACCTCCAGAGGTGCATTGTCTGGACCTTTAACTGCTGTGTGCAAAGACTGGTTAAACAAGGAGTGGGAGATTAATAATTAATCCAAAACCGTGCACACGTGTACATAGTAATACTATTCAAATGTTGTGGGATACAAAATGAACATCAGACCTGGTAACCACTAGGTTTGGGATTAACAATGTAGTCATCAAATTCACCATCTATTGGACTCCACATTCTGCAAGTCAATAAAAGTTCACCTCGTTTACATCATTAATTGACGAAATTCACAATGCATAATGTTCACCAACAAACACTTAACCCTAATTTTGGTATAACTAGTTAATTATAACTATAACACTGGTACATAAGATCATAGGCCGAGTCTTAAGAACTCATTCAATATCTAGCCAATTTATTTAAATAAAGCTGATATTGCAGAGAATAATAGGGTGTCCTAACAATCCATCATGATGAGACTGTTACACTGCAACTAAGCATAAAATGATAAAATCACTCAGTCCACTGATTAGATGCTATCATATACCAAGAACATGTTAAAACTGGCTGACCTGTGAATCATGTCAAGAAGACTGTAGCAGCATTGTATTGCAGGACCATGCAAAGTTCCATTTTTATCACCAACAATCACTCTCATGGCACGAGCATCATATACTTCATATATACCAATATCTTTCCGCTTCATCTACATTTAGTCGAGAGGCCTTGTCATTGTCAGCAAAGGTGAAGTAGAGTTCATAAATAGCGAATACCGACAAGGGTGCAACTAACACAAATGAAAGCCTGCTTGATTTAGTGAAAAGAAATCATGTCCCGGGTGTATCATACAATACTAATATTGTAAGGAATAAGAGAGAGCTTATGGTGTCGGTGTAAATTGATTTGTCCTACCAGCCATGCAATATCCATATATTTGACAAAAGAAGCAAATGAAAACAGGAAACATCAAACAAATCAAACCATTACATACTACCTTGCTATATACACTGTATAAACTTTTGAGGCGACTTGACAAGGTGACTTCCATGCCAGGAACATAACTGTAATAATTAAATGTGAAGATGTGTCAACCAGTTCTATGGAATATCATACTAACAGGTGCCATTTACCAGGCAAAATCAAAGACAAGAAAACTGGATAAGAAGTATGACGCACGATGTTGAGATGAATATTTCTCGTTCCAGCATTTCCTCACAGACAGTTAAAGATGCTAGGGCAGCTCCAGCATCGGTTACAACTTTGGGTTTTTCTGGTGACTTTGAGCAATGGTTTAGTTTATGAATAAAGTTGGCCCTCTTTTGCCGATCCATCGATAAGTCAAAAGGTAAAACAGCTTCTAGAAGATCCTGTTAGAGATATCATATCATAATAAAGTAAGATATGATCTAAGATGACTTGCCACTTGTGTTTGTGAAGCTACAAGGAACAATAGAATCTGCCCCCACTGATGTGTCTCAGAAAAAAATGGAATCTAACGTAACATGAAAAACTCTAACCTTCATGCACACTGAGTTATTTAATGTAACAGAATCACCAGAGTCGGAACTCATGGTGTCTTCACTTGGTGTTTCATTCGAACTAGCCTTTCCAAAAATTCTTCTTGAAAATCCCACCTTGCCTTTAGAGCTCCACATAGAAGCCAGCTCAGCACGCATCCGGCAAAATGTTTCAGGCTGCATTAAGGTTTAAGGCATCATTATTCAGTAATTTAAATCAACATCAGCATATGAGATTTTTAATACTGAAGGATACACAACAACTGAAACGAAAAATAGGTAGCAAAGATATGAATACTTCAATTATATAGTATCAAAGAAGTGATATTCCAAATCCAATTCGATGATCATTATTGTGCTAAACATATAATGATGTTTAAATAAAGTAGCGTTAATATTTCCTAGTCTTTATTAATGTCTAACATTAAAGTTCATTTCTAATTCAATAATAAAAGATGAAAACCCAGTATTTTGAAGGACTTATCTAGCACTTCATGTTGAATTTATAGTTTTTACGAAGGGAATAAGCTTCCATAATGAAAGTAAAACTCAAACATGAAGGAAAATAATAAACCTGAAGGACAGCAAAGCACAAATCTTCCAATTCTGCTTTCAGAGCCCATAGGCCCAGTCTGGAGGCAAGTGAGCACCAAATAATTAAGGTCTCCTGAGCAACAGCTTGAGCCTTAGGAGCCGGAAGCGCATAACTACATACAAATAATTCCTAATCAGTTATACCTTTATCAATCTGTTGCCAACCTGTTCATCATAAATACACACGTATAAAAACGTAACCAATAGTAGACCAATTCCTTTTTCATACTGAACTAGTTGAAAAACAGAAGACAACGCTATTCTGGACACAGCAAATGGTATTGAAAACATTTTTTAATTTTATAACTCTTCCGGTTGTAAACCGAAGACTTGATGAGATGCTGTGGGCCATTTTGGACAATACTGTTTCAGTTAACATGCTATCCTTGCACTTATTTCGGGAACAGAAAAGTGTAGATTTGGAAAGTGTACATTTACTACATGAGTACAACTAAGACTTCATTGGAAAGCCGGCAATATCACGTCCTGTTCTTCTCTGGAAATAACTAAGCTTACACAAAACGATTGGATACCACAAAACTGGAAGAAGAAAAAAAACCGAACGAGACCTCATTAGATATGACTAATTTTTGAAGAAGTTTAGAGTGGTCCGTACATGGTTCTCATGTTATGCAATCGATCAGCAAGCTTTATGAGAACCACACGTGGATCATCAATCATGCCCAGTAGCATCACTCGTAAATTATTTGCCTGAGAGAACATTTAAACACTAAGAAAATGCACAAAGTTGCCGCTTAATGTAGGCAGTCATCTCCAACATTTATAATATGTCCAAACTTCAATTAAGAAAGAAGAATTGGTGTAGATTATATATTTAGCTACAGCAAAGCAAAATTTAGGTTATGTTTGCAACTGAATGTTTATCTATACACACTTTTTATCAAATTGTTAGGAGTAGACTGTGTACCTCTTCATGCCCAAGAGTTCCTTGATGGACATTTTTACTCCGATGTCTCCGCAACAGCTGCACAATCAAGCATTCGATTTAACCAAGGCTATGGAGAATCACTATGCATGATGTTAAGTGGCCTGCCGAACCATTTCAGTTTCCCATTCCAAGAAGGAACTAAGAAAGACTAACCATCCATAACTTCACCAGTGACTTCCAGATATGATATTAAAATGATACTCAGACTATCACATGCTCATACCTGATTGATAAAACTCAACCTCGATACACCTGCAACCATCGTTGCTACATCATCGCCAAAGGCCTCTTCAATGCTACGCAAGCTTTCACATGTATCATCAACCACGTCATGAAGAATTCCAGCCACAACGGTATCAACTGCCTGTAAGATTCCCTTTCTTAGAAGAAATTTATTCAAGAGTAAGATAACTGAATTTAACAATAAAACGGTAAATCTCACAAACAATATTTACCGATAATGATTCTAATAAAGGCAGATTATTTGATCCTAGCATACTAGCTTTTCATTATGTAATGCCATGCCATTCAAGATAGGTGTTCTTGTTGCATGCAATTAGACTGCTACGGCAGAACTTCTAATATACGATTTTTATTTAGACTTACTAAGGCAGCCCCAATTAACTCATTCAGAGTGAGAAAACAAGATAAACTCCGCTTCATTTCCCTCCAAAGAGATGGTATCAAATAAGGGGATTGGGTAAATCTGAATGAACTTCTCAGCTTAACAACATCCAGTGCCATATGTATGTCGACTTAACGAGAAGCACTCACTCTTTTCCCAGATGATGGTACTAACATTGATATGATCCTAGCTGTATGGATACAATGCGTCAAGTAAGGCTCCCCCGTTTTCCGAAACTGCCCGTTGTGTGCTTTCCTTGCAAATACTATAGCCTCTTGCACCTACCTTAACAGATCACGTTTCTTAGCTGCAGTTCTTAATTACAGGTAATTCAAATTCAACCAGAAAGTTGTAAACCTTTGGATTCTCAAATATTGGGTACCCAGTTACATCCACTCCGTCAAGTATAAGCACACCTGCATAACAACTTACCAACTGTTGATCCCATTTCCACACACACAAGCAGAAAAGAAAAAAGAAGAAGAAGAAGCTAAATATTATGTTCATACAATTGGCCACGCACAATCAAATTCCGCTCAATCAATTAAAAATTTCTCTTCAAAATTTCCGGACTACGAGCAATAAGTAATGGCACAATTAATCACACAAATAAAATTAGGGCTTGGTCCCTCACCTGGCTGTTCCTCCATCTTCGGCCACAAAAACTCAACTTTAGTCGAAAGACAAGCCCCAGAAGCAATCGCCACCGCCGATACAGCCAACTGCGTAATCGCCGAGCTCACCGCACCATGCAGGCCAGGATTTGCGACTGCAGCCGCAGCCGCGATCACGTTTCCAGATGCGATCACTGATCCAACCATAGACGAATTCACCACCAATTTCGGCGAAATCCGACCCAACAACCCCCGCGACCGCATGGTACTCCGCGCACTTCGACTCCTCACGGGTCGAATTCTGTCCAAAATCAACGCGCTCCTCCTCGTCGACATCATGACCGAGTTTTGACACGAATGCATAACTTCGTTTAACACCACTCTTCAAATCCAGCCACCGCAATTCACAAGCTAATGTTATCCACCACCGGTTCCTCGCGAGCCAGAGGATCGACTCATCGAGCGAGAGATTAGAGAGAGAAGCTATGGAAGAGATTCTGATTTTTGTATGGTTGGGGAATTTTTTCACTGCTTCCGGATTATGGAGGGAGTGACAGTGATAAACGTTAAAACGACAGCTAGTATCACGCCTCGTCCATACACCACCAACTTTCATATATTGGGCCTTCAGCCCGGATGTTTCGGCCCAATAAGGCCCTGTTTCATCGAAGAACATGGAGAATGCTAAAACGACATCCAGTGAGAATTGGGCCTGAAGGGCTGTTTCTGTTAGCCCAAAAGGGCCCATCTAAACGACAGCATTCTCTCTCTAACGTGTCTGGCTTCACACCGTATGACGAAGTCCGCTGACGCTGCTGTCGGCCATTTCTTCCGCTCTTAATGGTTTTGAGTTGATTCAGATCTGCATTCGCCGGACCCTTGTTTTTCAGTTGGTTGAGCTGGATGACTTAATCGCGATTCGCCACGTTATGTTTGATTTTGTTGAATGTGTGATTCATCTGGGGTATGAAAATGAAGGTTAAAAGTTTGATTTTTTAATTGTTTGAGTGCTGTTTTTGGACCGAAATATCTTCCTTTTGTTATATAGCATAGAATCCAATTGAATTTGGATATCCTGAAAGATGTTGATTCCCTTGTGGTAGTGATTTCCTTTTTTCATTGTCTCATTTTGTTCTTATTTTTTTTAGGTTGAATTTTTGGATCAAATTTGATGGTGTTTTGATGAGAAGAATAGTAGGTGAGGGCAACAGGATATTGCACTGAATATTGATTCATTAGTTAATTTTTGGGATTGGTTTCGGGAGTTGGTTGTGTATAAAGGAAATTTCGGTATGAAAGGCTCATATGGTGGGAAGCGTATAATGGAGTGGGCTGGGAAGTCAACTCACTTGGGTGGAGTTCCGAGGAAGATTGTTATTGGGGCTATTGGGGCATTTGCGAAATCAGTGGGTATGATCTTTAATTCGACTTCAGTTCATAATGCAAGTACGTTACACCATCTCGTACAATCACGACCTCCTGGGGTTCCGTTGATCACAGTTAGCAATCACATGTCCACGTAAGTTTTATCATAATGTTGTTTTGATCTCTCTTCCTTTTTCTGTTAGAATTAAAAACAGCTTCCGTACATATACCCAATAAAAAGTTTGAACTGGGAAATACGGTAAGCAAAGACTGGTTAAGTTTGAAAACTAGTAGAAAATCGAACTATCTCTGCACATTTGCTTTTGGAATTTAATTTTGATGATTAGGTATAAGTGTGTTATAATCACACACTTGAATTGTCTTATTCTTATCTAAAACAGGTTGGATGATCCAGTAATGTGGGGATTTAAAGGTTTCCCGACAATGAACTCCAAATTGGCACGGTGGGTACTTGCTGCTGAAGACATATGCTTTAAAAATGCTTTGTACTCTTATGTTTTTCGAGTTGGTATGTGTGTTCTTAAAATTCTCTATAATTCCATTTTTGAATATCCATGTCTAGGTTCTAGATTTGGACTGAGGACAGCGATACCTAAAACTTAGAAAGAATATATAAAGAGCAACTATATGCTTTCGAGATTTAATAACTGGCCTGAATTCATATCACATATCGCAATCATTACTATATACAAGCGACTTGAGACCTGATAATTCTACAGAAAAGCATGTCCTTAGAGCGGGATTGCTCGTCATTTTATTTTTTCTGCGCACCTTGATTTGTGTCTGATAGAGTTTAATGCACAGGAAAGTGCATACCCATTACAAGGGGTGGTGGAATATATCAGGAGCACATGAATGAAGCTCTTGAACGTCTGAGCGATGGAGAATGGGTAGATACCACATACCTTAAACCTTGATCTATGCCCTACATTATGTTGTTTGATTTAGATATTCTTTCGCGAGTTCTGTAATGCTTAGCAATCCGTGCATGCAGTGGCCAACAAATCTGCATTGCCAATGTTATGATTATAATATGAAGACCACCCATGAATGGGCCGCCCATTTCTAATGTCATGTTATTGATTTGGGAACCACATAGCTTTGTTTGTCGAGGCTTGAGCCCGTATATTGCCGAGTAATTTGTCGATTCAAGTGTTTGTTTGCTTAACCAAGTGATGTTAATTGTTAACCTTATGCTATTAACTCAATCTACAGTTGCATACATTTCCAGAAGGGAAGGTGTGTCAAGAAGATGCTCCCATCAGACAGCTGAAATGGGGAACTGCCAGTCTGATTGTTCGCGCCCCTGTAACTCCAATTGTTTTACCTATTATTCATCGTGGATTTGAGAAGGTTAGAACTTAGCTAGTCATTTTTCCGTTCTTTCAATCACTTATCATTCATTCATTTTGTTTCTATCAAATGTTATTCGAACAGTGCTGTTTGTGCGCGCTACCATCATATTTTCATGATGTTTTCGCATTACGAGTTTTGTATTTTGGAAAACAGTACCTGCGATTTACATATGCCTCTAATTTCAGGTGATGCCTGAGAATTTTATGTTTGGCAAGCGCCCTCCGTTTCCACTGTTTAATAAACACATCCAAATGGTTGTTGGTGAGCCTATAGAATTCAACCTCCCAGAATTAAAAAGGTCAGCAATATTAGAATCACGAGGAATGTCATTCTCGAGTTTGCAGTGGCCAGTTCTTTCCCCTAGCGGTCTAGATGAAGCTGCACAGAGATGGCTGTATTCATCCATTTCTGATCGCATTCGCTCCGTCATGGAAAATTTACGCTGTTTTAGCAAAACATTGTAGCATCACTACTAAGTGTCAAGTTAGTCTATGTATCTGTATGAAACATGTCAGGCAATCATATTATTACAACAAAAGCCTTCATCAGGGATATTATGATTCACTGAAATGGACAAAGAGATGTCACTGTGATCTACATACCTGAGTCTCTTGTATTTGTTTCTTACTAATAATATACTGAGCTGTTTTGTATACACATAGGGAAGCCTTATTACAGTCGAATGAGAGCCCATATAATGTACTTTTGACTGCATAAATTATGTGCAAGACATCCCAAGTATAGTAAGAGTAGAGGTGCTTCCCTCCCTTTTCAGAAGGTGTTTTCCTTCCTTCGCAGGAGGTGTTCGAGGTGGCTTCGCATTCGCCACGTCTCTGAAGAAAGGCTTCGCCCGTGAGACAGTTGATTGCTCGGAGATATGCTTCGCCCGTGAAGCAGTTGATTGCTCGGAGATATGCTTTGAATTGGATGAGTAAAGACGCCGCAAGACTTGCGCTTCAATGAAGATTAATTTACTAGATTAGCTTGAGAATTTCAATAGTCTTGTACAACACATGTATACATCCCATCAAAAAAACTAGTAAGAGTACACAGCATCAATGGAACCAGAAAAATGATGTTCTGTGGCAAATTGGAAATAACTTCAAAAAGAAAGAGGAGGACTATTGGGAATTTTTCATCTCCTTTGTGATGCAAGCTAGCCAATCTAAGCCTTCACAAAGACCATCACCTTTAATAGCGCAAGTTCCTTGTATGTGCCATTTTCGATCCTTGAGCTCCAACAGACCTAATTCTTCACTGACTTCCCTTGGCGTCATGGCCCCTTTCTGAAAAATAATGAAACTGAGTCATGAACTGTTCTGCAACACAATATTTCTAGTCGTCCATTTTTTCTCTCTTCCCAAATGAGGATACAGATTAGATAATAGACGCATACCTGGTCTTGTTTATTAGCTAAGACCAAGATCGCGCAGTTGAGCAAAAGTGGGAAGTTAACATTGATCTGATATAAAAGAAGATTTGTAATCAGTTAACCGGAATGTGGTTGAGAATGGGATGTTGTTATTGCCTGTAAGGCTGTGTCTCTTACCTGAAACTCAGCTTTTGCTGTCCCTATTCTTTCACGATCCGTTGAGTCAACGGCGAAGATCTGCGTGAAGAGAAGTCGTACTCAGATCAAGGTCCCATTTAGTTTAAATCATTGAGATTAAACAGTATATTTCTCTTGGGTACAGCACGTGTGAAGACGACAATGTAACAGTGGAAATACATTTGGTACAAATTTCAAGGTGTATGGCTAAACATTCTTACCAAAGCATCCAAGTTATCGAAGTAATGACTCCAAAGCGAACTAATCCTCTCCCGGCCGCCAGCATCCCAAACCACGAACTTAACCTTTTTATACTGAACTTCTTCAACATTGAAACCTGAGGAGCAAAATAAGGAATACCATCAATGTCACTGTTCACATAGTTCTAGTTAAATTAAATATATACACTAGAGAATCCGAAACAGAAACAATATTGAAAGAATATATGTTTCAGTAACATGGTAATTGTTCTCAGTGTGCGAGTGAGTTCGTTGCTTTTGAGTTTGTGGTCGGTCTCTGGAATCTCAGTGAGTCTCTAGTGTTCGGGTGTGGCTTTTTAGCGTTTGTTTTCCTCTTTGTGTTGTGGTCCTATAGTCCTCAGTGTTTTTTATTTCGGTGGTGAAATTCCACTTATGAATAAAAAAAAAACATGGTAATTGTTCAGATCATAACTTATTCAAGAACTTGATTTTAAGTACCAATGGTGGGAATGTCTTTTACTACGTTTCCGGTAAGCAATTTGTACAGTATGGTTGTCTTCCCAGCATTATCCAGTCCAAGCATCAGAACCTTCATCAACATAATCTCAGATAAAT
This sequence comes from Rhodiola kirilowii, assembly GCA_033675215.1. Lineage (NCBI taxonomy): Eukaryota > Viridiplantae > Streptophyta > Magnoliopsida > Saxifragales > Crassulaceae > Rhodiola > Rhodiola kirilowii. Next base: position 1,085,886 of record CM066199.1, read on the forward strand.
AAAAAACATTTTCAACAAGGTGATTTCCATGCTACATATCACAAGTGATAAGCTCTCAAACAATGATTAGAACACAAGTAAAGTGAAACGAGATACTAAGATTCATACCTTCATTTCTGTGTTACCCAGGATGGAATCCAAGAGCTTCCGAAAAGCTTGACCCATGGATTCCTTGTGTATTTGATCCCTCAGGGATGAGTTGCTTTGCATATAGAGGAAGTAGTTCCTTCTTGTCATGTGGTTGACTTTCATTCTTGACCTGCAGTTGACTTTCGTAATTGAGTCCCCAAACTATCGTCAAATTACAAATGTTCTTGAATTTTACAGTTTTTCTAATGTGGAGTGGAGACAAAAGGATCTGATTTCAGTCAAGAGTGGAACTGTCATGATCTACATCAAAAGTGGCCTGATGGCTGGAACTGAGGGTTGAATATTTGATGGGAAAGCGCAACATATAGGTAAGTACAGAGCTTATGTATCAAGCAATCCAAGTACAAAGCATTTACATGGCCCATCAGGAGCAGAGCTGCACATTAGCTGGATGTACACTGAGAGGTGCAAAAGCTCAAAAGGAGTTTAAGAAAGACGACAATCCGATGTTCTTCATCTCCTTGAGTGTGGAAGCTAGCCAATCCAATCCCTCGTAGAGACCGTCTCCTTTGAGAGCGCAAGTTCCTTGGATATGCCATTTTCGGTTCTTGAGTTCAAGGAGACCTAACCCTTCACATACTTCCCTTGGTGTCATTGCACCTCTCTGATAAACAAAAAAAATATTTTTTTTAGTTGAAAATTGTTTGTGCAGAATCGGTTTGGTATTATAACTAAGCAGGAGGTTCAGCTAGAGTAGGAAAACAAGATGAATATGAGCTGCACATCAACCTAGCTTCCAAAAGCAAATATGATCGGAAACGGACTAATTTTCATCAGATAGCAATTTGGAGTCGAAGGCATTTTCCATGCTAGCAGAATTAAATTGCAGAGACATACCATGTCTTGTTTATTAGCGAAGACCAAGATCACGCTATTGAGCATAAACGGGTCATTGATGATGGTCTGAAAAGAAAAAAAAAGAGATATTATCAGCGAACTAATAGCTTTTATAGCACAACTGTCGTGAATGAAAATGATGCAAGTTCAAATCTTTACCTGAAACTCTGCTTTTGCCTTATCAATTCTTTCGCGATCCAACGAATCAACAACATAGATCTGCACATAGATCATCACAATCAGCCTATCAAAGCTATGACATCTACTCATTAAGACATACCGCTGAAAGTTTTCAGGAGAGTTTTTATACTAAAGTAGTGTGTTCACAATCAGCCCATCAAAGCTACAACTCTGCTTGATGTTGAAAATTCTTACCAGCCCATCAGTATTGTTAAAGTAGTGTCTCCAAAGCGGCCTTAACTTCTCTTGGCCTCCAACATCCCAAACCGTAAACATAACATTCTTATACTGAACTTTCTCCACATTGAACCCTAAAAAAGTGCCAATTATCAAATTCGTCATCTTCAACTCTCATCCAAATGCACTACACAACTCTGAAATGATACTTTCAGACAATTTTTCATATCCAGATAAACCAACAACAAATATATAAAAACACAACCAGCTAAAACCTAAACAACATCAAGATCAGATCATAACTGAACCACCTGAGTCACTTACCGATTGTGGGAACAGTAGACAACACTTCTCCTATCTGTAATTTGTACAATATGGTTGTCTTCCCAGCTGCATCCAATCCAAGCATCACAACCTAAATCAACAAAAACCCCCCCAAAAAAAATCACTACAAAAATTCACGAACCCTAGATCACACGATCAGACAACAACCACCAATTCAACATACCCGCATCTCGGCGTTACCGAAGACGGAATCGAAGAGTTTCCGAAACACTTGACCCATCGTTGCTTTCGCCTACAAATCTTCCGAAGTCGTACACAAATCAAAATGGTGAATAAACGATCACACGAAGACGAAGAACGTCGGAAGGATGAGCGCAACTGAGTCGCCGTAGATGGAGTCTGATTGAAATGGAAATCTGATGAAGGCAAGGGCTGCTGCTGATGCTGTGCAAGCGATTTCAGATTGATTCCTTCTAGAAGGATTATTTATATATGTATTTATTAATATTTACTTAATTCAATTTCATAATTTATAAATAATAAAATTAATTCAATTCAATTAATGAAGCTAGTAATTATACATACTACGATTTTCTTTAACTAATGAAGAATACTCCAAATGCCTGCTAAACTGATTCTTTAACTAATTCTCTGGATTGGAGGAATGAAAGTTGGTTCTTGGTGAGGCTTATTTTCTCTTCTGTTTCGGAAATTTTGTCTTGTACCTCGCGGACGATTTTCTCAGGAGCCCGTTCTTTGAACTGCACAGAGAAAATCGCACAAAGATGCAGCATGATTTTAGCTTTGGAATGCAGCAGTGTGAAGTAATCATGAGTAGAGTTTACAGGATTATACATACATTAGGGGAATTTAGTCGAGCGACGAGCCCATCATACTCCGTTTGCATTTTGGAGAGACGCTTAGATAGTCGTTGGACTTCAGCAGAGATGTCAACCATATCAGCTAGAGGAAGATACGCCTCCAGCCCTTCACCCACTACAATATGGACTGATTGGTTTGCATCCGCTTCACAACACAAAAAAGTCATGTCACTTGAACTGAAGGTAAGTTGTCGTTTTATAAATGGGATATAAGGCCAGAGACGATCGACGTTTTTACCTGGAGGAGAATCTGTGAAAATGACGTTTTGCAACTCTAACCTTGAGAGAAGGGACAAAACTTCCTTCTCTTTCTGCAAGAAAAAAATGGAGAAGGTTAATAAAATTCACAAGCGAGCAGATGTATATATTTTTTTCCCGAAGCCATCAAGTAGTCAAAACATATTTATGAAAGGAAGGTGATAGTGCTTACTGATATATATTGAACAACGTCAGGACTTGCCACGATGGAAGCGGATATACGTTTTGCTGGCTCAACAGAATACTCTGCTCGTGCATTACGTATTGATCTCGTCTGTAGAAGATAGAACAAACAGTCCATCAGAAATTATCAGGGATGGATAGCAATACAAAAGAGAAGGAATAACTCATTCCCACCAAAGCTTGTAAATTTTCAAACTTCTTTATGGAGGTGACATTCTTGAGAAGTCCAGTCTTTGGCCAAGAAGTAACTATAAGGGCTTCTGTCCCAGAAGGGAGAGCCTTCACATTATTCGAACAGGGAGGATTAACCACAAATGTCAACAAAATAGGTAAAATGACACATTTACCTACGAGAAAATATAACGTTATTATACCTGCCACAGTTCTTCAGTCACAAATGGCATAAAAGGATGCAAAATTTTTAGTATATTCTCGAAAACATATAGAAGAACTGCCTGTGATACGAAAGCAGCAGACTTCGTCCCAGAATAAAGGCGAGCTTTACTAGCTTCAATATACCTGGACGTTGAATAACACTGGACATGTTAGAAAGAAATACAAAGACAACGTGTCTCAATAAAAAGGGGAAAGGCAAAATTTGACAACACTCTTCAAGAAATTTAAGCTGTTTTAATTATTTGATCACACGACCAAATGTATATTCTTGTAGCCAGAAGCTCTGACAGTTTCAGTAGGATGAGAGGGACTAAATTTCAACAAGCTGGATTAAGCCTTACAAAGTCACTCACGGGTCTGAATCTTCCATGCCAAACAAAAGAAAAAACTGTAAATAGAAGTGTCTTGAAATATCAAAGAAAACACACCAATCAGCGAAGTCACCCCAAAAGAAATCATATATTCCCCTTCCACAATCTCCAAAGAAAAATTTATCATAGCTTTTAGTGACCTCATCAATAAGCAAGTGTAGTTTCGAGATCTGTACATAGAATTCGAATTAGTCATTGGTGAACTTTTCTCTTGAAAAGGAAAAAAAATGAAAGGAACATTATGTCTGTCTTACCACCCAACTTTCTGGCAATGGTAGCGTTAGCAGCGTCTCTTTCGTATCAAACTGGGAGAGCATCGTCATGTTTTGTTAGAGCAAACAAGAGAAAAATATATTTTAAAAAGAACAGGAAAAAATAATCCAGCTTCCCATTTAAACGGGATAATAGATCATACGATATGTTTCTCTCAAATGATAGAGCGTGTACCAAATAGACATGTAATAGGTCCACAAATTTTGGACATTAAACATACCCTGTAAGAGTAAATTCCATCCCAGGCAGATGAATCATCCTTGCCTGGCAAATTTTGGAGAATAAATTTGCCTGCATTCCATAGCTTGTTAACGAATGCTTTGTTGGCAGCCAATCTCTCAGTGGACAAGTTAAGGTCCTAATAATCAAGAGGGCTTATCAGTATAACACTATAGGCGTAAGGCATTGATCCGACACTTTTCTTTACGAATTTTTATGTGACACACCTGACCAGGAGTTCCTAAGGCTATAGAGAACCTTAAAGCATCCGTGCCAAACTCTTTGATCGTGTCGATTGGGTCAATAACATTTCCTAATGACTTGGACATTTTTCTTCCCTGATACATTGAGCTTATGTTACAATCAATATAGAGAACTAGATTACAAAACCGATAACACATTTTATTAACCTGTGCATCCCTGATTAGTCCATGCAGATATACAAATTTAAAGGGAACTTTGCCTGTGAACTCAATCCCCATCATCACCATTCTCGCAACCCAAAAGAATAGTATGTCATGCCTGCCAATACGAGGAGTGACCTTATGTTATAACTAAACACGATAAGATTGGATGAATGTATTAAGTGAATAAAATACATACCCCGTTTCAAGTACAGTTGTGGGATAAAACTGTGAGAAATCAGCATCTGACTCGTCTGGCCAACCAAGAGTACTGAAGGGCCATAATGCACTGCGGACAAATTTAGATGCTCTTAAGGATCACATCATATTCGCTTGAAATTAAACCAAGTTCAGATGGCAGATGAAAGGGCTAACCAAATGCCAACTTAATATCTGCTAAACCCATAACATCAATTTTATAGCTAGTGCAGATGATGGCGGGATTAAGTCCCTAAAATGCTCTCAGGCAATTGGTATACTGTGAGACGAACGTAATATCAATTAAAACTTAACAAACCTTGAAAACCAAGTATCAAGAACATCCGGGTCCTGATATATTTCAACATCCTTTCCATACTGTTTGCGGGCTTTCTCAAGAGCTTCATTTGAGTCCTTAGCAACAATGTAATCTTCCTCACAATCTCTACCAACAACATACCAGACAGGTATTCTGTGCCCCCACCACAGTTGTCTACTGATACACCAATCCTTAATATTGGAAAGCCAGTGATTGTAGATCTGAACAGGAAAAAAAATAGGTTAAAAAGCATGATGTGATTATTTCAAGCCTGCGCCATCAACAACCCAGGTTTCTGAGATACATCAACCATTTCTGATGGCTTAGAAACCAAGTGCGGGCATTTCTGGTTGACAGATGACTAACATAGAGGTGACAGCATGACAACTCTAGTTATGGGATATTCATTGTTCATGCTTCAAGGTTGGTAGAAATTACATGTTTTGTACCATCATTTCAGTTACCTTTTCAAATCTTTCGGGAATAATGGTTAATTCTCCTTTTTTGACAGCATCAAGGGCCTTTTCAGCTAGGGGCTCCATAGTCACAAACCATTGCTTACTGACAAGAGGCTCTATTATCTAGTAAAGTAAAAATTAAAATGTCAGAAACATTTAGCCGGGCGTGGTACTGGTGATTCACTAAACGAAAGTTTTAACAAATCACCTCTCCACCACGTTGAGATCTCGGAACCCTTGAAGTGTGTGGTTCTTTCTTAACAGCTAACTTGGTCTCCTCTAGATCTGCCCACACTTTTTTTCGAGCTTCAAACCTATCAAGGCCACTAAGCCAAAAAAATTCCGATTCCATATTATGTAGAGGATGCCTCTTCAATCTAATATATATACGGACAATCATCTAAACAGGATACTGCAGTGTGAGCATACCGGTAGAGTACAGCAACCTCATTAAGAGTTCCATCCTTGTTCATGACATTAAGTATTGGGAGTCCAATTTTTCTTGCAAGGAGATAATCATTATGATCATGACCCGGGCTTATCTTCAAGACACCAGTTCCAAAGTCTTTATCGACATACTGTTACAAGTTAATATTTGTACTTGTGAAATACTTTAAGACTGATTCATATATATGATAAAGCACAGACCAAAGTACAAGCAGATAAGTTGGTTTCATTGTTTTGGACTGATACTGAATTATACTCTTCTAAGCTCCTGAGTTTAGTATCTTCAAAAATATGGATGTGTATGTATTGTACATATGGAACAAAAAAAACGGTATATGGAGTCCAAGTACCTTGTCAGCAATTATAGGAACATGGCGGCCCAGTGTCAAAGGTACAATGGCATTCATACCGATATACTTTGAGTAACGTTCATCCTGCAAAACTTAAAGCCCATTTAGTATGCCTGCCTAACAACAACATCCGCTATACAAAGAAAATTATTCACCGTATACATACACCCGGGAAAGAGAGCATAAAAAATACATCAAATGATCGGGAAGCAACCATAGCAACATCAAATTATTCACCTTGTTTACATCCAAAAATATAATCAGATTTATTAAAGAAAAGCTCAACTGCTTAAAATTCTGAGGTTCTTACCATAGGATTCACTGCAATAGCAACATCACCAAATAATGTTTCAGGGCGTGTTGTTGCTACGGTCAAGAAGTCACTCCTACGGAAAAAAAAGATTTCTATATATAAACAAGGCATCACTACAAATGCTAGCAGTACAACAGAAAAATTTAGCTGATATCAGGAAATGAATGGGAAAATCATTTCTGAATTCTGATGAGATCAGTTTGGTAGCACTAATTCATGCAGTGCAACAGGGAATGCGAAACATTTTAATGTCGGACGGAACTAAGTTGTCATGCTTTCTACAATCTAACAAGTAACAATACATTATTTTGAAGAATCAACTGCCCTACAGAACACGGAACTTATGAACTGTGCATATTATACCTTGAACCTCCTGCAACACGATATCTAATATAATATAAGAACCCAGGTTCTTCCGAGTATTCTACTTCCTGGTCATGAGTAAAGATTATTGAGGTCAGAATACATAGAAGTGATGGATTCTACTTCTAGGCTAACTGTAACATACCAAGTCTGAAACTGCAGTCTGCAAATTGGGAGACCAGTTAACCATGTAAGAACCTGAAGGAACAGATAGATGAAAGACTTAGTCTTTCTGGTATGGTCTTCATTGTGTAATAGCAACATGAACTCAATGAGACAAGCATGGAAGTACAAGTATCATTAACCAAATTACACAAGCATTATAAGAGATCAGAAAATATATTATTAGCATTGAAAATGGTCACATATAATACATAGTGAAACAATTATTATAAGTTATACATCACATGTTTATCAATGTGAATGACAAATAAATACCTTGGTAAATCAGACCCTTTTCATGAAGCCTTACAAAGGCCTCTATTACAGCTCCTGCAAGTATAAACTGGCTCTGTTAAAAAATAAGCAAGATATATCAAGAGGCTCTACCAGTTCTGAAACTGGCATGTACATGCTTTCAACTTTCAAGTGTTTCTACAATAGTCATTATATGGTCCCTTGAAACAACTTTCAATGAATTTAGAGTCAAAGCTCTGTTAAACTGAATAGCCTTATAAAAACTCTCTTACGACTTAGCTGCTCATCAAGAGTGAAGTGTTCTCGACTCCAATCACAAGAGGCACCGAGTCTCTTGATTTGATTCGTGATAGTGCTGCCATACCTGAAAATGTAAAAAAGATTTAATAAATCAAAACTACTGAGCCCTTAAATGTAAGTAAAAGGCCAATTGTGAATATAGATAAATATATACTTCTCTTTCCACTCCCAAACTCGAGTTGTGAAATCCTCTCTAGACATGTCCATCCGTTTTATTCCTTCAGATGCAAGCATCTTCTCCACGACCAACTGAGTAAACTAAACATAATGTGTATGGATATCTAGTAGAGACTCTAAAAACAAATTTTAAGATATGAACTAAAGAGCAATTTGGCCACTACATCTACTACTCAAAAATGGATCAGGACATATAAATGATAAAAATATGAGACTATGTTAAAAATTTAAGTAATAGAACCATGCCTGAGTTGCAATTCCAGCATGATCTGTGCCAGGAAGCCACAATGTAGGTCTCCCTTGCATGCGATGATATCTGGCCATAATATCCTGAGAGACGAAACTTTATGAACTTTACAAGTGAACAACACAATGTGAATACCTAGGAGCATGCTATCAAGGTCTCATAGAAAAACTACTCACTGATCTTGCCACCAGTGATGCAATGAACATAAATACCAAAAATAAATGCAGGTTCTACAGATGCGAAACAATTTGTAGTACGACTCTGTCTATGTAACATAATATATGGCCCTATAGTTGGATAAAATGAGCCAGAGATTTCATTTAAGATCCCAAGTTGAATAATATGGGCGTTCCTCCCGCCACACACCTAGTATTTTGAAGGATGTCATAAACCATGAAATGATCCAACTATTTCCATAATGCACCTTCACTTCTTAACAAGAAGTGCATTACAAGTGCAAGCAATGGTTACAAAACAATTCAGCATGTCCAGCACAAAGATGAACAAGCGCGAGGTCGACAATTTGCTCAACCTCAAGAGTAACAAACATTGCATGTCCCATGTGCAGAGAACCAGTAACATTTGGGGGAGGCATTGGAATCACGAAAGGATCACTTCCTCGCTCGGATGTTGGTTTAAAGTAACCTTGAGATTCCCACCTAAAATTAAAGATACACGAACTTAGAATAATAAAAAAAGACATTTTTACAATATAATTAAACACACACACATGCATGCTTTTTTTATTAGAAAAAAGAAAATAAAAGAGAAAGTCTCTCTAAACTCCACCGAAAACATAAAACCTGGTACTAATATATCACCAAAAAGCATACTACTCATAATCATTAACATTTTACTCGTGACAAACCATATCAGCTTAAACCTAAAACTGCATTCATTACCATTTGTATATCCTTTCTTCTGCTGCAAAATCAAATGACTTGGCCACCTCTGGAGATGTAAATACGCCTTTTTTTGATGCCACAACTATTCAAAAAATAATTACAATAAGAATCACAGTGGGAAAATTCACATCAATACAATTACAAAAAGTCCCAAAATCTTTTTACAAATCAATCAGGAGCTAATTCATATTCATTATATTCATGCTTATGAAGTTGAACTGACCAGTAAAACAACGACGCTTCACACGGCGTTGAGAGAGGAGAATTGGATTGAACTTGCGCACTGAGCAAGGCGACAATAGACTCGGGCTGTATACGGACATTTTATTCACTGAATTCATTGACTAGCGGTTGACTCAGAGCTCCAACAGATGATGATAAACCCCAGCTATGAAGCTTCTTTCGGTTCGGTGAAGGAGATGATGATGATGCTGACGAAAATTGTAATCCTACCCCACCATTTATGTTTAATTAAACATACACCCCTCACGTAATCGTCCTCACACTAAGCAGCCTCTATGTAAGAAAATTATCAAAATAAAAATAAAAAATCTTATTTTTTTTAATTTTTTTACATAAATTACCAATGAAATATTTTTAGTGTATTTTCTTCTGCGGGAAAAGATCAGGTGAAAAGTGATACTTTTGGTGAGAAATAAGAAGTAATCTCATCCATTCATCTTTGTCATCAATGACTATGATTAATTTACATAATACGTTGCTTTTCAAAGAATAATCAGTAGTATTACATAATTAGTAGTTTTTCAAAGGATAATCCGTAGCTCTTATATACACTGCTACGGATTATCCTTTGAAAAACTACGAATTATGTACTGCTACGAATTATCTTTTGAAAAGCTACGAATTATGTAAATTAATCTTAGTCATTGATGACAAAAATGAATAAATAATCACCCTTCTGTAGTAGTCGAATGAGATTACTTCTTATTTCTCACCAAAAGTACACTTCTTACCGGAACCTAACCTTTTTTCTGCAGACAAAATTCCATTCCAATGAAAGTATTGCATGGTGGAATCTTTGGGCGTGACTCTTTTTTGACAGACATGTTTTTATCTGTCAGTTATGACTTGTGACTCTTGGTGCTGCTGTTGTTCTTCTTCTTTAACAAGCTCCCAAACTTGCCAATCATGGCCTTCTTCTTCTTCTTCTGACCGGACTGGGAGATACTGTTATTTCCAATATGATCGATGTAACCATTTTTTTCGTCGAAGCTTATTTCACCAATGTCCACAAATTCCTCGTCACACGATTCTTCTTCTAATTCCTTTTCTTGTGAGGAATCCTTTTCTTGCATCGCTGCGGATTCATCATCCTGCTTCTCATCCGTCTCTGAATCTCCTTTCATGTCCCGAAACAGCCTGGAATCAGTTAGAATCGCCTCGTCGTCTGCAATGTGATTTTCATGCTTCTGCTCGATTTCATTCTCATGTTCGTTAGTTTCTGGTATGGTTGATTTGGGAAGAAAATCATGGCTGTTTCCATTTTCGACATGCGCGCCATTCTCTTCGATTTTTTTCTTGGCCACAGCTTCTTCGAGTAGTTTAGATAATTCCTCAATCTTCTCGAGCGCAGCTGTTTCTCTGCCTCGCAACTTTTCGTTTTCAAGGCTAGAATCTCGTAACTTGCTTTCATTCTTTAACAGACTTTCCTTCAGTTTCATGCTTTCTGATTTTGCTTCGCCAAGGACACTTTGCATATATGCCACCTCTGATTCAGATTCATTCAGAGACTTCATCAGACGAGCCTTCTCACTTTCTGCGATGGCTCCTCCTTCCTCGAGTTCTTTCAGTAACTTTATCAGTCTATTTATCTCGTTTTCTAACGCAGACTTCTCTTCATCTGATTGCTTTACGGAACGTGCCAGCTCTAACTTGCTCTCCTCCCATTCAGCCTTCGATTCTTCGAACTGCTTCTTAAACTTTTCGATTGTGACCATCAGGGAATCAACTTCATGTCTCGCATCATCGAGAATTGTCTCGTATTTCTCATTCGTCTCCTTCAATATATACTTGAGGTCATCTATCTGACTCTCGTAAGTCTCATGCTCAGCTTGTCGAGCTAGAAAGTTCTCCTTGGCTTCTCTAGCTTCAGACGAGACTTCATGTAGCACAGTAGCAAGACTCTCCATGGCCTTCTTACTCTTTTCTTCCTCATACCGACTGTTCTCCAACTCGTTCATGAGCTTGTTCTTCTCCTCGAGCATGCTTCGGACATTTGAAGCCGTGAGCTTCTCGTTCTCCAAGGCCTGAAGTTTCTCCTCCTGCGCAGTTTCAAGCTCGATCTTGAGAGATTCAATCATTTTCACCATTTCAAAAGCATCAGCCTCAGCCTTGGCAGCTCTCTTCTCAGCTTGCTTAAGGTCACCTCTCTGCCGTTCAAATGACATTTCCAGCAGCCCAACCTTCTCTTCAAGATCGTCAATTTTCACTTCTGCGTCTTGCAACGATTCTCTAGCCGTCTCCATCTCCGTTTCAACAGAATTCAACGATTCTTTCATCGCTCTCTCTGAACCATTCGCATCCTCCACTCGATCCTCTAGCTCTTCAACCCTCTTCTTCCATTCGTTGACTAGATTATTCTCATAAGCCTCAGCCATTCTCGAGGCTTCCAGTTGAATACTCGCCTGTTCAAGCGCAGCCTCGCTTTCTGCGTTCTTCTCCGTAAGGATTATTACTTTCTTCTCCGCTTCCTGCAAAAATCCTCGAGTTTCCTCCAGTTGCATTTTCACCACACTCAACAAATCCAACGCAGTTTTCTCCGTCAGGTTCGCTTCTTCCACTTCCTTCTCTAGCTCCTTCGCCTTCTGCTTCCACTGCTCAACTACATTTCTCAGCTCGGCCTCTGCCTCCCTAGATGCCTCGAGCTCAATATGAAGATCGTCAATCGCAGCCTCAGTTTGAGCAATGTTCTCCGTCAGGATCGCTGTATTCTGTTCAGATTCTTGCAGTAAGCTCTCAACCTCTTCTAGCCTTTTTGTGGCAGAACAGAGTGATTCTGTGACTGACCTTTCTCTCGTATCCGCTTCTTCAACTCGTAGATCGAGCTCCTCCACTTGATGTTTCCACTCTTTCACTAGACTGATCGAATAAGCCTGTGCCAATTTTGAGTCATTCAGATCGCTGTTTAGCTCCTCGATTTTAGCTTCCAGCTTCTCCCCGAATGATCGAGATTTCTCTAGTTGCAGTTTCAACAACTCGACTGCCTCAATCTTGGACTCAAGCAAGGCCTTCGAACCGGTGATCTCCTCCGTGAGAATCTCCACTTTTTCACGATAAGTTTCCAATTCTTCACCTTTGGCATCTGCCAAACTGGTGGCCTGATTCTTAGCATCGGAAATCTCCGCTAACTCTTTCTTCACTCTTAAAACCTCTTGCGTCACGGATAGAAAAGCATCAGCATCTGACGTGTGTTGCGCTCTCAGATTCTCCATCTCTTTATTCCACAGGTCTTCCTTTTTTCTAGCGGTCTCCGTAACTCTGATCTTCTCCATCTCGGAAGCCTCCTCAGCTCTTTTCTGACCAGCAACCGCCTCGCTGAGCTTCTCATTTGCATCTTCAGCAATCTTACGAGCCTCTTTCAGCTCATCAACCACTTCAGCCTTCTCCTTCAGAGCTAGAGCCAACTGATATTTCGCCATTTTCAGATCCTCTTGTAAAACTCTCACCCGAGCTTCCAAATCCAACACCTTCGGAGCTCGCTTTTGCTCCACCTGCAAAGCCAAAACCATAGACTCAAATCCTGCATCAAAAACTACACTCAAAATGCAAATTAAGCCATCCAAAAACGTCGAACGTTACCTCAAGCGCCGTGCTGAGCTTCGAGGCTCTTGCATCCACAATCGACTTAGAATTGACGACAGGCTTAAGAACACCATCTGAAGCTTTTTTTCTTATGGATTCTGCGCTTGGCTTCGAATCGACGGGTCTTGAAGATGCCTTGTGATCAACGGAAAGGCGAGAAGTGAGCAGCTTCACTGGAGTTTCAGTGTCTGGCTTAGAGACACTTCTGCTCAATTTGCTCACTGATCTTCCACTAGTAAGAGTTGCTGTCACTGGTGGACCTTTCTTCACTGAAGAATTTGTTGCTGCAGATCTGTCCAAATTGCAACTCCATTAAAACAAAATCAACAACACAACAAACCCTCAAATACACAGCAATGCTACAAATCATGATTCAAATCAAATCCATTTCCTGCAAACAAAACCAGACATGACTGAAACACATTGCTGATTTTCTTAACAAACCCTAACTCCATTCATCATCAGACACCAACTTTCTCACAAACCAAGAATCAGATCCAACTCGGAAAACCCAGTCCCAGAGTAGTGTTCAATTAACTTACTTAGTCCTTGTCGACATGGTGTTCGACGAAATGCTTCAAAAAACTCCGAGCTTGATTTTTCGGAACAAACGGTGATCAGTCTGATATCAACAATTTAAAAGCTAAAAAATCGCCATTTCTGTGCTTCAATCTCCTGGCTTTGATCAAATTGCTGTGATGTGGTAAGAGACGGAGTCGTAGACGGGAGAGATTGAAGCTTCAGTGGACGATGGTGTTTCCAGTACAGTTATTTACAGAGGGAGAAGATGAAGTAACTGGTTTTGGTGGTTATGGATTTTGTCGGCGGTTGGATTGTGAAATGACCAAAACACCCTTCGACGCTCTGGCTGATCTGCTGACGGTGATTGTCATCGCCAGAGTAACTCCAACGAAAACTTGATAAACGTGGTGCTAAAGATAAAATTACGTTGCTGATACAACGGTGTAATCTGGTGAGTGTGAAAATGAATCTGGTGTGTTTGAAATTTTTTGGATTCGTCTTTACGTCTTTATTTATACTATTAAAAATTTAAAATAACTAAATTTAATAGGTGAACAAAAAAAATATACCATTTTTTTATGGAAAAAATATACCATTTTTTTTATGGAAAAAAAATACCATTTGTAAAACTAAATTATTTAGACTCTTTGTATTTTTGTATTATTAATGCATGTAATATTTTTGATTTAAATAAATAGTCTTGTACGCGATTCCTACTTTTTCATAACTCAATTTTATTGAAGGTTTTGTCAGATACATTTCAATCGGGAGCTGCTAATCGCACCCCCCTCACGACAAAAACTTCCATGTTAAATGACTCAAATGCCCTCCCCTTTCTATTTAATTACATTCATATGCCATATTCAATTAAATAATAATTAATATTCTATAAATTAATTGTATCATATTTATTTATTATTATTAATCAGAAAATATTCTATAATAATTAATAGTAAAAAATTAAAATAAAAATACAACATGTAGCAATTTTTTTAAAATTTATATTGTACTTGATTTTTTTAAAATTTTAATAGAACTTATAATTAGGAGTGAGTTTGAGTAACTAAATAAACAAAATTTCCATGGTAGAACTTATAAAATCTCTTCAACTAGAAATGGAGGTTTGTACTTCCCTCCTCTTTCACAAGCAAGAATACACTTTAGCATCTTACCAGTAATATCTACATTTTTTAAATTAACAGTAATATCTCATTAATTAATATATATTACATATATTAACTTCTAAATACATGTAAGTTAAAATTATTAACTATAATATATGTAATATATTAATACTAATTTTTAAATATTTTTAAATCATCATTTATAGTATATAATATATATTATATTAATACTAAATTTTAAATATTTTAAAATCATTTGTATATATTAATATGAAATTTTAAATATTTTAAAATCTTTTTTTAGAAATTTTAAATATTTTAAAATCATTTTTTATAATATATATAATATATATAATATATATAATACATATAATATATATAATACATATAATAAGTAGAAGGGCAGAATAGTAATTTTACCTGGGCCCCACATGGGGGGTGTGGGGGGTGGGGGGTGTGATTAGTGGTAGCCATTTCAATCATTCTATTATCTCAATCAAAAAGAGAGAATAATAGTGTAGTGCACATTAATAGTAATGGTAATATAGGAAAAAGATCAGGTGAGAAGTGATATTTTTGGTGAGAAATAAGAATTAATTTTATACATTCAACTTTGTCATCAATGGCTAGGATTAATTTACATAATACGTAGATTTTCAAAGGATAATCTGTAGCATTATATAATTCGTAGCTTTTCAAAGGATAATCCGTAGCTCTTATATACATACTGCTACGGATTCTCGTTTGAAAAGCTACGAATTATGTAATGCTACGAATTATCTTTTGAAAATCTACGAATTATGTAAATTAAATCCAGCCATTGATGACAAAAATGAATGAATGAGATTACTTTTTATTTCTCACCAAAAGTATACTCTTACCAGAACCTAACCCTGGTAATATATTGCTTCACCATCACCAGGATATACACATTTATATAGCGTGATTTTTTATTTGTATGTTTTTGTTTTCTTCAATAATTAAAGTTTTATAGCAAATAATGGAACAGGGTGTAGTTTGTCGTCCGATCAATCTAATAATTGAAAATAATAAATAAAGGTGATAATTTATAATGCGTGATTGAAACATTTGAAAGTAACATATCAACTAATTACAAAACTAATTTTAATTATTATATGCAATCAAAGTGATCAAGGACTCACAAAGGGAGAGTAATCGCATAAAGTTATAACTGATGAGGTGTTCATTGTTAGGCACCTAAGTCCGAGGGAAGAGCATTACAAAAGACTAGTCTGATGGGTGAGAGAAACCGTTGTGTTTAAGTATCTAGGTGTGGAAACACCTAGCCAATGTGGGATTGTAACACTGATGAACGGCAGTTTGTTGCCCATTTTTGAACAATAATTACTGTCTAAGCTGCTGCCGCTCCAAAGTACTCTCACAAGAGATTTGTTGTATGTAAGAAGTGAAATGAGTGCAAATGACATTATATGGGTTACAGGCATCATGGAGGTGTGTTGTGCATGATTGAACAATTGCAGGCATGGACATCAAGCATGGGATGAGTTTTACACATTTATTATTGGAGCATGTGAAGTTGTGGGACAACTCAAAAAGGTCTTAGGAATTAGGATACCCATTGTCAAGTTATTTTCCCTTTGAAGTTTAAGAATCAAGTTCTCTTGAAAATTTGAGTTCCATTCCTGATAGGACCAAAACTGAGGTAAAGAGTTGAATGAAGAAATAGAAGAGTAATTTTGTTATTGAACTGAGATACATTTTCGTACAAACTTACATAATTTGTGTTGCTTTATTAAGATCATAGTTTTAGAAGGAAAATAAGAATTGAATAAATGGAATTACAACTTTTGACATCAAATTCACACCACAAAATCTCAGCAAAGCCTTGTGCTACTATCACAGTATAGGTTTGGCAGAAATGTGTCTTTCAACAAGCCCTGCAAGAAGCTTGCGTACTTGGTTCCAAGGAAAAGCCTCTGGATACAGAGGAGAGCACTTTTGGTGACCTCTGCATTATCGTGGTTCATTAGTTTCATGACGTGCTCCTTTGCCTTGAGATCAGTGACAATGATACGACCAGCCGGGTGGTGCTGGATGAATTGAGAGAGATCAAAGCATGCAACTGCAAGAGCTCGTGGGTCGCTGGATGTGTCCATGATGGTAATAAGGACCCTGAGAATCTGAAGCACACGGCACCAAAGCCTCAGAATGGAAAAAAGAGTTTCGAGAGATTATATTATTGTGATGTGTAATACCTGAAAATCGCTTTCTTCGAAGTGTGTAATGTTGTCACGCCAAAATAGAGGATCTTTATGCATTGGGGACCAGTCAAGATGGCCCAAGAGTACCTCTTGTTTGTACTTGTCGAAAGAACTAAACTTTTTGATGCTATCCTTCAAACCTTCTTCAAGCTCGTTCAGACCCTCAAGTAAGTCCTACGAAGTAAGACGAGGTTTGAAGATTACGTAACCATGAAAAACGAGTTTCGAACTTTGGAAATTTTTCAAATTAATCAGCACACAACTACTCCAAACTTCAATTCATATCTCATCGCACTTATTTTCTCACATCATCACTCCATGCCTGAGCCTTCAAGCTCTGAACAATTTGCGGTAGTCCAAGGTCTACCATTTGAGCACCAAATGTTCCTTTGTGGAGCAAATTCTTGAGCGTCAAGACAACAACCCTAACAACCTGCCATTAAAAGACATGAAGTTCGTGAATGATTCAAGAAGAAAATTTCACTAGTGTTACATAGGGCCGACGCAGGCCACGAGCACTTAAAAATTCAAATGGGCCATGAACTCATTGAGGCCATATATCTCACCTTTTCCTTTGTAGAACCCTTAACAATGCCAATCAATTGTGGCAAGGTTTTAGATGTGGCCATGAACTCAATTGCTGGCTCATAAAATGATAAGAGCCAAATGCAGAGACAGGTTTCATATAAGAGCTGCAAAAAGCTTAAGAATGCACATTATTGGGAACCTGCTACAAGTTTTAATTAGTTAACACTGAATTTTATCAATTAACCAGTGCATTTACAGGCTATATGATAGACTGAAATCCATGTTAGTCCTCCAGCATGTGGAAGGTTACCTGGATAGATTGTTGAGTGGACGCCGGTGTAATTAGAGGAATGAGCAATTTCACCCCATCTGCCTGAACAAAGGAAGATCTCACCACCGGCTCCTTCAGTAGGGTGGCTAAACAGCTTATTGCTGTCAGAACGCCACGACTAGGATGGGAAGGATTCTTGAGCTAAAGTATAAATAAGTAAGACAAGACCAGAAAATGCATCACAATATGATCATACTGTCATGCATATCAACCAGAGACATTAATGGAACTGAAGTTGCGAACTATCACATAATCTAGTTAAAATATAGGCTTTCAGTTACAGTGCAATAATTTCAGTTCGCCTTACATAATATCGGGTGTTTCTGTCATTTATCATTCTGCTAGAATGGTGTAAAGTAGTCAAATGGTATCATAATTAGACAATAAAGCACACCTGTGCACAAAGCCAGTCCACTAATCCTTTCAATACATCATCAACTGTAGTGTACTGATTCTTCGCTTTGGAGGATTCTCCATTTTGAAAAGCAACATCCCGAGACTTTGGCCGTTCACTAGAATTTCGTGCAATGAAAGTATAGATGTTAATCAAGTGCCAATGAAGATAAAAAAAAATAAAAATGTAGTGCCAAATATATTGACTTTGGTAGATGACATCAATGGTTACCTTAGAATCAAGCCAAGTAACCTACAGCTCTTCTCCTGTATGAACCAGTTTCCTCTCCACAGCAATCTGAAATGTGGAAAATAGCTTAGTTGAGTTAGATGCAACTGCCTGTTCGACAAAAGCGGTTAGTATCTCTTATTTGGAAGATTTTATTTGGTGATTAACAATCCTGGGTCCAACAAGCATACAATGTTTTTAATTCTACCCAAGTCATCAAATCATAGTTGTTTCATTGTTTGCTACTTAGCTTTTACTTGGAGCAAGACATAAATAGAGATAAATACGATGAATCAGCAAGATGGTTAAGTACTTAACTTAAGAAGGGTTCATAAACATCATCACTTGCAAGAGCCTCGTCGTGAAATAATCTGGCCCTTTTCGGATTTGCTATGAAGAGAATAAATGCAAATTGGTTAGTCCACAACTAACATGAATTGGGAATATCTCAAGAGTTTATTACCTGTAAGCATTTCTTCAATAAGAGCCAACACATACTCCACAGTTTCTTTCTTCACTATATCACGCAAAATGCCAACAAATACGCCGACGTAAGCTGGGCCATCCTGTCATAAGTTCCAACAACACAAGCTATATCAAAAGCGACGTCAAGAAAATACATATATTCCTAGGATGCTAATACACTTTCTAATTTCTTTCCTTACACTTCATTTGTATGTGGCATGCATGCCTATAAAACATCTACATTAACAAACTAGCCTCACTTAGTTTTTCTAGAAACCTATGATTTTCCCAACTTTATCCTCGCTATACATAAACAAACTCACATCCACAATATGACTCCAAGTTACTCACATTTTCCCAATCGTACATATATTCCAAGACACCAAGGATTGGAGGGACACTGAGATTTGGACAAATGTACTAGACAAAAGGAAAACACAATCAAAAGGATGGAGGAGTAATATGAATTACATCATCCAACAATGTCGTGCGATAGCTGTGAGATCTTTTATCAAAACGCCTAAGAAGTTGAAGGCTTGTCCCTCTGATCAGTTTAGTGGTCATGTATGTCTCCCACGGAATATCTCTTTTTAAAACCTTCAGTAAGGAATGAAAATATTGTCAGAACTTGAGCTAAATTTCTCATCTGCATTTCGCAAAGTAAGTGACAACACCAAATATCTGAACTCATAAACAAAGCCCGATTCATCTATCAAATCACTTCACACATTTCAAAGTTTTGAAAATACAATCTTCCTAACTCCAAATCAATCCTCGGACTAAAATAAGAACACCCTTGATCCTAAATCTCCACAATATTCCCATCACGATCGGCACAATTCACCAAAACTCACTACTTAATTTCAAACCACAACAACTTTCTCATCGACTTTAAATCAAAACCAATAGCTGATTGAGAAAATAACCTGCTCAGTGGTCAATTCCGCCTGGTCAATCGCCATTGCCACTGACGGTAATCAGTCAGAGATCAAACCTGAACAGAACCAACAATCGATCGAATCAAACACAGTGATCAACATCAACGATTTCGACACACGCTGGGATAATGAAGAAACTGAGAAATGAGTCAGACGCACGTAGTTGGCAGCCGATTGCGGATCGGAGGGACTCCCAAGTCCGTCCCAATGATGGGAGTTGTCCGTAGCCAATAACTTCAATTAATTGGAAATCCGTCGATATTTGTATTTATTAGGAACATAAGGTACTGGTTTGTAATTATTTCCACTAATGCAAAAAAGGGCTAAAACTTTGGAGGAAAAAACTGGGGATGCAATTGTAATTAATTAAAGAGAAAAATACACATTGGTGTTTTGAACTATTAATATTTTTCAATTGAAGGTCCAAACTATTGATTTTTTCAATCAAGGACAAAATAAAAATTAAATTGACAAATTTTCAAACATCGAGCACCGTAGATACACCGTGATTAAATTGCTAACTCAATTATGTGAACCCTGTTAATAACGACTCAATAAAAAGGTCTATTGGTAATAAAGAAGAAAAATCGATTTTAATACGTTAAGAGTTCATGGTGAAATTGTCGGGTGATTTTCAACGGATTTACATGGTTGAGTTCACAATTTAATCACGATATAGCTACAGTGTTTGGTGTTCGAAAATTTGTCAATTTATTTTTTATTTTGCACCTGATTCAAAATATTAATAATTTATACCTGAAAAATGACGATAGTTCGAATCACGAATATGTACTTTTCCCTTAATTGAAAACCAATTAAGTCAAATTATCACAAACGAATCGGAAAGGGCAGCACGCCAGCAGCAAGCTGAGGAGAGAGAAACAGGCAACAGCAGCTTCGCTGCGCTTCTTCTCCACCTCGAAATCCAAAAAGATTCCTCCTTTCCGCGGATTCCATCCCTAATCCTTAAAATACCAAAACCCCCCATTTGATTTCATCCCATAAAAACCATGTTTTTCTCTCTTTCCTCTCCACCGCCACAAACTCGCTTACCTCCGCCATTCTCGCACCCTCGTTTCTCGCCTTTCGCTACCTCAATCGCTTCAAAATTCGTTACATTATCCGTGAAGCCCATTGTTTCTGGTAACCGTTATGCGATGACGAGAGGGTTTAGTTTGAGGAAATTTGGGGTTAGGTGCAGCAGGAGTTTCAATGGCGGCGAGAGTCGGGAGAGAGCCGAGGATGATGATGATGATGACGAGGAGGAAGAGGAAGAAGAAGATGTGGATAAGGCGTCTGTGCCAGAGAGATGGGATGTTGTAGGTCTTGGTCAAGCTATGGTAACATTTTGAATTTATTTTTATTTTAGAAAATTTGACATATTTAAATTATTTGTTTTTGATGAAGTTTTCTGTGGAGTATTTTTCCTGCAAAAGTTGAGCAATCTGGAATTATGAGTACATGCTGGGTTGAGAATTAACTTAGAAACCGAGATAGCAATTTATCCGGTACTGTATGAGTAATTTTTGATGGATTTTCATTGCGTGTGTTGGTAGGTAGATTTTTCTGGTATGGTGGATGATGAATTCTTGGAGAGATTGGGATTAGAGAAGGGAACGAGGAAGGTTGTGAATCATGAAGAAAG
Source organism: Rhodiola kirilowii (assembly GCA_033675215.1). Taxonomy (NCBI): domain Eukaryota; kingdom Viridiplantae; phylum Streptophyta; class Magnoliopsida; order Saxifragales; family Crassulaceae; genus Rhodiola; species Rhodiola kirilowii. The sequence goes on from CM066199.1 coordinate 1,107,234, forward strand.
GGGTAGAGTGTTGCAGGCTATGGATGGTTGCAGCTACAAGGCTGCTGCGGGCGGCTCACTCTCGAACACCTTAGTTGCATTAGCTAGACTTGGTGGAAAGCCTTACGGAGGCGCACCTTTAAATGTTGCTATGACAGGTAGTATAGGCAGTGATCCCCTCGGTGGGTTCTACAGGTCAGCACTTTTTTAAAACCGTTGAATATGCGCAGTTTTTTTATGTTCTTTTCACTTTTTAATTTGACAAATGGAAACAATTTTTTTTGGTAATTGTTTTGCAGGTCCAAGTTGCGACGAGCTAATGTCAGTTTCCTCTCCGAGGCTGTTAAGGATGGAACCACGGGAACGGTTATAGTCCTCACAACTCCGGATGCTCAGCGTACTATGCTCTCATATCAGGTTGACTAGTTTCCATGGCACATCTGGCCCAATAATATTAACTGAAAGTCAAGTTTTAGCGTAGTTGTGAGCCAAAAAGGTGTACATAAACATGATGTATTGTCATCACATACGTGCTCATCATTATGTAAACGATTATTAATGATCATGGCTTAGCCTCTCGAGTCGAGGTGAGAATAATAAGCTGATCCAGAGCGCTTGAAAAAGGTCTGGTTTCTCTTATTAATACTCCTTTCTCTAAATCTTTTTTTTGTTATGTATTTCAGGGCACATCATCTGCAATTAACTACGATTCTTGCTTGGCTAGCATAGTTGCAAAGACGAAAATTCTAATAGTTGAAGGCTATTTGTTCGAGTTTCCCGATACAATTAAATCCATAGCTAAAGCTTGTCAAGATGCCCATAAAAACGGCGCGTTAGTTGCCGTTACAGCTTCTGACGTCTCCTGCATTGAAAGGCATTATGATGATTTCTGGTAAGACACTAGTGATCACTGGTATTTCTCAAATATATGTTTCTGTTTTCGGGTTTAATTGTTTTTTCTTCTGCAGGGAAATTATCGAGAACTATGCCGACATTGTCTTTGCAAACAGCACTGAAGCAAAAGCCTTTTGCGACTATTCATCAGACGAAAACCCCATGTCGGCAGCAAGGTATCTAAGCCACTTTGTTCCACTAATCTCAGTCACCGACGGGCCAAAAGGTTCGTACATTGGAGTAAAAGGAGAAGCTATATTTATCCCTCCATCACCTTGCGTACCCGTTGATACATGTGGTGCTGGCGACGCATATGCATCTGGTATTTTATACAGCATCCTGCGTGGCCTAGCGGATTTGAAAGGTATGGGTGACCTTGCAGCTAAAGTCGCAGCAATAGTCGTAGGACAACAAGGTACTCGGTTAAGGGTTCCCGATGCGGCTAATGTGGCACAGTCACTCGCATTCCAAATGGAGAATTCTGCGGTGGGCTCTGATCGATGTGGCTTCTGATTCTGAACGTGATTCTAGTTCGGATTCCCAGTATGTTGATTTATATTTAGTTCTTATGTATTCCATTCCTCTGTTCAAAACTAACATTTTAACATGCTTCTTATTCCAGATGGAAGTGTCAACATAAATATTGCACTTGCACTCCACTGTTGATAGTTTTCAAGCTTCTGAAACTAAGAAGAAAAACAATTACCCTGTAAATAAAGTCCCTTGTACTGTATATAATTTTAGAGCTTTTCAATAAAAGTGTAGAACATGACAAGTGTAATTGAACCTAAAAATGGTTGGTCAAAATTCAGTGTCGTATTAAATATTGAGAAATATAAAATTGATTTTTGATGCCCAATCTCTCCATGAATTAATTACTTAATGGCTGGTGTTAATCACCCCCCTCCCCCCCCCCACCCACACCCATGTGGGGCCCAGGTGTATTTCTCATTCTACCCTTCTACCTATTATATATATTATAAAAAATGATTTTAAAATATTTAAAATTTCTAAAAAATGATTTTAAAATATTTAAAATTTCGTATTAATATATACAAATGATTTAAAAATATTTAAAAATTAGTATTAATATATTACATATATTATAGTTAATAATTTTAACTTACATGTATTTAGAAGTTAATATATGTAATATATATTAATTAATGAGATATTACTGTTAATTCAAAAAAATAAATTATGGACCTTGTCAGTGAGTTGTCTATTTTGTCGTAATGTATCAGTGAGTTGTCTATCATAATGTATTGTCAAATCTATTTCTGTCCACTATGTATGAATAGTATAATTTTCTTTTGCCAGAGAATCTAGTTAGTGAGTTGTCAATCTTTGTTTCGTAATGTATTGTCAAATCTGTTTCTGTCCACTACCTATGAATAGTGTAATTTGCTTTTGCCAGAGAATCTTGGCAGTGAGTTGTCTATTTTTGTTTCGTAATGTATTGTCAAATCTGTTATTTCCCACTAACTTTTTGGATTTCAAATTTTAAACGTACATAATGTAGTCTATATAATGGATAGACTTATAAGTAGCAAGTCACTCACTCACACTTCTTTAAGACAACCGTATCTCTCTACGATGGATAATGATAGTTTTGCGGGATTTTTAAATAGCTGGTCATACGGGAGTGATCCTCGCAGTGAGGAAAGTATATCCAACAAGAATCGGGATTATACATCCGAATTCACCACAAACCAGGTTAGTGTCATTATTGTATGCTTGTTGAATCTAATTTAATGTTGAGCTATCCAATCAATTATTATTCGTCCTAAATCCAAACTAAACGAAATAAATTATTATTCGCCCTGAATAAAATAAAACTAGTTACTCACTCACTCCTAATTATAAGTTCAATTAAAATTTAAAAAATCAAGTATAATAATTTTTAAAAAATTTGGCACATGTTGTATTTTAATTTTAATTTTTTTGATTTATAATAATATAAATAAATATGATACAAATAACTTATATTAGGCAAATTAATTTATAATATTAATCATTATTTAATTGAATTTAAATTAGCATTTAATTAAACTTTAAAACATATACAAAATTAAATGGCATAACATGTAAATATGATTGTAAATAGGGGTAAAATTGTCAAATGAGCATGAGGCCCACAAATTTTTTTGTCTTGTGAGGGGTGCGATTAACACCTCCCTTACTTAATTTGGCCAACAAGGTGTTGGTTGACCACTCGCCTTGCAATATATAAGTTCTTGTGTTCAAATCTCATCGTGTTATTTTTCCTTTTCACATTTTTATGAAATTTTCCTAGTCATACCCAAGCAGGTACTACCCTCTCGCGAAGGCGTGCTTTGAGTTTGCCCTCTCGCGGAGGCATGCTTTGGGTTTAAAGTTGAAGGTGTCGATATGACCTGCGCTTCATCGAGTGACTCAAGTTCAAATCCGAATGACAGCTTTTACATGGATGTGGCTGTGCTTCAAATATGCTAAAAATATATATGTACTCGAGAAATATCCTATATGAAATGTAAACTCACTATCAAAAAAACATTACTTAATTTGTAGTTTCACTTTATTCAAATAAGATGAACAGAGCTAAATGAAAACAGTTACGAATTTTTTTTCAAAAACATTAACCTTTTTTGAGATATAAATTTGTACTGTAATAAATTAAAAGGAAAAGTCTGGGCCGTAGATGGGCTCAGCTCAAGCTCTCTTTGAATATTAGGCTGGCCCATTAGAATCATGCCCTGCTGTCAGGCGCCATCGGCTCTAGGGTTTATCTGACCCATTTCCCGGCGTCCGACGAGCTCTCGCACCTCTGACCAGGTGAGCAACACAAAGCCTCTTGCTCAATTTTTTTCGTTTAATATGTTTTTTTAGTAAATTTTCTTATTTTCTGTATTGATTGTGATCCAATGAAGGCGCTTGACGCCAGAAAGTTTCATCACATTTGGATGGATTGTGTGAATTGTGATGATTTATGGTCAAGCTGGGAGAAGGTTGAGTAGTTTGATTAGGCATTGATGTCGTCCTCTTTTTGTAGTCGTTAGATTTTCTTTAGTGTGAAAACGCCTTTCAGTGAGTTTGATGGTGTTGAATTTTGTGTTTTCTGGATATTTGAAATTTAGGGATTTTGAGCAAATTTGAAATTGTATCTGGTAAGAAATGGAGCCTTGAAATCACAGCATAAGTTTGATGGGTTGACACTGTTGGTTGTGTAATGTAATTTCGGTATTGCATTGGGAAATATGTGAATGTTTAATTTGGTCGCCTTCTTACTTCTCATTTATCATAATATGCAACCTTTTGCTTGATAAAAGAGGGATTGATTTTTTGTGTTGATAGACTCATATAAATACTTGGTTTGATATTCGTACTCCAGGTGAGCAGTTGAGAATTGGATGAAAAAAAGGAAAGATTTCTGGCTATTGCGACTGCATTATTTCGTTTTAGAAGAAGATAATTTCACCGCTGGAAGACCACTTGACACATAAATTTCTCTACAGAAGCATGAAAATATTTGCGCTTCTCAGATCAGTATCTTGTCATTCCACCAGCATAAAGTATAGCAGACTTCTCCAGTCACGACACTTCCAACCTGATTTTGTTCCCAGAGACCCCAAGTCAAAGCCCATAAAATACAAGTATCCCCCAGTATATGATCCTTATGGCCCTAGACCACCACTTTCAGAGAAAATACTCCAATTAGCTGAGGCAATCGCTACCCTTCCTCCGGAAGAGCGTATGATAATTGGTCCTACGCTGCGAGAGAAACTCAGGCATCCAAAGATGAAAACAATCTCAACTGAAGGAATGGACATTGGATCTGCTGGAGGGGCAGGCCCAGCAAAAGCCGAGGAAACAAAGGCAGAAAAAACTGCATTTGATGTAAAGCTGGAGAAGTTTGATGCTGCTGCGAAAATCAAAGTGATAAAGGAAGTCAGGGCTTTTACAAACCTTGGTCTCAAGGAGGCCAAAGATCTAGTCGAAAAAGCTCCTGTTGTACTAAAGCAAGGCGTGACTAAGGAGGAAGCAACTAGCATAATAGAGAAGATAAAAGCAGCTGGTGGAGTTGCAGGGATGGAGTAAAAGAATCATACCAATTACCAGATCATCCCCTTGTCTAGGGCTACCAAGACAGTTTAGTTTTCATTTTCGGGCAACCATATTTTTTCTGAATTCGGAAATAAGCCAGATGGAGATGCAATACTTCCCCGTTTATATACCGCGCAAATCGCTGTCTTCTTTGAGAATATTATAACCATGGCGACTGGGTAGAATTCAGCATAAAGATTTACAGGGAAAATAAAGTTGCGTGAAAATTGTATGTTTTTTGTAAAGATCAAGAAACACTGTAATCTTCTGGTTTGATTGCATGTAATTTTCAGTTGATCTCATCCATTTACAATTTTGAACATTCGCTTGTTGTAGTCAGTTTATGCTTCATGCCCTTTTACACTTTACAGACAAATGTGAGCTACGCTAATGCTACAAAATTTACAAAGAAACACAACTTACCAAATACAAATAATAAGAAACTTCATGTACTTAATTGTGAAATTAAGAATTTAAATATTTTAAAATCGTTTATCTTTTCTAAAAATAATCACACAGTGTTGGAATTGCTTCCTCGTTCAACCACTCATCGAATCTAGAGCGAGCGCAACACTTCTTCGTCGTCGTTTCCAGGTAATTTCAATCCCCAACTTCCGATCTGCGTTTTTTCGCTTTTTTCAACTGCGATTCAGCTTTCAACTGTCTCACTTCTGTTCGGATCTGAGTTTTTTTATTAAATTTTTTTTTACTCAAGTGTTGGCGTGAATTGCTAATCGGTCGATCGAGTGGTCGGTGCTGGAGGATTGGTTGTGTTGGGTTGAGGTGAGTTTTGTTTCAAAAGCGTGGAATTTGTGGTGATTAGTTTCTTTGTTGTTATTTTGATATGGATCTGCTTTGATCTGATGATATGTTGTGTGTGTGTGGTGGTGATGATGATGGTGATGTTAGGGGATGGCGTCGAAGAGGATTTTGAAAGAGCTCAAGGATCTGCAGAAGGATCCTCCTACGTCTTGCAGTGCCGGTATTGGATTTTTCTTTTCATATGATGAGTGATGCACTAGGTTAGGTTTGTCGTCTAATTCATGAATTGTGGCACAGATGCATGTTTGGTTCACTATAATATGATTCCAGTTTTATGTTTCGTTTGTATCAGCCAGCCTTTATTCAATGGATACCTTGTTGCTGGAAAAATGTTTATTCACTTTCATGCCTGTTAATTACATTATCCTTTGATGTTAAGTTGTCTGGGGTATAGGTGAAGGGAGAAAAAAAACCTACTAATAAGGATGTAAAGAAGTGTGTATGTGTATTGTTAACCAAGCAAAAGCATACACATTTGTTACTGTATAAATTGTAAGCTTTTTATGGCAATTATGCTGAACCACGGATCATATTTTTTATGTCAACAGAATGGATGAAAAGAGGATTGCCTAATGATCCCAAAACTTGAAAAATTTGTGTATACTTACTAGTTAAGTTTTAGATTGTGTCTGATCTGAGAAATGCTTTCATTCAGCTAGTGCATAATTTAGGATTTACGAGTATTAATAAACTGAAATGTTAGAGCTTAGAGTAGATTTAGCATTCCGTGCTACGATATAACTTTAACTGAATGGGTCCTTGAATTTTGGACATTTTATTGTCAAAGGAATTCACTGATTCGATGCTGGCTACCGTTATGAAGTATAGTCACTTATATGCACTTCGTATGGTCCAACGAGTTACTTTATTTATCTTAAACATTTTCATTTGTCTATTGATTTGTGTTTACAGGTCCAGTGGCAGAAGATATGTTTCACTGGCAGGCAACTATCATGGGTCCAGCTGACAGTCCATATTCTGGCGGTGTATTTCTTGTCGCTATACACTTCCCTCCGGATTATCCATTTAAACCACCAAAGGTAATGCTTAGTGTTAATTGTTTTGTACGGAGTTTATCGAGTTATTGACATTTACAGTGCAATACCTGCCAGGGTCAAATTTAGTCAGGCCATTCTTTATGGCTTATATAAATGTGAATGGTCTAATTGGTACTCTTTGCAGGTTGCTTTTAGGACCAAGGTTTTCCACCCGAACATCAACAGCAATGGGAGCATCTGCCTAGATATCTTGAAGGAACAGTGGAGTCCTGCCCTGACAATTTCCAAGGTTTGAATATCCTCATGCAAATCAACCCATGTTGCTCATCATTTAAAAATTGAGGCTTGAAGTCTAACACAATCAATTGAAGTTGGCACCTCCTGATGAACCAGCGTGTGATATATCATCAGCCTAAACATATGCTCAGCTTGTGGCTCTTGTTGCGCAAAAAAAAGAAGAGGATGATATTCTAATATCATCATGAAACTGATTTATACCTATATTGACATGTTACATTTCTGTTTCAGGTGCTGCTCTCTATCTGCTCCCTATTGACTGATCCGAACCCAGACGATCCGTTGGTACCTGAGATTGCTCACATGTACAAGACCGACAGAAGTAAGTATGAAACTACTGCAAGGAGCTGGACCCAGAAATACGCCATGGGTTGATAGACATGAATCCCCTAGAAGACGCAGTACTTGTGTATGACCTTGCACTGCAGTGTATGAATCTGATTTCTATCTTTCAGTTAATTTCAAAAACTGAAACCGTTTATAAGGCTCACTTGTCAATATATGGTATTCCAGGGATGAACCAAATTTACATTGCTGTTTGATATTTAAATGATGTATAAAGTAATGGTGGTGTTTGGTTTGTAGTACAGTATTTTTCCATCATATCAAGAATTTACACTAAACCAAAACATATCCATCAGTAACAGCATCGCTTCTACAATAAATCGTAACTTTCTACATTATTTTCCGTGAACATTAATAGAGGCGAGCATATTCAAAACCAATAGCTACTAACAACAGTCGGAGAAAAGCTCTTTCTTCTTCCTCCTCACAAACGTCGCCCGCCGGCGGGTGCTTTTTGTGTTCGTCGCCCTGCTGTAGTGTTCCTTCATCCCATCCCTTGGTCACCCTCGCTTCGTTCTTCCGCCGCCATCTCCGCCTATTTCTCGTCGTTTTCTTCCTCTGCCGGTTCCTCTTCCATGACATCGGTCGTTCCTGGTGCTGCGGAGGCGTCGTCTTCGTTCGTTGCTGTTCCAGAGGGTTGATGGCGACCTTTTGCGCCGGCCACGGGGCTGGTGTTGTTGATGGGGTTGTGCGGTTGTGGGAAGGTTTGGTGCGGGTTATGAGGTATTTTGTTGTGTGGTTGTGTGGTTGGGGTGTTGCTGTTGGTGGTGGTGTGGGTTTTAATTGTGGGTATGCTGCTGTTTTTTTATGCTGGTTTTGACGACACAGTTTTGGACTAGAGGCCTTTGGCGCGTTGTCGGTGTTTGTTTTGAAACTGTGTATAAGTATTTTTATTGATTTTTTTCTTTTCTTGTTCTCTTGCTTTTATTTTTCTTCGGCCGCACTTGTTGTAATCGCAGTTTTCTATCTTCGGTGGTCCGGTCACTTTCCTCGGCGTGAGGCGAAGTGGAGCATGTCACTGCTCCCGGCTAGTTAACTTGTCCTAGCTCTTAAGTCCTCTTTGATGCATTTTATGGAGTTTAGGTGGCGTGCTACCATTGGCAGGAAGCCGACTTATAAAGATCACTTGTTTAGCCTTGCCCAGTGTTCAGGGAAATTTGGCCAGAGCTTCATTGTCGCTTCGAAGTTGACTGATGAGTCTCTTCTCCTATTTGGCCAGTTTGGCATGGCTTGGAGCTTGGAGCTTCTTCTGTGCGAAGATAACTAAGCAGCGGATGGATTGATTAACTTTGCGTGGATTAGTTTTCATGTTTGGATGTTCTATTCCAGTACTAGTTGGTCGGTTGTACTGTTGTTGTTATTTTCTTCTATAAAAAAAAATAGCTCCTAACAACAGTCTAGGTACCGGGTATTGGTGTATGATGTACTCTTTTCCACCACTCACTTTGTGTGGCATTGTCGACTAATTGAACTTGTACTTGTGCCTCAATAGATTTGTATCACTCCAATTCATACCCACTCTTAGAGCATATGTACCGGTTGTAATTTGAGGACGTTTCTAGCGAGAATTGGAGACGTTCGCGTCGAAAAAATTGTGCAGCGGTTTGGAGAGGACGTCCTCTACCCAGGACGTGCTCGAGCAGCACGTCTGAGCGGACGTTCTCTAATTCGGTTGAGGTCATCAGTTAACGCGCGGGGAACGATCGTTGGTGAGCAAGGGTTTGCGCGACGCTCTCATTCGATGAAATTTCGTTCCGTTTTCAAGCTCGCTTTACCCTAACCAAGCTATCAACGAAGATGATGATGAACAGTCGTTCCGCGTGTTTGGCTTCAACATTAGAATCGCGTCCGATGTTGACTTTAGACAATAATGTCTGAAGATAACGCAAATTCAGCATTAAAGTGTACATGGGGCAATTCACTGCGTGCTACGTTGACATTAGGAAGTAATGTATGAAGAGAACGTGGCACTTAATGTTGCGGTGGGACGCGGCAGGCTCTGCCTTGTTTGATTAATTATTCTATTGCTCAGTGTCAAATTTTCATCTGTAATTTAAATACAGGTACTTGTGAATTGATAATTCAAAAAAAATAGCTCCTAACAACAGTCTAGGTACCGGGTATTGGTGTATGATGTACTCTTTTCCACCACTCACTTTGTGTGGCATTGTCGACTAATTGAACTTGTACTTGTGCCTCAACAGATTTGTATCACTCCAATTCATACCCACTATTAGAGCATATGTACCGGTTGTAATTTGAAAACGTTCCTAGCAGGAATTGGGGACGTTCGCGTCAAAAAAATTGTGCAGCGGTTTGGAGAGGACGTCCTCTACCCAGGACGTGCTCGAGCAGCACGTCTGAGCGGACGTTCTCTAATTCGGTTGAGGTCATCAGTTAACGCGCGGGGAACGATCGTTGGTGAGCAAGGGTTTGCGCGACGCTCTCGTTCGATGAAATTTCATTCCGTTTTCAAGCTCGCTTTACCCTAACCAAGCTATCAACACAGATGATGATAAACAGTCGTTCCGCGCGTTTGGCTTCAACATTAGAATCGCATCCGATGTTGACAGTAGACAATAATGTCTGAAGATAACGCAATTCGGCATTAAACTGTACATGGGGCAATTCACTGCGTGCTACGTTGACATTAAGAAGTAATGTATGAAGAGAACGCGGCGCTTAATGTTGCGGTGGGACGCGGCAGGCTCTGCCTTGTTTGATTAATTATTCTATTGCTCAGTGTCAAATTTTCATCTGTAATTTAAATACAGGTACTTGTGAATTGATAATTCAAAAAAAAAATAGCTCCTAACAACAATCTAGGTACCGGGTATTGGTGTATGATGTACTCTTTTCCACCACTCACTTTGTGTGGCATTGTCGACTAATTGAACTTGTACTTGTGCCTCAACAGATTTGTATCACTCCAATTCATACCCACTATTGGAGCATATGTACCGGTTGTAATTTGAAAACGTTCCTAGCAGGAATTGGGGACGTTCGCGTCAAAAAAATTGTGCAGCGGTTTGGAGAGGACGTCCTCTACCCAGGACGTGCTCGAGCAGCACGTCTGAGCGGACGTTCTCTAATTCGGTTGAGGTCATCAGTTAACGCGCGGGGAACGATCGTTGGTGAGCAAGGGTTTGCGCGACGCTCTCGTTCGATGAAATTTCATTCCGTTTTCAAGCTCGCTTTACCCTAACCAAGCTATCAACACAGATGATGATAAACAGTCGTTCCGCGCGTTTGGCTTCAACATTAGAATCGCATCCGATGTTGACAGTAGACAATAATGTCTGAAGATAACGCAATTCGGCATTAAACTGTACATGGGGCAATTCACTGCGTGCTACGTTGACATTAAGAAGTAATGTATGAAGAGAACGCGGCGCTTAATGTTGCGGTGGGACGCGGCAGGCTCTGCCTTGTTTGATTAATTATTCTATTGCTCAGTGTCAAATTTTCATCTGTAATTTAAATACAGGTACTTGTGAATTGATAATTCAAAAGAAAATTATTTGATGAATAATAATAGGAGGTGCTAGATGTCGAACGATGTATAAATAACGCGAATAGAACCTCCTATTAAATTGAATAGTAACAAAAAAATACTATTTAAAAAGATTCTCAAAATGAAAAACTTCCTCATGTATACATGCTCTTACATAAATTTACACCGCTCAGTATCAATTTCACACGCTCTCCTGCCAGGCCAGGACCATCACACCCGTAATTTTTTATCAGTTATATGAAATATGAAAGCAGATCTCATCTCAATGTCACATCCAATCCAATCCAATCCAATCCAACATTACTTTATACTATCTCCAATGACTTCAACGCTTATTACACAACACGTCTCCGTCCCCATGCCCAATCAGTCAACGACCAATTATTCAAGCTTTCATATCCACTAAATAAAATATAGCTTGCATATCTTCAGTACGTATCATAATGGACCATTCCCCTCACACCCTCCACACCCCCCAGTGGGCACCCCCACACCCTCACACCCCCCACCCCCTCCCCCATGGGTGCCACGACAATTTCTTATTATACCCCCAACCAAACATAACTATTATATATTAATATTAATTATTTATAAATTAACATTAATATATATATATATATATTATAATTAATGAGATATTATCATTAATTCAAAACAATGTATAAATTAAATATATAATACATATTTTTTAAATATGAATACATTATTGATTAAACAAAAACTAAGTTATACTCAACATATATATAATACATAAATTATGAATCTAGTCACTGAGTTGTCTATTTTGTGTTTCGTAATGTACCACTGAGTTGTCTATCGTAATTTATTGTCAAATCTGTTATTACTACCTTTTATTAAAAGTTAATACATGAATGAATAGTATAATTTGCTTTTGGAGGAAATATGGCGCGAAATCACAAGCACGGGGCCTTCAGGAGCACAATTTGAAGGAAATATTGATTAGATATGTCTACCTTTTTATGTATTTATTTTTAGCATTGTTGCATGGTTTTTTTTAATCCAAATTAATGTTAGGCTACCCAATCAATTATTAATTAAACAAAATAAATTATTATTCACCCTAAATAAAATGAAACTATTTTTAAATATAAATCATAAATAAAATTTGTCTAAATAATATTTTACTACAATGGAAATTTTGTTTATTTAGTTACTCACTCACTCCTAATTATAAGTTCTATTAAAATTTTAAAAAAATCAAGTACAATATAATTTTTTAAAAAAATTGCTACGTGTTGTATTTTTATTTTAATTTTTTACTATTAATTATTATAGAATATTGTCTGATTAATAATAATAAATAAATATTGTACAATTAATTTATAGAATATTAATTATCATTTAATTGAATATGGCATATGAATGTAATTAATCAAAAAGAAAAGGGCATTTGAGTCATTTTGCTGGGATTTTTTTGTCGCCGGGGTCCGAAGAGCAGCTCCCATAATAATAGATCCTGATATGGGAATGACAAAATTAAGTATTATTTATTAACGCTCTGTTTGGTTGTAAGCAAGTAGAGAGAAAAGAAAATAGTTAGAAATTTTTTTTATAGAAAATAGAATTTTCTTTTTATTTGTGTTTGGTTTTGTATGGAAAATTCTACGAAAAATTTACTGAAAAATAAGGACATGTTTGGAGCCCCGCTCCAAACCCACTTGCAAACTCTAATCCCCAAATCCTCACCACTAACACCTGCAGCTTCCTTTTCAGTCGTAGCCTTAATCTTTTCAATTAGGGTTTAGTCAGTCCTAAAGCAGCAGCAACGCCGTTTTCCACTCGAGGATCCGATTCACCACCGAAAGTAACATCTAGATTCACATCCATAGCCCACGTTTCTCAATCGACACGAAGACAAGCACGAGCGAAATCGACTAGAGTTCGTACTCTGATGGATCCTCACAGTCGTCGTCATCGTTGAGATTCCGAGTGTTCGAACAAGGTTAAAATTTTAGAGAGAAAGTGAAGCCAGCGCTTTGCGCTCCTGTTCGAACAAAGGGACGAAGCTCTGATGGATTTTGATTTTCCTCTCATATTTGGGAGGAAAAGTTTTAAGGAAAATTGGGCTAATTTTCCAATTTATTTTCTATTCGTTTTTCTTTCCCATCTGCTTTCATAGTAACCAAACAGGCTAATTTGATTTTCCATTTCCATTTTCAAAACTTTACTTTTCCTTTAGTTTTCTTGGGCGTGGTGCCCATCTAATTGGGCAATTGGTTCTGTTTGTAGTCATTCTGGCGTTTCTAATAAAAAACAAAACAAAACAAAAATAGTTATTTTTTCTTTAACTGTAAAATGATACTTATAACCATAACTGTAATTAAACTCAAATCCGAGGGCTACGTTGTCAATTAATGTAGACAAAGTACAATAACCACTAACAAAGAGGGGTATGAATTACTATATTGACAAATCACGGTCCGGAACTATAAAAATTGACAATTAAGGACAATTTTGAAATATTTTAATCCTCATATAACACTTAATTAAAGGAAGGGAAAAGTACAAATTGGTGCCCCGAACTACCGCTCTTTTCCAATTAAAGATCCAAACTATCAATTTTTTCAATAAAGGGCAAAATAAAAAATAAATTGACCAATTTTCGAATACCGAGCACCGTAGATTCACCGTGATTAAATTACAAACTCAATCATGTGAATCCCGTTAATAATGACTCAATAAAAAAGTGTATTGGTGTTAAAGAAAAAAGATCGATTTAATACGTTAAGAGTTTATGATGAAATTATCGGGTTATTTTCAACATGGTTCACATGATTGATTTCACAATTTAATCACGGTGAAGTTATGGTGCTTGGTGTTCGCAAATTGATCAATTTATTTTTTACTTTGCCATTGATTGAAAAATTTGATAGTTTGAACCTTCAATTGAAAAATGGCGATAGTTCGGGACACTATTATGTACTTCTTGCCCTAATTTTGAAATTAAGGATTCAAAGATTTTAAAATGAAACTTAATTTATCCGCGTCCATATTACTTGGCCGTCAGCAGCATTTTCCCATAAAAAAAATATTCTAAATCATCATCATCATCAATTCATCTACTATTAAAATCCGCGTCCATGGCCGTCTGCAGCATCCCCACGCTCCCCTCACTCACTTCCTCAAAATCATTTTCATCGTTTTCGCGACTGAGCAGCGGTTTCATATCGCAGCAGAAGCAGCGGCAGCGGCGGCGGTTTCCGAGAATCTCGGTGACGATGGCGATGGAAGCTGAGAACGAGAAGGAGGCTGTATTGTTGAAAAAAGATATTGCTGAATTCTACGATGGCGCGTCAGGGATGTGGGAGGATATATGGGGCGACCATATGCACCATGGATTTTATGATGCTGGTGAGGAAACTGTATCGCTTTCCGACCATCAGTCTGCACAGATTAGAACGATCGAGGAGGCTCTGCGCTTTGCTGGATTGTCTGGTAAATGTTTCCCAGTTATCTCTTCCCTCCTCCATGCCCTAATTTTTTCACGATTAGCCTTTTTAGGGTTCTAGAAATTTTTGGAAAATTTTCGAATTATTATTATTTAATTAAAATAATTCTCAAACTGTTGTTTTTTTTTTGATGGGTCAAACTGTTGTTATCCAATGCCTGTTTGATTATCTTTTACAGGCATATAAGGGCATCATGTATTAAAGATCATCAATCTTTTTCTACTCATAAAAGTTTCTCTACAAATCTTATTTGAAATTGTTCTCTTAACAATGACAAAGGAAATAAAAGATCATCATACATGAGTTATAGGAAAATAATAAAATATATAAAATAAAATTTGTCTAAACTATAACATAATGGATCTTGATTTATAGAACTCGAAAAAGTAGAATTATTGATATTTTTTATTTTGTTTTCTAATTTAACAATTAATAAGTGTTGCAACAATTGGAATGGTTATGTTTTTCCATAAAGGACACGTGTGTGGTAATGATAGTCCTCCATTTTGGTCGTGAAATTGAACGAGCCATGCCACAAATTCATGACCTATCATCAAACAATCTTTCTTTTAAAACCTACTGTATTAAGAATGAAATATAAAAGATTGCATCTACAATCTTAAAAAAAGTTACCTGGCGGGTGATGTGGGTGGTTTTGGGAACGACGGGGGTGCTACGGGTGGTGTTGAGGCGGTTGATTCGGCTGGCGGGGTGTGGATGGTTTTTTGGCTGTTTCTCCTGTAAATATTTCTTCAAAGTGCACTGTAGAAGTCTTCCGCGGCTGCCGGAGAGGTTTTGAAGATGACGATGTGGTCGGTTGAGGCGAGGCTGTTTGTTTAGGTTGTAGTTTTAGCTAGTTGTGTATAGTTATGGCCGGGTAAATCGGTTTGTAGTTGTGGCCGGGTAAAAACCGGGTTGTTGTTTTGGCCGGATAAACACCGGGTTGTGATTTTTGCAGGGTAAAAATCGGGTTGTACATGTGATCGGGTAATAACGGGTGGTAGTTGTGGTCGGGTCAAACCAGGTGATAGTTAGGACCGGGTCCGACCGGACTTTTAGCTGGGCATTTGGTCGTTTATCTGTATAATGAGTGTCGATTTCTTATGTCGGCCATATGTTGTGCCCGATTCACGCGAGTCCTGGAGTTGTAACCGTTTGACGTGTTTCTATCAAAAATAAAATAAAATAAAAAAATCTCATTTGTAAATTTTTTTTGAAAGAAACAATTTGGGATTGAAACAATTTGAGCTGGATTTTTTTTTGCAGAAGAGGTTGGGAAGCAGCCGAAGAAGATAGTGGATGTGGGGTGTGGGATTGGAGGAAGCTCTAGGTACTTAGCGAAGAAATATGGAGCTGAGAGCAGAGGGATCACTCTGAGCCCGGTTCAGGCTCAGAGAGCTCAAGCTCTGTCGGTGGCTCAGGGATTGGCTGATCAGGTACAGTACAACAGTTGGTAAAATTAGTTATATTTATTGAGGTACTGCTGCTTGGTTAATAGGCTATGAAGTTTTGTTTTGTACTCGGATCTGAATCTGATGAGGTGAAATTGTAAACAGGTTTCTTTTCAAGTGGCGGATGCGTTAAACCAGCCATTTCCCGATGGGCAGTTTGATCTGGTCTGGTCCATGGAAAGTGGCGAACACATGCCAAACAGAGCCAAGGTGGGTCATGTTCATGTCTAGTACTCACTTTTTTGTAATGTCATAATTTAGCTTTGGCCTGATTTTTTCTTATGATTCTTGTTTAACTGGCAGTTTGTGAGTGAGCTGGTACGTGTAGCTGCCCCGGGCGCAACCATAATTATAGTGACATGGTGTCACCGGGATCTGGCTCCTGGGGAGATATCATTGAAGCCTGATGAGAAAGCACTTTTAGATAAGATGTGCAAAGCTTTCTTTCTTCCTGACTGGTGTTCCGCTACTGATTATGTTAATTTACTGCAATCTCTCAATCTCCAGGTAACCGAATGATATTGCAAACTAGAAATCCTTGCTGTTTGTTTTCTGTCCATGTGCTTATGTGGTGTAAATGGATACTTATTACTTGGAAGTATAACCGAGCAGGACATAAAATTAGCAGACTGGTCTGCAAACGTTGCTCCATTCTGGCCAGCAGTTGTCCGCACTGCATTGACATGGAAAGGCGTGACCTCACTTCTAAGAAGTGGTAAGTTTCTTCAAGATGCTGGCTGAGATCTTCTTTTTTAATTCCAATTAAGTAAGTTGTGTGTGTTTCTTTGAATTGGACAGGATGGAAGAGCATAAAAGGCGCATTGGCAATGTGGCTACTGATCGAAGTGTTCAGTAAGGGTGTGATCAAGTTTGCTATCATAACTTGCAAAAAGCCGGAATAGAGAGTTAAGTGGATGATGAAAATAAGACGCAAGGCAGACAGCCGTTTTTAGACAATCTTTGGATTGGAAGTTGAATATCAGGATTTTATCATATATGTGGCTTTGTGCAGACTGATTACATGTGCACATTTTGATGATATGTATTCCATGCCAGTTTCCAGCCTTCATAAAAGCCACTTGGCTACATTTCCATATTTCCTCAATTCCTTTTTTCTTCAGTATTGTTTCTAGTGTTGGCGTGAATTGCTAATCGGTCGATCGAGTGGTCGGTGCTGGAGGATTGATTGTGTTGGTTTGAGGTGAGATTTGTTTTCAAAGGCGTGGAATTTGTGGTGATTAGTTTCTTTGTTGTTATTTTGATATGGATCTGCTTTGATCTGATGATGTGTTGTGTGTGTGTGGTGGTGATGATGGTGATGTTAGGGGATGGCGTCGAAGAGGATTTTGAAAGAGCTCAAGGATCTGCAGAAGGATCCTCCTACGTCTTGCAGTGCCGGTATTGGATTTTTCTTTTCATATGATGAGTGATGCACTAGGTTAGGTTTGTCGTCTGATTCATGAATTGTGGCACAGATGCATGTTTGGTTCACTATAATATGATTCCAGTTTTATGTTTCGTTTGTATCAGCCAGCCTTTATTCAATGGATACCTTGTTGCTGGAAAAATGTTTATTCACTTTCATGCCTGTTAATTACATTACCCTTTGATGTTAAGTTGTCTGGGGTATAGGTGAAGGGAAAAAAAAACCTACTAATAAGGATATAAAGAAGTGTGTTTGTGTATTGTTAACCAAGCAAAAGCATACACATTTGTTACTGTATAAATTGCAAGCTTTTTATGCCAATTATGCTGAACCACGGATCATATTTTTGATGTCAACAGAATGGATGAAAAGAGGATTGCCTAATGATCCCAAAACTTGAAAAATTTGTGTATACTTACTAGTTAAGTTTTAGATTGTGTCTGATCTGAGAAATGCTTTCATTCAGCTAGTGCATAATTTAGGATTTACGAGTATTAATAAACTGAAATGTTAGAGCTTAGAGTAGATTTAGCATTCCGTGCTACGATATAACTTGTGGCTTGTGGCTCTTGTTGCGCAAAAAAAAAGAAGAAGAGAGGATGATATTCTAATATCATCATGAAACTGATTTATACCTATATTGACATGTTACATTTCTGTTTCAGGTGCTGCTCTCTATCTGCTCACTATTGACTGATCCGAACCCAGACGATCTGTTGGTACCTGAGATTGCTCACATGTACAAGACCGACAGAAGTAAGTATGAAACTACTGCAAGGAGCTGGACCCAGAAATATTCTGGCGGTGTTTTTCTTGTCACTATACACTTCCCTCCGGATTATCCATTTAAACCACCAAAGGTAATGTTTAGTGATAATTGTTTTGTACGGAGTTTATCGAGTTATTGACATTTACAGTGCAATACCTGCCAGGGTCAAATTTAGTCAGGCCATTCTTTATGGCTTATATAAATGTGAATGGTCTAATTGGTACTCTTTGCAGGTTGCTTTTAGGACCAAGGTTTTCCACCCGAACATCAACAGCAATGGGAGCATCTGCCTTGATATCTTGAAGGAACAGTGGAGTCCTGCTCTGACAATTTCCAAGGTTTGAATATCCTCATGCAAATCAACCCATGTTGCTCATCATTTAAAAAATGAGGCTTGAAGTCTAACACAATCAATGGAAGTTGGCACCTCCTGATGAACCAGCATGGCAGCATGTGATATATCATCAGCCTAAACATATGCTCAGCCTGTGGCTCTTGTTGCGCAAAAAAAAGAAGAGGATGATATTCTAATATCATCATGAAACTGATTTATGCGTATGCCTATATTGACATGTTACATTTCTGTTACAGGTGCTGCTCTCTATCTGCTCACTATTGACTGATCCGAACCCAGACGATCCGTTGGTACCTGAGATTGCTCACATGTACAAGACCGACAGAAGCAAGTATGAAACTACTGCAAGGAGCTGGACCCAGAAATACGCCATTGGTTGATAGACATGAATCCCCTGGAAGACGCAGTACTTGTGTATGACCTTGCACTGCAGTGTATGAATCTGATTTCTATCTTTCAGGTTAATTTCAAAAACTGAAACCATTTATAAGGCTCACTTGTCAATATATGGTATTCCAGGGATGAACCAAATTCACATTGCTGTTTGATATTTAAATGATGTATAAAGTAATGGTGGTGTGTTTTTTTTTGATACAGCAATGGGAAATACAATTCAGAGAGCAACATAACATGAAAAACAGAACAACAACCTAGACTAAACATAAACGCTTAAAACACAAATAAACAGGAAACGCAATCCGTGGTAAGCACGTCTAAACCTCAGCAGTTGAGCAGTCCACACGCACAAGAAGCTCCCAGAATCGTAGCTCACCAAGGAGGCCAAACAGCAAGAAGCAGCATATCCGCAAACTCCCAAAGAGCACTGAAGCACCAACCCCGTTTCTACAAATGAAAACCGGCCAAACAAGGTCCGGAAGAGCACCCGGAGGAACCAGCACGGACCATAAAAGGCTCGACCTCCGCCCGCAACAGCCACTGCTGTATCAAAAGCTGCACCGTCGCCAGCGCCAGCAAGGGAAAAGCAGCAAAAGCTGCACAAAAGAAAAGAAACAAACAAAGAGCAAGCTCAAAACTTGCAAATCAAAACTCAGCAGGAACTGAGACAAGCAAAGGGCAACCCAAAACCCAAAACATATGTACGGGCCTCCGCTTGACACCCCTACAGCCCCTCCCTCAACCACCACCCACAGCCAAACAACTCCACGCCGGCAACCTCCAACCACCCACAACCCCCAGATCCGAGACCGCAGAGGCAGAGGGAGGCGAAGGATGCAAGGGGAGGAGGCCATGGGGATGCGTGGCTGCAAAGGAGGAAAGGCCGAAGGAGAAGCCAAGCGGAGGAGCAAACTGAAAAGATGATCGGAGTCGCTGCTGGAAAGCTCTAGAAAGAAGGCAGAGAAAAAAGAAGAAAGTCTACCAAACGATTCATTAAGTAATGGTGGTGTTTGGTTTGTAGTACAGTGCCCTTTTGCTAGGAACGTCCTCAAATTACAACCGGTACATATGCCGGGTATTGGTGTATGATGTACTCTTTTCCACCACTCACTTTGTGTGGCATTGTCGACTAATTGAACTTGTACTTGTGCCTCAATATATTTGTATCACTCCAATTCATACCCACTATTAGAGCATATGTACCAGTTGTAATTTAAGGACATTCCTAGTAGGAATTGGGGACGTTCGCGTCGAAAAAATTGTGCAGTGGTTTGGAGAGGACGTCCTCTACCCAGGACGTGCGCGAGGATGTGCTCGAGCAGCACGTCTGAGCGGACGTTCTCTAATTCGGTTGAGGTCATCAGTTAACGCGCGAGGAACGATCGTTGGTGAGCAAGGGTTTGCGCGACGCTCTCATTCGATGAAATTTCATTCCGTTTTCAAGCTCGCTTTACCCTAACCAAGCTATCAACGAAGATGATGATGAACAGTCGTTCCGCGCGTTTGGCTTCAACATTAGAATCGCGTCCGATGTTGACATTAGACAATAATGTCTGAAGATAACGCAATTCAGCATTAAAGTGTACATGGGGCAATTCACTTCGTGCTACGTTGACATTAGGAAGTAATGTATGAAGAGAACGTGGCGCTTAATATTGTGGTGGGACGCGGCGGGCTCTGCCTTGTTTGATTAGTTATTCTATTGCTCAGTGTCAAATTTTCATCTGTAATTTAAATACAGGTACTTGTGAATTGATAATTCAAAAGAAAATTATTCGATGAATAATAATAGGAGGTGCTAGATGTCGAACGATGTATAAATAACGCGAATTGAACCTCCTATTGGATTGAATAGTAACAAAAAAATACTATTTAAAGAGATTCTCAAAATGAAAAACTTCCTCAACATGTGTACATGCTCTTACATAAATTTACACCGCTCAGTATCCATTTCACACGCTCTCCTGCCTGGCCAGGACCATCACACCCGTAATTTTTTATCAGTTATATGAAATATGAAAGCAGATCTCATCTCAATGTCACATCCAATCCAATCCAACATTACTTTATACTATCTCCAATGACTTCAACGGTTATTAGACAACACGTCTCCGTCCCCACGCCAATTAGTCAACGACCAACTATTCAAGCTTTCATATCTTCAGTACGTATAATAATGGGCCATTCCTCTCACACCCTCCACACCCTCACACCCACCAGTGGGCATCCCTCCACACCCTCACACACCCCCCCCCCCCATGGGTTCCACGACAATTTCTATTATACCCCCACACTCCCCAACCCAACATAATTATTATATATTAATATTAATTATTTATAATTTAACATTAATATATATATATTATAATTAATGAGATATTATCATTAATTCAAAACAATGTTTAAATTAAATATATAACACATATTTTTTAAATATGAATACATTATTAATTAAACGAAAACTAAGTTATACTCAACATATATATAATACATAAATTATGAATCTAGTCAGTGAGTTGTCTATTTTGTGTTTCGTAATGTACCAATGAGTTGTCTATCGTAATGTATTGTCAAATTGTTATTACTACCTTTTATTAAAAGTTAATACATAAATGAATAGTATAATTTGCTTTTGGAGGAAATATGGCGCGAAATCACAAGCACGGGGCCTTCAGGAGTACAATTTGGAGGAAATATTGATTAGATATGTCTACTTTTTTATGTATTTATTTTTATCATTGTTGCATGGTTTTTTTTAAATCCAAATTAATGTTACGCTACCCAATCAATTATTAATTAAACGAAATAAATTATTATTCACCCTAAATAAAATGAAACTATTTTTTAAATATAAATCATAAATAAAATTTGTCTAAATAATATTTTACTACAATGGAAATTTTGTTTATTTAGTTACTCACTCACTCCTAATTATAAGTTCTATTAAAATTTTAAAAAAATCAAGTACAATATAATTTTTAAAAAAATTGCTACATGTTGTATTTTTATTTTAATTTTTTACTATTAATTATTAAAGAATATTTTCTGATTAATAATAATAAATAAATATTGTACAATTAATTTATAGAATATTAATTATCACTTAATTGAATATGGCATATAAATGTAATTAATCAAAATGAAGAGGGCATTTGAGTCATTTTTGCTGAGATTTTTTTGTCGCCCGGGGTCCGAAGAGCAGCTCCCATAATAATAGATCCTGATATGGGAATGACAAAATTAAGTATTATTTATTAACGCTCTGTTTGGTTGTAAGCAAGTAGAGAGAAAAGAAAATAGTTAGAAATTTTTTTTATAGAAAATATAATTTTCTTTTTATTTGTGTTTGGTTATGTATGGAAAATTCTAAGAAAAATTTACTGAAAAATAAGGACATGTTTGGTTAACAAGAAAAGAAAATAACATGGAAACACTTTGTCTGAATTTTGGTGAAAAATAAACGAAGATATAAAATTATATATATATTTTGAAAATTTTGATTACATATCTATCTTCGGTTACTATTCTTGTGAGCTTAACCTTTTAATTTCATCTTGAAGTAAACATGAAAGTTATAGAACATTCAATTAGCTTTCTAACCATATAAAAAACATCTTAAACGGACACCGGATGACGCCTCTATGAACTTTTGAAGGTTGGCTCAGACCCCTCGATTTTTGCTAATTTCAATCAATCATCCATCTTTGGTGACTGTTTTTATCAGCCTAACCTCCAAATTTCATCTTTAAATAAACATGAAAGTTGTAGAGCATTCAATTAGTTTTCTATACATATATGGATAATCTTCAACGGACACCGGACACCGCTCAGTATCAATTTCACACGCTCTCCTGCCAGGCCAGGACCATCACACCCGTAATTTTTTATCAGTTATATGAAATATGAAAGCAGATCTCATCTCAATGTCACATCCAATCCAATCCAATCCAATCCAACATTACTTTATACTATCTCCAATGACTTCAACGCTTATTACACAACACGTCTCCGTCCCCATGCCCAATCAGTCAACGACCAATTATTCAAGCTTTCATATCCACTAAATAAAATATAGCTTGCATATCTTCAGTACGTATCATAATG
Organism: Rhodiola kirilowii; assembly: GCA_033675215.1. Classification (NCBI taxonomy): domain Eukaryota; kingdom Viridiplantae; phylum Streptophyta; class Magnoliopsida; order Saxifragales; family Crassulaceae; genus Rhodiola; species Rhodiola kirilowii. Next base: position 1,130,137 of record CM066199.1, read on the forward strand.
GACCATTCCCCTCACACCCTCCACACCCCCCAGTGGGCACCCCCACACCCTCACACCCCCCACCCCCTCCCCCATGGGTGCCACGACAATTTCTTATTATACCCCCAACCAAACATAACTATTATATATTAATATTAATTATTTATAAATTAACATTAATATATATATATATATATATATATATTATAATTAATGAGATATTATCATTAATTCAAAACAATGTATAAATTAAATATATAATACGTATTTTTTAAATATGAATACATTATTGATTAAACAAAAACTAAGTTATACTCAACATATATATAATACATAAATTATGAATCTAGTCACTGAGTTGTCTATTTTGTGTTTCGTAATGTACCACTGAGTTGTCTATCGTAATTTATTGTCAAATCTGTTATTACTACCTTTTATTAAAAGTTAATACATGAATGAATAGTATAATTTGCTTTTGGAGGAAATATGGCGCGAAATCACAAGCACGGGGCCTTCAGGAGCACAATTTGAAGGAAATATTGATTAGATATGTCTACCTTTTTATGTATTTATTTTTAGCATTGTTGCATGGTTTTTTTTAATCCAAATTAATGTTAGGCTACCCAATCAATTATTAATTAAACAAAATAAATTATTATTCACCCTAAATAAAATGAAACTATTTTTAAATATAAATCATAAATAAAATTTGTCTAAATAATATTTTACTACAATGGAAATTTTGTTTATTTAGTTACTCACTCACTCCTAATTATAAGTTCTATTAAAATTTTAAAAAAATCAAGTACAATATAATTTTTTAAAAAAATTGCTACGTGTTGTATTTTTATTTTAATTTTTTACTATTAATTATTATAGAATATTGTCTGATTAATAATAATAAATAAATATTGTACAATTAATTTATAGAATATTAATTATCATTTAATTGAATATGGCATATGAATGTAATTAATCAAAAAGAAAAGGGCATTTGAGTCATTTTGCTGGGATTTTTTTGTCGCCGGGGTCCGAAGAGCAGCTCCCATAATAATAGATCCTGATATGGGAATGACAAAATTAAGTATTATTTATTAACGCTCTGTTTGGTTGTAAGCAAGTAGAGAGAAAAGAAAATAGTTAGAAATTTTTTTTATAGAAAATAGAATTTTCTTTTTATTTGTGTTTGGTTTTGTATGGAAAATTCTACGAAAAATTTACTGAAAAATAAGGACATGTTTGGAGCCCCGCTCCAAACCCACTTGCAAACTCTAATCCCCAAATCCTCACCACTAACACCTGCAGCTTCCTTTTCAGTCGTAGCCTTAATCTTTTCAATTAGGGTTTAGTCAGTCCTAAAGCAGCAGCAACGCCGTTTTCCACTCGAGGATCCGATTCACCACCGAAAGTAACATCTAGATTCACATCCATAGCCCACGTTTCTCAATCGACACGAAGACAAGCACGAGCGAAATCGACTAGAGTTCGTACTCTGATGGATCCTCACAGTCGTCGTCATCGTTGAGATTCCGAGTGTTCGAACAAGGTTAAAATTTTAGAGAGAAAGTGAAGCCAGCGCTTTGCGCTCCTGTTCGAACAAAGGGACGAAGCTCTGATGGATTTTGATTTTCCTCTCATATTTGGGAGGAAAAGTTTTAAGGAAAATTGGGCTAATTTTCCAATTTATTTTCTATTCGTTTTTCTTTCCCATCTGCTTTCATAGTAACCAAACAGGCTAATTTGATTTTCCATTTCCATTTTCAAAACTTTACTTTTCCTTTAGTTTTCTTGGGCGTGGTGCCCATCTTGGGCAATTGGTTCTGTTTGTAGTCATTCTGGCGTTTCTAATAAAAAACAAAACAAAACAAAAATAGTTATTTTTTCTTTAACTGTAAAATGATACTTATAACCATAACTGTAATTAAACTCAAATCCGAGGGCTACGTTGTCAATTAATGTAGACAAAGTACAATAACCACTAACAAAGAGGGGTATGAATTACTATATTGACAAATCACGGTCCGGAACTATAAAAATTGACAATTAAGGACAATTTTGAAATATTTTAATCCTCATATAACACTTAATTAAAGGAAGGGAAAAGTACAAATTGGTGCCCCGAACTACCGCTCTTTTCCAATTAAAGATCCAAACTATCAATTTTTTCAATAAAGGGCAAAATAAAAAATAAATTGACCAATTTTCGAATACCGAGCACCGTAGATTCACCGTGATTAAATTACAAACTCAATCATGTGAATCCCGTTAATAATGACTCAATAAAAAAGTGTATTGGTGTTAAAGAAAAAAGATCGATTTAATACGTTAAGAGTTTATGATGAAATTATCGGGTTATTTTCAACATGGTTCACATGATTGATTTCACAATTTAATCACGGTGAAGTTATGGTGCTTGGTGTTCGCAAATTGATCAATTTATTTTTTACTTTGCCATTGATTGAAAAATTTGATAGTTTGAACCTTCAATTGAAAAATGGCGATAGTTCGGGACACTATTATGTACTTCTTGCCCTAATTTTGAAATTAAGGATTCAAAGATTTTAAAATGAAACTTAATTTATCCGCGTCCATATTACTTGGCCGTCAGCAGCATTTTCCCATAAAAAAAATATTCTAAATCATCATCATCATCAATTCATCTACTATTAAAATCCGCGTCCATGGCCGTCTGCAGCATCCCCACGCTCCCCTCACTCACTTCCTCAAAATCATTTTCATCGTTTTCGCGACTGAGCAGCGGTTTCATATCGCAGCAGAAGCAGCGGCAGCGGCGGCGGTTTCCGAGAATCTCGGTGACGATGGCGATGGAAGCTGAGAACGAGAAGGAGGCTGTATTGTTGAAAAAAGATATTGCTGAATTCTACGATGGCGCGTCAGGGATGTGGGAGGATATATGGGGCGACCATATGCACCATGGATTTTATGATGCTGGTGAGGAAACTGTATCGCTTTCCGACCATCAGTCTGCACAGATTAGAACGATCGAGGAGGCTCTGCGCTTTGCTGGATTGTCTGGTAAATGTTTCCCAGTTATCTCTTCCCTCCTCCATGCCCTAATTTTTTCACGATTAGCCTTTTTAGGGTTCTAGAAATTTTTGGAAAATTTTCGAATTATTATTATTTAATTAAAATAATTCTCAAACTGTTGTTTTTTTTTTGATGGGTCAAACTGTTGTTATCCAATGCCTGTTTGATTATCTTTTACAGGCATATAAGGGCATCATGTATTAAAGATCATCAATCTTTTTCTACTCATAAAAGTTTCTCTACAAATCTTATTTGAAATTGTTCTCTTAACAATGACAAAGGAAATAAAAGATCATCATACATGAGTTATAGGAAAATAATAAAATATATAAAATAAAATTTGTCTAAACTATAACATAATGGATCTTGATTTATAGAACTCGAAAAAGTAGAATTATTGATATTTTTTATTTTGTTTTCTAATTTAACAATTAATAAGTGTTGCAACAATTGGAATGGTTATGTTTTTCCATAAAGGACACGTGTGTGGTAATGATAGTCCTCCATTTTGGTCGTGAAATTGAACGAGCCATGCCACAAATTCATGACCTATCATCAAACAATCTTTCTTTTAAAACCTACTGTATTAAGAATGAAATATAAAAGATTGCATCTACAATCTTAAAAAAAGTTACCTGGCGGGTGATGTGGGTGGTTTTGGGAACGACGGGGGTGCTACGGGTGGTGTTGAGGCGGTTGATTCGGCTGGCGGGGTGTGGATGGTTTTTTGGCTGTTTCTCCTGTAAATATTTCTTCAAAGTGCACTGTAGAAGTCTTCCGCGGCTGCCGGAGAGGTTTTGAAGATGACGATGTGGTCGGTTGAGGCGAGGCTGTTTGTTTAGGTTGTAGTTTTAGCTAGTTGTGTATAGTTATGGCCGGGTAAATCGGTTTGTAGTTGTGGCCGGGTAAAAACCGGGTTGTTGTTTTGGCCGGATAAACACCGGGTTGTGATTTTTGCAGGGTAAAAATCGGGTTGTACATGTGATCGGGTAATAACGGGTGGTAGTTGTGGTCGGGTCAAACCAGGTGATAGTTAGGACCGGGTCCGACCGGACTTTTAGCTGGGCATTTGGTCGTTTATCTGTATAATGAGTGTCGATTTCTTATGTCGGCCATATGTTGTGCCCGATTCACGCGAGTCCTGGAGTTGTAACCGTTTGACGTGTTTCTATCAAAAATAAAATAAAATAAAAAAATCTCATTTGTAAATTTTTTTTGAAAGAAACAATTTGGGATTGAAACAATTTGAGCTGGATTTTTTTTTGCAGAAGAGGTTGGGAAGCAGCCGAAGAAGATAGTGGATGTGGGGTGTGGGATTGGAGGAAGCTCTAGGTACTTAGCGAAGAAATATGGAGCTGAGAGCAGAGGGATCACTCTGAGCCCGGTTCAGGCTCAGAGAGCTCAAGCTCTGTCGGTGGCTCAGGGATTGGCTGATCAGGTACAGTACAACAGTTGGTAAAATTAGTTATATTTATTGAGGTACTGCTGCTTGGTTAATAGGCTATGAAGTTTTGTTTTGTACTCGGATCTGAATCTGATGAGGTGAAATTGTAAACAGGTTTCTTTTCAAGTGGCGGATGCGTTAAACCAGCCATTTCCCGATGGGCAGTTTGATCTGGTCTGGTCCATGGAAAGTGGCGAACACATGCCAAACAGAGCCAAGGTGGGTCATGTTCATGTCTAGTACTCACTTTTTTGTAATGTCATAATTTAGCTTTGGCCTGATTTTTTCTTATGATTCTTGTTTAACTGGCAGTTTGTGAGTGAGCTGGTACGTGTAGCTGCCCCGGGCGCAACCATAATTATAGTGACATGGTGTCACCGGGATCTGGCTCCTGGGGAGATATCATTGAAGCCTGATGAGAAAGCACTTTTAGATAAGATGTGCAAAGCTTTCTTTCTTCCTGACTGGTGTTCCGCTACTGATTATGTTAATTTACTGCAATCTCTCAATCTCCAGGTAACCGAATGATATTGCAAACTAGAAATCCTTGCTGTTTGTTTTCTGTCCATGTGCTTATGTGGTGTAAATGGATACTTATTACTTGGAAGTATAACCGAGCAGGACATAAAATTAGCAGACTGGTCTGCAAACGTTGCTCCATTCTGGCCAGCAGTTGTCCGCACTGCATTGACATGGAAAGGCGTGACCTCACTTCTAAGAAGTGGTAAGTTTCTTCAAGATGCTGGCTGAGATCTTCTTTTTTAATTCCAATTAAGTAAGTTGTGTGTGTTTCTTTGAATTGGACAGGATGGAAGAGCATAAAAGGCGCATTGGCAATGTGGCTACTGATCGAAGTGTTCAGTAAGGGTGTGATCAAGTTTGCTATCATAACTTGCAAAAAGCCGGAATAGAGAGTTAAGTGGATGATGAAAATAAGACGCAAGGCAGACAGCCGTTTTTAGACAATCTTTGGATTGGAAGTTGAATATCAGGATTTTATCATATATGTGGCTTTGTGCAGACTGATTACATGTGCACATTTTGATGATATGTATTCCATGCCAGTTTCCAGCCTTCATAAAAGCCACTTGGCTACATTTCCATATTTCCTCAATTCCTTTTTTCTTCAGTATTGTTTCTAGTGTTGGCGTGAATTGCTAATCGGTCGATCGAGTGGTCGGTGCTGGAGGATTGATTGTGTTGGTTTGAGGTGAGATTTGTTTTCAAAGGCGTGGAATTTGTGGTGATTAGTTTCTTTGTTGTTATTTTGATATGGATCTGCTTTGATCTGATGATGTGTTGTGTGTGTGTGGTGGTGATGATGGTGATGTTAGGGGATGGCGTCGAAGAGGATTTTGAAAGAGCTCAAGGATCTGCAGAAGGATCCTCCTACGTCTTGCAGTGCCGGTATTGGATTTTTCTTTTCATATGATGAGTGATGCACTAGGTTAGGTTTGTCGTCTGATTCATGAATTGTGGCACAGATGCATGTTTGGTTCACTATAATATGATTCCAGTTTTATGTTTCGTTTGTATCAGCCAGCCTTTATTCAATGGATACCTTGTTGCTGGAAAAATGTTTATTCACTTTCATGCCTGTTAATTACATTACCCTTTGATGTTAAGTTGTCTGGGGTATAGGTGAAGGGAAAAAAAAACCTACTAATAAGGATATAAAGAAGTGTGTTTGTGTATTGTTAACCAAGCAAAAGCATACACATTTGTTACTGTATAAATTGCAAGCTTTTTATGCCAATTATGCTGAACCACGGATCATATTTTTGATGTCAACAGAATGGATGAAAAGAGGATTGCCTAATGATCCCAAAACTTGAAAAATTTGTGTATACTTACTAGTTAAGTTTTAGATTGTGTCTGATCTGAGAAATGCTTTCATTCAGCTAGTGCATAATTTAGGATTTACGAGTATTAATAAACTGAAATGTTAGAGCTTAGAGTAGATTTAGCATTCCGTGCTACGATATAACTTGTGGCTTGTGGCTCTTGTTGCGCAAAAAAAAAGAAGAAGAGAGGATGATATTCTAATATCATCATGAAACTGATTTATACCTATATTGACATGTTACATTTCTGTTTCAGGTGCTGCTCTCTATCTGCTCACTATTGACTGATCCGAACCCAGACGATCTGTTGGTACCTGAGATTGCTCACATGTACAAGACCGACAGAAGTAAGTATGAAACTACTGCAAGGAGCTGGACCCAGAAATATTCTGGCGGTGTTTTTCTTGTCACTATACACTTCCCTCCGGATTATCCATTTAAACCACCAAAGGTAATGTTTAGTGATAATTGTTTTGTACGGAGTTTATCGAGTTATTGACATTTACAGTGCAATACCTGCCAGGGTCAAATTTAGTCAGGCCATTCTTTATGGCTTATATAAATGTGAATGGTCTAATTGGTACTCTTTGCAGGTTGCTTTTAGGACCAAGGTTTTCCACCCGAACATCAACAGCAATGGGAGCATCTGCCTTGATATCTTGAAGGAACAGTGGAGTCCTGCTCTGACAATTTCCAAGGTTTGAATATCCTCATGCAAATCAACCCATGTTGCTCATCATTTAAAAAATGAGGCTTGAAGTCTAACACAATCAATGGAAGTTGGCACCTCCTGATGAACCAGCATGGCAGCATGTGATATATCATCAGCCTAAACATATGCTCAGCCTGTGGCTCTTGTTGCGCAAAAAAAAGAAGAGGATGATATTCTAATATCATCATGAAACTGATTTATGCGTATGCCTATATTGACATGTTACATTTCTGTTACAGGTGCTGCTCTCTATCTGCTCACTATTGACTGATCCGAACCCAGACGATCCGTTGGTACCTGAGATTGCTCACATGTACAAGACCGACAGAAGCAAGTATGAAACTACTGCAAGGAGCTGGACCCAGAAATACGCCATTGGTTGATAGACATGAATCCCCTGGAAGACGCAGTACTTGTGTATGACCTTGCACTGCAGTGTATGAATCTGATTTCTATCTTTCAGGTTAATTTCAAAAACTGAAACCATTTATAAGGCTCACTTGTCAATATATGGTATTCCAGGGATGAACCAAATTCACATTGCTGTTTGATATTTAAATGATGTATAAAGTAATGGTGGTGTGTTTTTTTTTGATACAGCAATGGGAAATACAATTCAGAGAGCAACATAACATGAAAAACAGAACAACAACCTAGACTAAACATAAACGCTTAAAACACAAATAAACAGGAAACGCAATCCGTGGTAAGCACGTCTAAACCTCAGCAGTTGAGCAGTCCACACGCACAAGAAGCTCCCAGAATCGTAGCTCACCAAGGAGGCCAAACAGCAAGAAGCAGCATATCCGCAAACTCCCAAAGAGCACTGAAGCACCAACCCCGTTTCTACAAATGAAAACCGGCCAAACAAGGTCCGGAAGAGCACCCGGAGGAACCAGCACGGACCATAAAAGGCTCGACCTCCGCCCGCAACAGCCACTGCTGTATCAAAAGCTGCACCGTCGCCAGCGCCAGCAAGGGAAAAGCAGCAAAAGCTGCACAAAAGAAAAGAAACAAACAAAGAGCAAGCTCAAAACTTGCAAATCAAAACTCAGCAGGAACTGAGACAAGCAAAGGGCAACCCAAAACCCAAAACATATGTACGGGCCTCCGCTTGACACCCCTACAGCCCCTCCCTCAACCACCACCCACAGCCAAACAACTCCACGCCGGCAACCTCCAACCACCCACAACCCCCAGATCCGAGACCGCAGAGGCAGAGGGAGGCGAAGGATGCAAGGGGAGGAGGCCATGGGGATGCGTGGCTGCAAAGGAAGAAAGGCCGAAGGAGAAGCCAAGCGGAGGAGCAAACTGAAAAGATGATCGGAGTCGCTGCTGGAAAGCTCTAGAAAGAAGGCAGAGAAAAAAGAAAAAAGTTTACCAAACGATTCATTAAGTAATGGTGGTGTTTGGTTTGTAGTACAGTGCCCTTTTGGTCAATCGTAACAACAGTCTAGGTATTGGCTATTGGGTGTTAATGCTTGTACTCTTTTCCACCACTCACTCTCTGTTAGGGTCGGCAAAGGGCTAGGTCGCGTAAGTCCTAGTATTATTGGGCCTAGTCGAGTAGGGCTTTTGGTGAACACTAGCTCTAGTTCTTTGTACATTAGGGTTGGACCGAATCATGAGAAAATTCATCGGTCCTAAAGTTGTTATCGGCCCTTAAATTTATATGACTTTTTTGGCTAGGGTTGGGCTCGGACTAATTTCGGCCTAAATGGTTGACTTATTAATCGACAAATAACTCTTTAAACGCAAATGTTACTAGTTTGGACGTGTGAGATTTGATGTATGTGAAAAAATTCATTCTTTTTATATCAAGAACGTCCTTAAATCAATGAACATTCAATTTTAAATCGGGTTCGTATTTCGAGTCGGATCTAACAATTGAAACTCTAGTTCGACCCTACGTCCTTCTCCTTCGAATCGAACCATAATAAAATTTGCATAGAACTGGGACCGAATCGGATCAGGCATCAGGGGAACCCTAAGGTTTATTTTGGCCAAGATCGGACCGGACCCAATGATGAGACCTACTTTATGTGGCATTGTCTCTCTTTTTGAATAATTGAACTTGTACGTACTCGTGCATCTTGAGTCTTGTCATTTCCAGAAACTTCTACAGTACAATATGAAAGCAATGTCACATCCAACATGTGCTTATAGTCAGCCAACTCTTATTACAATATTAATATTACCAATTCTCTCTTTAGTCGTTACTTTTTTTTAAAGATCCGTAATACTCTCTTTGACGGATGTTCAAATGTTATAACACACTTAGAGTATTATGTGTTATCTCGATTCTGATTGGTTGATGAGTTTTATCCAATCAATCGGAAACGAGAAACATGTCCACTACCATACACCTACACACACCCAACCTCATGGGCCCCGTGCTTTTGAGGTGGCGTCATTTGAGCATTGGATGAAACTTGATGTGTGGCTCAAATCAAGTAACACATAACACCATAACAAGGTGTAACAGTTGAACGCCCCCCATACTCTGTTTTACTTGAATATACATATACGATATACCCTATCCGAGGAGCGTTTAAATGAGGCAGGCAAAATAAGAATGTCAGTGTGAGGCACGATCTCAGTCATCCATCAACCCCGTGCATTGTGGGCGCGTCACGTGACACCAAATAGTAAAACCCATTCACAATAGTAAAAGCAGTGTGAACGCGTTTGGCGGCTCGTGCCACGTGGAGCCACATGCGTCCGATCAACTCAATATAAGACCAAAATCGTACCTCACTATCTCATTCTTATACCCCTACCTCAACCGAACACCCCCTGCCCCATCCAACTCCATTTGTCACCACCCATAAAAAAAACTCCATTTATCACCAATTTAAGCTTTGAATGCATAACGACAACACGTCTCCGTCCACACACCAATCAATGATTCAAGCTTTCATATCCACTATTCCATAAATAAAAAAAAAGCTTTAATATCCACTAGCTTCCTTCTTGTATATCTTCAGTACGTGTACGTATAATAAAAGATCCCATAGTAATGGTTTGGAGGGTTTAACTGATATGGATGGACGATGGCAACTAGTGGAAGTGGTGGTGCTCTATAATAAATATATATACAAATAATGATACGAACAGTATAGAAGAGGTGTGAATGTGTGATAAATGTTTATAATATACTTTATATGCATTGGGCGGGTTTATAGATTGCTACCGTTAGCGAGTGTTTAATTATGATACGTTATTAATATGATATGTGATACTGAATTACTTGGGTGATTACGAAGGTGATGAAGATGAAACTACTCATCTTGCGAAGACGTTAAATACAAGTGGTGTGTATTGACGTGTGGTTGAATGATATGATTACGTCATTTATGTGGTGCACTTTGATATGCGTATGTGCATCATTGCACACACACAACATGCATCATATTGACATGAGATGAGATTTGGCGTTGCTCGACCCGTTTGTGGTTAATCTGACGAGGTCTAGTCCGCTCGTGGATATTCTGGCGTTAGCTCAGCCCGTTTGTGGTTATTCTGACGAGGCTCAGCACGCTCGTGATTATTCTAGCGAGGTTCAGCACAGTTGTGGTTCCTCTGATGTGGCTCAGCTCGCTTGTGACAGGGTCCGGACCGGGCAGTGACGACTGCCCATCTATGATTGCATTTCACGCATTCATACATTATTGCTTATGGTATTATTGTGATGTGAAACTTGGAGTATGTGATTATAGACATGTGCTTATAAATATGATTATTGTAATTAAACGTAGTAATTATTCACTAAGTCATTATGACTCACTCCCATCTTTTTCATATAAGGGACTCGCTAAGCCGGGAGCTACCTATCATATTTTCGAGGAAGCTTATCTTTTCATGTATGGTGTCACACAACCAATACTTTGGGTAGGATGTTAATAGTGAGACATGTTAAGATATATTTCCAGTTATTTATTTCATTTTGGTTATTTTTACTTAAAATATAATGCACGTATTCGAAAGTAAGTGTTTCGTTTGAAGTAAGTGAGAGACTTGCTTAGCAATGAATCAAGTGCCGATTTCGATCTAGATTTTAGATCGTGACACTTTAGACTTTACTTTAATGTACTATATAATATACCCCATCCAACTCCATTTATCACCAATTGAAGCTTTCAATGCAGAACGACAACACATCTCTGCCCCCCACACCAGTCAAGTATTTCGTTTGAAGTAAGTGAGAGACTTGTTTAACAATGAATCAAGTGTTGGTCTCGACCTAGATTTTGGATCGTGACACTTTAAATGAATATACTATATACCCCATCCAACTCCATTTATCACCAATTGAAGCTTTCAATGCAGAACGACAACACATCTCTGTATTTCGTTTTGAAGTAAGTGAGAGACCTGTTTTACAATAAATCAAGTGTTGATCTCAACATAGATTTTGGATCGTGATACTTTACATGAATATACTATTTACCCCATCCAACTCCATTTATCACCAATGCAGAACGACAACACGTCTCCGTCCCCACACCAGTCAATGATTCAAGCCTTCATATCCACTAAATAAAATATAACTTCCTTCAGCACGTATAATAAAAGATCCGATATTGGTGGCCCAGGGGTGTTGGTTGTTGGTTGTGTATGTGTTCTTGCTTTTGTTTAATGAAATCATCATTTTACAACAAAAAGAAAGAAAGATCCGATATGGGATTGGGAATGAAAAATTAAATCTTACTTTATTAACATTATAAAAATCAATAAAATATAAATTGTCGCCATACTTATTTCACTATTTGTCATATTTTTCAACGAAAATGGTTATAATATTTTTTTATTAACCGTAAATATTTGTCCATTTTTCTTTTTGGGCGTCTCCTAATATTTATCAACTTTTCTTTTTATATATAATCCAATAATCAAATGAATCATCTCTTTCCTATCAAAAAAAATTATTTTTATTTAAAAAAATTATACTTTCAATAATAAATACCGTAACTAATAATTCGTGTACGGAACCTGCTTCTACATACACTTTCCTCCTCTTTCTTCATCATTATCCATTATTTACTTTTTTTAACTCTCGAGCAAACTGTTATTTTGGACAAACAAACAGTAAGGCTCTGTTCTTTTGCACTTCAATACAGTTTTATTAAGTTCAGTAAAGTTAAATTAAGTTCAATACAGTTTAATAAAGTTCAGTACAGTTAAATTAAGTTCAATACAGTTTAATAAAGTTCAGTACAGTTAAATTAAGTTCAATATAGTTTAATGAAGTTCAGTACAGTTAAATATACTTCAATTTATTTAAGTTAAAAAATGTAATATATATTTTTTTTCAAGTCAATCTAGTTTTTTATATAGTTTCCGACCCAATTATTCAAAGTTTTAATTTTTTAAATAATTTTTAGAAAAGCTTAAGACATATATGATCTAACGGTTTTTCAAGTTTGTGTCCACATCTTTTCGGAAACTATTGCGTCCGTTTTAAAATGGAAGTAAACTTTGTGGCACTGCTTGATATGAATTTAAAGAACATGTGGAAATAAACATATGAATACAATATATTTTTTTACATGGGCATATACAATGGCATTCAAGTGTAATTTTACATATCATCATCTCCATCCATGTTCATTCCCACTACATCATCTGGACAATCCTCAATAATTTGAAACGCTATCATGTCGCGTACTTGATTCATCTGCTCTTTTCACTGTTGATCAAATAAATTTGAATTTGCTCTTCCCAACACGATCTCATTAGCTAAAATGGGTATTGAAAAATTATGCATGCGAATGAAGGTGTGCATGGTAAATATAACTGTAATTATATCACTTTGGCGCTCATCAGATACTTGAGGCATGACTTTGAGTATCTTCTACGATTTCTTTAAGATGTCAAATGCTCTTTCAATGGTGGATCGTAAAGATGAGTGTCGATAGTTGAATTTTTCATATACTCCGGTAGGTTGATCACCGTTACGAAACATTGTCGTATGATATTAAACTCTTTTATCTTTATAAGGTGCCAGCTAACCAATTGTATAATACTTTCCTGTAAAATAATAAATGATATTAAACACAATTAAATTAAATTAGTGGTTACAAATAAAATACTAATGTTAAATTTCACCTCGAGGCGGATGTGGAAAACAATTTTTCAAAAATGATGACAAATACACACATATATAAATATACTATACATGTATATAATTTTTCAATTTCAACAAATTAATTTCAGTAAAGTTAAGTTTAATTAAATTCGATACAGTAAATTAAGTTCAGTACCGTTCAGTAAAGTTAAATAAAATTCGATATAGTTAAATTAAGTTTAGTACAGTTCAGTACAATAAAATTCTAGTTAAATTAAGTTCAAAAGAACAGAGCCTAAGTACTTATAACCATAACGGTAATTAAACTCAAATCTGAGGGCAACGTTGTCAATAAACGTACAATACCCAATGACAGCCATCCGCGTTCACCAAATCCCAATAAATAATAAATAAAAAATAATATTCTATTTAGAAAAAAAGAAAGAAAAAAAAAACTACCACTTGAACTTCTTGTCCAATCATCATCTACTATTAAAATCCGCGTCCATGGCCGTTTGCAGCATCCCCACGCTCCCCTCACTCACTTCCTCAAAATCAATTTCATCGTTTTCGCGACTGAGCAGCGGTTTCATATCGCAGCAGCAGCAGCAGCGGCGGAGGTTTCCGAGAATCTCGGCGACGATGGCGACGGAAGCTGAGAACGAGAAGGAGGATGTATTGTTGAAAAAAGGTATTGCTGAGTTCTACGATGGCTCGTCAGGGATGTGGGAGGATATCTGGGGCGACCATATGCACCATGGATTTTATGATGCTGGTGAGAAAACTGTATCGCTTTCCGACCATCGGTCTGCACAGATTAGAATGATCGAGGAGTCTCTCCGCTTTGCTGGATTGTCTGGTAAAATTTTCCAGTTATCTCTTCCCTCCTCCATGCCCTATTTTTTCACGATAAGCCTTTTAATTAGTGTTCTAGAAATTTTTCGAATTATTATTATTTTAATAAAAATAATTCTCAAACTGTTGTTATCAAACTGTTGTTATCCAATGCCTATTTGATTATCTTTTACAGGCATATAAGAACCAACAATAAATAAAATCTCATTTGTAAAAAAAATAAATTGGAAGTTACAATTTGGAATTGAAATTTAATTTTTTTGATTGAAAAAATTTGAGCTGGATTTCTTTTTGGGCAGAAGAGGTTGGGAAGCAGCCGAAGAAGATAGTGGATGTCGGGTGTGGGATTGGAGGAAGCTCTAGGTACTTAGCTAAGAAATATGGAGCTGAGAGCAGAGGGATCACTCTGAGCCCGGTTCAGGCTCAGAGAGCTCAAGCTCTGTCGGCGGCTCAGGGATTGGCTGATCAGGTATACAGTACAACAGTTGGTAAAATTAGTTATATTTATTGAGATACTGCTGCTTGGTTAATAGGCTATTAAGTTTTGTTTTGTGCTCAGATCTGAATCTGATGAGGTGAAATTGTAAACAGGTTTCTTTTCAAGTGGCGGATGCGTTAAACCAGCCATTTCCCGATGGGCAGTTTGATCTGGTCTGGTCCATGGAAAGTGGCGAGCACATGCCAAACAAAGCCAAGGTGGGTCATGTTCAAGTCTAGTTACTCACTTTTTTTTTTGTAATGTCATGATTTACACTTGGCCTGATTTTTTCTTATGATTCTTGTTTAACTGGCAGTTTGTGAGTGAGCTGGTACGTGTAGCTGCCCCGGGCGCAACCATAATTATAGTGACATGGTGTCACCGGGATCTGGCTCCTGGGGAGATATCATTGAAGCCTGATGAGAAAGCACTTTTAGATAAGATCTGCAAAGCTTTCTTTCTTCCTGACTGGTGTTCTGCTACTGATTATGTTAATTTACTGCAATCTCTCAATCTCCAGGTAACCGGATGTTATTGCAAGCTAGAAATCCTTGCTGTTTTTTTCTTCTTTTTATCTATGTGCCTATGTGGTATAAATGGAGACTTTAGTACTTGGAAGTATAATCGAGCAGGACATAAAATCAGCAGACTGGTCTGCAAACGTTGCTCCATTCTGGCCAGCAGTTATCCGCACTGCATTGACATGGAAAGGCGTGACCTCACTTCTCCGAAGCGGTTAGTTTCTTCAAGATGCTGGCTGAGATCTTCTTCTTAATTCTGCTTAAATAAGTACAAAGTAAAAGTTGTGTGTATCTTTGAATTGGACAGGATGGAAGAGCATAAAAGGAGCATTGGCTATGCCGCTAATGATAGAAGGGTTCAATAAGGATGTGATCAAGTTTGCTATCATAACTTGCAAAAAGCCGGAATAGAGAGTCAAGTTAAGTTGGATGGTGAAAAAAAGACGCAAGGCAGAGCCATTTTTAGACAATCATTGGACTGGAAGTTGATGATATGTTATATTCCATGCCAGTTTCCATCCTTCATAAAAGTCACTTGGCTATATTAATATATTTCCTCAATTCCTTTTTTCTTCAGTATTGTTTCTGGTTGGAGTAATATGCTACGCACCAATTCTGTTACGTCACGGATCAACTTTTATATAAATTTGCCTATTTGTAAAACAAAACAAAAAAATCACAGAGACATGTTCACCAACTGCCGTGGAAGTATATATATGACTTGTTTGTTTAGCATTATCCTTCAAATTTTTTTTTTTGATAGGGCTTGGGTTAATGTGCTAGTATCTGTCAGTATGAGTATTTGAACCCTGATTCCTTCTGGCGCGCAGGGGTGAGTGCTACCACTTAGCAACTCAACTTGACCTCTTCCTTCTAATTAAATGTAGCAAAGGGATGAAAATCAAACTGCAGCACATAATTAATGTATTAAAGAGAACAATAATGCACAGAAATATTACTTGGATTGCGATAATTCTTTTAACCAGTGACCCCAAATTAACTCCATCTAATAGGAACGCTTCTATTTTCCTAGTATTGAACCAACAAATTAAGAAAACACACAGTCTGCTTCCTGGTCTCAATTTTTCCAGAACACTGACACAAAATCACAGTTAATTTCTAAACGTGAGCTCACCTAGAGTTCAAATCAAACTCCCCAGCTTCCTGCCATTCATCATCTTGAGCTCCTGCATCCCCGTGTTCGTTCTCGTCATCATTCAAGAAATCATCTGCTGGCTCATCATCTCGTTGACCGTTATGCCCCCATCCGTTCATCATACCATCAGGGTTTCCTCCATGTTCTTGCTCTCCCATGTCATGATGACCCATCGAGACATCATTGCCGTGATACCCTAATGCATTGGCTCTTATTGCCCCTCTAGCCATCGCTTCAGCATGGGCGTGCGATTGAGACTGAGATTGAGATGCTTGAGCCATGGCTGCCATTCTCATCTTAGCCTCTAGTCCAGCTTTCTCCCTTAAATCAAACTCAGCTTTCAGCTCCATCATTGCACGTTTCTCTTCCTGAAGAAGGGCCTGCTCAATCATCAGCCTTTCCTCCGCTCGAAACTCACCCAGTCCACGTTTTCGAGATATCAGGTTATATGCATACACTTGTTTTTCAAAAGTGCCAGTGAACTCAGCAACTTTGGCAGCTATATTATTATCCCACTGTTGTGAGCGCGACATCATCTGCCCTGTTGTATCTGAATCTAGAATTCTATCATCCTCCTCTGCCTCATAGTCAGCTACTACATGATAAGGAAGCAATCTGCAAAAATGCATAGGCAGATTGAATTATGAAACACACTCTACTCTGAATAAGAAACTAAACCAATTGACCTTTACAAATTACAAAACACCCTTGCAATAACTTTAGTTCTGTAGCTATTGTGTTTCACTTGTAATTCAAGCTTTCATGAGAATCAAGCTATCTACAAATGACCTATTGAGATTCACCACAAAACTATACCACAAGACAACAAGACGTTACCAATCTAACAATGCTCCTGAGATCATCGAATACTACATATTTCAACTGCTAGTTTTTTTTCTCTTAAAAAAAAGGTAGAATCACAAACACTATTGGCAGATTAGATGTTCAGTAACATTGCCTAATTCATACAGAAGAAGAGTCCTTAGATAACATACCATCATTCCAAGTAACCAAGAGCAATAACTGAATGAAATGGAAGGTTAATCTTTTCACTCATGCCCGCTTATTCAACTTCCAAATCATACAAAAAAACAAAGATACGCAATCAAGTAACTTAGATAGTGTGAATAACAATTCAAATTTCCATACAAGTTGGAGCTCTCCAAAACTGATCAGGCATTTAAGGTGATTCACAAGTAGGGTTCTTTTTAACCGTCAAAACACTCTGAAGCATATAGCCACTCATTGCCAAGTTAATATGCTTTTTCAAGTTAAATTACATACAATATTAAGAATCAAAAAGTTAAATAAAGCAACTTATTGATAACTGATTAAGTTGAATCAACCTAATAAATCTCTCTAGTGAAAAACCTGAAATCCAGAAACAAGATGTCTCTAATCATACACAAATAATCTGAACAAAAAAAACTAAAAAATCTCACCTTTCACAGGCATCCTCAATAGACGCAAAAGCCCTACGATAATCCGGATGACAGACCCGCCAAGCGTCCTGATACGCCAAATGCAGCTCAGTCTGATTAGCAGGTGGCCGGATCATTCTCTGCTGTTGCTGCTGCGCACTCACTCCATGACTCAGCGGCTGATTCTGATTCAGCGATTCCGCACCCGAATTAGGATTAGGGTTAGGGCTCGGATTCGGCTGTTGGTGAAAATTAGGGTTTAACATCGGGCGATGAATTCCCGGAGTCCGTAAATGGGCGTCAATGTTTGAAGGGAAGCGCGACATCGCTTGCTGCTTCTGGTGCTGTAATTGCTGTAACATAAGCATCTGTTGCTGTTGTTGCTGCTGTTGTTGTTGTTGTTGATGCTGGTGTTGGACTTGGAGAATCATCTGCTGCTGGCGCTGCGCTAACGCCTTAGCCTCGTCCATCGATACGCTGCTCTGCCTGTCGTTTTCGTCTTCGCTCCTCCGGTTGCGGGTTCAGATTTGCGAAGATGAACAGAGACGCTTTCAGTCGAACGAAAGCGCTTCGATATTCGAGTTGGGGTCCAACTGTATTTTTAAGAACCTTATGGCCTTATTATAAATATTATTAACTCTAGGGGTCTTTCGTGAAATTGGTTTTGTATTAGGCACCCAAAATTCAATTTGTCGGTGTAATAATAAATATGTAAACTCATGGGGCGGAAGTCAAAAATGTTTCTTAAATCACGCAACTCTTGGGATCAAATTGTAATTATGCTAGATGTTTGGGTGATTTTGTGAATACAGAAAATGGCTATACATACATAGATGAGAAGAACAGACTTCTTAAGGAACGAATTTGAATTTCAAATTTTGAAACTCCGGCGAACGCTCAGACGACGGCGAAGATGGCGGCCGGCAGCATGGAGAGTTTTTACAGGCAGAAGAAAAGGGGAGGTATCTCGAAATAAAAGGCTAAGGCTTTGATTTCATCCAAGAAGAAAGCGTCATCTGCAAGCCACGCTTCGGCACTCGGCTTCGAACTTAGAGGTCCTTTACCTCTTTGATTTTTGATTTCACTAGATTTTATGTTTTCTATTTGTTAATTTAACGAATTTCTGTTTCGTTGTTTATTTTTGGAAGATTAGTTTGTGGTACAAATTGGGAATTAGGGTTTATGACTCAAAAGGGTCACAGTGTTGAGCAACTGTGGCAAAATTTGTAATTTCTGAATATTCTTTTAGGCCCTACACACTGAAGCTTTATTAAAGTTAAATGCTTGGAGAGTTTTGTTCTTTCATTCTAAAGCTTTGTGCTTTATTTCAGATAGGTTACTTGCTTGCGTATCACATATGGGGCAAGTGTTGTATTCTATCGCATTAGTATTGCATTGTGGATTGAATTGCCTGCGTTGACTGAATGCTTATTGTGTTGGGCAGATGTTCATGAGGATGCGATAAGGCAGTTCGACTTGAACATGAGGTATGGACCTTGCATTGGAATGTCAAGATATGATAGATGGGAGTGCGCTAAGAAGTTGGGAATGAACCCGCCTCAAAACATTGAATCACTTCTGAAAAGTAGCATTCTTGGCGCCTGACTGCGTGTTTGAAGGTCGCCTTTAGTGTGGAACTGGTTCCAAACTTTGGTTTTGCTAGATATCTCGTTCAGCCTCTTGCTGCCCGCACGCACTCCTTCAACTAGTTTTTTTTGTGGTTGATCAGGTTTGGATACTAAAATTGTGTTTGTTTTGTTAGTATTTTGAAACATTGTCTACAAAGTTTATTGCAATGGAAAATTATCTAGAAGTTTAGAATTCTATTTCTTCCACCTTCAGCATACTTTTTGTTGAATTCAGAGCTGTCTAGGGATTAATCTGAGACAACAGAAACAGGTTTCATAAAAACTTGGTTTTCAGAAATGTGTAAACAGGTTGAATAATAAGATCAGGCTTTTACAAACTTCATGTTCAGATCAACTCGACCGAATATCTATTGGTACAAAGGTACATAACCTAGAATGACTTTGTTCGACTTTTGGGTTTTGGAGGATCTGCTATCCAGGTTGCCCAAGCTAAGGGAAGTAACGTGCAAGCTGCCTGAATCAGCAGAGCAAGCGGAAACCCTGAGAAATCATTTTCTGAAACTCCAACATACGATGCAAGTGCAACCCCAAGATACCCGCTAACAATAAAAGCCAACGCTATAGAAGAAGCTACAAATGCCATTAAGGATCCTTCGCAGCCCGCTGGGCAGAGTTGAGCAATCAGAATATTAAAAGGCAACATTTTGAAGAAGTACAGAACTTCCAGAAGACCGGAGGAAATAACAACGTAGATGGAGTCTGGGAGCCCCATTGTCCTGTAAAAGCCTCTGACAAACAATACGTCGGATAACATGAACACTGCCATGGTGGCCTGAATAGCGGAGATAAGATGTCTAGGAGGCGCTGACTTTAGGTAACGTTTATAAACTATACTCCATGCCAATGACGCTACTTGGCCAAATACTTTAGAGATCCCGAGCACTGTTGAATTAATATGTAAATGCTGCGTTTGGTAGAAGAACATAGTGCCGGTGAGGGCAGGAATCACCGCATAAGAAGCTGCAAACCAAGCAATTGAATATGCAATTTTAGGCTTGCGCAACGTAGCGCCAAGTTCCACTAATTGTTTCCTGATCCCCACATTTGACGAACTCTTAGGGAGGTTAAGGGAGCTTTCACGAACTGCGACGGTTATAAAAAATTGGAGCGAGAGAAGAAGACCGAACACAAGGAACATATTTTGAGATGAGAATCTGCTAATGGCGAATCCGCCAAGCAGGTTCCCTAGAACCCCGCCTAGGGAAGAAGCCATCCAAGCAAACGACTGCAGGTCACTAGAGGATGACGATGGTTGCTGTGCGCCTCCCCGGGCGGGCTGTTTTCCTGACTCTGCCACAATTGCGTCATGCGCAACTTCCACAATCGAAGCACCCAGATTACTGAGGAGCAGATACACGGACATAGTAAAAATCGAGATTTTTGATGTGGGAAGAATTGCTATAGCTATCCATGACACTGCTTGTAACAAAGCTGCACGAAACAAACCAATTATGTCACTCCTGAGCACAATTCCTAAATATCGATCTAACACTCCTACTCCCAAAATCAAAACATGGATGCTTAGCCAAGCTCTAAACCGAACAAACAAGCAAAACAGGCATCAAGACTCACAATCTAGTGTGCAAGAATTTGCAGTAATTAAATGTCATCAGAATCATCAAAATCAGGAAACAAACAGATCCTATTTATTTTTTAAAGTAAAAATTTGAAAAACAAACCTCCAATAGCAATATAAGGCACACGATGCTGTCCTCTAATATAGACAGCGTCAGAAACGACGCCGTAAAAGGGCTTCCCGACCATGGGAAGATTTGCAGAGTTTTGCAGAAGTTGAAGCGTCGACGAATCCACCATGATTCCGTCTTTAAGAAAAAAATTGACAGCCATCCATGGAAAACACCTGAAACCCTGGACCCAGAATCCCAGTCCGAGCAGTTTCTTAGCTGCACTATTGGGATCCTTCCGCTCTGAACCCATTGAGAAATCGATTTTAGGAAAGTGATTCGATTCTGGGGGTTTCGCGGGATCTGACGATCGAAGAGGACTCGACGAGGATGGAAGGTGAAATGAGAGAGAATGACGTCGTTTTGAGCAGTGACTCAGTGTCGTGTATGAATATATTATATGACTGATAAAAGTAGTTAATGACTGGAAATATTATTTTATACAGTAGTTAATGACTGGAAATATTATTTTATACTTTATATTTGATTTGTGGAAAGGTATATACTCTGGTGACGTCATAAATAACACGTGTGGTTTCGAGAGCGAGTGATACTGTCCGACCTACATACGGCGTCGTATCAGTGATTGACTACTTTTAGACCGCGTAGAGAATTCGACAATTGATGACTGACTAGTCGAACCCAAGGGAGGCGACCCGGTTTTATTTTCTATGTCGGGTTCATCTGACCGATTTTTTTGCCCTTGGAATGTGCAATCTCGAAACAATCTTTATTACTGCATTATTTCTTTTCTTTCCGAGCTCGTAGAAATGGATGAAGAGCAGAATGCTTTTCCTTCATTTATCAATATAGCCTGAGTGGCCTTCTCCGAAACGGTAATCAATATTGCCTGAGTGGCCTTCATTCTAGTTTTATTATCACTTATTAGTCAAAATAATGGTGATCCAGTCGATGTGGGACATTTGAACTTCCACAAGTATATGTGTTTTTATAGCTTATTTTGCCTACACCAATCGGCGGCTTGGATGGCTTGATGGTGGGTTTGGCCGGACTTGCTGGTCGGCTGCGGGGCGGCTCCTTTAGGGGCTGGACTTTCTTTTAGTTGTAGTTTCAGTAGTTTGTTAGGGTTAGTTGTTTAATTGATTGGATAAGTTGTCGGCTTCGGCCGGATATGTAGGCTTCGGCCTGAGTTTGTCGGCCTTGGCCGGAATTTGGTCAGCTTCGGTTGCACCGGGTTTTCCTTAAGGGCTCACTGCTTGATATTACGTTGTAAAATCGTCTGCATCGGCCAGGCGGCCGGACTTTACTGGGCCCTTTTGGGACAGTTGTATTTGCCGGTTGGCAACTTACTTAATCAAAAAAAAAATTGCACCGCTTGATCCTCTCTTCTTCTTGTCTGCTCTAGAACCTTCGCGAACTCCAGTCGGCGTTTTTTTCTTCCTCTCATTTTTCGTCGGCGACCTCCCCTTGTTTTCGGGTTTTCTCCCTCCTTGTGTTGTCCTCCTTCCGTCCGGGATGTCGTTCGTGTCTCTGATCTTCTCCCCTGGGCTTTCCGGTGGTTTGCCGTGGCAGTGGTTGTGCTCGGCGGTTTCGCTCTGTGCGGCTGTCGAAGTGGCATATGGGTTGCTGGCTGGTGGAGGGTTGCCCGGATCTGACGATTGGAGGAGTGAATGGTGTCGGCTGCTGACCTCTGGTGGCGGTTGGACACTGGTTGGTGGTGGGCTCGGCGAAGGGCAGTGGTGCGGATGGCTGGTCACGGAGGCGGATGTGACTGGTGGGGCTCAAACAACCTGACGGACGTTTTGGCTAGCTGGCGTTTTCGCTGCTCAACGCCTCAATTTTGAGCTTGTCCTATCACCCTGTTGGTGACCTTTTAGTCGCTTCCTATAGTTTTTCATTTTTTAGTTTTTAGTAGCTTAGTTTAGGGCTCAGGAGTTAATCTCATGTTCTTATCGAAGGGCACATCATGTGTTCAAGTTGATTAAGTAGTGTCGGTCACTGAGGTCGACCGACTAAATTGTTAGTCGTCCCTTCTTGAGTGATCTGTTCTTTGTGGACAGTTTACTCATGTTTGTAGCCCTAGTGGCATATCACTTTTACTATCAAAAAAAATAAAAAAAATATTTGCACCGCTTGATCTCTCACGTCTGCCCTGAATTCAATTGTGTTTTTTTAACATCCTCTATTTATAAAGTGTTACTGTAAGACTTTAATCTTTGAAAAAGTCTTTGATTGGAATAGTTATTCATTAAAATTCGATGAACAGACTCTTTGCGAAAGCTGCTAATCTCTTCGAATTGAGTAAATGGGATACCTTCATAACATGCTTGGACTCCAGCAGGATTGATTATAATGCAAAAGATAAATATCCGATTGTTTCCCATTATTCCTACGAGATATATATCTATCGAATTTAGGTAACATTATCTTTACCCAACTAAATTTTAGGAAATATTTCCTAATTAATTTATTTTGGACGTGTGATGAAAGGGTATATATATGTGAGTTTCTTGTATTCTCATATATGAAAAATAATAGAGGAAAACCCTAATAGAGATCTGAGCAGTGCTTGAGCAGTTCCACCTTCCGAGTTCGGGTGCACGGATTTGGAGGAGGATTGTGTTAACCTTGGGGGCGTTCGTCACTTGAGAGCATGTACCGGTAGTGGCGAAATTCGATTCTAAGTCAGTGGCCTCCACACCACTGCACAATCGGAGGAATTCAGAAATCGTCAATCAAGTAACGTTATTTAAGTTCTCTTACTTATTTGATTTCAATAGCTTTATTTCCTACAATTTAGAAGCGAATTTATACTATTGAAATCAATATCGGATTATTGAGAACGATGATTCACTAATCAATTACGTTTTTGTTTAAACACATGTACATCAATGAATGTATCGATTGAAGCAAAGTTGCAAAAAGTCATGATGCAGAAGCGTTGGATACTATTGTGGTGGATTTGATTTGCCTTGCTGGCAAACTATGATGATGTGGTCTTTTGGAAAGATAAAACCATATTTCCAGATAATCAACGAGGGATTTTTGGTTTGAGCCACATATGTTTAGTAAAATTGAATTGGTCAAAAGTCCTTGATGGCGCAGGACACGCCGATCGTCGATTTGCAGCTATGATGAAGGATGCGGCGGAGAATCAGGACCGAATCGCCACCGTTAGCGAAGGCATCGTCATCCGCCATTGACGATGACGAGTATGAAGTGATTAGCGAGATGATGAAGATGGTGGCTTTGGCTTTGTTCTAGCTAGGCGCAATGTCCAAATTAATTTGTCAAAGAAGCTGTGACAAGTGACGATCCAACGAAAAGACAATTATAAATGTTATGTGTTTCTTGGACTAACTGAATGTCTATTTTAAGAAATGAGACAGATGGCTGTCGATTGGTGCTATACTGAAATGCCGTGGAGAATGTGGCTGGTAACGGTGATGCCGAGCTCCTTGTCGGCAAAGTGTTGCAATGAAGCCACGTGTCGGCTTGGTTGGAATAAGAGGACTCGCTGCAGGAGTTGTTACAGCTGTATTCGTGATCAATCAATTGCTTAATGATGCATGAGCATGACTTCAGGTCTCTGCTGGAGTGGTTAAGGATTTGTTGCTGATTGCTTTTCCTTGCCAACATGAAACTGCAAGCCTTGAAGGCTAAGGAGGTGCAGAAGAAGGTTGCTGCAAAAATAATGACATGTCATAGATCATCATTGGAGACTGTGTGGATGCAGCTTGCTATTTTCAATGGAAAGGAAGTAGTTCGATTAAATCAGAGCGACCCCTATGTTTGTAGTTCCTGACATGGAGGATGAAGCATGCGCAGGCATCGAGCAATGTACTGCGATGCGAACTGGGTGACAGACATTTCGGAGATCTTGCGATGTTGGAGGTCGATTGGTTGAGAAATTCACTTGCAGATGTTCCATTGTGGGGGGGGTAATCAACTACTTATGTGCCTATACATTGTGATTCACAAGCCGCCAGAGCCGTTACGAAGAACATCGCGTATAATGGCAAGAAGAGACACCTTCATGTCATCCATGAGTCTGTAAGACAGTTTCTGTGAATGGTGTGGTTTCTCTGTATTATGTGAGAATGGAGAAGAACTTGGTGGATCTTGGACAGGAGGAAGGTACTTGAGTCATCAAGAGGTATGTGTTTGAGAAATATTATACATGTGTGTGGTGAGCCATCCCGAAAGGGATGATGAGTATGAGCTGAAGGCTTTTGATGTATCTAGCCTCATAGACCGAGGTCACTTGTCTAAGTGATGTCATGAGATGCTCTAGTAGATATGGTGGTTTCTTTGATTAGCCTCATAGACCGAGGTCACTTAGCTTAGTGATGTCATGAGATGCTCTACAACCAATATAGATTTACTTCTTTTTTCTTGCAATTTATAGATCTACTATAACCATTCTCCTCAAAAGAGGAAGCACTCGCAAGCAACAAGTTCTCTTGCGTTGGAAAGCTAAGCCCCTAGGGTTCAGATCCCAAAGGCCTGTAGGCGTTTTTACGTTACGACCTTAACCATAAATAAAGGGTCGGGGAGGCAAATTCAACTACAGGTACGAATACTGGTACAAGGGATAAGAACGAAGTAGCTCGACTTAATAAATACGTTGATTTCTTTGCAAATCCTCATAGATCGAGGTCATTCGAGTTAATGGTGTCATGAGAAGATCTATTATAACTAGCCGCACAGACATAGGCCACTCGAGTTAGTGGTGTCGTGAGATGATCGGTGAGTTATATATATGGAAGGTTGAACTTAAATGTTCTTAATGTTCGTGGAACACCTGCGGTGAATGTGAAGGGATAGCCTCCTTCTATGAGTGATGGGATATCTCTCTAGAGCGTTCACTTAGAGTCCCAAGATGAGTGGCTGTGTTATCGAGGAATTGCTCAAGCTTTGAAGGTGATGTGCGTGTTGTCAGGTCCCTTCAATAATCTAGGAGTTCAATCCTTTGGACACTCTCTAGACCGTTGAACACCCCACTCCACTATGTGTTAGTTCAAACCTTTGGATACTAACATTTAAGTACTAAGCCTTCTACGTACTGCTCAGAATCTCTAGGTCTCGGACTCTTTTGCATTAAGGGGGGATTGTTGATTATAATGCAAAAGATAAATATCCGGTTGTTTCCTATTATTCCTACGAGATATATATCTATCGGATTTAGATAACATTATCTTTACCCAACTAAATTTTAGGAAATATTTCCTAATTAATTTATTTTGGACGTGTGATGAAAGGGTATATATATGTGAGTTCTTGTATTCTCATATATAAAAAATAATAGAGGAAAAACCCTAATAGAGATCTGAGCAGTGCTTGAGCAGTTCCACATTCCGAGTTCGGGTGCACAGATTTGGAGGAGGATTGTGTTAACCTTGGAGGCGTTCGTCACTTGAGAGCCTGTACCGGTAGTGGCGAAATTCGCTTCTTAGTCAGTGGCCTCCATACCACGGCACAATCGGAGGAATTCAGAGATCGTCAATCAAGTAACGTTATTTAAGTTCTCTTACTTATTTGATTTCAATAGCTTTATTTCCTACATATCACAATTTTGGTTCGGAATTTAACTGAAATCTTTAAGTTGGGGCGAAACGAGAGGCAATGCCATGGACTGTAACTTGCTCTTCGAGAATCAAAATTAGGAACAGAAACTGGAACATGGTTGTTATACTGCTTCCATTTGTAGTGATGCTTTGTTTGTGTATAAAAATTGTGCTTGTCTCTTTTATTTATTTATTTAAGGAGTGACTTGTTGACCATGACAACAGCACGCCCTGAAACATTATTTAGAGACGTTGCTATTGCAGTGAATTAAACCTCTGAATTTGTAAGCAGCTGAGATTTTCTTTAAAAAAATCTGATTATAATTTTGAATTGTGTGGGGGTTTCCTAT
The DNA here is from genome assembly GCA_033675215.1 of Rhodiola kirilowii. Lineage (NCBI taxonomy): Eukaryota > Viridiplantae > Streptophyta > Magnoliopsida > Saxifragales > Crassulaceae > Rhodiola > Rhodiola kirilowii. The sequence continues at coordinate 1,156,874 of CM066199.1, forward strand.
GCTCCGTTTTGTAGTGCGATTTGCGTTTGAACAAACTTGTAATGTGAATTGCATCCTGTACGGAGAGAATGGGCGCGATATAAAGAAAAATTCTTTTCTTTATCTCGCGCCAATACCATACCGCACTGAATGAGAGCTTTATTAGCAACTCTTCTTAAAAAGAACCCGTTTGGCAAGTGATCGTCTACGACTTTATACTCTATTTATAGTCACCTATGTATCAAAGATTGATGATCCACTCAGTGTGGGATATTAAGACTTGCATATACAACTACTAGCCAACTTTTATCTAGCTCGTCAATGTGTCTTACCTTCTTTCATTGCATCAATTTCCAAAAAAAAAGAAGAAACTATCAACTTCCATATCAAAGCTTCAACTATACTGCATATTATCTTGGTCCAGAAACCAACTCTTTCAATGGTCTGAAAGGGGAATTATAACCATTGGCCGCAGTGTCCCTCCATAGAGCAAGTCCTGTTGCATGATGACAAGTGAATCGCGAAACACTTAGGATTTGGGAATAAGTACAACATGGGAAATGTGTTCATCCATTATTTGACTGAGTTGATGAGCCAAGGCTATGGGAAATTAGTGAAACAATGACAGCAGACTTACCAATCCATGCAACTAAACCTGTCGTCGCTGCCAGGAAAAACTCTCGGCTGATAGTGTTGCAACTGAAATTAAAAAAAGACCATAAGTTTCAATGGAACAATAAATCGATATACTGGATTGTTGAAGATTTGGTTGTCACTTACATGTACATGCACAGGAGATTTCCCCACCCATAGAAAACAGTTGCCCAAACAGACCCAATGAACCTAAGATGGCCATCCATGTGGATATTTCTATCACTAATGGTGCGGAACATGGAGTGAATTTTGGTCGACAAAAAGTATTTTAAGGGCGGGAGCATTACCACATGAGGTCTCGAATAAATAGCGCACGTGGTAGCATGAGCCCATTTCCGGTCATTGCAAGCAACATCGACAAAGCAGATAAGCCTTTGATGTTACTTGGATTTAAAAAGTTTGTCCACTGAAAAGCCAGTGATAAACTCATTGCTGTTAGTAAAGGAAAACCTTTGTTGTTTTTATAAAGCATACGGGATGAGTATAAAATTGATGGTTACCATTTGTGAAACTGGCATCCACATGAACAGAAGTGTGGCAGTCCACCCAGATATTCCCCCATAAAACTTCATCCCAGCTTCAGATAACTTACCCAATCGAGCCTGCAAATATTAAGGACTGATCGCATACCTTAAAATAAAAAGAAACGAAAGTGAAACCTGTATCATTCAAGATGTAAAAATGGCAAGAACGATGGATTATACCATGACAACAGTCCCTACAGCGGCTAAGAGACATATGGTACCGGGGAGAATGCTGTTTGGAACATATGGAACAAAAGTAGACCACATGACCTATCAAGGCATAGACAGAGGGAATACAAAGTTAAGAAGCGTGGAAATGGGATCTCAAGTTGTGAAGGACGCTAAACAATCACGATTCAAAACTAACCTGCGGAAGAACGGAGAGTCCACCGATAGTAATGAAATCTTCCCAGAAACCCCAAATGCTCGCATTAAGGAAACCGAAGTAGTTCATAAAATTAAGGACAAGGCCAGATCCAATTACAGCTGAGATCACCACAAAGTAAGACAGCGGCATAGCTTCTGCCATGGCCAGCTGAGACAACACAATATATGTGGAGATTACTCCGAGTGTTTGTACCACCACAGCTTCAGCCTCTTTCTTTTTAGCAAAGTACGAAAGCAACGACAGATTGCCCAGCAATCCTGTAAGCATTCCCTGATACAGTGAACAGTGGAAAACACCGTCACCCATTAGATCACTTCCTTTAATTTGTACCTCTAATTCACTATGAGAGTGAATCGAAATTGTTTACCAGCCAAGGAACTGCAAGAAGCGCAGCCTTATTCCCCGCCATGAGATTGCGTGCATTGAGAATAATCTGAGGTAACTGCAGCAACAAAAACGGTAGATTGGCTGCACCTGAGAACTTTGCTGTCAGTGAGTCCCATTGCTCAAGGCTGTCTCTTTTCAGCTTCACTGGTTCCTTGCTCAAGTGAAATAAGAAAAATTGCAATCAGAAATCAACATAAATAAAATAAAATAAAGAATCCTAATTTCAATGAAATCTCAACTCTAGACTGGATTTCGCTCAGTGGATTACACCGGAATCAGTCACTTTCTACAAATTCCGAACTCTTATATAAATCATAATTGAATTTCCCTTCTTAGCGACTCAGCAAAAAATGTACTGTAAATTTGATTCAACAATAAAATCAGACAAACCTGATCACCAATCGGATAGGCCGAATCAGACTCCGCCGCGCGCACCGGACTCAACCGATACCGTACACACGAGCTCAAACTTCCCAAATTAATCAACCCCAATTGTCGAAAATTAGGGTTTTTCACCTTCATACACAATGCCGTTACCGGCATATAATTCAAACCTAAAACAGCCATACGCCGCGGCGGTGGACTGATAAACGGCGACAGCGAAACTTCCATTATCAGATGTATCCGATTCGGTCGTTGACAAGCACACTAGGACTAGGAGAGCTGACGAGATCGCTAGAAGTGGCAGTGACAAAAGTTGAGCAGATAGACTGGGTCTGTTTTTGAGTGCCAGCAAATCGAAATCCGCCACGTGTCGTGCGGTGAGATATTTTGTGGGGTTGTGACGATGCGATGGCGCCTTGGGATTGATACGTAGGGCGCGCTTCACGTGACCAATTGAACCGAAATTTGATCGTTTACAACGGCTTAATTTATTGGCCCAAATATACAATAACGGCTCGTTTAGTGCCTCGCGTGAAATGACATTTTTGCCCGTTAATTTTATAATTCAATATAAAATTGGGTGGACGCAACAAATCGGAGCTCCTACAAACTATCCGCGCTTCCGATTTGAAGTTACTTTAATTTACCATTTTATCCCTTGTATTTTGTCCTTATCTAATTTTTGTAATATTTTGTCGTAGGGGTACTATTGTCTTTCCTGCGCAATTGACATCCAATTTGCACCAAAGTTCTCATCCAATTTTCAGCTCAGCCTCACCTGAAGCCCTCCCTGCTTGCCCAATCGTCAATGGAATGAGAGAGACCCTAAACGTCATGGCGAACCAGACATCATTCATCTGTCTCGAATACGACATGACGGACTCAGATGGCGTATGGTTCGGCGACAACCCTCTAAATTTCGCCACGCCCCTTTTGCTCCTCCAAGTCACCGTAATTTCGATTACTTCGCATCTCATCAATTGTTGCCTCAAGCCCCTAGGCCAATCCGTCATCGTAGCTCAAATCTTGGTACGCATATTTTTATCGATACGATGAATTGTCTCGCCATTTTTGTTTACAATTGTTATTAGAGTAATTGAAATTGATGAGCATTGTTGCAGGGAGGAATTGTGTTAGGCCCGTCGTTACTTGGACAGATAAATGTTGTGGCGGAGAAACTATTTCCGGTGAGAGGCAGCCTGATACTTGAAACCTTGGCAACATTCGGGATAATGTTCGTGTTCTTCCTTGTCGGAGTTAAAGCAGATGTCATCATGATGCTAAGACCGAACAAGAAGGCGATGATAATTGGATTTTCGGTCTTCTTTTTCACCATATCAATCCCAACAATCTTAGCCGTCGTTATCATCAAAACGATCCACGTAGATTCAACCCTAGCGACGTCTCTCCCGTTAGCAACCATTTCGCAATCCATCACGACCGTACCGGTCATAGCTTGCTTACTAATGGAGCTCAAAATCATTAATACTGAATTGGGCCGGTTAGCATTAGCCTCCACAATTTTCTGTGACATCCTCGGAGTCTCTGTCATTTCCATCATTTTCTCCGCATCAGAAAACAAACCAGGGAACGTTGTAAACATACTCTCCTCCATCGCCTCCGCTGTGGCCTTGATCCTCTTCGCCTCGTACCTCTTTCGGCCCGTAGTTCTTAAAATCGCCAATCAAACTCCACCAGGCAAGCCAGTCCAGAGCGGGTATTGTCCCAATAGTTCGTACGATTAATGCTAATTTACTTAATTTAAAAGTATTTTGTCCTCCCATCAATTTTTGCCATTTTCAACAGGTACATATGTCTTATAATGCTAGTGGTTCTGGCCTCAGGGCTCGTAAGCGAGCTAATAGGACAGCATTATGTCTTCGGACCGATGATTTTTGGTTTGGCTGTACCGGACGGTCCCCCATTGGGATCTACACTTGTTTCGAAATTCGATACGCTAATATCGGAGTTTTTGTACCCAGTTTTTCTAGGATGCAGTGGTTTGAAGACGAACATTTTGAGTATCAGGCTCAAGGGTTTTTTGATCATGACTTTGTTGCTCTCTTTCGAATGCGTGGTGAAGACCGGAGCCGTCGTGTTTCCGGCTCTTTACTTCAACATGTCCCGGAAAGAGGCCATAGTTCTTGGTATTGTGATGAATGCTAAGGGCATTAGCGAGCTTGTGCTTTACAATCTCTGGAGAGACATCAAGGTATCATTACCACATTCCTTATTTCATTTTAATTTTTACTCTTCAAAAATCAAAATATTTTTGAATGTTTTTTTAAGTTGAAAAGTTATTTAAGAAACATTTTTAAAAAAATACAATTGAAAAAAATAATGATCAAAGGAAGTGTGTGTGAAGTTTAAGTACTGTTATTGAAATATGACCGTTAAATTTGAAATGTTGCAGTTGTTAGGGGAAGAGGAGTTCAGCTTGCTTGTGATCTCAGTGATGGCAACTACATCTGTGGTTCCACCACTTATCCGAATCTTCTACGATCCGGCCGAAGCATACATGGCGGTCGAGCGGAACTCCCTCCAGCACTCGAAGCGAGACTCCGAGCTACGAGTCATGGTCTGCATTCACAGCCAGGACAATGTCCCGACCATCATAAACCTTCTCGAAGTCTCTAACCCGAAGCCGGAGAAACCAGTCATTGTTATAGCTATGCAGTTAGTAGAGCTTATGGGTCGCTCATTGCCGATCCTAGTGGCTCACGGTGAGGAGCCGACGCGGACACTCGAGCCTAATTTATCGAAATCGAATCACATCACGAATGCGCTCCGTCACTACGAGCTGCACCATCGGGGTTGTGCGAGGATCAAATTGTTTACCACAGTCTCACACTTCGTGACTATGCACGATGATATCGTGCAGGTTGCATTGGAACGGCGTGTCACGATCGTGATCATGCCGTTCCATAAGCAATGGGCTATTGATGGATCAGTAGGATCCATTAATAGACTTATTCAAAACGTGAACCTTAACGTGTTAGCCAAGGCACCGTGCTCGGTGGGCATACTTATCGACCGTGGTATCCTTAACGGATCGTTGTCCATCATTAACACTCGGTCAGACTATCACGTCATCGTCCTCTTCGTAGGAGGAGATGATGACATGGAATCGCTGACGTACGGAGCACGAATAGCGAGTCATTCGAAAGTGATATTCACTCTCTTTCGATTTCTTTTTCCGGAAACAGCAAACTCCAGACGTGCAAAGATCGAGTCAGATTACGTGAACTCGATCAGGCGGGAGAACTCAAGCAACACAAGATTTAAATACCTCGAACGAGAAATTGGAGACGGAGTAGGCTTGGCCGGAGCAATAAGAGAAATCATGTCAGACGACCGGGTTGACTTGATACTTGTCGGGAAACATCATCCGGGGTCGGGGATCATGTCGGGGCTGGAGGATTGGAGCGAGTGTCCAGAGCTGGGAGTGATCGGAGACATGCTCACATCTCAAGATTTTGGAAGCACAGCTTCGGTTTTAGTAGTGCAGCAGCATAGAGCGGCTGCTGATTCGGTTAACATGAACAGGAGACGAGTCGAGGAGCAGCAGATCCTCCCCGAAACGCCTCCAGGCCGCCGAGAGTCATCAGCAGCTAGGAACGGAGAACATGTTGTGTCCATGTTCAGCAATGTTGATGAATAGCAGTTTACATTAGTCTAGTTGCAAATTAAAGAAGAGACATAATAACTTGGAATTTTAAATTTAATGGTCAATTATAAAAACATTATTGTCATTTCATATCAATTATCAGATTTTTTTTGAACTTCTTTTGTGATTTCTACATCGATGTAGAAATTTTCACCTATTAATTATATGACCAACCACAATAAAAATAAATTCGATAAAAAATTAAGTAAACATTAAACTTCATGGTTCAAATCTGACACTTTTTAGCCTAAGTATAATAGTTTGGATACTTTTTTTTTGATAAGCACAAGACGCCATAAAGGCTACAAAAGGACAGATCAACTGAAACAGCATAAACGTAAAACTGGCCGACAACAAAAACCGACACTCAACGCACAATTAAAAGCCCACTATGCCCAGTGAAACATCCTTAAACACCAGCACAACCGGCTCCATCACGGCACCGAAACATCCACCGGAAGTGGAACCGCCGCCTATACTCGGCCACTATAGCAACCGTACATACTAGTATCTACATCCAAAAGAACAGCCACGCCGACGAGAGGCGTCACCCAGACAACCCACCAACACAAGCCACCCGGTAGAAAACCGGCCACCAACAAACCTCGAACAGCCCTATATACACATCACATAAACAACAAAGAAGACGGCCTCCCAACGGCGAGTTAGTGTTAAATGAGGGCTTCGATCCTGGATCTTCGAAGACACACAGAAGGGGCGCTCCACTGAGCCACCCCTTTGCCTCAAAATAGTTCGATACTTGATGCAACGAGCGAATGTGCCCGTGCTTTCAATTTCACTAGCTCACATAATATTGAAATGATTCGTGGCTTTATTCTACTGCCTTTTGAAGAACTTTCTGATTTGGTCTCGAATGATCGAGACCATTCGGTTCAAATTGTCGTTCGAGCCTTAATCAGAAAATATCCTCAAGAGCCCGTAAAATAATGCTCATCTCATTGTGCTAGGCTCCAGTTACTTAATGAACACGGTAGCAATGAACCACTCAGTGTGGGACATTAAAAAGACAAAAATTGATTGGAAAATGATGTATAAATCGTTTTGAATGGAAATTACAAATATATGCAGTTTTTCCTATGAATCGGAAAATGTATGCTGTACACAATCGACATGTATGACGTAGATGAAAGTTTACCTAATGACTGACTGATAAGCAGTGGAGAGATATAAAGCAAGGGTGTGTGTGTGTGCTTGAACTGATGACTTTAGTTGATGGAAGGGAGCATAGGGTTCAAGCCGAGGCCTGTTCCGCCAAAGCTACCTGGATCAGCATGCTTCACACGACCGAAATGGCGAATGTGGCGTAAGAGCCTCGCTAGGAACGTGTTGTGGCATATGGTTGAGCTGTCGCAGATCACAGCAACATGTTTGCGTGCTCTTGTTATGGCAACATTCATCCTTCTGCTATCGCCTAGAAACCCAACAGCTCCTAAAGTGTTCGATCGAACCTAATGAAAATTTTGCCAATGTTATTATAACTACTTTTCGTAACTTCTCAACAGCAATGATTTTTATCTGTAAATGTATATCATAATTTGCGTACCATAGAGATAATTACTGCATCTGCTTCGCGGCCTTGGAAGCTGTCAATAGTGGCAACCTCAACGCCATCAGCCTCTGGATAGTCATCAAGTTTGTTCCTTAAGAGCTGTACTTGCGCAACATAAGGAGATTGCACTACGATGGTACTTGGTCGCACACCTGAAACCCAAATTTAATAGGATAGTTACAGATGATCTTCGATGCGTCAAACTCATAAATAATCAGGGTACCTGCAGGGTGCAAATTATGATTGGATGATTACCAGAATAAAGCAAGGAAAAGACATGTTGCACTACGATATCCGCCTCTCCTTCGTTGTAAAAGGATCCGGTGCCTGCAGGGTCTAAATATTCTTCACAACCAACGGAAAGACTTCCATAAGGCATTCTTGTATCGAGAAGTAAGAGTGGGCACTGTGTGATCCATGTAGGCTGCACGGAAATGTGGTTACATAATCAGATACTAATCGATAAGAGTTCAGATTATATTTGAGTACCGGTCTTCAAATGCGGCTGTCGATAAGTAAGATGTGCTTTATGGAAGTTGCGGTACCTTCACAAAGGGAGTATCAACAAGGAGGTGTGAAGCAACGGAGGGGGAAGAAGTCAGCAATCCACCGTACATCTCCTTAGAGGCCCAACCTGCTATTGCATCATTCATTCGATACTGTGTTGTAAGTTTCGTGGCATGAATGCCCTCATGCAAAGCGGAAGCTCTCTCCATGAGGGAAATCCCGAGACCACCTTCAAGAGCTTTTCTGGACAGCACCACCGGAGCAAGCTGGCATTGATCACCAGCGAGAATACAGCGTCTCCCTTGCAAAATTGGTATCCAGCAAGAAGGCTCGATGGCTTGTCCCGCCTCATCCACTACTACCATGTCAAACGGATCCAACCTCCGGATCAAAGGATCGGCTGCCCCGGTGTTAGTTGACAGAACAACTTGGGCATTGGACAGTACCTCATTAATAATCTCCTTCTCTTTCTTTTTCAAACTCTTTCCGAGTTGTTTCAGGAGTTGGCGTATGCCAGCTGCTAGAGAATCATCCTTCAAACAATCCCGTAAGTCTTTTCTTAAATTTGCTTTCTTCCTCTCGAATTCAGTGACATAATCTGCCAACTTAGATTTCACAATTTCAGCCAAAGACTTAGAGGCAACAACACTAGATATGCGCGCGGGATTGCCAACTCGCACAATGTTCAACCCAACATTGGAGAGTTTCTCAACCATGTTATCCACCGCTGCGTTTGTTGGTGCAGTTACCAGGACTCTTTCGCCTTGTTGAACTGCAAGCACAATTAGCTCCTTTAGCAAGCCTGTCTTTCCTGTGCCAGGAGGTCCTTGGACAACCATCAAAGGCCGCTTCTTGTTCAGTCCCCAGGCTATAGCTTTCTTCTGCGAATCATCGAACATTTGATTGTTCAATAGATCATCATTCTTCACTTCTGCCAAATCTGCTAAATCATTCTCTTGCAACCATTTGACATCTTCCTCGTCTCCAAAGAGCGTGGCAACCACGGCAATTGAAGGGTTTTTCTTCAGCAGTCCATGCTTCTGAAGCAGCATCAGTGCTTCACAATTTCGCTGCATTAAGGAACATAAGTTCAACAACACTGTGATCGACGATAAACGGGCGACAATAAACTTGAGCGCTTTCGCAACAAACCTCAAATGTGAGCGAATCAGCCAATCCCTGGATCCGGTCAATCCTCACACTCTTGCCAAAAAGTTTCGAAAAGGTGGGATCACCATGACGAGATTCCAGAGCAACAACGATACTGCATCCGTCTTCCCCGAGGTTGTTGACAAAGCCCTGCATGCAAGATGTTGCACCAGCTCCTCGACTATCACATATTCTTACACATACCATGTCCCCGGGAGATAGGTTAGTGGGCGGCAAACGATGATTACCTTCAACTTTGAAAGTCACCAAATGCATTCCTCCCAAACCTGTACACAAAACTAGTCATATAAAATCGAAGACGTTGATAGTAAAAACTGATTCGATGTTAAAAACAATAGTACTGGAAGTTGAAGAATGGGATGTAAAAAGAACTAGTAACCTGTAGACGAGCTGATTGCATTCAGATTGCATATTGTGTCGCAAAGTTCTTGCTGAGCCTGGCCATGGCTAACGATAAACTCAGTTGGTTTTGATGAGTCCAAATTATCGTCTGGAGTTGGGACGGCATTCAGTTCTTCCTGAGTGTATTCAAGCTCAGAGTCCCTTTCTATACGCAGCAACTCAGACATGCGCTGAGTGAATTCATCGATCCTGCTTTGTATGGTCTTCGCCCTGTCAAGATTCATCCCTAAAACACCATAGGGAGTCTTTGGGGGAACTTTCCGTGCAATGGCTTTATGCTGAGCTGCAACGGAGAAAATTTCAGTACAAACTACAAAAGCCAAAAATCCATAATTAACAAAAAATTGAAACAAGGTGAAATAAGGGCTTAACCTGAATTTGCGAGAACCTTAAGGAGCTTCCAAGACTCGGTTGCACTCCAATTCTCAATCAGTGACTTGTTTTGAAGGTCTACTAGAACTTCTTTCAGCTCACGCTGAAAGTGATCAAATAGGGTGGGGTAATGAGTGCAAGTTTTTAAGCAGACTACTTCATGACCAGGTGGCATCGGAATGGCAATGAGGTAAGGCTGCGCCTGTATTACAAAAGGTAAACCAGGTTCCATCTTTTGTTGCAGCTCGGTAAATTCACCTTGAATTTCACTCATAGCCAAATCTGAGGCCATGGCCCTCATCCCTTGCCCCACCCATCTCACCACGTTCTTCCCAAGATCCTTCCGTCCAAGAGGATCACCGTTTTGATGCAGAGTGCCGATATCCACAGGATTCCTTTTCACCACTTTCTTCACAGGCTCAGGCGCTAATTTCTTATGACCATTAGAAACAGCCTCTTCAGATTTCGTCGAAGTGGAAGTCACAGCAGATGGACTCTCACTAGGTCCGGTAATAGGACTAATAGTTTTGGCGACGTTCCGTTTACTGAACCCTCCATTCCTTCCGCTATTTTTTCTCCTTGGATTTCTCACCTTCACGCCACTATCAGCACCCCCACTAGTAGCACAGCACACATGCTGCGGAAACTTGAGTCCACGAGGTGAAGAAGACACACTCAAGGCATAATTCTCCCTCAGCAGACAATTCAACCCAAACCACGACAAAGATGACTTGGGCACGTTAACATTAACACTTCTCCGAAAACCAATTCCAGCAGACACAGGTGAATTCATAGACACTCCCGCAGCTTCCATACCCACCAATTCACCTAACTAAAACCCCACCACACAAACACCTCAAAAACCTAACCACACCACAAATCCAAACCACCCAAATTTTCTCAGGACACAAAAATGCTAAAAATCTAATCTTTACAACTCCAATCCCTAAGAAATGAACTGGGGGTGTTGGACTATGTACACAGAACCAGTTTACAGAATCCCCATTATATACACCGCGACGAAACTTGGATATTTTGCACAAAAGGTGTCATCAACAAGAGCCGTTTAAAGTATCTGAGGTCAGGGAAATCACAGAAAAATCAAATCTTTGAAACCCCAATAAACACACGCTCCACTTGAATTCAGCAAATGAAAGCGGTAAGATGAGTAGTAATAGGGAAAGTCGTTATCAGGTACCTGATAAAGATTCTGTGGAACGGCTGTGATTGGAGCAATGATGATTTTTGAAGGGTTTGTGAGAAGATGATGATATGGTAAGGCGGCAGCCACAAATTGGGGGCTCTACGTGGGCTTGTGTTGTTCTGTAAATTACGAATTTTAGTGTTTTTTTTATTTCTGAAGGGAAGTGTGGAGTGTTGTTGACTCATGGCTTTTGTCGGAGTGCGATTGTGAGTGGAGATGGTTGGAGGGTTTGGGAGATGTCGTGGATGCTTCCATCTCCATGACAATTTTCAGTCGCTTATGACCTTGTATATTTCTTCAATTTCTGAGTAATTAAAAAACAAAATCATTATCTCTAAATATCAAGCTAAATAACATAAGATGCATATTCATTTGGTCAAATTAATATTTATATTTAAATAAACAATAAATGAACACCTAATGTACAATATAATTAGTGTTCATCAATTTATCATTTATAAGAATATCAGGTATGAAAAAGGATCAGGTACAAAGTTGATATTTTGGTACAAAATACAAACTAATCATAGCCCTTGATATTGTGATTGAATGGATGAGATTAAATCTTGATTTTTTGATTTTTTTGTGTGTGACGAATTATAAAATAAATCTGACGAATTATGTCGTCTTTTTATTTTTCGACTCGAATTTTGACGAATTATAAAATAAACTGACGAATTATAAAATGATTTTGACAAATTTTGTATGTTGTACTAAAAATTTAATTTGCACCAGATCTGACCTCAATCAGGTATTATATAATCGAGATAAATATGTTTTGTAAATTTTTATTCGGTAGATAAAAATTTAAATTGGATTCAATATCCTTTAAGAATCTTACAACATCACTTTCACTTTTAAAAGTAAATGATTAAATGTCGCGTACATGCTGACATATGTACGAATTACTACTAGTAAAATTAAATTTGTTGTCAAATTTTCTGACGTGCATCCAAATTTTGACAAGCAATAGGGACCCATATTTGTATTTATCATTATGTTACTAAAATAATAAAAAAATTCATCGGAGCACTCCTCACATTTAAGAACATATACACTGGTTACAAATTGAGGAAGTCCGACTGATGATTTGAGGACGTCTTATGAAAATAAATCGAGCAACCGTTTGAGGAGAACGTTCCCTACCCACAACGTCCGCAAGGACGTTCTCAAATTTGATTTTGAGTCTCGAGTTCCGTTCGTCGCTCCTCCTCGTGTCGGCTTTCGCTCACTTGACCTAACCATTTTCAAGCTCGCGTTGCTCTTAATGGAAGATGATGATGAACAGTCGAGGGGAAGTGATGCGCGTTTCGTTTCAACATTAGCACCGCGTTCCACGCTGACATGTCTGAAGCGGGCGCGGCTTGTAATGTCATGGTTGGACGCGGCAGTCCCTGATCAGAAAGGAAATGTTGATTCTCAAGAAAATGTTGTATTTGTAGTTAACAATTAGTATCACATTATCAGAAAATGTTGTTTTGATAGCGTGGTTCAGTGCCTTCAGTATATGCTAACCCTTGGATCGGCCTCTGGCTTCAGTATATGCTAAATGTGAATCGATAATTTAAAAGAAAATTATTTGATGAATAATAATAGGAGGTCCTATTTATTTAACTGCTGTATAAATAACGTGAATAGAACATATTATTGAATTGAATTGTAACGAGAAGTGATATTTGAGGTCTCAAAATGGAAAACTTCCTTCAACGTAAGCGGACGTTAGAAGTCACGTGCTTACAACGTGATCGATAATTCGTGAAGCAGACGTCTGCATCTGTCTAGGGTTTCCATTTCGTCCTCACGCAATTTCTTCAACCAACGAAAATGGCGATGCTTATGCGGAGCCTCTTATCCAACTCCGGCAAGCGGGTCCTTGTTTCCGGCGTAGCTTGCCACGCCGCCAGATCTTACAGCCTCATTCCGATGGTGATTGAGACCTCGTCGCGAGGCGAGAGAGCTTACGACATTTTCTCCAGACTTTTGAAGGAGCGGATCGTCTGCATCAACGGCCCGATCTCTGACGATACGGCGCATGTGGTTGTTGCTCAGCTTCTGTTTCTTGAGTCGGAGAATCCGTCGAAGCCGATTCACATGTATCTTAATTCTCCTGGCGGAGCCGTCACTGCAGGTCTCAGATTTGAATTGGACTTCTCTTCATTTTATTTTTACATGTTAATTTCACTTTGAAGTTCTGATTAGATTGGGTGGCATAAAGTTGGAGACTTGACTTCAAATTTTAGACATGACAGTGTTGATGACTTCAATTAGAAGCTCGTCTTATTATGAATTGTTGATCTTTTTTGTCTCATTTCTGTAATTGTATGTTGCATTTTCAGTATTTGATCTTGTAATTTTGATTTCATTCTGGGGTAGGATAAAGTTGGAGTCTTGACTTCAAATTTGAGATGTATGTGTTGATGACACCAATTAGAAGCTTGTCTCACTCGAAATGTTTGATCTTTTTAACTTTTTTGTATTCCCTTGTTGCTTTTCGGTATTTGATTCTGAAGTTCTGCCAAGATTATAATCTGTGTTAGTTTAAAGATGGAGACTTGGCCGGACATTTTGAGATGCGAATGTGAATATGCTATCAATTTAAAGCTTTTTTTATTTTAATGTCTGATCTTTCCGATATGCTATCAATTTAAAGCTGCTGTGATTTTAATGTTTGATCTTTCTGTTATGAAGTTCCACTGTGTGAAATCCTTTCAGTGTTTGTAATATGTTGTGGGTGCATCTGTTGAAGACTGACGCGAAAGATGGGTTTTGGTGCAGGTCTGGCGATATATGATACAATGCAGTACATAAGATCACCAATAAATACCATCTGTTTGGGGCAAGCCGCGTCGATGGGTTCTCTACTTCTAGCTGCTGGAGCAAAGGGCCAAAGACGGGCACTCCCAAATGCGACGGTCATGATTCATCAGCCATCCGGTGGGTACAGTGGTCAGGCGAAGGATCTTACCATTCACACCAAGGAGATTGTTCGGATTTGGGATTCTCTTAACGGGTTGTACGCAAAGCATACTGGACAACCGATTGAAGTGATCCAAAAGAATATGGATAGGGATTATTTCATGACGCCAGCTGAAGCGAAAGAGTTTGGGATTATTGATGAGATTATGGATCAGAGACCAATTGAGCTAGTTACTGATGCTATTGTGGAAGAGAGTAAAGACAAGCCTTCGAATTAGGATGTGCTGGTAATATCTGTATTTCATTTGTCAACTCTGTAATGGGTAGCATGGCTTTGTTATCTGGTCTTTGTCTCAACCTTGGTTCTTCGGAACTGAAAAGATTGGCAACTGATACGTTACATGTTCCGTCCGCAGAGTTAGATTCTGTTAGTCAAATAATTTATTTGTCTCAGTCGTAGCATTTGGTTATTCGGGATTATACTTTTGCTATATGGAGTTTTGTTCCATTTGATGTAATGCACTGATAGCCAACATTGAAAATCTTTTCCAGTGATATTTGATACATATGCTCACTCACTGATAATCTATGTTAAACCCTGTTGAGCCTTGGTTGCCACACAATGTCAATTGTCAATGATCTATGCAAAATGAATCCCAAAATAAACTTTGATGGGACAAAAAATCAAAACAAGCCAGTTTGGGCTGGGTTTATACAAGCTTTTATGAGCTTCGGATAAGCTAATAGCTACCTTTGAGCCAGTCACAATGCGCTTATTTCATGATTAGGGATGTTTGGCATCCATAAGCTCCACAGTTACAAATCTAAAGTAACAGTGGTGGATTTCAGTCGGGGGATCAAGAAAGCAAATTTGTGCTCATCTTCTGAAGTGAATATTTACAACTGATGGTTGCAGAAACAAGGTTTGCTGAACAGAGAGCGCTAGCGGCAAGAAAGGATGAAAAAGAAACGATGATACTTTCTTCGTCCGAGCATCCACATTTTCAGCTTCAGAGCCTGTTGATAAAAGAACGCAGTAGAATTATTTTACTATACTATTTTGTGTGGTAATTGCAGAATTGGATAAACATAGTTTTCTTTTTCTGATGGTGCTAGATTTCAAACTATGCAGAATAATCTTAAATAAACTAAGGCTATTTTAACACATACATTATTCTCAGTGTGGAATTTGGATGGTCGAATGTCATCGTGGTGTGCCGAACGTAGTTACCTGGTTTAATTTTGAATTTGAGGGAATAAGGTGGCCTTCTTAAAATGAATTTGATTGGATGATCTGTGCACTGTCTGTGCCTGTCTGTTGCAGAAATGAGCTGAAATAGCAATATAAGAGATAGTATTAACTGACAAAGAAAACGTCAAAGCCTCACTCCTAGTATTTTATTGCTGATGCGGTTGTTCATATGCCATGATGATGAAAAACTTGGACAGTAAATTGAATTCAGTCGCATGGAATCAAACCTTTTCATCAAACCGAAATAGAGACTGGTCGAAGTATGGAGAAGGACTCTGAGATTGACAGCTGAACGGCAAAGAGGCTAGCATTTTCTTCACCCACTGAAAAATGGACTGGCTGACTCAACATGTTTCAAATTTCATACCAAGTTTCAGAAAAAATATGTAACGAAGGCGTTTGTATTACCGGAACTACCTGTGATGAACTCGTAGCTTTACTTTTGAAGCACCTTAATTGTTCGAGAGCATGAATATTGTTTGAGTGAGAAGAAATAAAATTCATATGCAAACCATTCCTTGACGTCGCATGGAAATAATCACAGTACCGCTCAAACAATAGATAAAGTTCCTCCGATGAATTCTACATCGATCACAATGATATGTCAAGTCGTAAATGAAAATGAGGTTTTGTTTGTCGATTAAAACGAAAACAGAAATGAATACATATGTTGATACCTGATAAAAGGCCACAATTTCAGTAGTCTCCATGTTATATATAGTAAAGAATGCAGGATGATTATCAGAGTTTCGCGACACCTGACATTTCAAAGCTCAAAATCACCACATGCACCATATGAGGACTGACTTAAAATCTCCAAGAACCACCTTACTAAAGTTAGATATGGCAAATGAATAATCAAAAAAGAAATCTCACCCCTCCTTCAACACTGCCGAACTTGATCAACAAATGCTGACGATCCAAGAATTGTACCTGTTGGAAGTTGTTAAAAGACTAGTAAATAAACAAAATGAGGTCATTTAGTGCCAAATAGCCATCCGTACCTTCCAAATGATCAAGTCAACATAATCCTGGAAATGGAAGTAGAACTTTGTTTTCAAGCATTGAACCCTCTGCAAAAGTAAGAAAAGTGAAAAAATCAGGCCATTTTGTTTCTGAAAGTTGAATGGTAAAACATCTAAGAGTTATTGATGAAGATATTATTCGGCTCCAAGTACACAAATATTGTGGAGCTTTTAAGCTAGTTACTATCATTGAAATTACTATATCAAGCATCTATGTAAGATAAACAAAGGTGATAATACATGTAAAAGGTATGTGCGAAGAAGTTGAGAGTAATATCAACCGCTACTTCATCTGGCTCATCATCCCATATTTCCTGAAATATGAAGGAAAGCAGCCTCTGTTTTATACCATTAAGAAATAAATGGCCTGAAGTGGACTCATTATCTTGATGACGGTTCTCCACATTATTTACAGGAGGGTTTTGTAGTTTGCCAGTGTCAGAGAACGATGTAAACTGCAATGGCAATTCAGCGTAATGAGAAAAGATAACTCTTTTCAAGTTGTTTTCTTGCGATTAGAAGAGGAGATGCATACAATCAAAAAGAAACATATAGACAAATAGACTTATAGCTGTACTCATGATATAATAGATTTCATTTGGTAGAAATTGTGAATCAAAATGTACAGGTAAAGGAAACGTAAAATGTATTTCCAGATGTAAGCCTAAAGTTCAATCGAAGTGAGAGAAAAGTGTCTTTTGTCTTTATTGGAAGATATGCCTATACTATTCAGTTTTTAAACTCTTAAATGAGATAAAATGTTTTGAATCCTTAAAAGAAGTGGTGGTGGCATTTAGATCAATGTAAGATGATGATAAAAATTTTAAAGAATCAACGATGGACAGATATTACATGATAAATAACTATAATTCTTCTTCTTCTTCTTTTTTTGTTCTAGAAGACTAGAACCATTTCAGTATCCAGAAAATTTTACATAGGCTTAGCTTCAGTGAAACCATAGTTACCGACTTTAGTAGTTAACTACTGAAATAGATATGAAGACGCTAAAGGAAACAAAGTAAATTCTAAAAGTAAAGTAACACAAGACAAACTCATGTGAAGTTCAATTGCTCAACCTTTTCTTCTAGACTACAATAGTTGGACAAGATATAACTGCAAATGTATATCAAATAGTTGTTTTAGATGACATAATCCAATCAAATACTTGGGAAAAAAAGAGAATCTTTACCTGAGAAGTGGAATTAAGGAAAAACTCATCATCTTCACGACAATACTCCCCGATTTCTCGTACAACAACAAGATCACCAGAATCTCTGATTTGAAGTACGTGAACGGTTTGAAATCGAAGCGATAAAATGGCCAATAAATCATCATATAGGAAGACACCCATACTATGAGCCAAATTAATGAAGTCATTGCGAAACACCTTTTCATCCAGTACCACACCATCTTCCAACCTAATAACCCCAATAACACGGAAATTCGTATGTGAGGTACACAATGCAACCATGAATATATAATGCTTTAATTTATTAAAAATTAGTACGATAACAGGCAGTATACACCAAAGCCTTGAGTTAGGAATGCACACCTCAATAGATGAAATGTAATTTTCTCAATAAATGGAACTCCCTGAACAGCACCTCCTGTTGCAGGGGCGTCATGGATTTGAGTTGTGGAAGTGGCAAACAGCCCAAATTGATTACGCTCCATGTACAAGAAGAAGTCTTTGCATATAAGTTCATTGGCGGAAGCAAGGGAGACTGAGTACAGCTGAGTGAAAAAGCTCTCGAACTTCTTAGCTTTCGATGGAAGATCATCAGTATCACAATCCGCCTCTTTGCAAGAATAGTTCAGCCACTTAGGCCTATAAATAATCAAATCCTGGTGATTTCTACTGAAACTCACTAGATACCGACCATCATCCGTGAATTTACGAAAAGAATGATCTGGGCACTCTACATCAGTTATGGTGTAACTCGGAACTATATTCTCATAGAATCTCCTTGCACAATTAACCTGCAAGTGCAACGCTTAATGCAATAAATGAATCATTCCTTACAAATGCTTGATGCCCACCAATTCCCTACTCGTCTCGAGTCATGCAATCAAAAAATTCAAAATCCAAACCACCAGACTTTAAAATCCGCAATTCACATTTTCATCTAAGCCCATCTCAAATACAGTCAATCAACTTCGTAATAAAAATCCTTACAATCTGTTAACATATTCTTTTCAAAATCTTCAAAATAGCTTTTATATTTACTAAACAATCACTTCTGACAGAACCACCTAGCTCAGTCAGCCAAACTAATAACACATTCAAAAAAATGAAAAACAAAGATAATAACACAATTCTTGTTATCCAAACTTGTCATATTATATATAAAAAAACAATATTTCTAAAAAAAAAAGGCTCCAAGTGCCCTAATTCCCAAATCACCAAAACGAAAGCAAATTCCACCTCAACTAAACATACTTTACCAAATCCAACTCAATAAAATAACTAAGCAGCTTACACTAGTCCCAGGCGCAGGCGTGCGAATTTCCCGTTCAAAAATCCGAGCAGTAATGTTGGTGCTTCTGAACATCACCGCTACCTGATAAAAGCATCAATCTTTACTCTCTTCCTAATCAAACAAACAGCTCCCCAGTGCTCGTCAACTCATCTGTAAGTCACCAAAAGCCGCATCGACTGAAGACAAATTGGCCATACTTATTTCCGGCGATTATATGGAGGGTGTCGTCAGCTTGAATTACTCACAGTATGGCGCGGAGTAGAGGAGAGTAAATTCAGCAACTGGTCGAGAAGATGGACAGTGACGGTGGTGAGAGCTTCAAGCTTATCTGCTGCTAGGCGTCGCGTTAATGGCTGTCCCTACGACCCGACCCATTTACGGAAACCCAATAGCCAATACATTCGTATTCGTTTCAATCGAACCGACCCGATTGTGTCCGAACCGGGTGATTTGTTTTCGGTTCGATTCAACAATTGAACCGAATCAACAGAGCAGCGGCAACATCTTCTTCGTCCTGAATATCTTCATCATCAGCCAGAAGCCAGAACTGATCAATCCTCACTAGCGGATGTGATGTTGCTTCCTCTCGGTAACCCTAATCCAACTCCGACCATTCAATTTTCTCCACCTTTCTTCTCCGTCCTCCTTCTGTCTCCTCAATCTCTCTCCAGTACAGTAATTGCGGCGAAAGCCAGCCGCTTAACCAAATTCAAATTCCGCTGCTCCGTGTCCCCTTCCGCGCCTCAAATCGCTTCGAAATCCGCCATCGAGCGGATTGCGGAGAAGCTCCGCAGCCTCGGATACGCTGAAGAAGTGAAAAGAGTTGACGCCGGTGGCTTGAAGTACGGCCGAGAGTCGGCAGGGGAGATATTCGTCCCGCTGCCGCACCATTTGCCGAAGCAGCGAGTGGGACATACGATTGATACGAGCTGGAGCACGCCTGAGAATCCGGTGCCGAGGGTGGGATCGGGAGGCGCGGTGGTGAGGGTGAATGAGTTGAATGATGTGGTGAAGAGGGAGAAATGGCTGGCGAAAGAGGATGCGCTGGGGAGGAAAGAGAGGGAGGAGAGAGTGCCGACGTTGGCGGAGCTGAGCTTGCCGGTGGAAGAGCTGGGGAGACTGAGGGAGATTGGGAAGAAGGTGAGGACAAAGTTAAAGGTGGGGAAGGCTGGGGTTACCGAGGGAATTGTGAATGGGATTCATGAGAGGTGGAGAAGGTCGGAGGTGGTGAGGATTACTTGCGAGGATATCTGTAGATTGAATATGAAGAGAACGCATGACTTGCTTGAGGTGAAGCTGTCAAAATCCATACTTTGTGTTTTTCATTCATCTTATGATTGTGGGCAGCATTGTTTTCCTTTTCTATGTTGTCATTTTTTTTAATATTGTGGTCAAATTCGGTTTATATGACAGAGAAAAACTGGCGGACTCGTTATTTGGAGATCGGGGAGTCACATTATGTTATATAGAGGCTCTAATTATGAGTACCCTTACTTTACTAACGATGATGATGCACAAGATGAAGCGATATCTTCAGAAGAGCCCTCTCTTGGAATTTCGTCAGATTTAAACACAGACAAGGAAGGACGAGTGAGAAAAAGTCTGTCTTCGAAGGAAGGGGATAAGTTATTTAAACTAAATGAGGTGAACAAGAAGGATGGCATGCCTTTGATAAATGGGGTTGGTGCTCAGAATATAGTTAGGTTCCAACTTCCTGGTGAGACACAACTTGCAAAAGAGGTGGACAGCTTATTAGATGAGCTTGGTCCGCGCTTTACTGATTGGTGGGGTTATGATCCTGTACCTGTTGATGCTGATCTTTTGCCAGCTATTGTTCCCGGATATCGGAAGCCATTCCGCCTTCTTCCATATGGAGTGTATCCTAAGTTGACTAATGATGAAATGACTACACTAAGGAGGCTCGGTCGGCCTATACCATGTCATTTTGCTTTAGGTGAGTTCACCTTGTCAAACATGACAAAATGATTGCACGATATAATGATGAACTGATCAAATTAAGTTTGATCGACCTATACTAGGCCGTTTTACCTTTGGTGAGTTTCCTTTCGGGTTTCTTACATGCTTGCTTTCTCCTTCACTAGGTAGAAATAGGAATCTCCAAGGGTTGGCTGCTTCTATTGTCAAGCTGTGGGAGAAATGTGAGATAGTAAAGATTGCAGTTAAGAAAGGGGTGCAGAACACTAACAGTGAAATGATGGCTGAGGAGTTAAAAGTCTGTGATAGCTGTTCGTTTACTAAATTTTGTGATTTTTTGTTGCTACGAGAGTAGTTCTTGGAAATTGTATTATCTCTTATGTTTGTTCATTCAAATGCTTACAATTACAGGCACTGACTGGAGGGACACTACTTTCAAGGGATGTAGACTTCATCGTCTTTTACAGAGGAAAGGATTTTCTGCCACTAGCTGTGTCTTCTGCTATTGACAATCGGAGAAAGTATGTGGCCGAAAGGAAGAAATATGTGACTAATAATGGTTCAGCAGTTCTAGTTCTAGACAAACATAACCTTGAATCTGGTGCTAGTCTTGGAACTGGCAATTCAACAGCTGAATATCGAATAACCAGGGTAGATGGCAACATCAGGGACATACGTACGGATCAGAAATATTCATCATCTAGGGAAGCAATTATTGAAAGCACAAGTGCCGCATTGTCTGCGGTATGGTAAACATCATTCATAAGACTACATAGTTATTATTCTGAATGAGTAATGATTGTCCACTATATTTTTCCTTGTTAGGCTTTAGAAAAGAAAGAGAAGGCAGAGAAACTTCTTGAGGAGCTTGATGAGGTGGAAGTCATTCAACAGCCTGAACCTGATAAAGAGGGTATTACAAAAGAAGAAAGATATATGCTGCGGAAGGTTGGCTTGAGAATGAAGGCATTCTTGCTTATGGGTATTCACTATTCATCACATATTGAGACATTTGAAGTCTACAAGCAATTTCCATTCTTAGCAACCATGAACCATTGAAACTTATTCAGATTTTTGCAGTTGGATTTTTAAAAGTGCAAATAAAGTAAGCTGTTTTTACTCAATGATGCGCAGGTAGACGTGGTGTTTTTGCTGGCACAGTCGAAAACATGCATCTTCACTGGAAATATAGAGAACTTATAAAAATCATTTCCAAAGAGAAAAGCACACAGGAAGTCTACAGATCTGCCCGGATGTTAGAGGCTGAAAGTGGCGGAATATTAGTGGCTGTGGAGAGAGTAAGCAAAGGCTATGCCATCATCATGTATCGTGGAAAGAATTACCAAAGACCTGATTCGTTAAGGCCTAGAACACTATTGACTAAAAGGGAAGCAATGAAGCGTTCAATAGAGGCTCAGCGTCGGAAGGTATATTTTTTTGCATCTCCATATAAAGTTACCTTGATGGTAACCAGCCCCATCTAACATTAAGACCAACTGCAGCATGCTTAGTAGATACAAGACGGGTGTAACAGTTACTTATCTAGTCATTTCCTGATGCCGGGAGTAACGTTACTTTTCCTTTTCACATTGTTCTTTTGCATGGCCTAATTCTAATCTCGCTTGTTGTTTTGGATGGTGCAGTCATTGCAGCTTCATGTTTTGAAGCTTAGCAAGCATATCGACAATATAAAACAGCAGTTGGTACGTCATCAATCTTAGTTGTTTTCCCAGATTTTCTTTATTAGTAGTACTGACTAGGATGTGTAATGCAGGCAGCTAAGGAGGAAGCATGCGGACAGAAAGTTGAAGAATTAAGTACATCTGATACTTCCACATTGCCTCCGGGTGAAGAGACAGTGGCAAATAATTTGGTGAGTTAATATAGCCTCTAGCCTGCTAACCACTAACCAATATATTTCTGTATTCATTGAATCATACATAGTTCTTGTTTGGCATCACTATGCTACAACTTTACTGACATATACTGTTTGGATGTGATGTCTGCATATGCTTTGGCATGACAACTTAAGGTCGAGGATGCTGCTGACATTTCAATCCCCTTGGTATCTGCGGACTGCACAGACATTGCAACAAACAGTATGGATCCAGTTCAGCAGGATAAGGAAGTGGACACCATGACTGAAGGTGCAAGTATTCCACATTTATCCAAGCCCGGTGCTGTGAGGTGTTCTGCTAATATCGAAGGAAGCACAGTGGACTGTGAACCTGATTCAGAGAGCTTGGTAAATCTGTTTTACACTCTCTGTTGTGTATTAGTGTTATCCTAGCTTGTTCTTTTCCCTTATCAAACTGTATTCTCTTCATCAGCCAGGATATCAGAATACCAAGCCTCCAGTTCTTAACAACGATGATGTAGAGTTATCAGATAGACTAATGAAGGGCAAGATTGGAATGATTGATTACACAAACATGGCGAGGGTGTCTAATGGGATGCCCTCCACTGCTGCACCTCTCTCTAACAAAGAAAGGCTTCTCCTCCGAAAACAAGCTTTGAGCATGAAGTATCGCCCTGTGCTGGCTGTAGGTAGTTTCTTGTTTCTTTAACCTCAGTTACACATATGGACTCGCTTTTTTCCAAGTTAAGCAGATTCATGTGTTTAGGCAGTGTCCTCATTTTGTTTTTCTACAATCATGAAGGGAAGAGCAACGTCATCACTGGGGTAGCAAAAACAATCAACAAACATTTTGAGAAGTATCCGCTGGCTATAGTGAATGTGAAGGGCAGGGCCAAAGGCACTTCAGTGCAGGAGGTTGTTATCCAGCTAGAGGTTTGCTCTCTACACTTAACTTTTAGTTTTTTATTCATTTTGACAAATGGGGGGTTGAGTTGTAGTCTCTTTGTTTCATTTAGCAAGCAACTGGTAGCGTTTTAGTCTCTCAAGAGCCCAGCAAAGTTATACTCTATAGAGGCTATGGAGCTCAACAGGACTATGATCGAAAAGGTAAAGTAATTAGAAGAAGTGTACAAGAGATGGGAGAGGCCACTACAGGGCCACCTGGTGTTTCCCCAGAACTACTGGCAGCCATCAAGCTTGAATGCGGATTGCTGTCTAACCGAGAAAAACGGATTATATCATCTCAGCCCTGAACTGAACTTTTCTGAAATGGTACTACATAAATTACTGTATTATTTTCTCATTTACAGAATTGATTATACTCAGAATCTGATTCATAGTTCTTCCATAATTGTAGCCCATCACAGTAAATGATTGGCATATCAGGCAGATCCAGCCTGTGCCAAAAGTTAACCATACAGGCCGAGGACCTCAGCCACCTCTATGTCTCATTGTTACATCTAAAGGTGAGCTGTTAAAACTCGCCAACCCATCTGATTCAGCTCTGGTTCTTCTGCGCCTGCCATGAGATATAAGTTCTGAGTTTTTTTTTCTTGACAGATGTGAAGAAAATAAAACTAAAGCAATGTTGTATGTTTTGAAACCTGTCAAGTTCCAAAGCTATATATGTAAAAATGGAAACTTATTTACACTATGTTGGGAATGTAAGTAGGTAACACGTAATGCATTATCCAATACACGCGTCAGTCGGTTCTTGGGATGCATGTCTCATTTTCAGCATCCTCTGTAGCACGTGTCATCCTCCGCAAGTCCCACTTTTAGAAACCTTAAATCTAACTACTCTGCAATATCTATGAAAATGCCAGAAACAGGGCAAATTGGCCTTTCTTTTAATCTCTAGTAATCTCCTTTTCATCTTTAACTTGGCATCATCTATCGTTCTGCTCTTATGGCTCCCGGAGCAACTTTATCAGTAAGTTTCTCAGCATGCATTACACTTCAGTACTCCTGTTTTTGTTGTTGTCTTGTTGATAATGATTCAAAATTTCAAATGGATGTATGTTACAGCACAAGTTCAGACCAATCCTATCTCATCTCAGATCCAACCGCCCTTTGTCCACATCAACTGCTCATCCTTCAGGTTCCCAAACTTTCACCAACTGGTACGTAAGTCTGCCCAGTTTCTTATTTCAAAAGTTCAACGGCCACTTTGGCTTCCTGGAGATGCATCTTTCAGTCAGTCATATCTTGTAGAATGAGTGTTATTTGATATTATATATCACTACAGGGCCAGGCCTGCACATGCTCCAGTGTACGTGTCTCTAGGATTTATCCTAGTCGCAATCGGAATCGGCGTTCACACTGCAAAGCAACAGATCATGCACTCCCCTGGAGTCAAATTTACCAAGAAAAAGCGAGAATCAGTGATGGAAGTTGAAGATCCAGATCAGGTGGTCTCATCAGCTAGCAAGTACATTAACAATTCCTTCTTCAGAAAAGTGGCTCACGTCCAGGATCATAACCATCATGATCCCTCTCGTCCCGACCCGTTTCTAAAGCCTCGCAAAGCTGAGACACTCAAGAGCGCTGGAGTTGATGTTGATCCCAAAACCTCTGCCTCCGTCTAGCCCACCCTGATCACAACAACTTGATTTAGCATGCTGTCATGCTTGCTTGTTTTTATTCCTTTACTTTTTTAGCAGGTACATTTCAACAGCTAGTTAATGTTCTTGCAATATGAAATCAAATCTTCACATTTTCGGTATTCTTTGTAAATATCTCGAATTACTCAAAAATTTGATTCCCTTTATATTCAATTTTCAAATTTTATCCCAATTTGCTCATGTTTTCTATGATACTTGGCGCATTAGAGTTAAGGCGGACAGCGATTTCTATTTCGTGGCATATTTACGCTAAAAATAAAATTGACTGGGCATAAATTGCCAGGAAGATAAATCCGTTGTTTTCCACATCCTCTAAATCTAAGCCGACATTACTAAGGACGGTTTCGTATAATCGACATTATTAAGGACAGTTTCGTGTAATCGATGGTACAAAATGAGACGGAGAGCGCAGTCGGCCGCACGGTTTCGGATATTGCTAATTTGCCAAAGTGTTGGTTTCGGATATTGCTAATTTGCCAAAGTGTGAAACAATTGGAGACAAACAGGAAGAATGAGACGCGATTGAACCTAAGGTGTTGTTAGCAACATCGACTTAATTCTAAGGCGTCGTTGACAACGGAGGCGTTTGACAACGGGAGTTCAAATTTGAAGATTGAACACAAAGGGCATTCAAATTTCAATTTTGACCTATCGAAAAATTTCAATTTTGAATAAATTAGAAATTTTTCCTTTTTTATCAGTTTTAGTAAAATCAAATGATTTGATAATTCAAGTTTTATTAAATCTTGATTTATAGCCGGTTAGGAATATAAAAAACTACTTATTTTAAGATTATTTCGAATAATTTTGAGATGTAAACCCACTAGCAAAAAAATAATTTATTTTGAATAATTGGGATGTGTATCAAGTACTACGTGGTTAATATTTAAAAATGGAATGAGTTTTTATTCTCCTTCATTTAATTTAAATAAACGTGGAAACACATTAGGTAGAAGAGTTCATGGTTGACATATTATGAAACAAGTCCATTAGAAGTTGGGTCTTAATACATGACTACAAGTAAATAACAATTCAAAAAAACAGAAATGCAGAACAAATATTAGTCAGACAAATATTTTACATGGGTGAGAAGGCTGTTTCATAAAAAATAAAATTAAAAATAGGATTGCTACGATTTGCTGGTCTGCCAATACATTTTTGTTACTTGTGAGAAAAACAAAAAGCAAGAAACTCAAAATGGGAAACCAAGCGAAAATGGTGTAATTGTACTCTAACTGCCAAGCTCAATCACTCTCGATCTCAAAACAGTACAACAGCTTCTGCAGGAAGCATAGATTTTTAGACAAAAGCGCAGACGGCAGTTTCCTGCCTTCAAAGTGCTTCTATATGTTCCCCAAGTTAACCAACCGATTAGAGATCATCTTGGTAACTTCATGGCTTCTCTTGAACCTTGGCATTAAAACAGCTGCATCCATTTTCTAATGTCCGGTGTCAATGATAATACTCTTTACTTTTGGGCAGCGTGTCTGCAAGAGTTTGATTAGCAAGATTTCATGTGGCAACCCATCAATTCTGCTGATTTTTATAGTTTGAAGGCTGTCGTAGCTTGTATAATTTTTTACTTCAAATTCCAAAAGTTTTGCAGCCTCTTCTTGCACTTTTTTTATTTTGGAAGCACACTCGAATTATGAGTCCAACTGCATCAAGATTCAAAAGGAAATAAATAATGTCTATAATTGTAAGCGTAAAAAAGAATGACTGCACTTACCTCAATTGTCAAATTTTGTAGATTGGGAGCGCTTCTAAGAAGACATAATGTAAACAATATATCTTCCGGGAGACGAACATCTACAGATCTCAAAGTCAAACACTTCAGATTTCCAAGGGGAGTTGGAGTGCTGCTTGGACAATTCTCACGTAAGGGCTGCTAAGACGTCATAAATTTTGAGTGTTATCGGACATGTTGTATAGATGATGGTCCAAATGAATAAAAGAAATTGGATATGATTTATCTTACATCTAACAACAAAAAATCAAAAGTAAGTTCCTTGATCATAGACAAAGAACGCAGATGCTTGAGTGTACTATTGTACGAATATGTCCTTTCAACCCCTGACAGACCCGTCGACAATATTGAGACACAAGTCAGCTTTGGATTGTCCTTGAAAATGATGAACTCCAAGTCATTGTCAATGAAGTAAAAGGTCTTGAGATTAAGTGTTTCTAGAGCAAATGGGCCCTTAAGCATCAATTGCTTGAGTGTCAATGTTTCAAGCAGCAGGCACCCAGAGATAAGACTTTCAAGTAAGCTCGGAGCTATGTTAACACGATCGAAACAAAGAGTTGTTAGATTAGCAAAGCCCTTATAGTCGCGAGGAAGTGTAAGCTTACAGTTCCTTAAACTTAACTCCTCCAATTCTCGACAATTGAATAAGCCCGATGGAATAGAAAATAAACCCTCGCTGTTTTCAGTAGCACCGATCTTAATCTTTTGAACACCATTGTTGGACAGGACACGTAACCACGTATTTATATCCACGGTTTTATGCTCAATGTTATCAACGTATAAAATAAATTCACGAATAGGGCCACAGTGGAGCATTAGAACTATATCAACGGCCCTAGCGTGCTCCAAGAGATCCAACATCGTATACCGATTATTTTTATCAAAATCCCAAAAGTGGTAACCGAAATTCAGCGTCCTTAAACCAGTCCAACAATATCTCCATTTACTTGACAAAACACTAGTAGAAACAGCATCTTTTATGCTCATGCTCTCCAGAATGTGCTCCCTTAAATGCACGGGAAGCTCACTGATCCTATCCACACCATCCTTAACCCTAATTCCCCAACAACCACCAGCCATATCTTCTTTGCACACACTAATTTCAAACCTGTTTTATGAATAAAAACAAAGCATTGAAACACACAGTTCATATCTTCCTCGTAAATTGACCCAATATAAGAATTCAGTTCAGCGACAGTCAGGTAAACCCTAATTGGAAAAAATTAACACTCAAGACTTCAAAATTGATTGAACTGTAAATAATCAAAAATCTAACTAAGCTCACCGTCGATCTCTCGGTCAGAGATTATTGACGAGAACAACTCCGATTATTGACTGCCACTCCAAACTCTCGATCGAGACGCTGAAGCTGAAATGCCAGACTCAGAATCGATGCTGTTTAGAGCATCTGCACCGCAGCAATAATTGAGGACGTCCTGGGCGAAATTTAGGACGTCCGAGGCAGATGAATCGCGCAGCCTTGCGTGCGGATGGAGGAAGTGGGGAGAACGTCCGGCTGGGCGTGCTGAAGGAGGAAGCTCGAGAGGACGTCCGATTCCATTCCAATAAGAAACGGCGACGTTTCAGTAGCAATTCAGAAAAGAAACGCATGTTGGGCCGGTTTCTTTCTGGCCCAACAACTAAAAAACACTTCATATTGATTTAAAATTCAAAAATTGCTATTATTTTGGCAAATTCTCCAAATCATTCATATATATATATATATATATATATATTCAAGTGCATAAAAAGGGCCCATATCATGCTTAGTTTTGTAATGAAAGGGATTAAAATGTCTTGATTTGCAATTAGGCTTCAACATTTAAGCCTAGGGTCAAAATACACAAATGTTTACATTTATTTTTGGCTCATTGTCGATTCCTATTTATATTTACACTGTTGATCACAAAAGCTGTGTATAATTGATTTTAGTCCAGTTTTGACATAAAAGCTTCAACTTATAAATCTTTCATACAAGAGTTCCGTATAAACTGTTATCATTCTATAAATTTTTGCCAAAAGCTGAACTAAACTTGTGTAAAACCAAGACAAATAAATAAGTTATAAAAGATAGCATTGGCAAATGGCTAGTTGCATTAGCTAGGGAGCCTGATAATGGAGCACAACCACAAACAGGTTTTGCTAGAGAGGTCTAAGAGATTTAATGGTGAAACAACCCTAATTGTGGCTTATTATATATTAAATTAAACATTAGGGTATACTAAAGATTGAAGTAGTACGATAATCATCATAATCAACTTGGTGTGGTAAAATCAAGGATTTGGTGCATGCATGGGGAAAGTGGGAACATATATTGCAAGTTGAAAAGGACTGAGATAAGACTTGAATATCATACATAAATCAAATATCAGGTATAGAAAGTGAAAGTGAAGCCTACTCTACTAGGGTCTATGGTTGTTGAATCACCACACTGACATCATCCACAGAAACAAGCTTATAGGACTAGGAGAACGACCAATAATCAGCAAATATATCAAGCACTTTGATTGGCTTGAATCTTTGTAGACTTCAACTTGTTCCTCTCATTTAAACTAAGCGCTCATTTGAGTACACTTTTCAGATAACTAAACACGTACAGAGAGACATTTTCATTGTGAACTTAAAAGTTCACAATGGATTATGAGAACTGAAAATACAGTAACTGGAACCAAAATTATGAGACATGTCACTCAGCTTCCAACTAGCTAGTTCTTCCAGCAAGACATCTTCTCCTTTTTCACACTGTAATAGATCATTCAATTTCACAAAAATGTTTGTAGAACATATTGAATTGTTTTGGCACCTGTCCATGGAACTGCTGGTGTACTTATACAGTGCCATACTTTATCAAATATATGACGATGCTTGTGAGTTTCACTTGTAATTAACAGTGCAGTGAAAGATAGAAGAGAAGAAGACATTTTAACATTTGTGTATTTTGACCCTAGGCTTAAATGTTGAAGCCTAATTGCAAATCAAGACATTTTAATCCCTTTCATTACAAAACTAAGCATGATATGGGCCCTTTTTATGCACTTGAATATATATATATATATAAATATATATATATATATATATATATATAGGGGCGCGCTCAAATGTTATGGCTTACTAATGTGTTATGTGTTATGAAGTTCTGATTGGTTGATGAAAAGAAGGAACCAATCAGAGGTGAGGAACACGGTTCTTATGGTGCACCTCACAAGCATGGGGGGTTGGGTGGGTGAGGGTGCACCGTAGTTACGGTGTTCCTCGCTTCTGATTGGTTCCTTGTTTTTTATTAACCAATCAGAAGCTCCGTAACACATAACACATTAAGGAGGCCATAACATTTGAGCGCTCCTCTATATATATATATATATATATATGAATGATTTGGAGAATTTGCCAAAAAGTAGAAATAGGAGAATTTAAAAGAATATATAATTTAAAATTATTTTTTATCGTTAATAGTAATAGGATGTCCTCCTATAGAATGTCGGGGTGCAAAAAGTAGAAAAATGCTATTATTGTATTATTAATAGTAATAGAAAGTTCTCTATGAAGATGTACTCGAAGAGATAGAATGTCCTTAAAGGGTGCGGATGCCCTTAAAGAGCTGCGATGTAGGTTGGGCGCAGGCTTGGCCCAAATGTCTAACTAAGCCCACTTATTTTGGATTTCCTAGCCCAATGAGGGTTATCTATGGTTGGCTAAAATGTGTTTTGAAGCTTATTTGAAATAACAGCTTTAGTGAGACTTGGGTGATTTGAGATGGATTCATCTTTTAGTAAAAGAAAAGTTACCGCTGCTTTTAGCTTGAAACCAAAGTCCAAAACTGATTGGGCCACCTGTTAAGTTTGGCGGAGATGAAGTGGATGTTGGGAATTCGATTGATTGATAGATCTGTTAAAAGGCAGAAAGCAACACAGTCAAATGTGCTAGAGCAAGGGTTTTTTTATTTTTTGCCCTGTTTTTGAAACTCAATATCACTTTTGTCCTGCCTGAAACTCAAATCTCGTTTTTGCCCTGTTTTTAACAAAACCGATTTTGCCCAATTCGGTTTCACTCATTTTTGAATGAAACCGACTTTGCCCATATCGGTTTCGTTGATTTTCAACGAAACCGATTTTTCAAAAATCGGTTTTATTACTGTGGTGCCTTGCGTGGCACAACCTGGGCCAACGAATTCAATATGCACAGTGAAACCGAATTGGGCAAAATCGGTTTCATTCAAAAATGAGTGAAACCGAATTGGGCAAAATCGGTTTTGTTAAAAATAGGGCAAAAACGAGATTTGAGTTTCAGGCAGGGCAAAAGTGATATTGAGTTTCAAAAACAGGGCAAAAAATAAAAAAACTCGCTAGAGCAACCATCAAAGTCGGCGGATGTTGGTAATTGTTGCATATGTAGCATAATGTTTTTTTTGTCTGTTACGTTACTCTATCTTTTGCTGGCTCTTATTTTCATATATATATATATACATGTCTGAGAAGTTATAATGTAAAGATTATTGTTATTTACATATTCACCTGATTATGAATTTTAGTTGGTTAATTCTATATGCAATCCCTTTCATTGAGAAAAAAAAAATTTGTTACTTGAATCCTTCCACTGGTTACTATTAGCTTGACTTCGTATAACTGAATACTAAGATAGGTGAATCATGATGCTTCATTGATGTTGTATGATTTTGTTTATCATTCACGTTGATAATGGCACATGAGAGGCATATAATCATTTAGTGTTCCCTCTTGTGAATGCAAGTGATGATCAGCTATTGTTTTTGTTTCCTCAAATAGTTTGGTGATGGATCCTCAATAGATAAACACACCACATTCATTAATCTTGCGACCCTCATAATGGCCTGGTTGGAAAATTGGACTGACCTGGCAACGGGCAACATTAATTTGCATTCTCTTGTTACCCCCTGTTTGGTTGCAGGAAAAATAAAGGGAAAGTGAAGTTTAGGCGATGGAAAATCAAATTTGATTGTTTGGTTACGCGGAAACAAATAAAGAAAGAAAAATAATTAGAAAATAGATTGGAAAATTCACCCAATTTCCCATACAATTTTTCCACCCATATATGAGAGGAAAATCAAAATCCATGACTTCATGTCGTCATCTGCTCTCTTCGATTCAACATCTTGTTTATCGTTTTGACTCCGAGACGACGTTCCGGTCGCGCCCTGTAGGAAGTTCCATGGGTGGGCTTTAAGGTTACCAAAGCTTTCGAATGGGGGATTGTTGGAGAGTGAAGTGCGCAGCTGATGGCCTTCTTTTTCATTAGCTTTGTTTTCTGAAGTCTTCGTAGAAATACAGACTTTGAGGCTGAGATGTACGAGAATGGAAGAGCTGGACGAACAGATCGGAGCTGTTTTGCAGCCGGAAGATTCCACTAGGTTGTGGTAGTGCAGATTTGGAGTTGTAATCTACTCCGGAGATGAGTCATCGTCGCCGCAATTTGGAGTGTCAATCTGTTGGGTACAACCCTAATGTTGTTTTCTGGTCAACCAAACAAGCTCTGACTTTTTATTTGATTTTCCATCAAATTTTGAAGGTATAACCAAACATAAATAAAATAAAATTTCTTGCTATTTTCCTCTCTGCTTTCTTTCTTCCATGTTTTCTTACAACCAAACATAGCGTTAATGTTCTTGGTTTTAATCAAATCTTTAAGTGAAATGCAGTCCCTTCTATCCCAAGTGATCCTACTGTTAGGAAAGTTGCAGACAAACTAGCGAGTTTTGTCTCTAAGAATGGCAGGCAATTGTAGCATGTTACTCGCCAAAATAATCCCGCCGGAGACACCCCTTTCAAGTAAGCTAACACTGAAGCCTGTCATGTTGTATCTGTATATGAAAGTTTCTATTTGGCATCTTTAGAAAGAGTAAGATATTGTCTTTTTTGTGCTATTACGTTTGTGGCCAGTTTTGGGGTGTCCTTTTTCACAAGCTGGTTCTGAGTAATGATATACGCAAAATACGTGCTAGCATGTGTTTCCATGGGTTGTTTC
The DNA here is from genome assembly GCA_033675215.1 of Rhodiola kirilowii. Taxonomy (NCBI): domain Eukaryota; kingdom Viridiplantae; phylum Streptophyta; class Magnoliopsida; order Saxifragales; family Crassulaceae; genus Rhodiola; species Rhodiola kirilowii. The sequence continues at coordinate 1,189,916 of CM066199.1, forward strand.
TTTGTCGGTGCACATATTAGAACTGTATACCACCGTCACAATCTACTCTGTCTTGTTCCGAGATCACCTCAAATGTATTCTACTCTCTTGGTGTGAAACTCTTATCATATTCGTAGCATTCCCTTTCGCTAGTTTAAAGTGATCATGGGTCATGAAACTTCAATGTTTATATTTCTATATATGATACTTTGATTCATGTCTTCAGCATGCACAAGGAATGATCTTTCTGTTTTGACCCACAGATTCCTTTTTGATGCGAGTTGTGCTGATTATAAATACTATGAGTATAGACTCGGTGAATAAGAGAAAGCTCTGTCACAAACATCTAGTATTTTTTTCCATCTTGGTACTCTCTTCGGTCAATTATACTAGGTGCATAGTTTCTTAGCCCAAGTACCCAACCATAACTTTTGATTACTTGAGTTGATTTCTACAAATGAAACACATTTCTCTTGAATTAATAAAAGGGTACATGCTTGGATTTTACGACGCACATGTTGATGATCAATGCACTTTTGTTTTATTGATGGATACATGAATAATTAGTCTGACTAGCTGGAAGTTTTTCATTATTCTGAAGAAAAAAAAGTATGTATACAGGATCCACAAACAAAGTGGAACAAACAGCTAATGCTTATAAAAGTTCACATCAGCACAAGGCAAATTACCAGATACCTGCTTCTGCATTATATGAGCCGATGCACCGGTCGGAGGAAAGTTTGGTATGGTTATAAGATCCATAGTAATCTATTCGAAGTTAGATGTTTTTTTATTTCTTTGTTTTATGACTTGTCCTTAACTAGCTTCCTATTTCGTACAATTTATAATTGTTGTTTTCATGAATTGGATTCATGCGCCTTATCAAAAAATTTGTCAGGAGAGCTGGTTTGTAAAATAAATTAGAGAAAGAAAAATTGGCCATTATCAGAGCTGGTTTGTAAAATAAATTAGCACCGGGCTGCTATACAATTTCTGTAGTACATAATGACATAATTATTAGAATGTGGCTATGTACCTGATTGATCATGGCTCATTGCTCATTTTTTTTGCTGATCTCACACCTGTATGTAATTATGGCGCAGTATTATTTTAAAAGAAGTTTACCTATATCATATGTGGGATGTTTTATGAGTTCAAGAGACAAACTTTTGTTTCACTGGGAATTTGCTATTAGCTATAGCCATGCAGTGGGTATGCTTTGATGTCAAATATCTTTCTAATTTTGTATGCAGGCGAAACAATTGGTCCATCAAGTGCAGATCCAGTTGCCATGATGGAATTTTATATGAAGAAAGCTGCTCAGGAAGAGAAGAGAGGAAACAACCAAGGCAATCAAAAGATGAAATGCCTCCACCTGCTTCTCTTCAAGGTTTGGTTTTTGATTTGAATGGTAACTTGCCGCATTATGGGGTTTCACAATATATGTTAATTAAATTTGGATTTAGTTGAAATGGCTGCATGCTGAACCTAAATGACAACAACAGTATAAAGTTGATATTTGGAAGTTCTACTTCTATCAGATGCAATTTATTTGAGAAAATGCATTATCAGCTGTTCATGTCGGCTAATCTTGGCATAGCCGCATCAAGCAAGAAGGGTCACCATTACATCCCGCCTGAAGAGCTCGAGAAGTTCATGTCTTCCTGCACAAAAAGCAATGAAAGAGAGGTAGAGGTTGCTGAAAGAGCTAAGATCCAGGCAGATAACGTTGGGCATAAACTTTTATCCAAAATGGGCTGGAGAGAAGGTTCATATGCGCTACTTGTTAACAAATATACTTATGACTTGTACAGTACTCCTACTAGTAGTATTAGACTTTTCTTAGAAGATCAAAATTGTACTAAACTTATACCTCTTTGACGAACTGCAGGGGAAGGTCTCGGGAGCTCGAGGCAGATCCAATTATGGCAGGAGACGTGAAGAAGGATACGTTGGGAGTTGGTGCTAGCCAGCCTGGTGAAGTCACTCCCGAGGATGATATATACGAGCAGTATAAGAAGCGGATGATGCCATGCTTGGATACCGTCACAGACCAAATCCTTTGGTGCATACTCTTTTTCAGTTTCCAAACTTGTATGTTTCGTAAACATTTTCGGATCATAGTTCACACGCAACAATGTGTCTTGAGAACAAACATCATTGTTGTACTGTACGCTATCTTTTACTACTTAATATCAGCATGTCGCTGCCCATTCTTGATGTCAATTGCAGGGTAATGGCATACTACTGATGATCCAATGTTTGGAAGCATTGAAAACATTACATGCTCTTCATCCATGACAGTTCCATACGTGCAAAGGGACAGCTTTTCCTGTAGTGTATCGTCCTTTCTCTTTTTCTATCTATCCAGGTGTTTTTTATGTAATAATTTGAGTATATTTGTGTGATCCAATACGATCAACTTGCGTCATCCCCTTTGTGAATGAATAAATGAATTTCAGATTTAATAAACATATAATTATAATAAATCCTGATGTGCCATGATCTGATTTTAATGTGTTCAAATTTTGAAATATGAGTCGTTAATCTTTGACTCGTCTCCGCCACCGCCACCGCCACGTCGATTAACGAAGCTTCCACAGCTCAAAATCGTGAAAACATAGAGAACTCAATGCGAATCCATCTCTGCAGCAACGAATCGGAAAATGCAAGCAGCTTCAATTTCGTGATGCGATCGGTCTGGGAGATCTGCTGGCGATGGATTGGTTGATGGATGGAGGACGTGGAGAGAGAGAGAAAGAGAGAACAAATCAATTTTGGCCGCTGATGCTCTTCCTGTTTTTTATTTTTTTACATCATTATGATTTTTATATTTCTATTTTTGTGTGTATTTTCTACTCTGTCAAATTGTTTTTTTTTAAATGAATTGAGGAGATGTTGATATTTATGTTGAAAAAAATTCTGATTGTTAGTCTGGTCAGAATAAGGAGATGCTCCACTGTATGAATTTTTTGTGGTCAATTTCGTCTAAATAAGAAACAAAAATCACTAAAATCTTTTATCTTACCGTTCCGTTAAATTCATAATTATTGAATTAAGAAGGCGGGATAAATGTTAAATTTAAAGTCCCATTAAAATGCTGCGTTTTTTTAATTTATTTGGGATATAAAAATGCTGCGTTTTATAATCACGTCAATTGTCACGACCCATAAAGCACAATTGAAATAATGGGCCTCGGCCCAATAGAAATTCTAGGGTATGTTGCAGAAGAACATCCTGAGGAAGCAAAACAACAACAAGAGAAGAAAATTCATAGGTTTCTCATTCCTAACAGAAACTCTAGTATCACCAAATTCTCTTCAACCTTGTAAACCCACGCTCCATCATCATGGTCGACCGGAAGCGAAAACGCGTCCGGAAACCCAACACCACCCCGACCTCATCAGACCAAGCAGAGCCCAACACCACAACACGAATCGCCACACCTGACTTCGAACCAGAACCATCGGAACAACCCGCGGCCCAGCCGGCTCGCCGCGGACGTGGTCGGCCGAGGAAGAACGAGCAGGAGGAAGCGGGCGTCATCGGCCAGGTGGCCTCGCCGGAGCGAAGAAGCGCGCGGCATTTGGAGTGTAATGGAGAGGGTCTGGTGAATGGAGAGGTCAGGCATTTGGTGCCGCCGATATCGGACAGTGTTGTGAAGAAGGTGGTGCCGTCGATGGATGCGGTAGTGAAGGTTTTTTGTGTTCATACTGAGCCGAATTTCTCGCTGCCGTGGCAGAGGAAGAGGCAGTATAGTTCGAGTAGTAGCGGGTTTATTATTGGTGGGAGGAGAGTGTTGACTAATGCGCATTCGGTTGAGCATCATACTCAGGTGAAGCTGAAGAAGCGAGGGTCGGATACTAAGTACTTGGCTACTGTGCTTGCTATTGGGACTGAGTGTGACATTGGTATGGAATCTTTGAGTCTTTGGAGTGTTTCAATTCCGCATGCACGGATTCGATCGACTTCAGCTTTGCATGTTTTGGCATAGTTGATGAGATTTTATGTTCATATTGGAATCTCTAGGTTAGTGTGTGATCTGATTTACCGACTTTTTAGTTGTAATCGGTGAAGTGAAGATGTAATTTGTAGTTTGTATTGCTATGTTGCGAGCATTCATGCTTGGTTTACACTCATAGCAGAATTGTATCAGCTGCCCAATTTGTAGCTGTAAAATGGTGAAGCTAAGATGCGTCATATAACTTATGTTGCGTGCGTTAATGTTGTTCTTGATGATGTTTGTATTAATTTACTTTTTGCCTCAAGATATGTTTTGTTGTTGTTGTTCCGCTGCAGCTTTATTGACGGTTAGTGATGATGAGTTTTGGGAAGGGGTGTTGCCTTTGGAGTTTGGTGACTTGCCAGCGCTCCAAGATGCGGTTACTGTAGTGGGATATCCAATTGGGGGTGATACGATCTCCGTGACTAGTGGTGTTGTGTCTCGCATTGAGGTGCTATCGTATGTTCATGGTTCTACTGAGCTGCTGGGTCTACAGGTAAAATGCAAGGTGGTCGATGAGTATCATACATTTTTGAAACATAATGTTTATAAATTTGTGATGGTTTGTTAATTTTGTGTATTTATGTGCTCTTCACTGCAGATAGATGCAGCTATAAACTCGGGAAATTCAGGAGGGCCGGCATTCAATGATCAGGGAAAATGTGTAGGTATTGCGTTCCAGTCTCTTAAAAATGATGATGCAGAAAATATAGGTTATGTCATTCCAACGCCAGTTATTATTCACTTCATCAAAGATTTCGAGAAGAATGGCACATACACAGGTTTGTATAAAGACTTAATGTAGCTTGCATCTGTTTTTGCTAATATGATGTTATAGTCTCTTGCATTTTAATTCCATTCAAGCCATTGTTTTAATAATTCCTATTGTTATAGGGTTTCCAATTCTCGGAGTGGAGTGGCAGAAAATGGAGAATCCAGACTTGCGAACTTCAATGGGCATGGGGCCAAATATGAAGGGTGTTCGTATAAGACGGCTTGAGCCTACTGCTCCAGAATCTCATGTTCTAAAACCTTCAGATGTTATTCTTAGCTTTGACGGCATTAATATTGCCAACGATGGAACCGGTGGGCTTTACCGTCTATGTTAAATCTGTGGATTTCGTGCAATTTCATTCACAGTTTAAAAATCTATGGCACTAGAACTCTCTGATATACTTGTCTCTTAAAATTTTCAGTTCCTTTCCGACATGGCGAAAGAATTGGCTTTAGTTACCTCGTCTCTCAAAAGTATACCGGGGATAGTGCTCGAGTTAAAGTTCTTCGTAATTCAAAGATGGTGGAGTTCAATATTAAACTCGATACTCACAAGCGTCTCATACCTGCTCATATTAAGGGCAAACCACCATCTTATTACATAATTGGCGGGTTCGTTTTTACAGCCATCTCTGTTCCATACCTACGTTCTGAGGTTTGTATTTGAAATTACCCGCCTCACATCATATATTCATTCTCGTCCACCCATTAGTTTATCTTTGCGTCGCTACTATGCATTAATTACTACGTTCTAATAATAAGACAATCTCTTTATTGCGTCGTATGTATAATTTAAAAGCTCTACATTTGCATTTGAATTTTTCTTATCCAGTATGGAAAAGATTATGAATTTGACGCGCCGGTCAAGTTGTTGGATAAGTATCTTCACGCAATGGCAGAAACTCTTGATGAGCAGCTCGTTGTTGTTTCACAGGTTAGTTTCCTTGTTTAGCGACTAGCATTACAAAAGGAATTTGCGCTCTAAAGTCGGCATCTAATTATTAACCATGACAATTCTTCAGGTGCTTGTGGCCGACATCAACATAGGATATGAAGAGATCGTCAACACTCAGGTATGAAGAGCCGCCGAAACTCATGGCAGTTTCATTCCCCGACTTAAGAGTCAGATTATAGAGTTCTTTTTTTCTTTGCCGTGCAGGTTCTTGCTTTTAATGGAAAACCCGTGAAGAACCTGAAAGCATTGGCAGCTATGGTAGAGAGTTGCAGGGATGAATTCCTGAAATTCGATCTCGAGTATCAACAGGTTTTCCATTCCACACTTCATTTTTTTTTAAAATTAAACTTCTTTTTGTATGTTCATCAACTCAAATTCCTTTTTTTTTATTTTTGCCTTCCAATTATGCAGATTGTGGTATTAGAGACCAAGACAGCCAAGGCAGCAACAGCAGATATTCTCGCCACACACTGCATCCCTTCTGCCATGTCTGATGATCTAAAATCCTAAACATGGACAACAATCAACGATGCCCCGTTACATGTTCTCAGCAAATGCGATCCTTTTCGAACGACATTGTATCCCAGGCTTGCCTATCCCAGATGCTATCATTATGTCTCAAACAGGCAAGAAAAGATCAGTTGCTGAGAGAAATCCTCACTTTCTTCTTCTCAGAGTAGATGAAATTTTGTTAATGTAGAAACACAGCTCTCTACAGACTCCAAAATAGTTGCCAGATGTCAAAAATAGTTATATTGGTCTCTGTTCCATCTTGGATTGAGCAGAATTATACTTTGTTGAATTTTAACTTAATTCTTAATCAAGTAAAATTGAACTTGTATAAAGGTCGACCGTTCAAATTTTCCTAAATGCACCTAATGACATGAGTTTAGAGCTTGTTCATTTCTTGTCTATCATAGTAGAACTTATTTAAAAAAAATTGAACTTAAAAACATAATATATTTTTTTAACCCAAATCTAATTTTTTATTCAGCTACTCAATAAGTGAATAAACTGGAAATTTGTTCAAAACAGCGCCGTTTAAGTGTAACAACCAAATGAGTAATTTTGATTTGAAAGTGACGAATGACCATTTTTAATAATTACCAAATTAGTATAAGAAATTTCAACTTCCATCAAAAGCGCACTCGACTTTCCTAACTGATCAAAGTTACCATTGTCTGTCGACTTTACGAGAAACGATCGGCGAAGCTTAAGCTTCTTTTTTTTAATCGTTCAATCACCGTGTTGACGTGTAAGTGCCGGAATCGGTCTGTAATCGGAGCTGCGGAGTTCGATTTCGTGGTATGATTTTAATACTGAGGTGTTGCTGCAATTTCGGTATTTTAGGGTATATCATTTCATATGGTTTACCGTTAGTTGTTCATTTAACTGATTCAACGTTTGATTAGGTGTTTGTATTATTGTATACTTTTTCTCCGGTTTCTCAATGTAAGTTGAAGGAGCCGTTTCGTTTTGCTATATGTGTTTTATGTAAGAGGTTTTACTGGGATCGAGTTCTGTGTGTATATTTTTTTCAGAGGAAGATTGGGGTGATATTTTTATTAATGAGATGTCTTTGCCAAACAAGAGAAGAGACATTGATGTTATGAAATTGTAAGTTGAATTTCTTCTCTTTATCTCACTATTCCATAATTCTCCAGTTTTAGGGCTCATTCAACATGTTATTGATTTGATGATCATGGCGATGAAAGTAACAAGTTTTTCATAGTTATTTATTTGTGAGTTTGTGACAATTTATTTCCTTTTGTTTTGATTCACGTGTCTTTATTTTGGTCTCTTGTAGGATGATGAATGACTATGTGGTGGAGACAATTAACGATTCGATCAATGAGTTAAGCGTAGAATTTCATGGTCCAAAAGAAAGTAATATGCTTTTTTTTGTCTTCGATATTGTTGTTTCCACTACATATATGTCACTTTTTTATGTTGGCGGGTAGACGAGCTAAAGTTCTGTAGATATTTACAGGTCTCTATGAAGGTCGTGTGTGGAAAGTCAGTGTGAAGCTTCCGGATACATATCCTTACAACACTCCCAAAATCAAGTTTATCAACAAAATATATCATCCAAATATCAATGAGAAGTAAGTCTGACTCCGCATACCAATGTTTCAATTTGAATTAGACACATACTCAAAAAGTCTAAATTGGGTAGAAACTGATTTTGTAGAGTAAAAAATCACATAGTTCCTTTGAAGCTAAATCATATGCGCCACTGTTTGATTGCTTCAATTGTTTCATTATGATGGGTTTTCTCAACTTTATATCGTGATGCTGACTAGATCTTTCTCTGTTGCAGGTCTGGTTTTGTTTGCTTGGATGTTATTAACCAATCTTGGAGTCCAATGTTCGGTAAGGGCAAACCGGCAAACTATCAGCTGAATATTTATTTACAACATCACTCTGTTATCACCCATTCTAGTTTCAGTTAATTATCAGCTTGGCTTGATATTGACTGTCTGAACTTGTCGTGTCAGACATTGACCGACCACATAATTACTGGCAGCGTTTGCTTAAAAAATAAAATTGTTATTACGTGTTCTAATCTGAGGCATGAATTACTTTGCATGCTCCTTTCTGTTTTCAGTGAAGTTTTCTTTGTATTGAATTGTGGTTGTGATGATTTTCATCTGATGCTAATAATTGGCACTTGACTTGCAGATCTTTTGAACGTATTTGAAGTATTCTTGCCCCAACTCTTGCTCTATCCAAATCCTTCACACCCTCTAAATCGCGAAGCAGCATCATTGATGATAAAAGACCCAAAGCAATATGACCAGAAAGTGAAAGGTGAGCTGTTGCATCGTATTCGTAAGTAGATCACAATAATATATTCTCGCTCCTCAAGGTAACTAACACAAACTGAATGATTGTTCAATCGATGCTTTTTCATTCAAAGCAACTCACGTATGTTTCTTCATCTTCATCTTATGCTTTCAGAGTATTGTGAATGCTATGCGAAGAAGGCAGATATTACAGCAGAAACCAGTGAGGAGGAGATCAGTGATGATGATGTTAGCGACGATGAAAGTGCAGAAAGCCAGGAAGATGATATTCCTGGCCTCTCAGACCCGTAAATCTAGTGTCTTCACCTCAATACTTTATTTATATACACATCACCATCCATATGATAGGCCTAAGATGCATTACAAGAATCTCCCCATGACGTCATAAACCAAATTAGTACTTGGACTTTATTATTTTTTGCTGCTTTATTAATTATCCCGTAATTAACCACTTTGATTAGTTTTCTAGATGCAGAAACCAAAAAAACACGGCCCGAAAGGCCCAATTTGCAGGCCGACGGGCCCTATTTATGGCCCACATCCAACGGCTACTAAAAGCAGAAAAGTGTTTCTTGCACTTGTCTCTCTGTCAACAGTCGTTGACCAAGACTACGTCACGCGCGTGATCAACACATTCACTCCATCTACCCTTATTGGGAATCCTTCAAACCCGCTCTTCGAAACTCTACCCAAGTTCACAAGCTTCCTTCACCTCCTCTCCCCTGCCCTTTTGATTGTTCCCTTTTATCCCTCTTTCACACTCTGATCTGATCCCCATCCCTTCTTTAAAACTGACCAAAATATCACATCTTCCTTCCCAAACCTCAGAAGCTTAGCAAGAAGAGAAGTTTCAGTCTGAACTGGTCTCGTTTTGGGTGACTGCAGATTCTGGGTATTGGGTTTGTTCCAGCTGCAGCAGCAGCAGCTTTTGTTTTTGGAAAGTAGAGTTTCAGTTTTGACAGCCTTGATCTTGCTGGTACTTGTCAACTTTTGCTGACTCTGATTCAAGTACTTGTTTGGGTTTAGAGAGGAGAAAGAAAGGTGGCAACTTTAGTCCATGTTGTTTCTCAATTCTGAGGCTCTGAGCTGGTTAAGTTGAGGTTGTTGGTAATTGTGGATGAGGGTATTGGAGGTGTGGTTATTTGGTGTTTGTTGATTCTACTGCTGGAAGAAGAAAGATTTGATTTTTATGATACTTGATAACGGAAATGGAATGAAGTAGGTTTTCAGGTCAGATTTTTGGGGTTTTATCATCTGAGAAATAGAAGAAATGTACAAGATTCATTACCAGGATGAGCAGTTTGATGGGTCTCTGGCATACTCACCTCCACCTCTGTACGATGGATCTTTCCATAAGCTCACATCACCAGCAGCTTCATCCGGTAGTAGAATTAGTCCTGCAGTTCTTTTCATCATTGTGATACTTGCTGTGTTGTTCTTCATTTCTGGGATACTTCATTTGCTTGTTAGATACCTTATAAAGCGTCCATCTTTACCTACTAGTCCTGAAAATGGCAATTCGGGATACCCAGAAATGTCGGAGTCTGATGCTCTCCAGAGGCAGCTTCAGCAGTTGTTTCATTTACATGATTCAGGGTTAGATCAGGCATTTATAGACGCGTTGCCGGTTTTTCATTACAAGGAGATAGTGGGGTTGAAAGAGCCGGTCGATTGTGCTGTTTGTTTATGTGAGTTTACTGACAAGGATAAGCTGAGGTTGCTTCCTGTGTGTAGTCATGCTTTTCATATAAGTTGTATTGATACTTGGTTGTTATCGAATTCGACTTGTCCGCTTTGTAGAGGGACACTTTTCGCTCCTGGGTTTTCAATGGAGAATCCCATGTTTGATTTTGATGAGTTGGTGGATGATGATGGATGTTCAGGAAATGGGCAGATCAGACTTCCGATTGGTCGCAAGACAGTTGAGGTTCATGAAATTGTAATGGAGACGGGAGTGAAAGCTTTCCCTGTGAGACTTGGTAAATTCAGAAAATTGACGGAAGGGGCCGAGGAGAAGGATGTAGGAGAGACAAGTAGCAATAACTTGGATGCAAGGAGATGCTTTTCAATGGGATCGTACCAATACATAGTTGGTGACACGACTCTCCGAGTTCCATTATCTCACAATACGGGTGCGTGTGAGCCAAAGTTGGCGAAAAGAATCGAACAGAATGGGAATCCATCTGTCCTTGCTGAAATGGAAGGGAAGAAGATCAATAGTGCAGCCAAAACGGACAGTTTATCTATATCCAAAATTTGGTTGTGGCCCAGGAAAGGCATATCTACAATTACCTCCGATACTGAAATGAGTCATTCGTCATCTTTGAATTCAGACTTTTCATGGATGAGAAAGAGCACACAGGGGCCATGAGGCGTGTCTCGATGATAGGTATCAAATTATCTTAAATTCACACCCTCTATTGTGTTCACCTAGACATCTACAGCCAGATACGTTGATCGTCTATTGAAGCATAAAACTCTTAGTTCCAAAATTGTTCTGATTGTGAAATTACATGATGTATGTAGTGTAATGGGCAAGTCGCATGTACTTGACGCTAGAATCTAGAATCTAATAGCAGCCTTGATGATCTAAATGGGTTTCCTTTTAAATCATATTGATTGAAACTTTGAAGTCTTTTCACTGATTTCTTGACTAGTATAAACCCTTACTCAGTGATTCGGACTCTTTATCACGCCACTTTATTACTTTGTTGATTCTCCAGAGCTTTATGTCTCAGTTTTATTTTATGCTTTCTCCGTAGTTTGTCTTCTAAAGATTGATCTATGGAGGTAGAGTGCATTTACTTTTGCTTTGGCCATCTTTAGATGCCATCTTTATCTCTTTTAATCACTTATACCTTTCAAGTGTCCATTTTGGGATCTCTAATGGACATAATCTATCCATTTAACCCCCTATGACCAAATGCATCTCGTGAACGTTGCAGTAATTTATTTTGTGAACGTTGCAGTAATTTATTTTGTGAATTTGCATTTGCATCTCCAGGCTTTGATAATGCTATTCTTAAGAATATGTAGTTGTTGATTAGTTTGTCCGAAACTAGCTGGGATTAGTTGGAGTGGAAGTTGTATGCTTTCTAGTTGTCTTTGCTAGTCTGGGGAAGCAACATGTTACTTGGAAGCTTGAGTTAGAGTGGAATATTAGGTTAAGGTTATGTATTGAAAATTTAAAGTGAGGTGATAAGTCACTGTCTTACAAGCATGTGAACAGTGAGGAAGCATCCAACCAAACCAGTAGATGAACATGAACTATCAGTTGCACTTTTTTTTATGCTCCAACTGCATCTATTAAATTCAGTCTTGATTTGTTTATGTTGCTTGGCTCTTCTGCTGTTTTTTATGCAGATCTGATCGGTGACTCTGATTCCACCTAGAAATGCTTAAAAATTCACACTACCAGCGAACCCATTATAAGTAATTGAGCAGCGTTGACTGTTCAAGCTCTCTGGATGCACAAATCTCTCATTTTCAGCCATTTCGAAGCTTGTTTGGTCAAACTATGATCTCGGTTATGGCCAGAGTCGTTTGTTGGCTGATGAGGCTCATACTGAACTTGGAAGTCTGGAGTCAGTTTTGTATCTATCCCTAAACCAAATTCAAATCAACTGGAAGGACCAATCTGAACAATCTTCCTTAATGGATTTTGGGGCCAATTCACCACCAACCCACTTTGACCCAGTCCAAGCAACTAGTTGCATTATTGCCTCTTGATTTGCATCCTCCATTTTGAATCTGGATTCAAGCTATCCATATATATTTTATGACAAGGGAAGATTCCATGCAACTCCCTATGGACTTTATAACTCACCTACATGGACTTCATGAATGAAAAAGCAAAACAGGAGACTGAAAAATCCCAGAGACAATAATGGAGAGGAACCAAATTCTCATGAAAGAAAAGCTTGGATTCTCTGGCTTACTGAAAGCAGCTCTTAAGATCCTTTATCAGAACCCAAACCTCATCATCCTCGTGTTCCTGACCTCACTACCTCTTTTTATCGGCATGCTCATTCATGAGCTTTGGTTCCAGAAAACACTAATTCAAGCAGCTACGTTCCTGTCACATGAGCCAGAAATGCCAAATATCAATAACTTCTATATCCACAGGTTTCATCCAATTTTCAAACTGGAGGAATTGGTGAAAGGATTTGGTCTATCTTTCGTTCAACTCGGGCTTCTATACATACCATTCATACACCTACCTGATCTCATTAACACCATTGGAGTTGTTAGTTCAGCATCAGCTATATATTCAGGAGATCAGCTTGAAACAAAACCGAGGGAGACACTGTTCAAATGCTTCGAAAATTGCGCTTTTAGAAGGCCACTGATCACATCCATATACGTTCTCTCCATGGCTTCTCTAGTATTCCTTGGATTTATTGCAATAGCATCACAGGCTTGTGTATATATTCAAATACACGAGCCATTGTCGTTGTCAAGTTTGATCTTTGCGTTACCTTTCTTTGTGCTGTTATATAAATATTTGCAGTGGAGAAGTTTATGGAACTTGGGTATAGTGACATCTATCCTGGAAGACAAACATGGTGATGTGGCCTTATTGGTCTCGGCGTATATTAGCAGAGGCAATCGGCTAAATGGGCAAGTCGTTACTGCAATGTTCTTTTTTTGGAAGCTGAGTTTGAGACTAATGGCAACCATTTATGTGGGGTTTTAACCAGGGTGATCAAAAAAGGATCATACTCCTCACTGCATTTCAAATCTTCCTAGTTTGTGTAGGAAATGTGATCAAGTGGGTGATTTTCATGGTTTTTTTCTGTGACTGTAAAGTAAGGTTTTTGGAAAAGAAGGTAGATATGGAAGAAGGAAAGAAAGACACTTCTGTAGGGCTAGGACCTGCAACAGCAAGTTGAGTACAGTATGAGAGCCAATGAATTTTCACTCTGAGGATATTCGGAGTGTTTTCTTCCATACTTGAATAAGACAGCAGCAGGTTAAAAAATGTAACATGTTGGCATATGTACAAGTAAAAATACTCGGCTTTACTATCAAAACACATACGTTGAAGTGCTGGTGTTGCATGGATACTTGTTGTACCTCTTTGTTTTTTTACTACATTCTTTTTCTTTTTTGGGTAACATCTGATACCAAGACTGAAATACATAGTACAACAAAGAGATTTTTCACTGGAAAAAACAAAAACGAATGGATGGCAAGATAAACACCTACAAAGGAGGCCCCTCACAATTTCCATGGTCGCCCACTGGAGTTTATTGCTTAGCAAAATGAATGGGGAGATCTTACAGAGCCACCGCCTAGAGAAAGCAGGCGCTTATTCCCAATCCTTCTGATTCTGCGACGACGAAAGCTAATTCGAGAGCCTGAGAAGCAGACAGGACTTTATGCAGGATCATTATGCAACGGTCCTGTCTGTAATAGTGCAGCCTCGGGTCGCATGCAGTGGGTGTGGTAGCGAGAGCTGAGATCATCAAATGTCACTTGGTCTTCGACACTCTGTTACATTTTGACCAGTCATCTCTAGATGCACTTCTCCAGGATGGCTTCCTTCTTGGTCATGCACGTCAGCCAAGATTGCATCGGATGGCATATACTTCTACAGTTCCGTGGCACAAAAAAAGTGAATGAACTTGGTCATTTATAGTTGATTTTTTGGGGTAAAGTCGAGGGGTTATTGAATTCTTTAATTGGATTCAGCATTCTGAGAACATGGTGCTCTGTCCAAGTATCCCACATTGGCCAATTGGTATACAATAAAAGTGATATATGCTTATAAAATAAAACTATGCCATACTTCTACAGTAAGAAAATGGGATTGAATAATAACTGTATATGGGGTCCGATAGTCTTTTTGGAGTTTTCTTAAACAGTACTCCTATTTAGAGACTGTCGCTGCCATATACTGATATTAATTTTTAATCCAAATGCACTTGCTGGAAATGGAAGGGAAGAACATCAATACTTCTCCCAAAGGGGACAGTTTCTCAATATCCAAATAATAGTTGTGGCAACGATTTATGTGGGGGTTTAACCAGGGTGATAAAAAAAAAAATAAGGGTCGTACTTGTCGCTGCATTTTTTTTACAAGGCTAACAAGCCATTCAGACAAAAGTAAAAAAATGCATCCAAACTGCTTCAGAACCACTTCTCCAATCCATCTAATTGGAAAGGAAGTCTGCAGCGATGAAAGCTTCTTGCCTCAGAAGAAGAAAAATCCCATTCCTGCAGGCATCGTGATTATTGCAAATAACCCGACCAAGGCTAGCTTCACATCGCCTTATCCAACCTGCACTTGATGCCCCTCACAAAGTCCTTGATACCTGTCTGAAGGACAATCTCCTTCAACCTCCACTTGCCAAAAAGCAAGCATCGGAGGAATAAAATCAGTCGGGACGAACCCGACTAAGAGAACAGAACCAGCCAAAAAACTACACAACCAGTCAGGACAAACCCGACATAGAGGACTCCCTTAACATAGAGACAGACACACATCCGGAAAACATACATATAAACATCTGGATAAAGATACCCAAAAGTGACTACTTCACAGTGAAGCGCCACTACCAGCAAAAAAAAACCCACCTCGCCTCCATAGCCTACGCCCCCTCCACCCCATCTTTCGCCAAAATCCTCCCCTCCAACATCATACACCCGCCACTGCAACACACCAACCACCCCCAACTCCACCAGCCTCACCCCTAAACCTCCATCCCATGTCGCCGCCGCCAATCCCTGCGCCGAGTCCCTCAACCACCGTCTCAAGAACCTCAGCAAAGGTAGGAAGATGAGACATGGATTGATTCACAAGGGCTTGAGGAGGTGGTGATGGCGATGGAGAAATTGATCGAAAGGGAGTTTTAGGGATTTCAGATCAGAATGGAGTCGGCTATGGAGAGAGATGAGGCGGTGGTGATTCGGGGATGAGCTTTACTTGTCACTGCATTTCAAGTCTTCCTAGTTTGCATAGGAAATGTGATCAGGTGGGGTAATTTGTCATGGTTTTTTTCCATGACTGTAAATTAAGGTTTTTGGTAGATGTGGAAGGAGGAAAGAAAGACACTTCTGTACTTCTGTAGGACCTGTAACAGCAAGTTGAGTACATTATGAACATGCCAGCAATAAATTTCCCCACTCTGAGGATATTCTGAATTTAAATTTTGAGTGTTTTCTATACTTGAATAAGACGGCAGCAGATTCAAAAATAGGCTATACAGTTATTTTCCAATGGAGCATCCCAGTCCCACTGGTACAAAATTTGAGTCTTAAGTTTTACTAGTCTGTATATCATGGAAGTCACATGTCTTGTGCTTTTCGCTTTTTCTTCTCTGGTGTTGCGTGGACCTGTGCTTTGATGCCGTAAGTCTTCAGCTGGAAATTCTCGAATGCCTCAGATATAGCGGCAACCTGCAGGTAAAATATGATGTCATAACCTGAATGTTTTATAGAATTGTAATGAGAAAGTGATTCAGATTTAACGAACCAGTTCAGGCTTTTTCGAGTAGACTCTCACTATTTTGTCCTCGTAAAATGCTGGCAGCAAGTGACTGATCCGATTGTTTGGGATGGTGAATTTTTCATTACTTTCCAAGTCCTGATGCAAATAAATGTTGGTAGGAGCTACGAGTATCTGGGGTACAATGAACATATAGTAAACAGCAAGCTAAAGCATCGCGTACCTTGAAAAATTTGATACTGGAGAAAAGGAACCACAATATAAGAAGAAAAGAAGTTCGATCAGTTGGTGAACTTAATACAAGGAAGCAATAAAAAAATCATAATAAAGGGTTCCGTTTGTTTCATTGGCAAGTACGTAGCATGGATTTTCGTATACCTCTCTAGAGGGTTATGCTTTCCACGTGTCAAATCAATTTTAGTATTGCTGACAGCGACATCCTCTTCATTTATTGCGACTCCACCTTTCTGTAAATAAACACATAAGCCTATTAACCAGCAGTTTGATTGAAATTTAAAGCTCGGAAACATTTTCTGCACCGTTGAATTATAAAGGCAATTGGATGAAGAGAGAAGTACCTGGGAACAAACGATATCTTGAGCTGTCACATCCTTAAAATTCTCAAGTTGCTCGATGGGAACCGCATACTCATTACAGAACTGCCAGCGACAAATGGTAAAAATAAATCATTATATTTAGTGCGTGACAATGCGCAGATTTTGAATTTTGCAGTATTAAATTCAGATACAAGGTAAGAATTTTATGTATCTATTGTCTGTTCCAAAGAAGCTTATATAACACACCTGATACAAATCTCTTCGGCGAATTCTGAGAATAAGATCCCTTGCATTTTTTAGGTCTTGATCTGGAGCAGTCTCGATTGTTTTTATTATCGTGTCATCTAACTACATCAATAACAAGAAATGAAAAAAAAGGGAGCGATCTTGCACGCTCACATGCATATCAAAAAATACGAATCAGTTAGCTTGACATGTACCTTCCAGTATTCTGAAGGTTCGAGCGCGTAAGATGAGATTTGTAGATAATCATTTGCTTGTAGCAGCGCATCAACAACCATCAGCTCAATAGCCTGCACCGTTCAAGTTTATGTCAAGTTAAATTTGAATGATCAAGCAACGGCTGCCAAGTCAAACAGTTTTATACCAAATGGTCCGTCGAATTAGTTGTATACATACCTTCACTTTAGCATGCACATAAACGGTTCTATGAAGATCTGCCCGAGTGGCAAATAGCTTGTGGACAGTGAGGTCTACAAAGAAAATCCATCACATTCTGGTAAATGAAGGAAATTATATGTATAATAAATTGGGCAATATACTTAAATGCACTAACAGTCCGTGGCTCGATAGCATATCTCATCATCCAGAACCCGCATAACATCCATCAACCTACAGAAAGATAAATGGTATAGAGCTTATAGGTTTGCCATTTAATCAAGTTTATAATCAAATGGCAATTCAACTCTTTGCATTATGAGTTCACAACTAAACTAAATCTAATGGATATAATGAGTGTTATGTCGCACCTTTGATGCTGAAAGTTACATCCCAAACCACAAGCTCGGGTATCACGGGCAATATAATCAAACCTGCAATTGATATTATCCTTGGAACAATCATCAATAAACCAAAAAAAGAAAAAGAAACTAAAAGGACCATTAAAAAGAGTAACATGTTGTTAAGTTTATTACTCACTTGTCAACGTCAATTCCATTTCTGCCATTCGCAACAATGTCATACAAGAAGCGCTTTTCTCTCGTATTCTGCTGGGAGTCACATACAAATGCTATTAGGATCCTGGATTACAACCAACGACAAACCGTAAAAAAGATGGGAATGGCCAGTTTGCACAACTTACTTTCAACTGTGAAGATTCAGAGGCCGCTAAAATCATCTCCTGTCACACATGCAATCATATAAATCATATACTAATAATTTCAATGCTCAAACCCAACAACATAAATTTTTCTGTCATCATGAATGTAGGCATGCCTTGGAATTGGAAACCCAGAAGAAATTAATTTACCTTTACTTTTCTTAAAGTATCCGAATCAATTTCAATATGATGCTCGTCCACAATGTAATCAACCATTTTAACCGACATTTCCTCGTGAGACCTGTACAATTCGAACGTAAGCTAAACAAGTTTTACCAGAAAAAAATTCACAATATAATGCGCTGATTACGTAGGTCGTAGACTCATTGGACTCCTGACACATTTTGATACGTGAGAAACTAAGGGATTAAAGAGACATTAACATACCACTTGGAGCCGTGGAGAACTCGTGGAAGGAATTCACGTTCAAAAATGTGACTAAAAGGACCATGGCCCAAATCATGCAAAAGCCCTGCATATTTGTTTTGCACATTAAGAAAAGAAAGACTTGCGTTGCAACAGTTAGAAGAATATGGCATCTTGTACCTGCAAGCTTAACAGTTTGGACATCGAAACGATTAATGCCAAGATCCATTCCCTAAAACATTCAGAACCTGTAAACTCTTCTCCCCCCACTACATACGGATAAAAAGGTAAGTTCATTATTCGTGAAAACTATTACCTGGTTAGCCTTCAATTTAGAAACAGCTTCACCAGCTAACCAATACACACCCAGCGAATGCTCGAACCTTGAATGTACCGCACCTGGGTATACCATGTGAGCCATACCTGTCCAAGTCAAAGTAAAAGAGATCCACTTCAGCCATAACCATAACAGCACAAATCTAAGTCACTTGCTACTCAGTATAACAGATCGTTAAAATCTCACCAAGTTGTTTCAAGTCACGCAGCCTAAAAACATGAAAAAAAAGAAGAAGAAAGAAAGAACATTAGTCGCTCCAAGATCACCACCGCTGATAACTACTACAAAATGTCCCCACTTACCTCTGAAACTGCTCGGTATCAATGAACTTCAAAGCAAGCTGCAAAAACCCATCAATCAAAACTAACCACAAATCCCAAAATGAACAAAATGTTACATAACACACAATACAAAACCTTAAATGAAATACAGTAACATCCCAATTCAACTCAGACAATAAAATGCCATAAAATCACCAAAGGTACAAACTTTTTCAACAAATTTAACGAAAGCCAATTACCGGGTCGAGATAGATGTTGCCATGAACATTGTCGTGAATGTTCTTGGAATATCTCATATCGTAGGACACCTCGTACCCGTTCGCAGAGCTCAAAGACAGCTCGCCGTTGCAATAAGTCCCCATATCACACCAGAGAATGTGAAATATGAGCTGCTGAGTGGGTGCAACCTCGACCGAAGGTTCTAGAAGCCGAAAAAGGTGGCGACGAACTAGGGTTTCGATTTAGAGAGGAAGCTGATCTGAGCTGAGCTGAGCGTTACGGTCCTCAGATGAAGTTTGACTTTGACGTTTTTATAAACGACAGTATACATGTGCGTTTTCCCCCAATTATTACCCAAATTAGAAACTGAAAATTAAAAATACAAATTAATTAAATAAAATAGGATGCAAAGGGAAGCAGACAACCGCAGAAATTCGAACATGGCGGCGAGCCGAGAAGAGTCCGAGCAAGGTCCGTCGGCGATTCCGGAGCTGACGGAGACACTGAGAAAGCAGCGAGAGGTGGAGCGCGATGTATTTCACATCTACGATTATTTTTACAGTGCGCCTCGCGAGTATCAGGATGCTATGTACGTTTCTAGGGCATCATTTCCCTGTTTGTAGGGTTTAGATTGATGAAATTGTTTAGATTGATGGCATTGTGTGGTTTTCCAGGTTGAGTCTTCGACGTGATAATCACATTGAGTATCTGACTAAAGGTCTTAGGCAGCTCCCTCCATCTTTCTGCGTTTTGGATGCCAAGTATGTAACTTTTTTAATTATTGGGTTTTGAATTTCAGCTCAGTTTTTATGCTGATGGATTATTCAAATGTTCCAGCAGTTTTGTGTGTGAGAGTGGAAATTACAATTACAATGTGTTTTTTCTAGCTTTTGGTTGGATATGCTCATATGTTACTCCCTACCACATATATTGATTTGTGTTTTGAATCAATTTGATTTCATTTTAATTTTTTGGGTAGTCGACCGTGGCTGTGCTATTGGATGGTTCATTCCTTGGCTTTACTGGGAGAGACAGTTGATGATGATCTGGAAAACAATGCAATCGACTTCCTCAGTCGATGCCAGGTTTGTAGAGGCAGCGGCTAGAAGTCTAAATATGTAAAATTTCAGGAATCAGTGTTGTTGACTGTCCTAAATTGTTTGGTCAACCTCTTCATTGATAAGAATAGGAAAAAAAAGGGATTATCTTTGGCAATTCGTTTCTTTTATAGTGAATATGAATGAAAATGCTACACGATTAAACTCTTCTTTTATATGCAAGTGTTATAGGTTTATTATCGTACTTACTGTTATGTTTGTGCTGCTTATTATCAGGATAAAAATGGTGGGTATGGTGGAGGGCCTGGACAGGCAAGTGAATGCTTTAACATTGAAATGATAATTTTGTCTCAATTGTAATCACTTTCTTTGCTTATTATGAAAATTAGGCGAAAGTAGTGAATTTTTATCTTATGTTGAACTTGAAGTGATGTTGTCCGCGCTGATCATCTAACTTCTTTAAGTTATTATTTTCACAACATTTCTTAAATACATTACCATATTACTAATTAACAGTATGATTTATTTCAGCTACCTCACCTAGCCACAACTTATGCTGCCGTGAACTCTCTTATTACAATAGGGGGTGAAAAGGCATTGTCATCAATAAATAGGTAACCTATCATTCAGAGAGTGATGTTTCATGGCTCGTTGTGATGTCACCTGTCCTTTTCTCCTCCTTTGTTTCTTCTTGAATTCATGTCAATTTATACAGGAAGGAGTTGTACAACTTTTTAATGCGCATGAAGGTTAATAGTGGAGGCTTCTGGTAAGCGTCCGTTTATGATTTGGCTCGTTGTGCTTGTTTGCTTAAGTTCTCTAATTCCAGTAGGTATGTAGTAGCCTAATTCTAATTGCATTATTTGTTTTCTCCAGTATGCATGATGGAGGTGAAGTAGATGTAAGAGCATGCTACACTGCTATATCTGTAAGTAAAAGCTTAATCCACATTAAACTTTTATGCTTATTATAAAAACTAAAAGTTTGTGTTACATCCAACGGTGGCTTGTGTTTAATCTTTAATCTAGTTTCAGCAGTATTTGTACTCGTTTGGTGTTGCCTTAGACATATATGTTTCATTCCGTGGCTTATTGTGTTTCTGATTAATTATTTCCATAACCAGGTTGCAAGTGTTCTGAATATTTTGGATGATGCACTGGTACGAAATGTCGGGAACTTTATCCTAAGGTTAGTGTTATGTGTGAAGTGTGAGTAGTTTGAGCTTGACAGTAAAATGCATTGTTCTCATTGTGCACTTTCAGCTGGAAATGAAACATTAATTACCTTTGCTTACAGCTGTCAAACATACGAAGGTGGTATAGCAGGAGAACCTGGTGCTGAAGCTCATGGTGGGTATGTTCACACTACCTTCCAAGTAGCTGATTTACTAGCTTTGTTTCGCAGGGCTGCATTCGTAATTCCTGAATTAAAAATTAATCAGTATCAAACTGTTAAATCTTGATCTTCCACACACACTGAGTTATCAACACCCGGGAAATCGTTCCTTGTTATTCTTTTGATGTATTCCCATTCTTGCTTCATCTCCTTTCTTCTCCAGGTACTCCTTCTGTGGGCTGGCTACGATGGTTATGGTTGATGAGGTCCAGCGTCTAGACTTACCAAGATTCGTTGTAAGATAAACGACGTAGTCAATTTGCTTATATTGTGGTTGTAGTTTAATATAGAGATATTTGACTTTCCACGTTATAGGTTTAAGAAACTATAACAAGTCTTAGCTGGGAAAGACATCAAAATGAAAAGAAAAAAAAGACATCAAAATTAAAGTAATGCTTTGCTATATGTATTATATGCTCAATCTCCAAGTCACATATATGGTTTATACCTGATGGCTTATATTGTTGAATTTGAATATTTTTCAAGTTCTGTTTTTTTTTTTACCTTAAAAATCCTTTTTTTCCAATTAGGACTGGCTGGTCTTTCGCCAAGGCATAGAGAGTGGCTTTCAGGGGAGAACGAACAAATTGGTAGATGGATGCTATTCTTTTTGGCAGGTATTTTTTTCAACTGGCACCCTTTCTGAGCATATCTGAAAATTTTAAAATTACATATAAGATTTTGCTGTAGGGAGGGACTTTTCCCTTACTAGAAAGACTCGGATCAGTTTTGAAGGAACAACTCGGGCTTGGTAGTGATGAGCACACCAGCATTAGCACAGGAGGTGCTGATTCGTCTGAACTTTCAGAAGATGAACCTTGCCATGAAGGTGCTTCACTTCGTGTTGATAAAATTATGATAAATTGAATTTATGCATTAACACATGATATTTTCCTCTACCTGCGATAACTTTGTTTTTGTTCTACCAACAGGCTCAAGGAATGATAGCAGTAATATTAGTCTCTCCAACATCGGTGTCAGGTTCCTTGAAAGAAATATGGATTTACCGCCTCTCCTACAAAGCTTTGCCTTGCAGGAATTTATACTCTTATGTTGTCAGGTACTGTTAAACTTGAGTAATGATTTCAAATTCTATTGCTCAATTATCATTTATCAACCACGAAAAAAGAAGAAGAAAAAATGCTCATTATATTTTTGGTAATCGCAACATCAATTAAACTTAACCAACTAGTAACAAACGTTGTACACCTGTGAAAATAAGTTCCGACTTTATGCATTTGTATGGCTCTTTTTTGTTTTTCTCTGGATGTTTTACTGGCTTGCATGGCGGCTTAATGCAGGTTCCGGAGGGTGGTTTGAAAGACAAACCCCGAGAACGCAGAGATTTCTATCACACTTGCTATTGTCTAAGCGGGCTCTCAGTTTGTCAGCATATTTGGTCGAAGAAGTTGGGCTCCCCTCCTCTTCCCCGGGCTATACGAGGCCCCTACAACAATCTCCTCGAACCCGTTCATCCTTTCTACAATGTCATCCTCGAAAAGTACCACGAGGCGCATGAATTTTTCACAGCTTGCTGAGTCCTTTTCTCAGAGATCAAGGTTACTTATACATCAAATGCCGGGACTAATTCTTATTAAAATCTTTCTCGGACAATCAAGACACTATTTTATTCATCTTAAACACCAGCCAAGCTTACAATCATTACAATTTCCTATCAGTAACATGTTCATATAAATAATAATGGAGAAGATGGTACACAAATTTAGGTCTTATTTTTTCTACCTTATACAGAAATGCAGATGTTATTGGCTTGCTTAGACCTTGTAACTGAACAAGATCAGCATATAGCTTTATGGGTGGTTGAAGTGATGCATGGTCTCCTCTACTGTGAATCCAAGCACCAGCAATAGTAATCAGACCTGGACATCTCCAACATCTGACCTGGGGTCATCCTTTCAAGCTCACTTTGCCTCAATGCTGCAAAATTGTTCCTATTTTGTGGGTCACTTGCTAGAGGGTAATCTTGCATCCTGTGCGACTGTGACCTCATTCGCAGGTATAGCCTCATTGTTGCCACACAGTCTTCATATGGATCTTGTATGCCACTTTGGATATCATAACTGCAATGATCTTTGAACATCAGCTCCAAAATGTGTGCATGATTTCAGGATTTTTAGACTAATAAGTTCTTACCCAAGATATGCTTGAGTCAGGTACTTGAGTGAGTTGCTAAGCTTGCTGGTTTTCATCAGAGGGGGGTATATAGCTGTGTCCCTGCATCAATGTCAGTTCAAAAAAAAATGAGTTTCTGCATTAAAAGCTCTTCTCTCTGAGTTTCTGTTTCTTGAAGAAAACTGAAGTTACCTGATCAGTGAAGATGGATACTCCATTGCCAGACAATCAAGGTCATGTTCTAATCCATGGCCAACAAGGATCCTAGCTCTTCCACGCTTGGATCGTATCTTCCACAGAGCCTCTCCATTGCAGAGAAAATCTTGAATTCGAGTCGCCACCTCCCTTACTGGAATTGCATCTCTGAGATAGTGAGGCTGAATTCCAGTGGTTTCATACCTGTCAAAGTTATCGAAATCTCCATGACACATTATTCAAAGCAAACATGACATTAAAGCAGAGGACAGTGTCCTAGAAGATGTCCTTAAAGTAAGTACCTGTAGTTAGTGACAGGTATCTGGGGTTTGACATAAGCTTGGAATATGATGTTCTCATATTCATCAATGAGGCAAACCCTTGCGCAAAGATCCAGTGAGCCATCACTTCCTCCACCTACCACTTTGCAAGCCATAGCCACAACCTGCCTTCCTCTTGCTCGACCATTGTCTACCCTCAAGTCATCCTGGATGCCCAGGCTCGCCATTCGAGCAAGTACACCCTGCCCGACAAAAAAATCATGAAAAGAATCAACACCCGTGAGGCCATTACTTGATTACAAATCGGGAACTTAATGGGTTATATGCATTATATAGATTCTGGGATGTGAGGATTTAATTACATAGTTTGTGCGAGTATACTGGCATGTCTCCCTGTGAGCCCTTAGCGCGTAGGGACTGTCAAAAATGGACAGACAGAAGCTGCACCCCCTGATGCTGAATGGCTTAGCACAGTCCACCTTGGGCAATGTTCCTGCACCAAAAATGGATAACCAACATGTTATCTTACTGGACTTAAAAAAAGTTCCCACCTGGAAATTTTCGCAGGTATTTTATTATCATGCCATACCCATGAGATGTTCTCGAAGCGACTCGAAAGATCTGCATCTCTTTTTGCAGACACCACAGATTGGCTCGTGAACTGAGTGGAATGAAACCCTCATATGCTCCACAAGATGCTCCATTCTGTTGAACTGCCTGTAACATGCAGCGCACTTGTTCCTGCTTCGGAAAATGAGACTAAGTATGATACATACATGATTTAGGGTTCATGGTTTCAGCCGAAACATGTAGATAAAGGTGGTAACCAACCTTAAAGAATCTGAAGAACCATCCATGATCCCTAGCTGGAAATGAGAAGAAACTGAGCAAAATGTAAAAACAGAAGAAACTGTTGCTTGTGTCTTAAGGTACTACTGCTTCTCTCAGTTGATGGAATGGCTCTACACCTCTAGTGCATATTTATACTGAAGTTTTAGAGGCTCTTCGTCACTCGTTCGTGAGAAGTCTTCATTAAATTTAAGAATATTCGATACAGTTTTCCAGTTTCTGATTCACACCAGGTTGGATCGATGGGAACGTTTGGTCTTGACAGTCTTCGAATGGTTCGATTGTTTTGTGGCATTATTGATCCTTGAGAGGAATATACAGTATCCACTTTAGTATTTGACTTTGAAAATACTAATTGATGCCTTCTGTGGACCAAAGAATGTCACTACTGAAGAACTCCATAACTTTTGACTGAAGATAAAAAGTTGGTTTATTGTTAACATCTCAACAAAGAATTCATGGCTACCTTTATAGCAAGACTGAAGCAATGGAGAGATGACCCAAAAACATACCGTGTTGTTGTCGCTCTACGCGAGAAATACCTTCAAGGCTTACACATTTTCTTCAATGAAAAAAAAAGTAGTTGAGAACTTCTTTCAACCAGATTTTCCCTTTATCGGTTCTCAAAGTTTGATTCCTGATCTTGGCAACCAAGTTGAGAGGCTTTGAATGGTCAACAAATAATCCTTAGTACTTGATGTGAACCGGGATACTTCCAGTTTCCACTTCAGGCGCACATGTTTGGGTTTCGGACAAACAGATTTGATATTTCCCAACTGATGAACAAGTTGCCCACTAAAAGGATTCGAGCACATGAACTTTGGAAAAAGATTGGTTATATGTTTGCTAAAATGTAATCTCCGAAGGAACAAAATGTGAAACAGTTTGATATATAACTGGAATTTTTGTTTATTCCATGCCAAAGATCTTCCATGAAATCAATCAGTTGTCTGAGAAAACTAAAGTTACTTTTATCTTATCAATATAAGTACAAGTTTCTCCGTCTGAAAACTCGGTATTCTATGTCAATCATTTGCTTGAAAAAAAAAAGTGTCCACCGGCCGCCACACCGCGACCGGACAAGTCCAGGGTGATCTAACAGAGTACATATATCAGGACTTGTGTTGTGTTCTTCTCTGCTGCACCATTTTGACAATCATAAGTTAATTTCTTCAGTTCTGCATTCATTATTGGGGGTTAAGATCTGGTGAGAAGTGAGATTATGGTGAGAAATAAGAATTAATTATGTTCATTGATCTATCTTAATCAACAGCTCAAATTAAACACCAAATAATTTTTTTAAAATCACCTAATCGACGCTTGTGGGTAATTGAGTCACAAACAAAATCTCCAAATCCCGATATTAGCGAAACCGAAATTGCGAAGCCGGGGTTTGCGAACCTCCAGAGCTAATCGACAATCGAAAACTTGTGAAACCTTCAAGACGACGGCCATGGAAGATAAGTCGACAACTCCGCCAAAGAAATCGAACCAATTCTACGGTGTGTTTCCTCTCTAGGGTTTGATAGATATGACCACTTAGTCGACCTAATCTACATTTTCTAGGGTATGATAAATCGTAGCATAATACGTAGCACAATTCAGCAAGATGTGTAGCATTTTTCGCTTATCAGGTCATAATCGTTTACATGTGTATTAGTCACAAAAATTACTTTCAGTGCCATTCAGGTTCCAAGTCGATCTGTGGTGGACACGGATCATAGTACCAATTTTTTGTATGGAGTGATATAATACGTAGCCATGTATGTTATGTATTATGTCAATTTTTGTCATATTGGTTTAATATTAGAAGTAAGTGATCATAATACGTACGATTCCCATCATAATTCGTAGATTTTTATTGATAATTCGTACCTTGGATCAAACAGAATCTCAAGACACATACAAGCTGGGATAGTAATGGCTGGACCGGCAACATCATATGCATTAGCCACTGGTTTGTTTTAATAATTGGTACTTTGGATCATAAACTACGTAAGATGGGACTTGTGATGCATAATTGGTACCTTGATCATAATTCGTAGCATCATTTAGCAAGATCCGTAGCATAATTGGCACCTTGATCATAATTCTTAGATTTATGGTAATTGATGCATAATTGGTACCTTGATCATAATTCGTATATTCTTGAAGCTTCTATATTTTATATTCTGGGCATGTGAAAGGATTCATAAACGAAATGGCTATAGGATTGGAAGATGAAGATGAAAGGATCAGTAATCTGGTCAAACTTTTTTTTATTGAGTTGTCTAAGAAAGGTGCTGGCAGCCTCTGTTATTTTTCCTCTTATTAGTACCATATCTTGAACTCTATGGAACTACAGAAGACTTGCATGTTGATAATACTGAATTCTGGAAGAAAACAGAAACTTTCTGATTGGATCCTCCACACTGAATCCGTGATGCTTTGTATTTGTCTTGAGATTCTGTTTGAATGTCGTCACCAAAATAAGATCGATGGATGGATATGGGATAATAATGGCTGGACCGGCAGCATCATATGTTTTAGCCACTGGTTTTTTTTTAAATAATTGGTACTTTGGATCATATACTACGTAAGATGGGACTTGTGATGCATAATTGGTACCTTGATCATAATTGGTACTTAAATGTTGTTTGCTACGTATTATAATACAGTTGTTACGTATTATAATGCATAACTGATGCGTCTTATAACACAGTTGTTACGTATTATAGTGCATAACTGCTACGTATTATAACACAGTTGTTACGTATTATAATTCATTACTGTTGCGTATTGTAATGCAGATGCTACGTATTATACTGCATAACTAATATTATGTTTTATCATTCTTTTTCATTGAAGAAGAGACAGAAAGTATGTTGTTTTATAGAACATGCAATATATGTTTTGCTTTTTTTCTGTGGTCTTTGATGTTAACTGCTTTGGAAAAATCTTTACAGTTCATATATGTTTTGCAGGTTTACGGAGAGCCATCAGAAAGTCTTCACATTGTTCAAGAATACGTGAAATCCCATTGATCCGAGCATGATCAGTTTGAAGGCTTTTAGTTTTAGAGATCAAAACTATTTCTCATTTATCTAGTCATTCTGAATTTTTTCAACCAGCTTGTACTCACAATGATCATCCAGTAATGATGTTTAAACAATTTTGTTCCTGGCAACTTCTGCTCCTTTAGATACGAATTAAACGTTAAAAACTACATATTATATTTAAAGCGATGCAGTCTTAACTTGAAATCTACGTATTTCACACTCATCTTGACTACAAACTACGTATTTTAACTATAAAGCAATGTATCTTATCATTTCACTTAAAACAAAACTAGGCCACTTCATAGATGAGGTAACGCAACATGATATATAATGCTACGTATTTTAGCACTTCACTTAAAACGAATTAGGCAGCTTCATAGATGATATTACGTAACATGATACATAAAGCTACATATTTTAACTAGAAAGCTATGTATTTTAATTAAAAAGCTACGTATTTTAACCTATAAAGCTATGTATCTTAACTTGAAAGCTACGTAGTTTAACTAGAAAGCTACGTGTTTTAACTAGAAAGCTACGTAGTTTAACTAGAAAGCTACGTATTTTAACTAGAAAGCTACGTATTTTAACTAGAAAGCTACGTATTTTAGCACTTCACTTAAAACGAAATTAGGCAGCTTCATAGATGATATTACGAACATGATACATAAAGCTACGTATTTTAACTAGAACGTTATGAATTTTAATTAAAAAGTTATGTATTTCAACCTATAAAGCTACGTATCTTAACTTGAAAGTTACGTAGTTTAACTAGAAAGCTACATGTTTTAACTAGAAAGCTACGTATTTTAATTAGAAAGCTACGTATTTTAACTAGAAAGCTATGTATTTGAATTAGAAAGCTACATATTTTAACTAGAAAGCTACTTTTTTTAATTAGAAAGACAGAATCTAGCCTTATGAATCCAGATTGTAGAAAAATGCAACATAAATTCGATAAAAAGCATAACCAAACCGAATTTTATATACAATTGTAAGACTGATAACTGTGTTGGATCTCATTATGATCGGGGCCGGCCCCAATATTCATACAACGTATATATGGTACATGCCTACAATATAAAAACTGTAAGGAGCTTTCCCGAATCAGGTTAAAGAATGTCTTTGATGAGGCCGTTTGTTTTTTCATCTGCCCATGAGTTCACATCTCTGATAACTTCCGCATGCTGAAACACCAAAACCAATGACACAATATAAGTACTAGAAATCCAAGGCAATACAAGTGCAAAGTGGGTATGAATCACAATATAACATTATTCGCTTGCAAAGTGGGTATCTCATTTTCAGAAACTTTGATATCCTTCTTCTTATATGATTCGCTTGTAACATTATTCCCATCTACTGCAAAGTGGGTAGCAGCAGCCTCCAATGGCTCACATGAATCCAATCTCTTCACATAAATTTTCGCTCTGGGGAACACACTTCTCTGACTAAGCAGCCACTACACTACTGCTGCCTGCAACTCGACCTCCAAGCAACATATCCATATCACTGAAATTCAAGCTAAAAAATTGATGACTTTAACTCCCAATTCTTTCAACCAAATCCACAACTTTATGACAATAGAAAGCGCAACGAGATCCAGTAAAACCAAACACAAATTTCCCCACAGATCCAACATGATAACACTAAACACCCATCACAAAACTAGACCTTGTTGAACCAGGGATCATGAAGAATGTCCGTGCCACGTTTATGACCAAAAGACGGTCCAGGAATGGCAATGGACCGCACCCGCGACCGGCGAACCCCAGCAGCTTCGTTTGATGCTACGAACTGGGGGGTTATTAACCCAAATGCCCCTCTTTCAAACTCAAAACACCCAAATGCCCCTTTTGAAACTCAAATAACCAGAATGTCCCTTTTTTATGTTCTTAGTTTCCCCAAAATCGGGAATGTCAATTTTCAATATTCCCAGTTTCCCTCATACCGGGAACATAAATAAGGATTACGTGGTCGGGTTTAGGGCATGTGTGGATGAAACGTGGACGAATAAAGGGGCATGTTTTGATACATTCCCAGTTTGAGGGAAACCGGGAATATTGAAAATTGACATTCCCGGTTTTGGGGAAACCATGAATATTACAAATTGACATTCCCGGTTTTGGGGGAATCAAGAATATAAAAAAAGGGGCATTCAAGTTATTTGAGTTTCAAAAGGGGCAAATGGGTGTTTTGAGTTTGAAAGAGGGGCATTTGGGTTAATAACCCCGAACTGGGTAATAACTGATTGATTACTTGTAACAGCTGCTCAATTGGTGATACATTTCCACTAGGGTGGTTAATGTATCAAAGGGTGCTCGGGTTCGACTCCCGGGGCCAACAACCTGCAGGCAATTAATAAGAATTAATTCCTGAGAGTGGGTTGGGGTGCATGGTCTGCAGGCATGTATAACAGTTACTCCCATTGAAATAGATGGACAGATGACCCCCAGTACAGTTGGGAAAATCTGGGCTGTTACATAAAAGTGCACTTTTAGAGGTGGGTGTCTTCCAACCTCTCACTCCACTGAATCGGCGCGGATGATAGAAAAGGACTGCGATGAGAAATCGATCGATTGAACGGATGTTGATTTCTCTATGAGTTTGTGCTTCCGATAATATCCATTATATCATAATTAGCAATTAATTAAATGAGTAATAGACTGATTATTAACAACCATAGGATCTTAGATCTAATGCTAATTTAAATTCTTATTTCTCACCAAATCACACACTTCATCTTTTGGTGCTACTACCTACTACAAACAAAAAGGAATTTCCACAAAACGACATAAAAATCGTCGTTTTATGCAGGTGGGATCAAAACGCAAGACTTTCTCGCGTTTGACGCGCTCAAAGCGCCGCGTTTCCTTAATTGGTGTCTGGATGGCGAGAGTTTGAAAGCGTCGTTGCCAAGCGCGAGAGATGATCGGATTAGGGCTTGAAGTTTGCCGCTTCTGTTGCGTCCGTCTCTTTTGTAGATCATCAGTTCCTTGGAAGATAAGTTTTTTAGATCAGTAGATATCGCCAGCTTCGGGTTCGAAACCGACCTCTTCTCTATGACCTAACGAGATTCGTAGAGTTGTTTTTCTTTTTTTCAAAAAACATGGGGAATTTGATGAACTTGATGGTGAGCAAGGAGCCGCCGCCTCTCATGGTTCTGGTCCCTCCGCTCTTTGATTTTCCTCCGATCGCTGCTCGCGACAGGTCTGATTTAGTTTAGATTTTTTTTTCGTTTTTCGTATTTTTGAATTGTGTAGTTTTAGTGCTAGTCGCTTTCTTCTGACCTTAATTTGTATTTTTTTAATTGTTTGAAGTACTTCTTGTATTTTTTTATTCTGTGTGTAATTGTTAAATTATTGGCTGCCGGTGGTTGTTAATTTACTAGTTTGAGTTGTTGTGTTGGTAATGAGATTGTTACATGCAGGATGATGGAATCGTCATACAATTTGTTGTTTGGGAAGCTTGCCTTGAAATGCCTCTTTGAGGACTATTTTGATGAAGCGAATCATTTTAGTACTAGGTTAATGCTGAAGCCCATTGATGACCAGCATGTGGACTTAATGGCAACGGTATTTTGTTTAGTTTTGATCTGCTTGGAATTTGTTATATTTTCAGAATGGATATATCAGTGAGGTGTGTTGGTCATTGGGTTTAACGACTGGCACTGAATTCTCAAGCTTTTGGTTGAATCTTACACTTATGAGTGTTCAAGAGAAACCATCTGAGTGGTAGTATAAGAGGATAATACATAATAGTGGTGAAGCCATAAGTGTCTAGATTGAAGTTCTTGAGGAGGTTAACATTGTTCTATTATTATTATTTTGAATGTAGATTTCTGGGCCGATTGGCAATAACAATGGCAACAGACAAGAGGAGAATATAGTGGGAAATGCATTGTTTCGATGGCAAAGGTATTCATTATTTGTAATGACGAAGGCATATGACTCATTATCTTATGATATGGAACATGGAATATTATGTTCTGATATCAACATCTGCTTCATTGCACGACCAGTGATACTGAAAATCCTCACACATTCACCGACTTCTTCGTGTCAAATTCTGAACCGTAAGTACTCAACTTGAATTCATTGTATTGATAATTAAACTTGAAATCATTAGATGGTGATATTATCTGAGTTTCCTTTCATCCATTACAATGTATCAGGATCTTACGTTTGAGGGCGTGTGCTTACTATCCTCAATATGGATTTGGTGCATTTGGTGTTTTCCCTGTATTATCAAACAAAAGGTATTAATTTGATATCTGTTCTAAAGGAAGATACATTCACACGAATTATGCTTTGAATTTGTAATTTATCACGCCTGTAGAGTGTCTAAGGAAGACTACGGTGTCATGGGACTGCGATATGGATCACCAAACCTGTCATTTGGGGCCACTTTGATTCCACTAGCTGGTAATCAGTATCTTCCGATTGGCAGTGGATATACTCGTTATTAATTGCAACTTAAACAGCCAAGATTAATGACTACAATTGCATGTTACGTTACATTGTAGTAGCAGATGATCTGCCCAAAAAAGCTTGGTTGGTGAGCAAGATAGGGAGGCTGACTGCTGGGGTCCAATATGAGCCAGAAAGTAAGTTATTGGTTGGCAAGTTTTTGTTTTAAGTAATGGTGTTAATGTGTTATGCTTCAGACCATAACAATATTGCTTTATTTACTGTGTACGAAACCTCAAGTGGATCAATAATTACTTACATAAACATATAATTTATAATCTGAATATGGATGAACCAAACCAATGATGCTGCAGTGCATTACATACCAGAGTCTTTCTAGTTACTGCATAGTGCATACTGGTCGTTTGGTCAACATAAAACAAATAGAGGGTGTACAAAGAGGCATGAACTTGGGCTTAATGAACTTGAGAGACGTGCACTGCATTGATGCTCTCATTTCTAAATTTGCAAGGGGTATTGTTATGAAGTGTGTCCCTGATCCAGTTTCGTTTGAATTTTTTTTATTCATCAGTTGGAAGCAAGGACTGGGAAAGATTTAAAAATTTGAGAAACTGGAGTTGTGCAGTTGGATATGGACTGGGATCAGGCAGTCCCTTGAGTCCGTCTTTTAATTTCAGTCTTGAGCTTGCTAAAAGCTCACAGGTAACCGCAATCTTATTATACTGTTGCCTTTTTATTTGTTTTATGAGATAATGAAGGGTGCTGGGTGTTATTTGGTCTCCCCTTATCAAATTTGACCAATAGTAATTCCATGTAGAAAACTGTATGAGTTCTAAATTCTAATTTCTTGCAGGGAAAAGGTTGTGTTGTATGTTTCACTCTGAATTTTATATCATCGAATGCAATATCTCTTTGGTCTTTGCTGATGACATTTCTTTTCTTTTCTTTCTCCCATCTTCCAAACAAATTTTCAGTTCATTGCGTCGTTCTATCAGCATGTGGTTGTGCAAAGGCGGGTATGAATTTAAGTCTTCTTATATTTCTATTTTTTTTCAACTTATGATTACACTTTCATGTTATCTTCGGCAACAAGAGAATGATCTTTTGAAGTTGTACTACTTTCTATTTTGTACTTGAGATTCTCCTTCACATGACAGTTAGAGAAGAATACTGACTGAATTATTCAGGTTAAGAATCCTCTGGAAGAGAGTGAAGTTGTTGGAATCACTAATTATCTTGATTTTGGGTTCGAGTTGCAATCGAGGTATATTAATTCCTTGAGTTTGATTATATGTTAAGTGTTAGTATGCTACCATAATTGAATTCACTGCAAACTGAATTTGTCTCAACTGTGCCTACTAATGGGAAAAAAATGCCAGGGTTGATGATGTGAAAACATCAGACAACATCCCTGACTCAACATTTCAAATTGCTGCGTCATGGCAAGCGAATAAAAATTTCCTATTGAAGGTAACACCATATGTGCAATGTGCTAATGGATACTTTTCAGTTTTCACTATGCATAGGTAAGTGTGCCATCATCATATAACAGTTCATTGTCTTCTTTTCTTTCAGGCAAAGGCTGGACCTCGCAGCTCAACTGCATCTGTGGCAATTAAGTCGTGGTGGAAGCCTTCTTTCACTTTCAGCGTATCAGGTAAAGTTGTTTCTGTAGTTTCATTGCCAGAATGAGAGAAGTTACATAATTTTACACTACAAAAAGAAGGTTATACAACAGAAGTGTGCTGTTCGATTATTTTAATTTGATTTGATGCATCTAAGTGTTTGAGATGTAACTTGTAAGTGAGGTAGACAAAGAGGCGTGAACTTGAGCTTAATGAACTTGTTTTATTTTTATTTTTATGTAGCAACAAGGGATCACACTGTTGGCAAGACTGCCTTGGGATTTGGCTTGCGTGTTGAGAATGTCAGAGAGGCCAGGTACGCATTGCCAGACTGAACAAGATGTTGCTTAAATGTCCAATATGAAAAAGGATTAGTTCGTATTAGAATCAATCAAACACGAAATCTAATTCTTTGCGCTTTCCTTGTTCAAATCCTGCAGTTACCAGAGAGCTGATCCAAATTATGTAATGCTGACCCCAAGCAAAGAACATCTAGCTGAAGGCATCCAGTGGAAAGTCGGCAAGCGACCCATGCTCCAATCCGACGTCAACTCAGGCAACTTTTCCCACCTCCCTCAGGAACTCAGACCCTTCCACAACATCTTGTAGATCATTTTGTAGCTTCTCACCCTCCAAACATCTCCTACTGTTTCATAAGTCATGAGCATGACAGTGTTTTTTTTTGTCAATTTAATAGGCTAATTGATTTGTTAAAACTATAAAGGTATTAAAAATTAAAATAAAATAATAAAAACGGTCAAAGGCTTTAAAGGTTAAAAGCAGGCAACAGCGTCATCTTCTTTTCCTGTTGGAGTGTTATGGCTATGGTCGTTTCCACACTCTTCTTTCCGACTCCCGCTATCGCATATTCGCGCTCTCCGACCTCCAAATTCTCCCGATTCATCATCTCTGCCTCTTCACGCCGTCGCGAAGTCAACACCTCTCGGCCTCAAATAGTCAACGTCCTCGACACTGATCGACCGGCCAGCCTCCTCTCCTCCGCCTTCGTTCTCTGCACCTCTGTCGCTCTCTCGTGCTCGCTTTTCGTCGCTGATGTCGGTGATGCCTCCGCTTTTGTCGTTACGACGCCGAGGAAGCTACAGGCGGACGAGCTGGCTACGGTTCGGCTGTTTCAGGCGAATACGCCGTCTGTCGTGTACATTACCAATCTCGCTGTCAAGTACGTTCGTGATTGTTTATTTTATATCTGATGAATCATTTCAGTTTTTTTTTTTGTTTTTCATTTTTTTGAAATTTGGATTTAGGCAGGATGCGTTTACTTTAGATGTGCTGGAAGTGCCGCAGGGATCTGGATCAGGTTTTGTGTGGGATAAAGCTGGGCATATTGTGACTAACTATCATGTCATTCGAGGCGCTTCTGATCTCAAGTTAGTCAATTTACATCTTTTATCAGGAAAATGAATCTGGCAGTTTTGATATGCAAATGCTTGATTGGCCTCCTTCTTAAGTAAATTATTACGTGTAGTTGATGATTTGAAGCTGAAGCTACAGATCAGTAGCATTTTTTGTCACTGATTTGTTTTGAAAGTCTTGCCCAATTGTGTTGCTCCTTAAGTTGTAGTGGTTGATTTATGTATGTAGAAATGAATGTTATTGATAAAAGATAATGTTTTTTCTATAACAGTACAGCCTTTAGGAGTGTTTTTAACTCTTTTCCCGGGTAGACTATAATCGGAAACTTTGAGCATACATGTGGGGACTTTAATTTTACCACATTTTCCTTTGTCATGCACGCTGAGCAAATTATTCAACAAACCTACTGTCCACATCTGGGAACACTGGGGTTTTGGTACTTCTTATTCCATAGTCCTTGAGGCTGTCATTTTTGTGCAGGGTGACTCTTTCTGATCAGTCAACATTTGATGCAAAAGTTATTGGATTTGACCAAGACAAAGATGTTGCCGTACTGCGAGTTGATGCTCCAAAAGATAAACTAAGGCCTATTCCAGTTGGTGTCTCTGCAGATCTGCTTGTCGGACAAAAAGTGTTTGCTATCGGGAACCCAGTAAGTCAAAATTCGTCAGTACATGTGTGTGTACTTTCACTAATGAATGATGTAGGAGTCGAACTTCTGGTGAATTAAAGGACTATCATGCTGACACTCATGTATTGGTACTTGATAGTTGGTAGTGGTACCCTAATGTTCATGATCCTCTTCATGAACATTATCAGAGACGATTATTATCTTTGTGTATTTGAGTGTATAGTGATTCATTCTCACTGATTGCGATTGTATATGTCCTGTCAATTCCTTTTTGATAAAAATAACATATAAATAAGAATTGTCACTATTAGAAAATGATATTAAGATATGAATATTCATTTTGATGCTTGTATTGCAGTTTGGCTTGGACCATACACTTACAACGGGTGTCATAAGGTATGTCCTTCTTTGCAATTTGCTGCCTGACTCTCTCTGTGCATCTTCAAGTGAGTAAAATGCACCTGAGTGGCATTGATACAAATGTAGTAGTATTGTAACTTTGTTCTTGATAGCAAATCTCATATCAGATAATGCTAAGAATATTATAGTTTCAAGGAAAGATACAATGGACGATGTAGTTGAAAGAACATAAGGAACTCTTGTGTATAGCATGCAATATGTATGTGTATTCCTTCTGGATGTGTATGAAATTGGCCGGTAACTATACTATAACCTATTTTAGTTGGATATGGTATTGTTATTTCTAATTAATTAACTGCTTTTATAAAATTGTGATGGTTTCTGCAGTGGGCTTGGTAGAGAAATCAACTCTGCTGCTACTGGACGCCCTATTCAAGATGTTATTCAGACTGATGCTGCCATAAACCCTGGAAATAGTGGAGGACCACTTCTTGATAGTTCTGGCAGCCTCATTGGAATAAACACGGCTATTTATTCCCCCTCTGGTGCATCTTCTGGAGTTGGATTCTCTATTCCAGTAGACACCGTGAGTATTGAGATGTTTTGTTATTAGGGGAAATATTCTAGAGAAATCTATTCAAGAATGTTCAATTTTCTAAAACTTCATTAAGCTTACTGATCACTCACAAAAATTACAGGTAAGTGGCATTGTTGACCAGTTGGTAAAGTTTGGAAAAGTTACAAGACCTATTCTTGGAATTAAATTTGCCCCTGATCAATCAGTTGAACAACTGGGGGTGAGCGGGGTGCTTGTTTTGGATGCTCCACCAAATGGTCCTGCTGGCAAAGCGGTGAGCTCAACCTGTGTTCGACTCCCTGCTTTTATATACTGCATGTGCTTTGGTTGTAATATGTAGTGACAAAAGAAGGCTGATAAATTTTTTTGACGCTAGGGCCTGGTATCAACTAAGCGAGATGCCTATGGAAGGCTTGTTTTGGGTGATATTATAACATCTGTAAATGGAAAGAAAGTCACAAACGGGAGTGATCTGTATAGAATTCTTGACCAATGTAAAGTGGGTGATACGGTACGTCTTCGCCCTTATTTACTGACTTTTAGCCTTCTGTGCTGTTGGCCATGAAGTCAGTGCTAACCTTCCAAGCTTAATACTGTTTGAAGCTTAAATTAGTCATTTTTAGTAGTATTCTTTTATCAGTTATGATAAACCGAGTCAATGACCTCTCATTCTTGGCTCATGCAATCCTAGAAGTGTACGAGGAAATCTGCATATAGCCTGTATGATTAATTTGTCACTGATAACTTGTGACCGAGGCTTTCTTAACAGTAACATTCCACAGACATGGCAAGATAATAATGTTATTTCTTGTTTTTCACAGGTCAACGTGGAGGTTTTGAGAGGTGACCACAAGGTAAAGATTCCAGTTGTCCTAGAACCCAAGCCAGATGAGACGTAACACGACGTCCACACAACCACACTGGTATTCCAGTGATTTTATAAGTGCTTGTGATTTTAAAGTCTTTCAGAATGAAAGAAGTGTTGTACATATGCCTGACTTTTGTATGGTTTTGACATGGTATAATATTTGATTTCTCTGGGGGTGTATTTTGTGATTATTAACGGGAGGGTTCTCGCAAACACTCTATTGTAACAAAGGGTAATCTCTTTTGATATTCTAACTAGGGCATTGATTGAAACCATGAACAGTGATAACATGTTTTGTGAAATTTTAACTGACTGCAATAGATGACTAAAGGCATCAGGGGGTTCCAGCTTCAAAGAGAGTAAGTGGCCCCTGTATTTTCTCATGTCCATTTCTTTCTTTATTGTTGCAATTTTATCGTAGGTCCTCAAGGCTTCCTATCATAGCCTCCCCGGTTTTAAATAAAGGTACTCCGGGAGTATTTGGTTAATTAACCTTGAAATGCAACAGTCCAAAGTTACCTCCTTGAAAGGGAGGGCCATATATTTTTATCGGTAGCCCTGTCAACATTAATACTCATGCCTACTAATGTTATAGATTTCAGCAAAAGATGGGGATCAACAGTATTATGTCCCCCCTGTTTCATGATCTTGTTTTCAATGTCTAGGGGATACGAACTATGAGCAGCATCATAATTTGTCCTTGGTGTAGGATACCAAGGCTGGATAGAATAATATACAAGTTGCTTCAGCTTGAATTGTATTGTGGAATTGGGTTGTTCGAATGCAATGGAGTTTGAGTCTCTTTAGTAAACTAAATGTGGGGAACAATCAAGGTTGTCAAAATCGCGTTTTAAATCGTGAAATCGTACGATTTTACGATTCTAGAAGTACATTTCGAGTCAAATCGCATGTAAAATCGTTTTGGTGTAAAATCGGACTGTAGCACGATTTTACAACGTAAAATCGTTAAAATATGAAAAAAAAATTGATAAAAATATATAAAAGTCATTTTAAAAAAATAATTGATTGTTAAGAATTTTTAACATGTTTATCCTTATAATTAAATTATAAAGTTGAAATTTGATTCATTTATATTTTTGTAGTGTTTACAAAATATATTTAATATTTAATATTATTTTAATAAAAGGTAAACTCGGCGATTTTATGATTCGATTTTAAGTTCCGATTCTACCTAGACAAAACAAATCAAGATAAAAACTCGATTCTGACAACCTTTGGGAACAACTACTGGTTTATTACTAATTAAGATAGCAAGCAACACTCCCTAATCTCTTAGGTTACCAATTAAGGAACTTGAGGACCCTTCAAAATCCCTAAAATGCTATCTCCCCAGGAAGAGTGTGGCAGACATTTATAAAAGGATGACACTGCATGTTTCTACATCTAAAATACAACAACAGAAGAAGACCAGGACAGTTAAATGTTTGTATCTCTACATTGACTCTGATGGATAATTATTGTGGCTTTTTCTTCTGCCTTATATTCAATGTCTACTTGTTTATTTATGACTCCAACCACATCCGTTGCTTCTAGCCTGCTACCAGTACAATCATATAGTAGTAGGCTTGACAATTCGGTAGAGAGTTACACTAAGTCTTCTGTTTTTTTTTCAATATTTTGAAACTTAGTAGTTACACAAAGTCTTCTGTTTTTTCCAATTTTGAAACTTAGTAGTTACACAAAGTCTTCGGTTGAAACTTAGTTTTTTTTTAAAAAATAAATAAAATAAATTTCACTATGATAAGCAAGGAATGGACATGCCCCAAACTCATGCTGGTGCATCTAGAAAGATTCGAACCGTTGACCTCTTGATCATTCGACCAAGACTATGACCGCTAGACCACTGCTCATGATGCAGGTTGAAACTTAGTTTACTTACCAGTCAAACATAAGAATCTTTCCCTCTCGGTGCGGCCATCGAAACAGGTGAGTGATCCATCTATTCATTCTTATTTATGACTTGGAGATAACTATTATTAAATACTGACTAGAAGTTTCAATTCTTCTTGTGCTCATTACAGGCTTTGACGATTTTCCCAATGTTTACCTGATGCCTACTGTGTTTCTTGAGATGCTCATACCTTAACAACTCACCACCCCTCAGATGGGGTTGATTTGAGGAACTTGGATTAATATTAATTATGTCTTTGTTTATAAATGTGAGCAGAGTCAAGGATAATAGGAAGCTTCAGATGCTCTTGGGAAACATGTTGCCTTGCCTTAAATCTGGTCACTCCCTTATGACTCTCACTGACAAATTTATTTATTTAGTACATGTTTGTATTTTTCTAACATTTTCTTTCCTTTTTGGTACTGATTACCATGTGGTATTGATGCATAAGTATCTGAATCTGTCTAGTTTAATCCAGGTTTAAGGGCAATTCATTAGCTGTAGCTCTCTTCTGATTAAGAGTTAATAATTGATCACAGCTGTGGATGTGGTGTTGTCTTCCTTTTCATACTGTTCAGTTACACAGACAAATATTATATGGGGTTACCGATACACATATCCTACATTATCCAGTGCACAAATTGTTCACGAAATCGCTAATGGGTTGGTTAAAGTTCCAGAATTGTTAGGCATAGCTCACTCTCACTGTTTGATGGCGTAGAATGAAGCTGCAGTCATAGCTTTGGATAATCGAACATATATAAGGAAATCACTCGGTTGATCTGTAAGTATGGTGTTCTGGTTATTAAG
This sequence comes from Rhodiola kirilowii, assembly GCA_033675215.1. NCBI lineage: Eukaryota > Viridiplantae > Streptophyta > Magnoliopsida > Saxifragales > Crassulaceae > Rhodiola > Rhodiola kirilowii. The sequence continues at coordinate 1,230,519 of CM066199.1, forward strand.
GTAGCTGTAGCTGTGCATGAGTTTTTCAAATGAATTACTGTCAGTCATTCGGCGCTGATACATTATTACTAATGACATTTTTTTACTGACAACCCTTTTCAATGAGAGGAAGTTATTGTTTAATGCGAGGTCTGCCTCATTAGTACAAAGAGTAGTAATTTAGTTCTGCTACTAATATTCTTCTATATATATATTCACATGGTTTCAGTTTTAGACCCTTTTTTTACGCAACTCTGTCCTCATCTTTCTGGGGTAAATTACAAATGTTTTCCATATTGTTGGATGAAAAAAAATCAGACAGCGTCCACTGAAATTTAGTTTTGTTTCGGTTTTACTTGTTTGAATTCTGGCTTTATGCAGCAGTCGGCAGCAATGCTAAAATCTGGGCTTTTTAAAAAGATATGTGAAAATGATTTATCGAAGAAGTAGCAGGAAGAGGACATGTCGTCCATGTATCTAGTACGTAGTTTTTACCTTCTTTTTCTTTCCCAGAAAATGTATTACTACCTCTGCTGACTGTAAATATCAAAGTCAGATGGACTCTTAAAAGGAGAGAAGCAGCTGTCTATTAATATTTAATTTCACTGTCATTGCCTCATGATTAACCTATTCAATCTTGGAAAAGGCTCCTTAACTAATCACTAAAGGACAAACTCACATGTGTGGTTTGAAGATCTTTCACAACAAGGTACGTAACACCTAACACCAAGTCATTTATTAGTCTCTATATATATATATACACACACTCTTGCACTTGGTGGATACCAATCAGTCTTTGAGTGAAAGTGTTCTTCAGTATCTTCACTTCTCAGTACTCTCTGCCTCTAAAACCGAGACACAAAGCAAGAGGACATGGAAGCAGCAGGAAGAGGGAGTCATCCGCATAAGAGAGGTTTATGGACTGAAGAAGAGGACAAGATCCTCATGGAGTATGTTGAGGTTCATGGAAAAGGCCAGTGGAATCGCATAGCCAAGAAGACGGGTATTGTTTTTTGTTTATAGCTGATGTAGATTTTAGAGACATTAGATTTTGTGAGATGAAATTGTTAATTCTATATATATATATATATATATTTTCGCAGGCTTGAAAAGATGCGGGAAGAGTTGTAGACTGAGATGGGTAAACTACTTGAGTCCTAATGTCAAGAAAGGTAACTTTACAGAAGAAGAGGAAGATCTCATTATCAGACTACATAAGCTACTTGGAAACAGGTTTGTTCAGATTCTGAACCTCTGCTATACTACTTTTGGAGATGTTTAAGGTTGTTTTTCTTTGCCTTATGTTTTTTGTCTGCGTAGGTGGTCTTTGATAGCTGGAAGAGTTCCTGGCCGCACTGACAACCAGGTAAAAAACTACTGGAATACACATTTAAGCAAACGAAATGGGTGTACAAAAAGACAAAGAACAACAGCAATGTCCACCAGCTCTTTGGTCTCTCTCCAGCCCTCCAAAACCATTATTCCTGTCAACCCAGAACAGGAAACCTCCGCCATGGAGAATACTATAATCAGCAACACCTTGTTGTCTTCGCATAATGCGCATGCCTTGGTGGAGGTGGAGGATGAGCAAAACTACTGCAGCAGCCCAACTTGGAGGGAGCATATGAGTAGCTACCAGAACCTTATGCAGTTTTCTGACGAGTTTGATTTTGGCTGGAGCAATATGAACTCCCTTTTCTCCGGTTAATTACTGTTCATGTATATCATCATATATTTGGACATATATATATATTTATCAATGTCTGTAGCAAGTCCACTTCATTATTGAACTGTTTTCTTATCATGTGTATACTGGTTGTTGCAATAATGGTTGAATTCGGAAATGTGGTCCTTTTTTGGCATAATTGACAATTTGAGAGATGTACTACTTAACTGGGGTAGTGCTCTTGTAAAGCTGAAATTTTCCATATGAAGAGGGACAGCTTTAAATTTGACGTATATGATAAAAGCAGACACAACAACACAGAACCATTTAATTCAATGTTTCATTGAGTTAGATTTCAGGAGTCAGTCCTGTTAAATGAAATGCGCATTAATTAATAATTTCTAGTCTGTATGTGTGTATGGATTCATTTCCATTATCAGACGTTGTAGTTCTTACTGTTTCGATCTACAACTTCGGCTTGGATATATATATATATATATTTCGACTACTTATCTGAGATAATCACAAAAGCAGTATGATCAGAAGTAGTGATATACATATTTCAAACTTGAAAGTTTACATTACATATATGAATAAATGAGACTTTGTAAATATGTGGAAGTTATCCTAACTCCTATAACAAGAGGTTACAACCTGAGTTTACAGAGGGTTGTACCCCACCCCAGTCTTTTGCCTCGCCAAATGAGTTACAATAAGGCAGCTTCACCATCGCTTGCGCTTCCTCCCATACCAGTATGCAAATGCAGCAATGGATGCAGCTACAACAACTCCAGCTGTTGCATGCCACACATATAATGGTTTCTCTAGAACTATAGAAGGACTGGCTATTTGTGCAACAGAAGATGGAGGTGATGGAGGCGGAGGTTCCTCTACAATGGCGGTCGCAAAGCCCAAACCTAATTCCTCCAATTCGGATGGATCGTCTATCTTCACCTTTAGCCTTGTGGCTTTAGCTATGGCTTCATACTCTTCCATGGTTCCGCCTTCTAGGAAAGATCCCACAAGTCGTCCCTTGCTGATCCAGTATGCCCCAAATGTGTTTCCACTTGAGTAATCCCCGAAATGAACAACTTCGCCAACATTGTCACCGTAAAATTGCCAAGAGCATGTGAAGACTCTAGAGTAGAAGAATGGCAAGTAGTCAAAATCACTCGTTTTGTCCGGTTCCATTATAGCTGCAACTACGTGTTTGGCAGCCTTTCGAGCTGAGTCAACATGCTCCAGTCTGCGGCTTTCGCCAAAAAGCTTGACTGGGAATGTTGCGACATCACCAACAGCGTATACTGAGCTGTTGCTTGATTGCATGCGTCCATTCACTTTGATCCCTCCCTTTTCGATCGTCAACTGACCTTCAAACAGACTTGTGTTGGGACGAATTCCAATTCCTACTACAACCATGTCAGCTGGGAGGACGCTCTCATCCTTGAGATGGACTGCAGCGACCTATCAAAAGAGATGCCCAGTCACATTTCAGCGATAAAGCTGGACAACTGCATCTTGTCTTCCTAATCTAACTCTCCATCCGGTGCGTTACTAACGTAATATATAATTGCATAATATCGAGGAAATTGTAACTTACCTTTCCACTAGAATCCATCTCAAATGATGACAAGACAGTTCCTTTAACAAATTGTACGCCCTTCAATTTGTATAAGTCTTCATAGTAACTTGAGATTTTGGGTGTGAATAAACGAGCCACTGCAAAGAGAAACAAAATGGTTGATGTGGCATGAGTGATTTTGTGATGATTGATTAAGATAGTGAGTTTCTGTGGTCATCAGCCACTTAACACTTGACATTTCAGTTGGTATAGATATGTAGGGGAAAACAGGAATTAAACATCACAAGTCATGGTACTTACTGCAATGCGCCTCTGGAAAGACCATAGTGGCATTTATTTTATTTATCACCAACGACGCAGCACACTCCATTCCTATATATCCACCGCCGATGACAACAGCATTCCCTCCTGTATTTGTTTGCATTACTTCAACTAGTCTGGTGGCATCAGCCAAGTTGCGCAAGTAACATACATTTGGGGCATCTGATCCATCCACTCCAAATTCTTCAAGTCTCAAAGCCTACAGTCACCCCAACCACTGTTACTAGCATACCTCAAAATCCATGTTTAGAGAAATGACTAATTCGTGAACACCATCATAAATTGGCACACAATTAATGGTTTACCTTTCTGCATTTGGTTTATTTAACAGATTTAATAGGATTCATTTGAGGCCGTTAATTTCCCTACCATGGGAAAATATACAAAAGTGAATCATAATCAAGTAAATCACAAAATCAGGACCAATACCCGAGCACCCGTTGCAACAATAAGAATCCTGTAACTAATAGTTTCTCCAGTCGATGTCAACAATGTCTTGCGCCTCACATCAGCAGATTTGACACGAGTGCCGAGGACCAGTTCAACTCCTGTAGATAGATGTAAACTAAGGCTAATGAGATATTCCCTTGGACCTTTGAACATCTTATGGTATATCTGTGTGAGAAATTTCTTCTGAACTTGAGAAAGAATGTTGTGTTACCATGTTCTTTGTACCACTTTGGAGTTAGTCTTTCCTCATTTGCACCTACACATGTGTGAAATGAAGGGAGGCGCGCAGGAGCTGCATGAAAAAACTAATCATAATCCAAGAGGCTTGAGCAACCAGCATTTAGTTCTATAAGTGCACATTGAAGAACAAGAATATAAAACTCTATCCCAGGACTGATTCAGAAACACAGCAGAAGCTAAGAACTTCTCTTTAACAGGCCAGCAAAAAGATTCAGTAGTTTGTAATATCAAACACTCACAGTAAGCCACCATAAAAATTCACCTTTTCCGACACAATGGTGTATGTCGGCATAAAATTCTTCCTGATACTAGGTGATTCACAACACAACTGTCAACCATGATCATTCAAAGCAACTGAATTTCAATACATGACGACAGGACACACCAACAACAGGTACATAACACCTACAGAAAACAACACTAACATCGACTAAATTCCAAGTATTCACACAGTACAAAGCAAGTAGATAACGAACAATAGGTGACATATGGAACTCAGACAGCACTTTGAAGAGCTGAAACTAAAAAAAAAGAATACATACAAAAATACCTTCAGGAAGTAAGAAACCTTTGCTCAAAGCCGGTCTTTCATAAGGAACAACCTATCAGCTCAATTAGAGACTATAATCATTATAAAGTTCTACAACTACTAACATCTGAGTATAATATAATATTTGGAGAGGGAGAGATTTACAGGCTCTTCGGAGATGATGCAAAGCTCGCCAGGAGAAATTCCGCGCTTTACGAATTCAAGAGATGCGTATCCAGCAGCAACGCCACCACCGAGAATCACATACACGAACGCTCTTCCCATCAATCTCACCGAATATTTGTTTTCTCTTTCGTGTTCCTCGCCGCCAACCAAATCGTAAATCGCATCGGTTGTCGGAATCGCAGGGACGAACGATAACGAAGAAGATGAATTTCATATTTTCTCCCTATTTATTTATTTTTTTATCCGATCATTAAATTAACTGCTTAAAATTATCGCCGCATTTTATTTTGTGTATTAACAATGGTCTATCTAGCTGCGTAGGTCAATCAATGACGCGATTCGACCAATAGAGTTACGCCACGCGGAATTTATACCTTGGTTTTCGCGATTTTGCAAGTTGCTTTTGCCAGTAGTTTGAATTGAATTTAATGATTCTTTTACTTTTACTTCTTTAAAATTCATAAATGAGGTAAATAGGATTTTATCTAAAGCTGTTGCTCTGCTGACTGCTCCATGTCTTTTAACTGTTGGGATGTTGTGGAAGAAGATTTGTGTACCACATAATTTTGCAATGATTTTATGTTATCTGGTTTCTTATCTTATGTTTTGCATTCAATGGATATAAATAGGAGAATGGGTTGAATATGATGGTGAAGGATGATTTCATTGTTTGATTTTTTGTGAAGATTGTTGGGAGTTATGTCCATCACTCATAATTCAGGACTTGTGTCCCATTATCTGTTTTTTTGGGAACACTGATGAATCAGTTTGCTTTCAGCAGAGAAAAATAGTCTGTTGTTATTGGGTACCAATTGTTACTGATGTTTGGGAACAGATTGAGTAGAGCTAGAGGCAATAGTTGAATTAGGTTTCATGACATAAACTGATAGTATGTTGAACTACAAGCTCAGCAGAAAAGTATTCGGATTGTAATAACTTAATAGCTTTCAAAATGTTTATGGCAAGGCGTTCCGCAGACCAATGCACTTGATCCTTTTATGCCTGTGGAGAACAGAGAAAAGAGGTGCAATGAGGGAAAGTTTAAAGCAAATGGGAAAGGAATTAGAAGTGTCATGCGATTTGAAACTGCACTTTTATCAGTAAGCAGATGATGTCAAAGCCTTTTCCCCATGTTCTGATAGGCGAGGGGTACCAATTTATGGAATTGATTATCATGCTGCTTATAGATCTGTAAGTAACATGAACTGAGACATGGTACTTGCCTTGCTAGCGATGTTGTTAGAAAGCCAATCCAAGCCCTCGTACAGTCCTTCTCCAGATGTTGCACATGTGCTCTGTATGTACCTGAAGAGCCACAGGGATCCGAAACAAAGTTATCACTTAATAAGCCGAGAAACAGTGAAAGGCATGAACCACTTTTGCTGTTCCATTCTCTCAAAAACAGAAGTAGGCATTTTGAAGACAAATCATTCACCAAAACATACTCAACAGTTACAAGGCACTTATGGTCTCATTGAATGTTAGGCCAGATCGCATGCATTATCTCTCACTTATTGGGAAGGAAGCAACAGTTACCAGTGTCGCTGGCGAAGTGAATGGAGCCCAAGTTTGTCAGTTATTTCAGCAGCATTCATGGCATTAGGAAGATCTTGTTTGTTGGCAAATACAAGAAGAACCGCATCCCTCAGCTCATCCTGTAAACACAATACAAATTAACTTTCACAAACCTGACATTCTAATTTTTTTTGGCAGAACCGCACAAATAACGACAAGTCTAGTTCAGTGCCTTAAACTAAATGAAATAATCACATTCATGAATTATTTATATATTTCCCTAAAGCTGACAGCTTGACAAACACAGAGAAAAGCAGATGCTCATCAATGGTTTGCATAAATAAACAAACAATAAAGAACAACAGATTGATGTACCTCATTCAACATCCTGTGTAACTCATCCCTTGCCTCCACAACTCTGTCTCTGTCATTGCTATCCACCACAAAGATCAGACCCTGTGTGTTCTGGAAATAGTGCCTCCACAATGGACGAATCTGTTGGCACAAATCAGCAACATAATCAACAGGTTGAAGGCATACCGAGTGAAGAAAATTTAATGTTTACTTAAGAAAAAAACACATTAATCCATCATCAACTCTAAAAACTTAGACTGGCTATGAACGAGACACAGTAACCGGAGCTCCACTTGAAATAGAAATATATCATGACATAGCATGCAATTAACAAGTCACGAGCATGAGCTTTACCTTGTCCTGACCCCCGACATCCCAAACGGTGAAGCTAATGTTCTTATATTCCACAGTCTCCACATTGAATCCTACACAAAGACCACAATTTTACACATTATAAACCATTTAGTTTTAAAAAAACACATTATAAATGAAGCATCTGAACCACGACAGCTACGGAACAGTATCCTAGTAAGATCCGATACAAACTTGACTGCCTGTCATTTCTACCAACCGTGTACATCCCATCGATAGATCAAAGAAAAATGCACAATGAACGGTAACCTTTCTTACATCCGCACATCATGACTAACGACTAACCATCAGGATAAATATTTCGTGAAGGGCACAAAAATTGTTCTCCCTAGTAAACGGGCCTTATAACTTACCTATGGTAGGAATAGTGGTGACGATCTCTCCAAGCTTGAGCTTGTACAAAATCGTAGTCTTACCAGCAGCATCAAGACCTACCATCAAAATACGCATCTCCTTCTTGGCAAATAGCTTGCTGAACAGCTTGCCAAAGCTTAACCCCATGTTTTCACTCTCTAGCTAGCAGCAGGTACCTCAAAAACGTAAAAAGGGCAAACACAATCATTTCCTCGATCCATAGCTTAAATATGAAAAAAGCATCACAAAAATGGCAACAGTAAACACTAAACAATAGATCAATCAACTCACAGAAAACAAAAACACATCACACTACTAAACATAACCAACAGAACAGATTCAAACCTATAAATATCTCAACATATCAGCATAGTAATCAATCAAATGACAATTTGAACACGATAAACAACAGATCCACCACCTTCATCAGAGAATTACCAACCGTCTCAAAATATTCCAAGTTTTCATTTTGAACAAAATTCTGGAACAAATCATACAAAAATAAAACCTAAACACCTCCTAAGGGAAACAAGATCGCAGTTCTAACTCAATAAAAACGAATCCGAACTCGTAGCTCCGGATCAATGTTATATTAAAAAAAAACCATGCTGCGCAATCGCACAAACCTTTTACATAATCAGAAGCAAACGCAAGATGCGTAAACGCATCGGAATCTGATCGGAAACAATACCTGAAACCACCGGAGAAATCGATTGCGCTGAGAGCGAGATATTCCTGAGAAGAGAAAATTGAATCCAAATCTCTTCTTTGCTTATTTATTACGACCACCAACGAACATTTTCTTCCTTGAACGCAGATCCAGATTAAAACGTCGTCGTTTGGGACCAAACGAGATTTACAAAGTTAGTGATGCAAAGTATCAAGTTATAAACATTCGGGGCCTGATTAGAATTATCTCAAACTTTGTGGCTTGGTGCTTCTCTTCTCTTCTCTCCTATATCGATTTTCGAAGCTCGAAGCCTCGGAGCAGCCATGGCGAGCGCGAGCCTCCTCAACGCGTCGACCTTATCTCGTATTTTGTTCCCCATGAAGCTGAGTCGAACTGGTTGCGTGTCGTCCTCTGGAAGGTCGGTGCGGTTGAAGTCGATGGCGGTTCGAGCGCAGGCGAGACGAGCAGTTTCAACAAAGGAAGAAGAAATCGCTACTGGTGAGTTTTGTTTTGATGTTTATATGTTGAGTATGATGTTCTGATGTTGCTCTGAAGTCTGAAGTGTTTGAATTTTGATACTATTGATGTGATTGTGTAGAGTCTGATATGCAATTTGAATCGCCGTTGAGAATTGTGGAGTATCCTGATCCGAGACTGAGAGCGAGGAACAAGCGCATTGAAACGTTTGATGACAATTTGAAGAAGTTGGCGGAGGAGATGTTTGATGTAATGTACAAGTGAGTTTGAATTTGTTTGGCATTGAGATGAAATTGTGATTGTGTGTTTTTCGGTGATTGGAGTGATGTGCTGGTGTACTTACAGGAGTTGAACAATGCTTGTTGGCTTGCTTTTTGAACAGAACTGATGGCGTGGGACTTGCTGCGCCTCAAGTGGGAGTCAACGTGCAGCTTATGGTATTTAATCCTGAAGGGGAGAAAGGTGAAGGGGAGGAGGTTGTTCTGGTGAATCCAAAAGTTTATAAATCGTCGCAAAAATTGGTGCCGTTCGAAGAAGGTTGCTTGTCTTTCCCAGAAATCTATGCCGATGTGAAGGTAATTCAATTTTATAAAAAATATTAAGGAGTTCCCCTAGTATATTGTAGCTTTCTGGCTCAGATGTCAGTAATATAAATGAAGAAACAGCTCAGGATTTGTGTATCCCTTTGCTGTAAATGTATAATGCTGACACTTTGTCTGATACTTATCACGCAGAGACCTGAATCTATTAAAATTGATGCGAGGGACATTACTGGTGCAAAATTCTCCTTGAACTTATCAGGTTTCCCTGCTCGAGTTTTTCAACACGAGTTTGATCACTTGCAGGTTCTTCACTGTCCGTTTTCATCCAAACCACTAATAGTTATCACTGAAGTAGCTGTAAATATATATGGATGAATGGCGGAGATGGGGCTTCTTGACCCACTCATTTGCTATTATTATGCTATTAAGAACTCCAATTGATATGCTACTTGATTTTCTAAACTTGCAGGGCGTTCTGTTTTTCGACAGAATGAGTGACGAAGTTCTTGCATCAATACTTCCACAGCTACAGGCGAGTGAAAACACAGCTATAATGTATTACACTATTGTCCTATTGATTTCCATTGTATTAGAGTGCTGGGATACTGTTATCTCATTAATCCTTAGTCTAACAATCGTTTAGCAGAAAACATATTCTCCCAACGAGTTTCCTGAATATTAGAGTTGGTTTTCTAACAGGCTCTAGAAAAGAAATACGAAGAAAAAACTGGACTCCCAAGCCCTGAAAAGGCACAACCTCGCACAAGAAGGACAATGGTTGCAGGTTTTGGACAATCATAGTTACATGCACGCTGCATCTGAAACTCGATGACAAACAATACAAATCAGTTTCAAAGATCGCTGTAGACAGCGTATATATTTTGGTGAGTGGTTAGGGACTCTGCTTGGAGTTGGGTATTCTACAATTTTGTGGTACTATGGTGTATTTGTTTAAGATTTTTTTTTAATAGAGGGTGTATTTGTTTAAGATGGTACATGTTGAAAGTGTATTTATGTTGGCTAATGTCTCTTCTAATTACATTACATCTGATCATCTTCAACCATTTTCACTTGTAAAACAGTGTCTAATGTCGAAGGAATAAAAATAAAGAGATTGGATTAAATAAAAATTATATTTAAAGATAAAAATTATAAACTATCTAAGAATTCGTTGACCAATCATAATTCGGGCTAATTCGGGCTATTTTTGGTAAATAAAAAAATTCAAACGGATTTATTTAAAAATTTATAATATATGCGAGAGTATAAACGTTCGAAAAAATAACATTAAGTGACATTATGTTAAGTCTGAACATTATCAAGTAACTCTGAACAGTATCAAATAACTCTAAAAAATAACTCTGAACATTATCAAATAACACTGAACATTATCAAATGACTCTGAATATTATCAAATAACTCTGAATATGAAAAATATCAAGTACAAAGTTGATTTTGTTTGGTAAAAATACAAACAAATCATATCCCTTGATCTTGCGTTTTATATGGATGATATTAAATCCTGATTTTTTGTGCATTTTCTCGGTGACGAATTATATGGAAAAGTAATGAACTATGTCGTTTTTTTCATTTTTCAGCGACGAACTATAGGTCGATTTTGACCAACTTTGTCGTTTGTACCAAAAATCAACTTTGTACCTGATCTTAACCTCTCTGAACATTATCAAATAACTCTGAAGATTATCAAATAACTTTGAAAATCAACAAATAACTCTGAACGTTATGCTTTGAATTAATTAAATCAAAATTAATTAATTACGAAAATATCAAAATACTATTTTGCCTAAGGCAGAGTATTCGGTAATGTACCGAATTACCGAATTCATTTTTTTATTCTGATTACCGAACTAAATTAGTCTATTTACCGATTAAGTCGGTAAATCGGAAAACGGTAATTTATCGGTAATTACCAAATTTATTTAATAATATTTTTGCGAAAAATTAAAAAAATTATATAAAGATCGACTAATCATCTAGTGACAAGAAATAAAAAACATCGAACAATTCAACATCAAATGGATTGATCAACAAAATTTCATCACAAAATTTATTAAAATAGATGACAAATAACCTAATTAAAATATGTAATTTGTTTATATTTATAAAAAATATTATTAAAAAACATCTTGTTTGGTAATTCGGTAATCGATAAATTACCGAATAAGAAAAATCATTCTAATTACCGAATTAATTTTACCGATCGGTAAATTTTGAACTACCGAATTACTGAACCGAATTAATTCGGGAACGATAAATTAATTCGGTAAATCGGAAATTACCGAACAATGCTTTGCCCTAATTTTGCCCTTTCGTGTTGGATTAGAAATTTCGACAAATATGTCACGTGTCAACTTTTGAGAAGGTTTATAATTTTTACAAATAAATAGGATTTTTACCCTATCTTTACCCAAAATTAAAAACTTCAAATAAAAAGTAGGGATAATTACAAAAAGACTATCTGGACTACTATATTATTTCAAATCGCGGCCTGGATTATTTCAATTTTCAATTTTCAATTTAGTATTTTTGGACTCAATTGAACACAAGAAACTATCACCTTTTGGCCTAAATTGCACACAATAAACTAACGCCGTTTATGAATACCGTTTATAATTATTTATTCTTTAATAAGCATTATTTAATCTAGCTATGAACACATTGTCCTAATGTAATCTAAATTTTCCCCACCATGACTCTTCATGAAAGCATGCTCGCTCGATCAGATCTTCCCCACCACTCCACTTATGATTTCCAATAGATTTGATTCTGGCGATGGCGGCTTTGGGAGAATTCTTCAAGTATCTGATGGACGGATGTTTCACTGGCTGCGACGACGTGATCGACTAGAAGTCGTACCACCGCAACTGTAAGTACGAGTTTCACAAATCCCGCAAGCAACTGCCTAAAAGAAGCAACGCTAAGAAAGATTCCACCCGTTTGTATCCAATCTAGCTCTTTGTGGCTTTTCCTCTCTCGCGTCGTCGCCTTGATGCATCTCTTCTTCCGTTGCTGATGCTCATTGTCTTCCTAGGAAAATGAAGAAATAGTTTCAGAGATCGACGAGTGACGATGACGATCTGTACCCACGGATCATTTCGCTCGATAGGCAAAATATCGGTTAAATTTTTTTAGAACAGAAGTGAGGAGCAAATTCGTATTGTAATTTGATTGAATCGCGAATAGAAAAGTTTTTATTACATTAGGGCAGTTTTTTCACAGTTAAATTGAATAATTTTGATTCAATAATAATAATAATTGATTAACGTTGTTAGTTGATTGTGTGCAATTTCCAAAAATACTAAATTGAAAATTGAAATAGGTCAGGCCGCGATTTAAAATAGTGTGATAGTCCAGGTAGTCTTTTGTAATTTTCCCTAAAAAGTACTCACTCCGTCCCATTTTATTTGTCCAAAAGGACAGTTTCACGGGAATTAAGAAAAGTAAATAAAGGACAATGAGAGAGAGAAGAGGAAAGAAAAAGGAGGAAAATGTATGTGGAGGTGGGTCCCGTACACAAATTATTACTGTAGTTATTTATCATTGAAAGTACAATTTTGTTAATAAACTAAATTTTTTTGGTAGGAAATAGATGATTGATTTGATTATTGAGTTGTATATAAATAGAAAGTGGACAAACATTAGGGGACACCCAAAAAGAAAAGTGGGCAAACAAAATGGGACAGAGAGAGTAATATGGAAGAGTATTATCACATTTAGAAACCTGAAGGGTCAAAGCACAGTTTGCAAATCGTTTCAGGGTTGAATCGCAAATACCGAAAGACTCATTAAAGAAAGAAAGAAAGCCCCACCGCTGCGGACTGAAGTGGAGAACAAGGAAAAGAAAGACGAGAACCTCCGGCTCCGGCTTTGGAAAAGATAAAAAAAAATCTCATTATTTTTTATTTCAAAAATCGAAAAATTTACAACGCGAAAGGCACGCCGCCAAACCTTCTCCGGATCTGCAACTCGTCGTCGCTTCATCGCACTAAAACCCTAGGTTGACGACGACGACGACATCGGCGACGTGAATCAGAGGTACTTTTTTCAGAAATGATGCTGGCCATGTATTATTGTTGATGCGGTTTATGGCTTCTCGTTTGAGTTTACGCTATGCTCATTGCTGTAAATTTTGGACGCCGTTTAAATTTGATTTTTTTTGTTGATTTATTTTTTTAGTGGTTGGTGTGGAGCTAGGAGGCTTGTGACTTTTCTCAGTGACGGTGAATTGGGAGGAGTGTATGTGAAAGAGCATGCGTTTTGCGGTTTTATGATTCTCCGTTTGTGATCTGGGATGTTGGTGGTTGAGTGGAGTGGGCAGTGAAGGGAATTGGAGTGTTTTGGAGTGTGGTTTCTGGTTCAGGGTTGGTGGTTGGGTTAGTGGCAGCAAGACTGAAGTGCATTGTGGCGTTTCTGATAATTGTAGCTGCAGATTGGGAGGCTCACTTTTTTACTAAACTACTGGGCTTAAAGCCTGGGGAGCAGGAGACGGTGAATGCAAACTTTCTGTCTCTTAACAGGGTCCGGACCCTCACACTTCGTGGTATTTGGCCTTTGGTCGTTTCACTTGTTCAAACCTTCATTCTCAGCAAAGATGTTTTGTGTTTTGCTTTTTGTGACACCACAACCCTCATATTTTCCAGTGTAGTCTATTTATTTTTCCAGAAAATAAGTCTGTTTTATCTATTCAGCATATTGTACTTTTCCATTTAGCAGCATCTTTTTGTCTTTGGTATATGTCCAAGTTATCTAATATCAGCTAAAAAATGGATGTGATATAATTGCGAATTCTGCTTTTAAAGGATATTGCTCGATGCTTGTACAAATAGTTTTTTCACTTGCTTAGGTTTGAATTCCCGCTTCATGCTACATAAACGCTGGAACTATATTTTTTCGAATAATTTGATATGATATTATTGATGGTAAATTAAATTTGATTATACTAATTGATGTTCTTTTTTTGTGTTCCACGTTAACTAAAAACTTATTGTGATGTAAATCATTTCATTCATGTCAATCAGATCTTGTGTCTTCTGCTGAGTCCAGTATAAATTATGGCTTCTAAAGGTCCAAGACCAAAGCTTGACCATGAGACACGAGCTAGGCGCCAAAAGGTCTGTGAAATAGATATATCAATGTTTTATAGTTTGATTGTTAAGGTGCTGTCAATCATTGAGCTATATGATCATATTACCGAAGATGGTGTTTAGTTGCAAGTTGCAACTTGCCAAAAGTAATTCATAACAATTCGAATAGTAGCTAGAAATGCAGCTTGTTCCCTACACACGACTGTTATTGGAGGTACCAATATGTGGTACTTGACTTTCACTTTTACCGACTGCAATGAGCATTGATTTTGAACTTAATTATGCATGATAGTTGTTGTTTAACATTGGCTGAGACAAGCATATACTCTTTTCTTTTGTTAGTCTGTTTTTTGTGCTTCTCATTCTGTATAGATTATTCTCTTTGTGAAAAGGTCATGATAGATGGTCATTGCACTTTTTGCAATGTATATATTTTCTTGATGAATTGCAATTGTTCGGAATGAATGATCTCCCTTTGCAGTTGGCATAGTGTTACTAATACGAAAAGTGCTATAGGTCTATTGTTATTTCTCACTAGAAATATAAATTTGCTGCTCTAGGCACCTGAAGGACCTCGAGAACCCCGGCGTCCAAAAACTCACTGGGATCATGTGTTAGAAGAGATGATTTGGTTATCAAAGGTGAGGGACAAGTAGTTTTTGTGTGCAGTTAATCTTCTTAATATTTGCAAATTACAACTTCTGTTGTTGAGAATTTTCATTTTCTTCTTCTATTTATGGTAGCTAGTGAGAACAGCGTCCTTTCATCATGACTCTCTTCAATTTCAGGATTTTGAGTCCGAGAGAAAATGGAAGCTGGCGCAAGCAAAGAAAGTTGCTCTGAAAGCCAGCAGAGGCATGCTGGATCAGGCAACAAAGGGTGAAAAGAAAATGAAGGTTCATATATTTGACTGAAACTGTTATTACAGTAAGCCTTCGGTTTTCTTTCTCTGAACCTTGCTATCAAATCTTTGACCAGGAGGAAGAACATCGATTGAGAAAAGTAGCTCTTAATATTTCAAAGGACGTAAAAAAGTTTTGGTTAAAAATTGAAAAGCTGGTAAGTTAATATTCTACAATCTTTTCTATGGTGTTATGTTTATTCTTGAGTGATCCCCAAGACCGTCTTCATTTTTCACACTGCAGGTCCTTTACAAACATCGATTAGAGCTTGAGGATAAAAAGAAAAAGGCACTTGATAAACAGCTTGAGTTTCTTTTAGGGCAGACCGAGAGGTAACTGCTTGACTAGCTTCACGATCACTGATATTTTGCTTTCTCTTTTGTCTAAGCTGTTATCTAGAGGTCAGCTGGAAAATAAATTTCATTGTACGATCAAAGGTACTCAAATATGCTGGCTGAAAATCTCGTGGATTCAAAGAAACCCTCACAAATCATTGAACGGAATAATATTTGTGCTGAATCTAGTCACCGGAACGCTGAATTATGTACTGGTAAGGTTTAGCTTTTAAAACTTTTGATCACTGATGGCAACTACACTTTGTTAAGGCTTCTTTCTTGATTACATTCTCTGTTCTTTACAGAAAATCAGTCTGACAATCCAGAGAATGAGGCTGATGAGGATTATACCATATCTGAAGATGAATTGGTGAGGTTAATCATTCAATCTCTTTAGAGTTGAAAGTAACACATGGTCTCTTCCAAGTCATATCCTTTAGACATTAACTGGACAGGTTCCTTTACTAGTATGTTGTTAATGTTGTCCTTTATATTATATTTAAAGCTATCACTTTCAGATTTGCTTTGTTTTGAATACTTATAATGCGCTGGGATAAGTCAAAGAAAGCCACAGCTAAAGAAGTTGACTATATTTATTGCTTCCATTAGTTAAATATTCGCATTATAGTTCATTTCGCATTTAAACTTATGCAAGCTATCCTCGAAGATTCAAATATTTTTGGGGTTACACTCGTACTAATGTGATATTACAAGGTCATACAATGTGCTGAAAGTGTGAATAAATATCAATTTGTACACACAATTGTTCAAATGCATAAATGCTCGTCTTATGCTTCCTTTGTTACTGGCAGTTGATCATATGTGTAATCGCTTGTATCAGGATGATGATGAACGTACCATTGAAAAAGATGAGGCACTCATAACTGAAGAGGAAAGGCGTGATGAGTTGGCTGCTCTGCACAATGAGATGGATTTACCGCTTGAGGATTTGCTCAAACGCTATATGATAAATAAAGGTATACCTTAGTCTTTAGTGTGTAAACTACTCCTGTTGTGTGAAGACGGTAAGCTATTGAATTCATGAAACAAATTATCTGTATGACGTTTGTCTCTTGTTCATTGCCTGCACGTTTAATGCCTTTTGATTGACCTGTCCCAACAGCGAACAAGAATAGCACACCAGGACAAGATGCAGATCAACTGACAGTAGCGAAAGTTCACTGTGAGGGTAATACGCAGTTATCAAATTGACATGTATGATCAATCATGTTATTGTGACTGATGCCGCGTGCTTCTTGAAAGTAACAAACATGTATTTTGATCATTTCAGCTGATGAAGATGGTCATTCAAATCCTCAGTTCGAAGGAAACGGCTCCTGCCACGTTATTGATCGCCGTTCTGTAAGTTGTATGTGCTTGAGAGCAGTATGTTCCATTCCCTAAGAAGCATCATGTTAGATATAACAACCTTTTTTCTGGTTCCAGGATGACTCTGATGATCACTTATCTGACACAGAGGCGGGTAAATCGGGAAGCTTACAAGATATGTCCATGGGCGTAGACATGGGAACCACACCTCTGAGTTTTAATGAGGAACAGGTACAAACATCATTAGTTGGTCTTGGCGCCTAGTCTGTGGAATGAGCTATCTGTACTTCTGTACATATATTGGTTGATGATTTCCTTGAGCAATTCCAATGTTTCTGCTTAGTCAGCTGGAATGAATTCCAGCGTGCATAATAATCTACCTTATGAACTTATCACTGTGTCATCTTCGGATATTGCTGACAAGGATGTCATGTATGTAGGAAGATGATGACTTTGTTCTTGAAACTGGAGATGAGAAGGTATGTTAAACTCTGCTTCCTCCAAATCTCTTAAAATCTTTTGGATCCACAAAGATACTGAGAATAAAAAATGGGACTTTTTGTATTTGCTTGTGGGTTGTAATGTATAAAGATTAACCATTTTGGGTGTCACATTTTCCTAGTGTTGAGTTCTGATTCACCTGGCCATGTTTAGGACGACGAGGCAACTCTATCTGAGGAGGAAGAATTGGCAAAAGCCGAATCAAGTAATCCTTCTAATGAGGTTAAGGATTCTACATTTTCCTATTTACTATTTTTATCAAGGCAACTCTTGATGTTTGTGTTGATTTGTGGATGTGTCACTTGGGAAATGGATCCAATCTTTTTACATGAATGCACTCTGAAGTCTGAACAACTTGCCATGCTCACCCAAAGAGACTCGGTTCAAAGTCAGAATCGGAAATAAGTGACATTATTTGATTCTTCATCCAGCATGAAATGTTGAAATCTGACACAGTAAATTTGAAAAAAAAATGACCTCCATTTATTTTATCAAAATAAAAGGCAGGATTATACAGTTTGACGACTGTAATTTTAATGGAATGAAGGGGACATCTTGCTAGACTATGCTCATACAGTTGTTCCATAGGGCGCTCATCTTATTTTTTGGTCGCTTTCACTTTACAGATAGCATTGTTACAGAAGGAGAGTGAAGTCCCCATAGAAGAATTGCTCGCAAGATATGGAAAGGTTGGTTTCAGCTATGGTCTATTTTGGAAAGCTGCAAAGTACACAAATAATTATGAATTATAGTTTTGCTTATGTGGTACTTGGAAAATCCAGGGCTTGAACTCGGTTGGGGTTTCGGAGAATGGGTTTGAAAATGCTTCTCCAAGCTCTGAGCTTTCATCTCCTTCAGATGAAGCCATTGAACCTCCTGAACATAATCTTTTGGTGGACCAAGATGACAAACTTGGCAAGCTGTCTGTTAGTGAAGAAGCAGAACCCAATATGGAATCTGCAGGAGGGGAGAATGAGAGTAGAATAGCTGATGCTGCTGCTGCAGCAAGATCAGCTCAACCCACTGGTAACACTTTCTCAACAACCACTGTGCGCACAAAGTTCCCTTTCCTTCTCAAGTTTTCTCTCCGTGAATATCAACATATTGGCTTAAATTGGCTGGTCACGATGTATGAGAATAGACTTAATGGAATTCTAGCTGATGAAATGGGTCTTGGTAAGACAATAATGACCATTGCTCTTCTTGCGCACCTTGCATGTGAAAAGGGAATCTGGGGGCCTCACCTGATTGTTGTTCCCACTAGTGTCATGCTCAACTGGGAAACTGAATTCCTCAAATGGTGTCCTGCATTTAAAATCTTAACATACTTTGGGAGTGCTAAAGAGCGCAAGTTCAAGAGGCAAGGTTGGATGAAACCGAACTCTTTCCATATTTGCATCACCACCTACAGACTTGTTATCCAGGATTCAAAAGTCTTCAAGCGGAAAAAATGGAAATATCTGATCTTGGATGAAGCTCACTTGATAAAGAACTGGAAATCTCAGAGATGGCAGACACTATTAAATTTCAATTCAAAACGGCGAATCCTGTTGACTGGCACACCCTTGCAAAACGATCTCATGGAGCTATGGTCTCTCATGCACTTTCTAATGCCTCATGTCTTCCAGTCTCATCAAGAATTCAAAGATTGGTTTAGTAATCCTATATCTTCCATGGTAGATGGACAAGACAAAGTGAACAGAGAAGTTATTGACCGTCTGCACAATGTCCTCCGCCCTTTCATTCTTCGACGTCTGAAAAGAGATGTTGAAAAGCAGCTTCCCTCAAAACACGAACATGTTATTTTTTGTAGGCTCTCAAGGAGGCAGCGCAACTTATATGAAGATTTCATTGCCAGTTCAGAGACACAGGCTACGCTGGCGAATGGAAATTTTTTCGGGATGATAAGTGTCATAATGCAACTGCGGAAAGTTTGTAATCATCCAGACTTATTTGAGGGACGTCCTATTATAAGCTCTTATGATATGATTGGTATTAACTTGCAGTTGAGCTCTGTGGTTTGCTCAATATTCTCTACTGATCCTTTCTCCACTGTGGACCTCAGAGATTTCGGATTTGTGTTTACTAATCTTGATTACATTATGAATTCCTGGGAGTCTGATGAAGTACAAGCTATCACCACTCCATCAGAATTAATTGAGGATCGTGCAAGTCTGACGGGTCTAGTGGAACTCCGGCCTAGGAAAAAGCAGGGAATAAACATTTTTGAGCAAATTCGCCAGGCATTATTAGAAGAGAGATCAAAAGAGGCAAAAAAGAGAGCAGCCTCAATTGCATGGTGGAATTCCTTGAGATGCAAAAGGAAACCCGTTTACTCCACAAGCATGCGAAATCTTGTGACTTTGAAGCATCCAGTTTTTAATATTTATGATATGAAATTGAAGCCTCTGTCGCATTCTTACTCCTCAAAGCTTGCTGATATCATTCTGTCGCCTGTTGAGTGGTTCCAGAAAACTATAAAGTTGGTGGAGAGTTTCATGTTTGCGATACCAGCTGCAAGGGCTCCGCCCCCTGCATGCTGGTGCAGTCGTGCTGGAGCCCGAGTGTTTTTTCATCCCAGTTATAAGGAGAAATTATCTCAGAACCTGTTGCCTTTGATGTCACCAATTCGGCCTGCAATAGTCAGAAGACAAGTTTACTTTCCTGACAGGCGCCTAATCCAGTTTGATTGTGGGAAGCTGCAAGAGCTCGCTATTTTGCTTAGGAGGTTAAAGACTGAAGGTCACCGAGCACTGATATTCACACAGATGACTAAAATGCTTGATGTGTTAGAGGCTTTCATAAATTTGTATGGCTACACTTACATGCGATTAGATGGGTCTACTCAGCCAGAGGAAAGACAGACACTCATGCAGCGATTCAACACAAATCCTAAAATATTTCTTTTCATTCTTTCAACTCGCAGTGGAGGAGTTGGCATTAACTTGGTCGGGGCTGATACAGTTATCTTCTATGACAGTGACTGGAATCCGGCTATGGATCAGCAAGCTCAAGATCGCTGCCATCGTATAGGACAAACTCGTGAAGTACACATCTACCGATTGATTAGTGAAAGAACTATTGAAGAAAACATCTTGAAGAAAGCAAAGCAGAAGCGAGCTCTTGATGATCTGGTTATTCAAAATGGAGAGTACAATACTGAATTCTTCAAGAAGTTAAATCCAATGGAACTATTCTCTGGTCATGGGGCTCTTACCATCAATGGTGCAAAAGATAAAAGTGAAATTGTTGGCACTGAGATTTCGTTGTCAAATGCTGACGTGGAGGCTGCTTTAAAACATGTGGAGGATGAAGCTGATTACATGGCATTAAAGAAAGTTGAGGAGGAAGAAGCTGTAGAAAACTTAGAATTCACAGAAGAAGCCATAGGGAAAATGGAGGAGGATGAGTGTGCTAATGAAGATGACAACAGAACTGATGAGGCTGTTCATCAAGGTGCATATGAATTAGCTGCAAAGGACCGTGAGATACCTCATTGCCATTCCATTCCAACTACTAATGGTTCAAGCTCTCATACGGGTAGTGAAATACTTCTTTTGGAGAGTGATCCCACGGAAGAGAAGGCTCTTGCACTGACTGGTAAGGAAGGCGATGTTGATTTGCTTGCTGATGTTGAACAGATGGCTGTAGCCGCGGCAGCATCTGGACAAGGTATCTCATCATTTGAAAATCACCTGCGTCCAATCGATCGATATGCAATTCGTTACTTGGAGCTGTGGGATCCCGTTGTGGACAAGGCAGCAATGGAAAATCAAAATAGCTATGAAGAGGGGGATTGGGAGCTTGATCGTTTAGAGAAGTTCAAGGAGGATATGGAAGCTGAAATAGATGATGAGGAAGAACCTTTAGTTTATGAGCGTAAGTATTTATTGGTTGCTTGAATTTTCGTTTTTATTTACAGTATATAATATTCTTTTGATTTAGATGCTAATGGCAAATCTTTTTGATAGAATGGGATGCTGATTTTGCTACCAAAGCATATCGCCAGCAAGTCGAGGCATTGGCCCAACACCAGGTTAGCATACTGTCAATGCTATTTGCATTTTTTTTTGCTTCTATTTTTTGATATTGATCCTGTTTACTATTTTCTCATCAAGTAAAAAATTAATTTATATCTGTCGCAGTTAATGGAAGATCTTGAAAATGAAGCTAGAGCGAGGGAAAAAGCCAATGAGGAGAATCGTGACTCTATCGGGTTAGCTAATTTGACTCGGTTTCGCTGCTGCGTGTAGCTTGTGTATTTTTTTTAGGCTTTAACTTTTGTTATGTGATCACCGAATGAGAAATTACAAGACTGTTTTTTTCTTTAGCAGGAAAGAACTGTGTACTGATGTAAAACCAAAAACTAAAAAGAAGATCAAGAAAGCAAAGTTCAAATCTCTGAAAAAAGGTCACCTTGCTTCTGAATCTAAAGTTAAGTACAATGAGGAGCTGATGATGATAGATGACGGGACTAATGGTCATGGGTCATTGGCTCGTATCAAGATGTCATCCTCGTATTCTGATCTGCAGAGAAAGCGTAAGAAGGTTGAAATTCAGGTGGATACTGAAGAAGAAATGTCAATTGGGAAGAAATTCAAGAAAGATAAGAAAAGAGTCTCTGAAAATTCCTTAGACACTGGTTCCAATTCTGACATACTGAAATTCAAAAGATCAAAATTATCAGATGAAATTTCTGTCGATATCCAGAAAGCCAAGATAGGTGGAAACCTTTCCATTTCAGCCATGCCTTTAAAGAGAGTGTTACTAATTAAACCAGAGAAGACAAAAAAGAAGGGAACCATTTGGTCCACTGATTTTGTCCCCGCACCTGATGTTTGGCAGGCTCAGGAAGATGCAGTACTGTGTGCAGTTGTGCATGAATATGGAACCAATTGGAGCTTGGTGAGCGACACTCTGTATGGGATGACAGCTGGCGGCTTTTACCGTGGGAGATACAGGCACCCTGTCCACTGTTGTGAGAGATATAGAGAACTCATCCAAAAGCACATCCTGTCAGTTGTGGATGGAATGGGTTATGAGAAAGTCAGTGGCAGTAGTTCAGGAAAGGCTGTCTTAAAAGTTACTGAGGTAAGCTAAATTTAATTGTGTTTAACTGTACTAATGAAATTGGGACTGTGCTATCCACGTTCCTGTATTATATATTATTATACAGTTATTTATACTGTCATTTCATTTACTCTTGAATTCAGATATGTAGTCTGATAATTTCCTCAGTTCTTGACATCGTCCATATTTATTGATTCAAGTCTTTGTATTTAGTGCACTGTTTTAAGGACATGGTTTTTTTATGAGGATGACAAGTACCAGTAGGCAAATTAGCTTGGAGTGTTGATGTTTGTTAAGCTAGCTAAATTGGTTAGCGGAACCAATTTAGCTTAAATGATTTACGCTTCAGTTGCCGTGAATATTTAATTTATTGCACTATTGTGATGCTTTAATATGTGTTTCCTTTTTCACAGGATAACATTCGGATGCTACTAAATATTGTAACTCAAATCTCAGACCAAGAGTCACTCCTTCAAAAGCACTTCACTGCCCTGCTCTCTTCTGTATGGAAGGTCGAATTACGAGAAAAGAGATCATTATCATCCCAAAACCATATTAACAATGATAGAGGACCATACACTTCTAGGATGAATGCCGTAGCACAGAATTTAACAGAGGGCCAACCAGAAAAGTTGAACTTTGGAAACTCACTTCGAAGTAGCGAGTTGATAGCTGCTGCCCTTGATGAGACGAATGATAAACGACTCGATATAACAGTTCCTCTTCCAAAATGGATGGAGAACAACCCTGTAATTTCGGAAAATTTGGAAGTAACTATCGAATTTCAGAGGTTGGACGAGGAGCTAGTGGCTTCCTTTCCACCCACTGTAAGTGTCCTAATAGATGGGTCAGATTCAGTTTCAACTTCAGCAGTAAGTAAATCTTACGAGAACAATCATCTCCAGAAATCGTCAGCGTCCAAAGCTGAAGATCGTTTCAGGTACTTATTTTTTATCAACTTGTGGTGATTCATTTTGTTGTTGTTGAAGTTTTTGAGCTGTAGCTTTTTCCTTCCTAGTTTCATGGTTTGAGTTTGAGTGAAGGTAACTTGTTTCTTCGGCCTTTCGTGGGGGTTTAAAATGGTAGCTTTTTCCTTCCTAGCTGGTGAACCTGTCTTTGCTCAGTAGCTTTCTCCTCAGTATCTGCCTCACAATGGGGGTTTATTTTATTTTTAAAAAAAATACTAGAATGTTTCGTAGCGGCAAATCAATAATTTAGTAATCCAAGCTACAATGTTTTGCTGATGTTGATGGGTGACATTCAGATTTTAATGAAGTTGTCAGTTGAAAGATATTTATTGTCTGATTATAGATTTCTCTCATGCAGAATGGCATGTAGAGCATATATTGAAGATGCTGCTGGTCAGGCTTTATCTCCTTCCCCAGCAAGCGAGCACAAAAGTCGACAGACATCCAAATCGGTGGGGAAACATAAACTTCCAGTTCTGGACACATCGAAACTGTCAAAACTCTCAAAGGTGAGAAGAACTACTGAGCAAAGACAGGTTCACCAGCTGTTCGTGGAACCCATATTTGTCCCAACATCAATATCTTCAGCGTTAAGAGATCCACAATATGAGCAAGTATCTCCTGTGGCTTTAGATTCTAGTGCAAGGGATTTACTCGAAGGTTTCTCTTCCGACTTCGATGATGGTTTCGCTTCAATCGAAAATGACTTGCTTCTTCCCCATGAATATCTACCTGAATTCACATCAGGGCTTGATGAGTTATCCGTGGCTAGTGAGTTCATTGATATTGGATAGAATATGCATCCAATTCAAGTTCCCTGCAAAGATTTGCAGTTTTTATTTGAAGCCCCCTTAATTTTTGATGATATGGGGGACAGAAGCATTCCCCCGACCACAGAAATGAAGCTGCTGCACTGTGCGGCCTTTATGTGATGCATCCTCGGAAGGAAAGCAAGATTCACAAGCCCTCAGTCTGAAAACCACAGGAGAGCCGCGGATGATTTGCCACAGGGTTGAATTGTTATTGACGGATTCATTGGATTTCTAAGCTGCCCTTTTAACAAAGGTGCATCTAGTGTGAAGTTAAAGCAATATGAGATGGAAGGGCAATTAACAAAGAAATTGCATGTATGTATGTTAGTGGTAGGAGTAGAGTAGACAGGAATTTGCGAGAGTGGCAACAACCCAGTGACTGAGAAACCTAGTCACAAATTTTTGTCATCAAGGCAAGGCATTGTTGATTATCTAACACCATCCTTTTCTATGCAGAAATTCATTGCTGGAGAAAATGAGGCTTCCATGCTTAGACTTAGATATTCTAGTCCGATTTCCTTACCAGTATGAACATCTGTTATTTCAGGTCTTCTTATTATTGTCTAGTCTAGCTCCATTTATTCTTGAACTTACCGTTAACGTTGTAGCCAAGAGTGCCTGCATTTCAAATGGGTCCCATATGTGATATGATCTTTACCGCATACGAAGGTGTCTGCTACTGTGTGTTAATATCTAGTGGGTGTAATGTAAAACATAAGACGTGAAATTTGTTTGGGAAGCACAAATACTCAGAGAAAGGAAAAGACGCTCTTGAACCCGAATAGCGAGTCCACTTCCTTTGTCGGCTGGCTTGCAGATTCCAAAGAGTGGCATGGCATTGTTTCTCTTGGTGAAACATGTGTTTGCTTAGTGGTGAAGCGTCGACAGTGTAACTTTCCAGTGTCCACATGGCTGGAAAGTGGACTTGCAACAACCTTTGGACTGGTTATGGGACTGGGAGGGTCAAGCAATTGGGATGTGGAAGTTGTGCTGCCGTAGGAACATGTGTTCTTCTTCACCGTGTCCTCCTCTTGGCAGTATGCTTCTATTAGTCGAGTCATATCTGCATTGAGCCCATATGAACCTTTCAGGCAGCTCGTAGACGCGTTGGATAAGTCAGAATCAGTCCAAAATGAGTATTTTTCCGGCATTTGATGTTGTTCGTAGTGTCTTGAGCTTAATTGATCAAACCACTGAAAGCTTTTGGCCTTGTTACGAATGTGATCGAATACAGTTTCCCCATTCAGGCTCTTCTCAATCGCTGACAAAATGAAACAAAGAATTTCACGCACAAATGTATACATAATGATAACAACTATGAAGAAGTTTGTAGTTTAGCTGCACACCTGAAATGTTGCTTGTGTTCAGTGCGTTTCGCTCCAAGTCCAATGTATCTGGAGATAGTAGAATGTGTAAATCCTGCTGTGTGACTGTCTTTCTTTTTGTTTCTCTCGGAACCTCAATGACTCCATCCATTTCCCTCTTCTTCTCCAGAATGCGCTTCCTTTTAATATTAAGTGTCTCTGCAGATGGCAAGCACGTGGTCTTCTCTGCGTTCATATTCAAAATAGGGAAGTTTATGGCCTTTTCTCGTATGTGGTTAAATACTTCCTTTTCAGATAGAATCCTGCATTCTTCTTCATCCTCAGCTTCAACCAAAGCTGCAGGTTCAACTGGAGGCGCAGGTTCAACTGTGTGATAATATCACGGAGAAACCGAGGGTGAGGGAATTTCAAAATGCAGTCAAATCTCAGCTAAGGCTCACCGGTGTACCTTCATCTAAAGGTTCATCAATAAGGTTGAAGGATGGCCTGTAATTCGAGATAAGATGATTAATCACATACACGCCAATATGACTGTGTTCTGGCAACTAATTCAGCTCAAAGAAAATGAACATAACGTACATGGAGTTATCTTCTTTGCTGTCTGAGCTTGAGACTGGTTTAACCCCAACTCGATAGGTATCATTGACATCTTCTATAATGTGTACTTCCTTGGGTGCATAACCAATATTTTTACCTCCGCGTAGACGAGTGAAAGATGGCTCATGGTCTCTCACAATTACTATATTTCGGTGGATATCCATACCAACTGCATTGAAGTTTACATTAGACTGGAGGATAAAAATGTCAATGAATGTCTAATTTGTAAATTTTTACTGATCGTTACTGTATTCTTCAAAGATCAGATCAGCCTTTGTCACTAGCTTCCCTTGAGGTGGATATGAGACGAAGACGGTTATGGTATACGGGCTGCAATGGAGTCAAACATTAAAGTTACAAGCACCAACAGAGTGAAAACAGAATTCATATGTATTGATTTGATTTGTGTAATGCAGAGTGCCAATGCCAGCATTCTTTAAAACAATTTTCCACCATGAAGTCCCGTTTCAATTCTGTGATTTCAACATCAAGGCACCAATCAATTGATCACTGAGGAAGGTTGGGCACCTCTTAAATTCTTCAACTCTGTTAGAGAAGTTTATCAGAAAATCTATCAGTAGCAAAAAAGATAATATAATTGATGGAATAATAATGTTGAAAGTTGATACAGTTCTAATTAACTTATACTTCTGTTGCACATTTTCCACCATTTTAAAACTTCCTCCAGTGTTATTGAAATATTCCTCTAACCTGCTTCTGTTATACTATTCTCACCTTATTTTCTCATGAGCAAGGATTAGGTTATCTTCTTCGACACCTATGACCTGCTTGAGACACCAGATATCCACAGTGAAACAAGTGATGATAGGACATTCTTATCAAATAAGTATGCCGGTCAGGTCTTTTTTTTTTTTTTTGCTACACACCAAATCTGCAAAATGCCGTTTAGCTGATTGATGCTGCTCTGATAACCTTGTGAGTGTAACCAAAAGCTTCGACTTCCTCTGCTTCTTAAAGTCGGCTGCTTCTTCAAACATCATTTCAACTTTTGAAGGTAATGACTGCAGTGATTCTTTGATGGTATTCCCAAAAGGATATTTCCGACCAGTGACCATCTCTATCCTCCTAGGATCAGCTTCTTCAAGAGCGTCAAATGTTGTGACTCCCATTGAGTGTAGTGCCTATTGATGAGCGCTAAGATGTTGAAACTCACAGTACAAGAAGAATGAATTTTTTAAGTAAGAAAATAATGTATCAGTAGTTCATGGCTAACAAATAAGTTGACCGATTGACCTTTGCTGTCACCATTCCAATCCCAGGTAGTTGTTTCAGCAAATAAGGACTATCATCCCAAAGTTTCTGAAATAAAGACTTTGCAAGTAAGCTTGAATTTATAACTCCTTTGTAATTCTTCTTATAAATAAAAAACTCTTTCATGGACTTCACAATCCTGCACCCATTTGAGCATATAGAGTTCATGTCCTGTGCCATATTATAATTTTGTCAGAAGAAACAAAATTTTAAAAAAATGCTGCATGATTTCCCAATAATGCCATGGTTTCAAAAAACCCAATGAAAAAAAGACTTGAAATGCTGATGAGCATACCTGGATAAGAGATAAATCATGAACCATAGGATCACCAGTCAAGCAGTCATTTGCCAAAACAAAAATCTTCTCTTCTCTAGTTTGTATGCGCTTTTTCCGCTTGCCTTTTTCAGCAAGTACATGATACCGTAACCTTCCAGGTTTATCAATGTTTATGTCATTCAGAAGTTTCTTTTCATTGCGTCTGAGCTGTATCCCTTCATTTTCATAGATATTAAAAATAAGTGTCACCTCCATTTAACCTTCCTGATATTTATAAGAAGACACGATTATGAGATAAAGAAGAAAATGAACACAGACACCTACAGGAGATTTCTTCAGCACGGCAAACAACATGAAGGGCATCCTCCAAACTACAGTTGAAGGGTGTTTGCATTATATACTTCATCGTGTCAAATTTCAAGTAGTACTTTGTCATCAACCTTCCAGGTTCTGAAGATATTAGAAAGAGGCTTAGGCATGTAAAATGTGTTCCATTTCTTTACACAAAATTAAATTCTGTCAGCTCATATACCAAGTGGCTTCAAAAGGAAACCATCCTCATCATTCCAGATCATTTGATATTGTGATAACTCGTTTATTTTCTGTACACAAATATCTAACAAATAAAGAGAGAAAAATGTTAGTTCAAAGAAGGCATAACCTGTCTATCAAGTTATATGGGTTAACTATATGAGTACCTTGCATATGTCTCTCTATGCTATCACTACCTGTTGCCTTTTTAACTGCATAAGTTGCAGGGCTCTGATTGTTCACAGAAGAATTAAGACAATACTCAGGTAAAACTAAAGGTACTATTAGCTGGATCATACAGGAATTTAGACGAAAGGAAGAATTTCATGTATGAACTATGAAGTATAGTTATACGTCTCGTGGTAACTCGTAACAAGAAAATGGATAAAGAAAACAAGGTAGGAAACCAGATGAAAATGTCCAATAAGGATGGATAGGCCAGAAGTGTGAAAATCTAAAACTGCATATTTTTCCTTCTCAAATTGTCATGCTCTTTCTTTCTCTTCCACACTTTCCACAAAATAAACAGAATA
Organism: Rhodiola kirilowii; assembly: GCA_033675215.1. Classification (NCBI taxonomy): domain Eukaryota; kingdom Viridiplantae; phylum Streptophyta; class Magnoliopsida; order Saxifragales; family Crassulaceae; genus Rhodiola; species Rhodiola kirilowii. Next base: position 1,259,313 of record CM066199.1, read on the forward strand.
TTATATTATTACTCGCCTTTTTCATCCTCACGTACAAATAGGAGCATTTCATCCACTCAATGGCATGGATAATATCAGTGACAGTTAACTGGACAATTTCTGCAGTCAGATGCTCAGTCATGCACGGAAGGAACCTTCAAAAGACAAACATAAATATTCATCAAATAAAGCTCTCAGCATAAAAATGGACCACTAGACCAGCAAACAAATTTTTTTAATGTGGGGTACGAACTTACTGTGATTCCACCATTTCACAACCATTCAAAAGATTCTCGTATAAGTGCACCTACAATCACATAAGAAGAACCAAGGCATAGTTCGAGCTCAAGTAGCAAGTTTTCAATCTTGAAGTGCCACAACATGAGCAAAATAAATATTCTGGTGATTGGTGAAGGACACAAAATTTAGGTTTCTGGTTACAATAATTAAGCGAGCATTACACAGGTTCTTTAATTTTTCAAGCCTACAATAAATACCGTTTCTCTTCGTGTCATAATTATCACCATCCCAGTATCATCAAATGGTGGACGCCCTGCTCGACCGCACATCTGTAAGAGAAATTTGTTGATTTATGCACCAAAATGGTTCCTTTTCTTATCATGCTGGTAAACATCCACCTCTTTTTCGCACTGTTATATCTTGGATGTGTATGCCTTTTAAACAAGATAATCTTTAACAAGAATCACACCTGTAGTATCATTGATCGCTCGTACTCCATGTACATGCCTTTTTCCTTGTTGCTTGGGATGAAGAGTCAGGAAGTTTGACTATATGTTAGTCAGTTAATAGAACTGCAAGTAACAGAAAAGAATAATGGATGGATCGTCATACAAATACTGGGTGGATTTGATGATGACAGTATGTGCTGGTAAATTGATTCCATGAGCAAGGGTGTTTGTGGTGCACAAAACTTGGATGTCTCCCTTAAGAAAAAGACCTTCAACCAGAGTGCGGTCCTTTGAGCAAAGACCCCCATTGTGGTAACCAACTGCATTTCAAGATATCAGAAAAGCAATTAACACAGAAATGTTACTATAGTGCTCTAATTTCTGAATTCGTGTAGTGGGCAAAAGTTCGATATTTACTGCCATAGATAATGTATGACTGCATCTGTTTATCACTGCATGATAGTGAAGCTTCCCTCAATCTTTCTTGTTGGTCTCGACTTTTGATAAATGGGTTTGAATAGCCAAATGTCATAGCTGTCTGTGAGAGTTGCTGTGCTGCTTCTTGCGCACCTTTCCTAGTTGAACAGAAAACAAGCGCAGATTTCCCCTTCGAGTATTGCATGAGAAGATCTGTAAATCAGCCCATCATTTAATCATGGCCTGAAACATATTGCAGGCGTCTAGCACCAATATACTAGAAGTTGATGAGGACAGGATTAAGTTAATGAATAGATAGACAATTACCAAAGATGTAGATTTGTAGGCGCTGTGAAGGCAGGGCAAATAAGCTTAGCAACACATTCTCAGACACTCACCATAATAAACATGAATGTAAATGCTTAGCCAAAACTTTCAAGCAAAGCAGCTGAAGTTGATAGGTAATGACTAATGACTGCAGGAAAGGCTCACCTTTTCAAACAGAAAGTCATTTTTTGCTGGTGTATAACCTACAATTATACAGAGATGTTATAGTACAACACAATAGTTCATTCTTCACTCATAAACATTTCATGATCCTTTCTTAGTTCAGTATGAAAATCGATATGCATAAATACTAAAACTTGCAATACAGACAGAAGCTAGGAACTAAAGATTTTAGATAAATGATCAATTTGCTTGACATATACCAAAAACTTTTGTGGTCAGCTTAACGGGTCTCATTTCCTCTCCAAACCTGAAGGTATATAAGATAATTAAATGATAACAGGGAAAACACAGAAGAACTTAATGGCAAGGGGAGTTTGTCACCTATACAAATTGGTAAGTACCTTTTGATGCCTTGAGGTGGAGCCATGAGCCATTCAGCTGCAGTTGCATGTAGCAGATATATCATATTATAATGTATTACAATTTGAAAATCACTAACACACTCAGAGAAAGAACATTGTTAGGAAAACTGCACCAAGGTCCTCAACATTTGGTATGGTTGCTGAAACAGCCAGAAAGCGCACAGTTGCTAGAGGACTTGATTTCATTTCAGGCTTGCGAGAAAGCATTTTTGTTCTGCTAACTACTGCTTCCAAAGCAGCTCCACGCGGATCATTAAGAAGATGTACTTCATCAATGAGGAGCAGTGCTATATCACTGAAAAAGCCCAAGCACCCATCTTTAACTGGATAGCGTGTAACTGAATCAAACTTCTGTCAGAAAAATGAAGAAGAATATTATTGGAGAAAAATGGACAGCAAGTTTTCTTAGTGAAACAGAGAAGCTAATGGCTGCATTTTTGTGCACAAAGCAGCATTGTCTGTATTAACTCTAGAAGTTCAACGGTAAGAGAAGGATTTTTGTATGTTCAATGCTTTTTTGAAGACTTAAAAAAAATAAGACAGATATAAGAGACACAAAGCACTCTACACCACAGAGGGACAACAACTACAAGCCTCGACACATTATTCTCTATTTCTCTGAATGTTGTGCACACAGTATTCATGTCTTGTATCATGCACAGGCTTGACTGTTCTAATAGGGCGTAATATCACATTTTCACATGCCATACTACCTCTGGAGTAGTTAAGATAATGTCTGCTTCTTGTATATTCCTCATGTTGTAAGCTTCGTTGTCACCTGTCAACTCTAGGCATATTATTCCCCATGAACCAAACTTCTGACTCCAGTCTCGGAGCTTCTCCTGTACAAGTGCCTTTGATGGAGCAATATATACCTTCACAAAAAGAAATATTTTGAATGTTGAAGAAAATAAAGAGAAACATGGCACCATTCAAGATATTTGTAACAAGATATTATTCCGATGATGCAGTGGAGAGGATGAATGCTAATTTCGGGTTTTAAGCTACTGATAACGGTAGAGGTCCAAAACATTAAAGGAAAAAGAGTAGAGGGGAAAGGTAGGAGAGAAATATGCCAGACTTACAGTTTTAAGAGTTCCATTCAAATGATTAAACCTTCCATCATTTGAAATGAACCTTGAGAGAAGTCTCAGAATGCATAACTCAAAGAGCACTGTTTTCCCACTCCCAGTTGGTGCTGATATAACCATGTTTACATCTGATGAGAAACATATTGGAAAGCATTCACTCTGCAGTGAATTAAAGTATCTGCACAAATCGGCAGCAGAGATTTCTGCTTATCAGATCAGATAAATTTTGTATGCTGAGGTGTATTAAAGTGACACCCATCTTGCACATCCAGATTGCAATATTGGAAAATGAAAAGTCATTTAGAAAACTGAATCTTTCCGAGCGACAAAAGATAGCCCATTTATTAGCAAGAACAAATTCCTGCGCCATTTTATATTTGTCATTAACATAGAGAAAGTGTGTCTGTGACTCTGTAAACAGAACTCATGTAGACTGTTAGCAAGGTTGAACTGCTTGCTTTACAAGAAGGCAGATTCCAAAATCAGTTAAAATGGAAACCATGCCGGGAATATAAAAGGAGTCATTCAAAGTAAAAAAAACGGATCAGTTATTCATTAGATTGAAACATCAAAACAACTAAGGAATAGACTATCAAAGGGAAAAAAAGAACAGCATATACAATAAATAACTACACATTACCAAGTATGACTTCACTGATACCTGAAACTGAAAGTGGATCTGAAAGGTGGAGGTAAATCTAAGACGGACATGAGTGCATACGAATCCATCACAACTCGATTAAGGAAGTAAAGTGATAGTTTCCTACACAAACCGAAAAGATAAAAAACATTAGCAACTGCATAAAAGGTTCCTGAAATCCTTAGCACACCAAACCTAAATTAACCTAACTCATCACGATCGCGTTGATCAACAGAAGAAAATAAAACTTTCATATAAAATCAGTAAATTGAGATTTGAGAGTTCGATTTGCTACGCGCAGCCACAGTGATTCAATAGCCAAGTAATGCGTGATGGATATACCTGGAGACTGACACGAACACGACGCATAGATCGGAGCGGAGAGAAGTTCGATCACAGATGGGAGCGAAAATTTGAGCACGAAATTCAGATGAAAGCCTCAAATGAATTTGAACTCTGGTATGTGTAGCGGGAGGAGCAGCACTGCAGCACGGAACGGATTCCCATTGTTAGGATATTTTCCGAAATTTTTTATGGTCCTTAAAGACTATACAAATAACAATCTGACCCGAACTATTCTAACAACATCAAATTGAATCCCAAACACTGATAATTTACATGTTGCCTCCACTAAAATTATAACAACATCAAATTGAATCCTAAAGAATGATAATTTACATATTGGCTCTCTGGGTTTTAAAATGTAAAAACATGCTCCTTATACTTTGTTTATGATATTTCGATCCATTGGTAAGCCCATTAGCAGCCCACGAATGCAATTGGCCCAATCAATAAACCTAGCGGTGTCGTTTAGTTAGTAGGTAAGCTGGATAGATACGGCACTGTTACATAATTAAACCCCCGCAATACGTCTGATTAGCCGGTCGAACCGAAGTTAACCAACCCTCATTGAATTGTCTCAGTCTCAGTCAATGGCGATTGACAGTGAAATCACGATCAATTTAAAACTAAGCCCGTAACGTCGCGTAATTCGTGCCTGAACTTGTGGCATTTGATTAAAGGGTTGACACATTTCATTGAATACAATTTAGTTAAATTAAATAAGTGAGCCAGAATAAAATGTTATAATTAACAAGCTACCGTGTCCGAAGTTGCGAATTCAATCAATTGATTCTTCCATCTTTCCCATGGCTGGTAGCACAAATTTAATTGAATATTGTGGGGTTAATTTTCAAAATACTTTTTTATATATGTATTTTTCAAAATACTTAAAATTGAAGGTTCAGTTCCAATTGTAATCTCATAGATTATACTTATTCATGTTTTATAAGACGTCGTTGTCAATGTCGTTTTAACATTAAAACGCTCCAGCCAACAACGACTTAAGTCTTGTGGCGTATATATGTGAGTCGCAGGTTAATGTGGATCGTTTGAATCTATTTTCTACTTAAACGATGTTCGGAACAGCGACTAAAGCATCTAAATTTTAAACCTAGTTTTTCTCTTCATCGTTTCATTCCACAAATCTCTCAAAATCGCCCATCCACCGCTCCACAACGCTACCCGAGTCCGCCCCCGCCCCATCTCCGCTCCCTGTGACATCATCCCACGCCCGTGCCGCCGTCATCCCATTGAGTGATTGCTATTAAAATGCTCCTAAGATGAGCGATTTATGTTTTACCGATGTTTGTTACGACGGCTTACGCTTGTTTGGCAATATTATGTCACAAACAGGGACGAACCCACTAAGAGGGCATAATGGGCTTATGCGCAACATGATTTTGCTGCAAAAAATTTTTTCTATATTTAGAAGTGTAATTTCTATAATTTTTATACAAATTTCATAAATTGCCCAAGTAATTTCAAATTTTTTTTTTTGCCCAATGTACTTTGTAATCCTAGGTCCGTCCCTGGTCACAAACTGGAATTTTTTGCGCAAAACAGTCCGCAACTTAAACCGTTGCTTGGAGCATTTTACAATTAGAACGCCATTAGAAACAAAGACTTACAAAACATAAGTAAATTGGAAAATCAATCTGGCAAGTTGAGTAAATTGAAACCCAAACTTCCAAATTGAACTGCCATTTCGTAAAATATTTGACACCGCCGAGCTCTTCAGATAATTACACGTGTCTTTCCCTCAATGCACCGGCATGTCATTAAATTAACCATTGGAAGCCATGTTCGTTTGCGTGGGCCGCATACTCACCGGCAGCCTGAGCCTGACACCGCCGAACTCTTTAAGAGATAAACACGTGTCACCACTGGAATCCATGTTCGTTTGCGTGGGCCGGACTCGGACTTGGCCCACCAATTGTTCCAAAATTTCCACTGGCTTTTGTGATTTATATTATACTAGTGTTTATTCAAAAAAATTGAAACAAAATGAAAATTATGTGTAGTTTACATGTTAGTATTAATATTTATCTTATGTAGTGTATTTTCATTTCAAAAATTAATTTTAACGAGATTCTAGAATATGATTGTTAACTAAAAAGAAGAAGATAGTAATAAATAATTCTTGAACTGACCCCTAGGTTCGCTTTGTTTCAAGTTTGATAAATATAGTATTTGAGTTTCTTGTTTAGTTTTGCCTCATTTTTAGATAGGGTCGTCAAGCCAATTTAATGAAATTTTCATTGACACCGATCATGGTAAGACCGATCTCCAGCATTTTTCAGTGAGACTGACTCCACTAGAACTCCCCAAAAAAAATCGATCTTTACATGATGCTCTTTATTTTAATGTAGTAATTCTTTTTTAACAATGATATGTTTTCTCATAATACAAAATATTTTTTGGCTATCACCCCCTTCCCAAATTCCTGGGTCCGTTCCTGCTCGAGCCATGACCGGTAACTATCATAAAAAACATTACAGAATAAAATATAAAACTCAAATACGGTGATTCTGAAAGTCGAATAAAATTTATATCCGGGTTCCATTATATGGAATTTAAAAAAGAATTAAAGTTATTCTTGGAAGTGTCGCGAGAAAATGTAGAACACAACAAATTAAGTTTTAAAGCACATAAGGAAATTTCTACATAATTCTAGAAATATAAGTCTTCATTTAACTTGGAAGTTGGAAACAATCTCTATAAATAAACATCTAACACAAATCCCTAAATATTCAAATCCCATCACACTCGCACACATCTTTGGAAACATAGTAAACGACATTTCTCATTTACAAGCACCGAATCACCTCACTTCCCTTATTCGTCAATTCCCAGATTCATTTTCCTTACACGAAAATCCCCATAAATATACACACAGCTCAAAATCACTCCACCCGACTCTGCATTTTCCTACTCCGAAAATGGCTCCGAACCAGACGAAATCCACCAATGGCGCCGCCGTGCACGACGGAGGAGCTCAGGGATCTGTCGTCCTCGACGGATCCAACTTCACCGCCAACGGCCACGTGTTCCTGTCCCAAGTCCCAACCAACGTAACTGCCAATGTCTCGACCGGATTCGGGTGTTTCGTCGGGTTCCGATCCGACGAGTATAAAGACCGCCACGTGGCGGAGATCGGGAAGCTTGAAGGGATTAGGTTCATGAGCATTTTCCGTTTCAAGGTGTGGTGGACGACGCTCTGGGTAGGTCAAAACGGCAGCGAGTTAGAGCACGAAACGCAGATGGTTTTGTTAGATAAATCGGATTCGGGTCGGCCGTATGTCGTCATGCTACCGATTGTATCCGGCCCGTTTCGTGCCTCGATCCAGCCCGGGTCGGGTAATCAGGTCGCTGTCTGCGTCGAAAGCGGGTCGAGTAAAGTTACATCCGACGGGTGTGATGGAGTTTTGTTCATCCGAGCTGGCGACGATCCGTTTAGTTTGGTGAAAGAGGCTGTGAAGGATGTGAGGGTCCACCTGGGGACTTTTAAAGTGATGGATGAGAAGGTCCCACCACCTATCGTGGATAAATTTGGTTGGTGCACGTGGGATGCGTTTTACCTTACGGTGCACCCGCACGGAGTTTGGGAAGGAGTCAAAGGGTTGACCGAGGGTGGGTGTCCACCTGGACTCGTTTTGATCGACGACGGATGGCAAGCCATCTGTCATGACGAAGATGAGATCGACGGTCAGGATGGGATGAATCGAACGTCAGCTGGTGAGCAGATGCCTTGTAGGCTTATCAGGTTCGAAGAGAATCATAAGTTTAAAAACTACGTGGGCCGGAAACGAACCGGGTCGGATCTGGGTCGGGTTGATCATAAGGGTATGGGCGCGTTTGTGAGGGACTTGAAGGAGGAGTTTGGGAGCGTTGAGTATGTTTACGTGTGGCATGCGTTGTGTGGGTATTGGGGCGGGTTGAGACCCAACATCCCGACCCTACCCGAATCCAAGGTTGTCACGCCGAGGTTGTCTCCCGGGTTGAAAATGACTATGGAGGATTTAGCCGTTGAGAAGATTGTGAACAATGGAGTTGGGTTAGTCCCGCCGGAGATTGTTGCCGAGATGTATGAAGGGCTGCATTCGCATTTGGAGTCCGTCGGGATCGATGGGGTTAAAGTTGATGTCATTCATGTAAGTTCTTATGTCTGCAAATGATTGATCGTTTACAAATTACTTACATGTTCTGTGCATCATTTTAAAGTTAGATATGTTGATGTGTGTATGCAGTTGCTAGAGATGTTGTCGGAGGACTATGGAGGCCGAGTCGAGCTGGCCAAAGCCTACTTCAAGGCCTTGACGGATTCGGTCAGGAAGCACTTTAAGGGCAATGGAGTGATTGCTAGCATGGAGCATTGCAATGACTTTATGCTTCTTGGGACCGAGGCCATTGCTTTAGGCCGCGTTGGTACGCCATTTATCTTTTTTTCTGCTTAATTGAATTATAGTCGCATGTGATTAGTCCTCAACTTTAAGGGTATTGTTCCGAGCTGAACTTAAATTGAGATTACGATGAAAATGTTTTGGTTGGAGTTTTATAGGAACTTAAAACTTAATGTGTGATTTGAGCAGGTGATGATTTTTGGTCTGATGGGGTGAACTGGCTACAAGGCTGTCACATGGTGCATTGTGCCTACAACAGCTTATGGATGGGAAACTTCATTCAGCCAGATTGGGACATGTTCCAAACCAAGCACTCCTCTGCCCAATTCCACGCCGCGTCCCGTGCAATCTCGGGCGGACCAATCTACGTTAGCGACAAGGTTGGTGAGCACGACTTCGAGCTTCTCAAGAGCTTCGTTTTACCCGACGGCTCCTTGTTGAGGTGCGAGCATTACGCTCTCCCTACCAGGGATTGCCTATTTGAAGACCCTTTGCATGATGGCAAGACAATGCTCAAAATTTGGAACTACAATAAGGTAAGCATAATATCCAAATCATACTAGTTGCCTTGCGTAAGATTAGACTTGTAACATTTTCCGTCAATATTTCATTTGATCGAGCTTCTACTTTGATACGATCCGGATTCGGATCTATTGCGGTTCGGCAAAATACTGCAAGTGTGAAAATGAGGTCGTTTCGATTAAAAATATGTTGGTTTGTTATATTTCAAAAAAAGTTATGATTCGAAACGATGTCGTTTTTTTAACTGTGTTGCACTGGTATTTCCGAGCTTTGATTAAACTTTTTGTTTTGGTGCTATAACGTTTCGGTCAATGCTATAACTTTATTGGTGCTAACATTTTCATGTCACAGTTCACAGGAGTGATTGGAGCATTCAATTGCCAAGGAGGCGGATGGAGCCAGGAGGAACGAACCAACCGAGCCTTCCCCGAGTTCTGCCGCGCCGTCTCATCTACCATCTGCCCCACAGAAATCGAATGGAACAGTGGTCCAAACCCGATCTCAATCGAAAACATCCAAACCTTCGCAATGTACAGTTTCCACACCAAGAAGCTAATTCTAGCCAAGCCAACAGACACCATCAGCATCACACTCGAGCCATTCACTTTCGAGCTCGTTACCGTCTCCCCTGTCACAACCCTTCCCAACAGCTCGATCCAATTCGCACCAATCGGGCTAGCCAACATGCTCAACTCAGGCGGATCAATCCAGACACTCGAATTGAAGGACAGCTCGGTGAAAGTTGGAGTCAGAGGAGCCGGAGAATTGAGGGTTTACGCGTCGGAAAAGCCTAGAGGCTGCCGTGTTGGTGGCGAGGATGTTGAGTTTGTGTACGAGGAGCAGATGGTTGTGGTTCAGGTGGCTTGGCCGGGCTCTTCTAACCCCTCTAGTGTTGAGTACTTGTTCTAGCGTTAACATGCTTTTTCAACTATAAGCCATGTCACGCTAGTTCAGTTCAACAAACAATGAAATTTAGAGACGTTTCTTAATTCTTTTTTTCTGTCTTTTTCTTAATTTGATTTAAAAGATGTAATTTTAATAATAATAAAAAGGTAAATTACAAAAATATAGTCTGTACTACCATCCGATTTCAAATTAGGTACCAGACTTTTCAATGTAGTGACTTTTACATCAATTTGCATACATCTTATCTTCGAATTCGATTTTTTTGAGGAATTTTAATGTAAAAAACTTATGAATTTGGTCATATGGTTAACTAATTTGGTCAAATTAATTTTTTTTATCGTGGTTGGAAATATGATTAATTGGATGATACATGTGTGAATCGATGCAAAAATCACTAAATTGAAAATTGAAAAAGTTTGATACCTAATTTGAAATCAGACATCAGACGGTAGTCCAACACATGTTTTTGTAATTTACCCTAATAAAAATGACAATTTTTTGTCTCTAACAAAATCAAAATTCAGTCATTAATACTGTTTCACAAAATATTAGTAATCAAAAAAGTACAGGCTGATCCTTAATTAAACTGGCTATGCCGGAAACGGCTCTTAGTATCATCTCCAGCGAGGGACACATGGACATCCGGAGATAATGATACACCCAAAACAAAACAGTGACAGCAGCCAACCCAACAGCCCCGGATGACAAAAACCCAGTAACAGCAACACCTATAACCACCGCAGCCGGAACAAGCACCGGGCTGAACAAAACAAACACCGGGACAGTGACCGCAAGTCCAACTAGAGCTCCGGCCAAGGAGAGACCAGCCAATGTGAAGAGCGTGAAAGTAAGAGGAAGCATGCAGGCAAGTACCAATATTTTCTTGATTTTGACGACGCCGTTTTGGTGCGTTTGGAGTTGGTGGTGATGATGATCCGCCATTTTGTGTGATCTTTTATGATGGAGAAGGTGAATGAAGTTGTGGAGTGAGTTATATAAGGAGTGATGAATGTGAAGAAGATGAGTGACACGCGTGGAGGGATGTGATTGCATGGATTACAAGTTTCATATGTTATTTCTTAAGAAATTTTTTTGATGTCCGATTGGTTTAGCACTTGTAATCTTGCTTAATTGATAAAGATATCAACAATTCAGACGTCTTGAACATGTCTTATACCATGAGTTTTGAGGTTATACGCATTTCATAGAGGATATTTTTTTTAAAGTCTGAACTGATTGACAATTGAATGTTTTTTTTATATAATGGTGTATAATAACTAGGAATAATACAATGCATATGACGTATTATCATCAGTACATATATATTGATATCTGAAGTTCTACTAACGTATCTTGACCGGCCCAAATCAGCATCGGTACATTCTCGACACACTCGGGATATAAGGAATCGTATGCAACTCCTTTACCAACATATCACCGTGCTGTTGGCAAAATTGAATGAATTTCAAAAATGTATAATGGAACTAATTTTTTTTGGTTAGGGAGTATAAATGGAACTAATTGAGTAAACTTAAATAAATTTGAAAATTTTCCCTTTTCTATAGTTAACACAAGCCTATTAACGTGTTCTGAACGCTTCGTTTCTTTAAATCTACAGAATAATTTTTTTATTAAATTCATAATGGAAATATTTTTAATCGCAATTAACTAACTTAGATCACCAGAAAACCGCTCTTCATCGGCGGCAATCACGAGAATCAATCGACAGTTGAATTGACGTTAAAGATCGAAGCTTTGCAACCGGCGGCAAATCCAGGTACGAAGAACAACCTCTTTAAACTCAATTCTTTACCATAAACCGTCAATTTGACCTCATTTTGCTGATCCGTGTTTCAGTCTCTTCAATTTTGATTCTTGTAAGCTTTTATGTATGGTGGGTGTGTTTCTTTGGAGTGATGATTGAGTTCAGGGTTTTGTTAAATTGGGGTTTGCTTGCTTACTTTTGGAAGATGGATTGAGGTGGGAGGGTGTAGGATCAGTTGCCCTAATTTTGTGAACTGGGTTATTATGGTGATGATTTGTTTCTGATATTGTGATTTGCAGCGCTGAGTGATAGTTTAATATCTGATGATTTGAAATTCAGAAAGTTGCCATGATGCCATCTGTCTATAGATTTGGATATGTACTTGTTCTGCAGCTTTCATTAAATTAGTGTTCTAGTTTGGCATCTGCTCAACTTTCTCAGTTCAGCTGTGAATGATCTGCTCTGCTGCAGCACTTTGCGGGACATGTATAGTTCTTTGAAATATGTCTTCTGAGAGCATACTAGTTTGAAAACGACGTGGATTCTGAACTTCTTATATTAATTTATTGTTTTATGTTTGGATGTGTTTTGCAGTACTTTGATTTTTCGTTGGCGAACAAAGAATCAGTGTAATTTATTATTTATGGCTGGATTAGAGGAGTTGAAGAAGAAGCTTGCGCCACTGTTTGATGCTGAAATAGGCTTCTCATCTGGATCTTCGCTGGACCCGTCTGATTCTTACTTGGTAATCCTTATTTTGATGGCGAAATTTGAGGTTTATGTCCGTCTGGTGTATGACACTTCTCTTTCTCTATTTTTTTTTTCAAGCTGTCAGATGGATCAACTGTTAACTTATTAAGCAAATCATATGGCGCTTACAACATAAACGAGTTTGGATTGCAAAAGTGCTCATCTTGGTCAGTTGATGAATCGGAAAGCAATGAAAAGACTTACAGGTGTTCTTCCCATGAAATGAGGATTTTCGGAGCCATTGGTAGTGGCGCAAGCAGTGTTGTGCAGCGAGCTATTCATATCCCAACTCACAGAAGTCTTGCTTTGAAGAGAATTAATATATTTGAAAAGGTATTCTCATCAGATACTAAAATTCAAAGTCATCTTGTCATGATGATATCCGTTGGTTATTCGGAGTCAGTCGTCAGTCAATCAATTTGGTTTTTGTTTTACTATCGGATTTATTGTAAGCCATCGTTACTAATAAACCTTCATTTCATTAGGAGAAAAGGCAACAACTTTTAACTGAAATAAGGACGCTTTGTGAAGCTCCTTGTAGCGAAGGGCTTGTAGAATTCCATGGAGCATTTTACACTCCTGATTCTGGGCAAATAAGCATTGCATTGGAGTACATGGATGGAGGATCCCTGGCAGATATCCTTCGAGTCGAGAAATGCATACCTGAACCGGTCCTCTCTGCAATGTTTCAAAAACTACTGCATGTATAGCTCTTTATTAAATAACATTTTAAACTTAGAGATCTTATTTAATGATATCTTGCTAACTCTGATATCTTTTTCTGCCAAGGGCTTAACCTACTTACATGGAGTTCGACATCTAGTTCACAGAGACATAAAGCCAGCAAATTTATTGGTAAATCTTAAAGGGGAGCCGAAGATAACAGATTTTGGTATAAGTGCCGGTTTGGAGAACTCCATGGCGATGGTTAGTTATAGGTTGAAGTACTTGTTGTGATTGTTTTTTGCTTCCGAATTGTAATTTGTAGTTTTGAGTCTCTCCACATTTTTTGTCATCTCTTTCCATACGTTCTGCGTGTTCTTACCTAAAAGTGGCTCCTAATCTTAAAATTTCAGTGTGCCACATTTGTTGGAACTGTGACTTACATGTCACCCGAGCGAATTCGTACTGACAACTACTCTTATCCGGCTGATATTTGGAGCCTAGGGCTTGCTTTATTCGAATGTGGTACAGGGGAATTCCCATATACAGCCCATGATGGACCTGTGAACCTCATGCTACAGGTACCGACCAGTCGTCCTCAACTGCATCGTCAACCTTATCTTTCACATAGAAAATATACTTCGTAGTATGCTTAATGTGTGTTTACACCCATTTCAGTTTCGTTGAACTCTGATATTTACTAACATCCTTCACCTGTAAGAGTGCACGCTCTTAATGTTACTTTGGCCTTAATGTTGTTTTAAATGATGACAGATCCTGGACGATCCATCACCATCACCTCCAAAAGACAAGTTTTCACCAGAGTTTTGTTCATTTATCGACGACTGCTTGCAGAAGGAAGCAGATGCAAGGCCTACAGCCGAACAAGTAAGTAGATACTAATTACTTAATTCTAATTTCGTACTCTGCATGACGCATGTTATATTATTACTGCTATTCGTTTTCTACTGTTAAAAGACAAATTAGGCGTTTCTTACGAGATTCACCTTCTGAACCGTTCGGCTTTATACCTAAGGCACTATTTTTTTTTTCCTATCATGATTTTTTCTTTTCTGATCAGTTATCCTTTTACTCTGTACAGCTTCTTACACATCCCTTCATCACCAAGTATGATCACTCTGAAGTAGACCTAGCCGCATTTGTCAGAAATGTATTTGATCCAGTACAAAGGTTGAAGGATTTGGCAGATGTGAGTATTCAATTCTGTAAAATATCAAACTTGACGTGGTTTTGCTTAATATTTAAAATGCTACAGTGTTCAACTCTACCTGCAAGCTTTGATTCATACTCGATAAGCAAACGCTGATTATTTGTTCTCTCCTTCAGATGCTCACTATTCACTATTATTTACTCTTCGACGGGCCTAACGAACAATGGCATCATATAAGAACCTTATATAATGAAGATTCAACATTCAGGTACGACACGTAATTGATTTAACTTGGTAGGGAAATGATACAAAAGACGATATAATTATAGTGATTGAGGAATTCAAATCATTGTTACAGCTTTGCTGGCAAAAAGAGTGTCGGTCCGAATCAGATTTTCAAAGCTACGTCAAGCATAAGAAGCACATTAGCAGGCGACTGGCCTACCGAGAAGCTCGTGCACGTCGTAGAGGAACTTAGATGTCGCCCACATGGTGAAGACGGAGTGGCTATTCGTGTCTCGGGATCCTTTATCCATGGCAATCAGTTTCTTATATGCGGAGATGGCGTGCAAGCAGATGGCTTACCTAATTTTAAGGATCTTTCAATTGATATTCCAAGCAAGCGAGTAGGAACATTTAAAGAGCAGTTCATTATGGAACCAGGAAAGTCTATCGGCTGTTATGTCATAGTTGATCAGGAGCTTTACATCATGAAGTAGCCTGGGAACTAACCAACCAAGTAAGATAAATTTGATTTGTTATTTGTGCTTAAAGAGATGTCTTATTGGACTGAACTTATATATATCGTCTTTATATTTTTGGTGTTTGCAGCTCACCGACCTGCTATGTTGGTATTCATAACCCAATGTGGCTGTGCTAGTCATCTGTATATAGCAAGTCAGTTTCATCGATATGGTTAATAACCATTAACAGGTATCGAAGGTGCGTCTCTAACTGAAGTCCTATTTAGCATTCCCATCAGAGATCCATGTCCATTGAACATGGTCATGGTCGTAGCCTCCTATTTTTGGTGGCTTGCTTGTACGTAATATGAAGTTTGGACTGGATTGTCCATTCTCAGGGTTCAACAACAACATCTGTAATATAATTTGATACCTTTTCTCCTCCCAGTACAATACGAATACATGGGCTGATTTATTAATTTGCCATTGTTTGAATTGACGGTTGATACAATAAAACCGGTGGTCCATTTTAGATCTGGGCCCATAAACCATAGGGCGTTCTGCTTCGGGTAGTAAAACGGCGTCGTACGTACAATGTTCAAAAAATAAAAAAAAATACGCCGTTGCCGGGGATCGAACCCGGGTCACCCGCGTGACAGGCGGGAATACTTACCACTATACTACAACGACTTTGTTGATAATATTGATATTTAGCCTAATTATACAAACAACAAACCAGAGGCATTCCGAGGATTTATCTTGCGTCTTAAACTGTACGGGTGGAATAAAAAGAGAAAGGAACTAAGAAAGCGCATATATAAAACTCTACATTTTATTGTTACTCTGCTGTGTCTGTCTGTCAAAACATTTCTAATTAGTAGTGGAATTAGTTGAAATGGTAGCAGCCTTCATTGCATCTAGATACGCCTTTTCTGCCGTGGCCAATCGGTCTTGAAATATTGTCCATTCTTTTCTGCACCTCTCCCTCACCTGACCGTACCATAAAGTCATATTTGTAAAGGTTGCAAGGTTTTCAGTTTGTTATTATGAGTCCAGAGTTATTACAGAGTTACAGAAAACATACCCCTTCCCATGGCGCTTTCCCATCCTCTGCTTCACCCTATTGGAAGGAGAAAAAAAAATGAAGAGCAATGAGATACATGATGTTTAGGAAAAAGGACCTGCTGATTTATGTTGCGCTTCCAATTTGGTACTACCTGACTACCGAGAGAAGGAACGCCTTGATGAACTATCCACTGAGCGTCCACTACTCCAATTTTCTCATGGGCAGGCTGTTATCACATTAAGAAATAACATAAACATCCAGAATGTTTTTCGGAAAGAAATTATCAAGAGGATAAGGTAGCATATGCATACCTCCACACACTTCCTCAGTGCAAAATCCAAACCCCACCCATGAACCAGATCATTCTGCAACCATATGAGCAATCACAGACACCAATTAAGTCACATGTGAGAAATAATTAGAAATGTGAATTAAGAAGAAAAAAATTCTGAATACCTGAATCATATACCAAACACAGCGCCATGCATCTCTTGAAAATACAGTAGCCATAATCTCAACGAACCTGATCAGTAAGAAAACTTAGGCTTAGGCTAGCAAATGCATTTCAATCATGATTTCAAGGGGCCTTTAGGATGATGTAATACAAAAGAAACTGTGTACATACGAAGCACATGGAGGAAGTTGTGGGTCAGTGCACCATCCAGGCCGCTCCTTTGTGTTCCTGCATAAAAAATGTTCCAAATAATCAGTGGCAGCTGGTGATATGAAAGTAAAGTTGCGGTTTATTGTTGATTCATTACTTGTGAACTTCACTGTTGTCCCTCTTTTTTGTCATCTGCCAAGTGAACCCTGTACTTGGATCTAGACCAGGTTGTGAAATTTCCAAGCCATGCTTTCTAACCAATCTCAAGTACCTGTGATGAAATGGATACACCTTTTGAATGCTAGTTATTCATCTTAATAAAGCTATAGATTCAGTTGGAATATATCCCTTACTCTTCTGCATCAAAATGCTCCACTCCAAGGTCCTCATCCCATATGAATATGTAGTCATAAGCTGCTACAATGTCTGGATGCAAGAAACGTTTCGCATACCACCTTTATAGAAAATCCATGTGCTTTCAATTGAACATGTAGGAGTTCCACAAAAAAGAAGAGAAGAGTAGTCTCTTTAAATATATTTTGATCAAATGCTGTTTTCGAGTTGAAGTACTGATTTGGTGACAAGGATGCAAGATCTTACCATTTAGTTTGTTTGTGAACGCTAACATGGATAGCCCGTTTTGACCATTCAAATTCATCCCATTCAGTTGTCTGACCATCATAATGGAACAACATAATGGTGAAGTTTTCTGAAAACTGCAACAGAAATTCAGGTGGACCGTGAAGGTCAGGTTTGATGACAAGAAATCATATGATCGAAAGCGAAATAGACTGTTTCAATGTCAACCTTTTTGACAGCTGCATCTATGTTCTTCTTTTGACCCACACCAACAGTAAAAGTCACAAGATACTTAGGCTTTGTGGTAAGATCCTGCAAATGTAGCATTGATGTATGCACATTACAATGATGTTTGTTAATCAGGCATAATATTCTAAACATTATGATTTTCGAAGTCAAATAGAGTAATTCATCAACATGCAAGAATTGGATGATTAAAAAATTCTGCATAGCATGATTTTTAACTGGCATGTGAACCCCCAACTCATCCATAACTAATATCCACTTCACCAGATGGAACCTAAATTGTTAAAATGAAAAGGCAAACACCATCACATCACATCTCACATCAAAAGAAAAGGTAAATAGAACAAACCTCACTAGGGTTACCCCATAGCCTTCGTAAATAATAATCGGATTGAGCTTCAACCATACCAGGAGGTAATCTCTCAGCACCCCGGGGATTTGTTGGAACCCAAATCTGTAACAAAATTGGAAGGTCAAAACTGAGCAGTTACAAAGTACACATGGTTGAACCAACTAATAGATGGGAAGCAAGTTCACAAGGGAGAAAAAATAAAATACCAAGGGTGATTAAGATCAATGAATACTTATAATATAACAGAACAATAGATACTTGGCCAAAGATCTATTACTATATGTAGCATGTGCACAATACAGCACCTTTGTATCATTTGTTTTAGTAGCTGGAGTAGAAATTCCCTTAACACCCTTAAAGGAAGACCAAGCATTAATCAATGCCTGTGTTGATAGGCTAGAATACTTGTCTTCAATGTAAGTAAGATCAATGGACGGCAAAAGGCTGGAAGGCAAATTGACCTGCCACAGTGGTAACACTTATACATTGCTTCATCTTTCTCACTTTAATAATAGACCTAATAATATAAAACTGAAGAAGTGACAACACAAGGCAGTTAGCTGTTCAAACATACCTTAGTTAACGCCAGCGTTGGAAAGGATATGCCCAGAAAGAAGCCAAAAACAACCCCAACGAAAGCTGTAACTATGAGCCTCATTGCTTCATTTGTCTTTCTTACATTACCACTGCAATTAACAAGATGCACTATCAGATAACAATATGCAGATCACCCCCTCCCCTCAGTAATCCTAAAGAATTTATCGAAGGGCATCTCACCATCGTATTGGAGTCCCCATTTTGCTACCAATCTTCAGTTGTAGTCAGAAAATTTGACAAATAAAAAAAAATGCTTTCAGTTCACATCAAGTTTCTAATTCTTGAACGGCAACTGCAGTAAGTCCTCCTGCAGCAAATAGATTCAGTAGACAGTGAGTATGCTATTGAAGTATAAGCATACAGTAGTTTAAAATCATGCCATGTATATTCCATTGCCTCATAAATTGTGCATAATTTAAATCAGCCAGCTGAACCCAACTTAATGCAATTATGCAAAACAGCAACTGATCCTAAACTCAACTTATCAAATTCCTAAAACATGGTAAACCAATACTAATAAATCATTCAAGTTGAATCAACTCAACTCATACAGACTTACCGAAGATCACGGCCTTCAGCGAAAGATGACAAACGAAGATCAGCAAACCAACGACGATCTACTACGAAAAGTAAAAAAAACACAGCCTCGGATTACACAATCCAAACACCGATTTCAAAGTCCAGGTAAACAAATTTGGACAAACAAACCAACGGGGCACACAGCTTGCAGTACCGTCGTCGTCAAAGTAGCGTTGACCGGTGAGGTCGTCGGGGAGATTGGCCGAGAAAGTCTGCTTTGGAATTTTATCGCGGACTGGTTTCAACAAAATTGAAATCCGAAAGTTAATGAAAAGTGAAAAAACAGCTCGCCTTGACCTGTTCATGTTTTTGTAAATTTCATTTAACAATTTGAACTTATTTTGTAAAAAAGAAAAACAAAATTAATAAAAAACGCTTGAAATATAATATCATAACTTAATGGGCCGACTCTTATATACTATTAGTTTACGGATATATTTGTAAATTTCTAAAACATGGAGGCTCATTTCATAATTAAAGGTGGGTAAAAGTCTTTCACCAGAACTTGCGAAAAGTAACATTGGGAAATGGAACGTAAGAGCATCCCATCATGATCAAAAAAATCATATCATCCATCTCTCTCATTCTTTCTCTCTCTCATCTAATCATCATTCATGGTTTTTTCAATCACATGCACCCCCACCATGATCCAAAAAAAGTTTATCATCAATCTCTCTCATCACTGCATAAATTATAGCTCATAAATGTTAAGATTAATAAAAATATATCAAAGTGTATCTCGTTTTATAGAGCTCAAAAAATTATGAATATTGGTATTTATTTTGATTTTTTTAATTTGTAATTTAGAAGATATATTCGTTGCAAGATCAAAATAAAAACTGTACTGTTTCTTACACAGGACACGTGTCGCGTTACGATTGGCTCAATTCTCATGCTCAAACCATAAAAAAGAGCATGGGATGCTCATTTTCATAAAAAACCATGTGATGCTTTTTTTTATGCTCAAAAAAATCATGGTGGGGATGCATGATTTTTTTGATCATCTCCCATGCTCACTTTTGATGCTAAAAAAAAATCATGGTGGGGGATGCTCTAAGGTGCTGTTCTTTTGAACTTAATTTAACTGGAATTTTATTGTACTGAACTTAATTAAACTGTACTGAACTTTATTGAACTGTATTGAACTTAATTTAACTGTACTGAACTTTATTGAACTGTATTGAACTTAATTTAACTGTACTGAACTTTATTGAACTGTATTGAACTGTACTGAACTTAATTTACTGTATCGAATTTAATTTAATTTAACTTAACATTACAAAACTTAATTTGTTGAAATTGAAAAATTATATATATGTATAGTATAATTATATAATTCATTAATTAACTTGCTCAAAACAGTTTCATCATTTTTTCTGATAAATAAATATGTATTTTATTTTTCATTTTTTTAAAATTATACTTGCTAAAAAATTGCGCTAAACGTATCATTTTTTTAACTTAATACAACTAATTTTTTTTCAAACTATATTTTTATGATTATATGTTACAAAGTACATATATGTCTAAACCATATCTTTAAAATAGTACAACTAATTTTTTATGATTATATGTTACAAAGTACATATTTTTAAAATAGTACAACTAATTTTTTTCTAATTATATTTTTTCAAACCATTTTAAAACGGATGCAATAGTTTCCCAAGAGGTGTGGACACAAACTTGAAAAATTGTTGGATCATATATGTCTTATGTTTTTCTAAAAATTATTTAAAAAATTAAAATTAAATTAAAATTTTGAATAATAGGGTTGGAAACTATAAAAAAATTGGAGTGACTTGAAAAAATTTATATTACATTTTTAAGTTAAATTAATTTAAGTATATTTAACTGTACTGAACTTTATTAAACTGTATTGAACTTAATTTAACTGTACTGAACTGTATTGAACTTAATTTAACTGTACTGAACTTTATTGAACTGCATTGAACTTAATTTAACTGTACTGAACTTTATTGAACTGTATTGAACTTAATTTAACTTTACTGAACTTAATAAAACTGTATTGAAGTGCAAAAGAACAGAGCCTAAGTATTCTTCGTTCTGTCCTAGGCCCAATTTAAAATTAAGTAGTAATAAAATAAGTACAAATTTGATTTTCTTGTTCGGTCGTTGGTTCTTCATCACAGCTACAACATATATTCTTCTTTCCCAAGCGGCTAAGCCACGTGAATGTCGATCGTTATTGGTTTTATCTTGTCTTTGTTCTTGATTTATGAAATACGTTAGTATTTTAGTTCAAAAATTATTTGGATTATGTAAACTTTGAAAATCGGTTTATAAAACAAACCGCACCACACCGCACCAAATAAAATGGTTTGGTGCATATTTGGTTTTAACTTTTTTTAATGCAGTTCGCGGTTTATAAAATTTACAAACCAGTATTTTTGATGCGGTTGCAAATTTACTCTTAAACCGCACCAAATTGCACTGCGCCCACCATTGATAATTTGATATGAGCAACTGAAAATATTCCGAGTGTTGTGTTAAATGTTGAAAGTTGGATGGTGTGATAAAAATATCAGTAACTGAAAATGTTCCTCAATCCTCCAGAATCCAGATTATTCTTTTTATAAGCATTTTATTATGGAAAAATGGAAAGAAAAAAAAGAAGACAAAATCACTGTCAGCCAATCAGATGCATTTGCCAACTCATTTTATTCGGTTATCACATCCCCAACTTGCACACAACTATAAAAACACATGTGTATGTGCAAGTGAAGTTCAGCACACAAAGAGGCAAAGAACCATACCAAACCATGGTTGGCACTGGCAGTAGTGACATGGAGATCAGAGGAGAGCACAGCCGACACGAAGAGGAAACCGTCCGTACACCACTCATCTTAAACGGAGGAGGACATTCAACGGCCTATGCCAACGAAGAAGCAGATTCAGGAACAAGCAAGCACAAAAGCGGTAAAGATCGAATCTGGATGGTATATCTGAGCACGCTGGTGGCACTGTGCGGTTCTTTTGAGTTCGGAATATGTGTAAGCTTTTCCAATATATTTTTTTTTGATGGGTTTGTTAGTTTGTTAGTAATGTTAGTGCAGGGACTTGAATCCGAGTTTTTCAAGCACCGGAGGAGAACCTTCTCCACTAAGGCCTTACTTCGCCCTAGCTTTTCCAATAAATTTTTTTTTATTTGCCTAGCTTTTCCAATAATTGACCAACCGATATATGCTGGTGATATTTAAATATAGCGAGGGATAATTAGTGTATAATATTTAGCGAGGTATTTAAATATTTCCTGTTCTATTAAACAGCAGTGTGGTTGTTTAATTATAACTATAAGTTGGCGGGGTTTGGTTAACGAATATTTTTGTCTTGTGGGGGTTGTACTAATATTTTGACAATTTGATATATGAATATATTTCTTTTCTAGTCAGGTTATTCATCTCCTACTCAGTCAGCTATAACAGAAGAACTTGGCTTATCTACAGCACAGGTAAATACCATTACACCAGATTGCATCTTAGAGGACTGAGCAAAAATTTCCCTAAGGACGTCCAGTGTCACATAAGACCTTATGTTTATGTGACTGCTGTCAGCTGTCATATAAGGTACATAAAGTCACGTAATTAAGTTGTGTCACATAAGATCTCTTGTGACAGTAGTTTAGACACACCAGTCACATATGATCTAATGCGAATATATCATAAAGCGTCAGATAAGTCATTACCACTGTGACATAAGTGTCCAATAGAACAGGAGGAAAATCATTATTTGTTGCCCAATTTGTGTCACATAAGTACTGTTTTTCAATGTCAGTCACTTAAGAAGTGTAAAAACCAACCATATTTGCAGTCATATAAGTGTTCTTATATGTCACACTTCGGTCTGTCATAAAAGAACAAGTCACATAAGGGTCCTTCCACGACAAACCATGGATTCTCAGTCGTGTAAAGATTACTTATATGACTTGTTCTTATATGAGTGGATCGAAGTACGGTCGACTAAGATGCAAACTAGTTGTAGTGTACCATACAAATTGTATAATCAAGTTCTCCCTTTTCACGGAATAAGGGTGTGTCCATTTGAACTGAAACTTATAGTGTTTTATCTTATCTTAACTGATAGTAACTTATAGTGATTGATAGTAACTTATAGTGATTGATAGTAACTTATAGTAACTGAAAGTAACTTATAGTGATTGATATTAATTTAACTGAAACTTATAGTAACTTAACTTAACAGAAAGGCCGCACCACCGCCGCCCGCCGCCCACCACAACCACCGGCCGCCGCCCACCACCGCCGCCCGCCGCCCACCATCGCCGGCCACCGCCCACCACCTCCGGCCGCTGCCCACCACCGCCGGCCACTGCCCACCACCACCGGCCGCCGCCCACCACCACCGCCGGCCGCCCACCACCGCCGGCGGACCTCCGGAGGTGGCCGGTGGTGGGTGGCGGGCGGTGGTGGTGGGCGGCGGGCGGTGGTGGTGTTGGTGGTCTAACTTAACTTAACTGAACCTTATATTGACTGAAAGTAACTTATAGTAACTGAAAGTAACTTATAGTAACTGAAAGTAACTTATAGTAACTGAAAGTAACTTATGGTGATTGAAAATAACTTATCTTATCTTAACCATCAAAAAATAGAGTTCAAATGGATAAAACCTAATTAGTGTAAGTTAATGCACCCTTCCAGAATTTTTTTTTTGGAAAGTGTCAACTTGTAACGTTTTGTTTTGGGATAAACAATCATTGTGATTGTTAGCGGTTTTCACTCAAACGTAAATTTTTCCAACCCAATCAACACTGATGTGGCAAAAGGATTACCATTATGTCTAAAACCGCTGAGGATAACAACAACTTTCGTAATCTCATAAATCCCTCTTTTACAACCCGAAACTTTCACTGATCCGAAAAACAAATAATGCCAGCAAAAAAAAAACAAGACCAACGGTGGTAAAATCCCAAAACAAAAAGTTGGATGGTGGCCGACACTTTTTTTTATAAAAAAAAGCACCCTTCCATTAGTCATCTAGGGTGCATATTTCAGGGGGGGAATCAGAGTATAGAGATAATGCTCATTGGTTTCGTCATCCTATAGACTCACCAGAGAAGCGGGCACAACGACTCTCGATAAGTATGGAGTCTAGAGATACACAGGGAATGTTGGACAAGCACTAACCCCTATCAAAAAAAGAAAAAAGAAAAGAAATGGACAACATCCATCCCATATGACATAAACGCGCAATAACTTATGTTTGGCGTGGGTTCGGTTTTTCCAATTGCTAGGAATAATAAGAGCGAACAATGAAAGAGTGTGGATTCGGATAATTTCCCAATTTACTCAAATTTGGAATTTGAATTCCAATTTTACACAATTTACACTAGTTTTCTAAGACGTCATTGTCAAGGGCGTCTTAACATTAAGACGCTCCTGCAAACAACGGCTTAAGTCTCGTGGAGTTTTTGCGCCAAAATATGCAGTCATGTGCCATAATATTACCAAACAAGCGTAAGCCACTGTTAGAGACAGCGGCTTACCTTAAAACGATGTTGGTGAGCGTACTAATAGAACGATGAAGAGAAAAACTAGGGCTCGAAACTTAAGCCGTTGTTACGGACAACGTTTTAATAAAAAATAGATTTAAACGATACACATCAGCTGCTGACTCACATATTTTGGTGCAAAAACGTCACGAAGCTTAAGCCGCTGTTGGCAGAAGCGTTTTAATGTTAAGACGTCCTTGTCAACGACGTCTTAGAAAACTAGTGTAAATTGGAAAACCAATATGCAGATTGTGTAAAATTGGAACTCAAATTCCAAATTTGAGTAAATTGAGAAATTTTCCTCTGTTTGGTCGCGCTCAAAATGATTATAATTCAATTACTTTAAATACAACAGGAGTGATGGCCAAGGTGGTCTAATAATATGTATTTGAATACAAGTTCACGGTTTAAGGCATATGTAAGCGCTCGTATGAAAGTCCCTAAAAATTTAAGAATTTGATATATAGTTCATATATCTCACATTAGTTCACGATGCATTTTTTAATTTGCATGTGATCCTCGTCCCAAAAGCAAAGTCAAATTTGGTAACTTTGATTTTACATTAAATGTAACTTTGAATATGTACATGTGATATGTATCACCACCGTTATGATTTGATGATGCATTTTCAAAGTTGAAGAAGAGACTGGATTCTCGAGAAATTTTTTTTTATCATTTGAGCACTTCTCTGCTTAATACATATACACGTGACTTTTGGAGTTATTATTGCATATATAAATCATATTTGTGTCATTTAACAAAACATGCATTTTAAATCATATTCGTGACTTTTGGAGTTATTATTGCATGATTAGCTAGTTGTATTTTCAATTCTCTGTGTTTTTGGCTCTATACCGACTTGCTGTAATATTTTTTTTTCAGTTCTCTGTGTTTGGGTCTATACTGACTTGCGGTGCGATGGTCGGTGCTATTACTAGTGGATCTATGGCAGATTTAATTGGTCGAAAAGGGGTAAGTAATTAAATGAAAATTATTTTGAAAAATGTCAATGCAATAATAATTATGCATTATTCTCACTTTATAAATGTGTTTTTGACTTGTTTACCAAGAAGACTATGGCCGTGTCAAGCTGCATGTGTATTGCAGGATGGCTTGCTATTTACTTTGCCAAGGTATGCAAAATTCATCATTAAATCATCTCTCTACTTTCTACTGTAGCTAGCTAGCTAGCCTTCAAAATATTAGTATATGCAAGTTAAGTGAGACCAGAAACAGACAGTTAACTGAATCAAAAATTAAATTAAAACAAAACTTTTAGTTAATATCAGAAACAAACAAAAGGCCAAATATGTGGCTGTCAGCCAATTCCAGCGCCTGATCATCCAAGCATTTATGATTTTATATATGTAAAGTACAAAAGAATAACTTTCGTCACCAATCTATACTAAACTAAACGACATGTAATCCAATGATATTTCAGTATTTAATTTCTACACAAGTAGTACACATGCGTTGCTAACTCTTTTTGTTTTTATATTGCGTCTCTATCATCAACGGGAATATTGTCCCATTTGCCCTTTCTTAATTTAAAAAACGTTAGTTCTAAAACATAATATCTCTAAAATTAGTCAAAATGTTCGATAAATTTGATCAATGGCATATATATATATATATACACATAGTTTTACACAGAGGAATATGTTGAAATGAAAAATCATTTTCATTTTCGAAAATCTGAGGATCTTATTTGCACATTTGAAAGTGCATGATAATCAAGTTGTTGTAGTGCTGACACACGTGTTCTATTTGGTTATCTGAAACTTGTATCTATAATAAATAAATAAAAATCAAAGTCTGCATAAATGTTGACTTTGCTAATATAATGAGACATTGTGTAAGCAATTATATAATGACTTGATCTCGCACTTTCCAAGGTGCAGAGATAAGGTTTTCGCAGTATACATGTTTAATTTGCATATATTTTTAGGAAAATATAAAACTAATTAATATTCATTATGTGTTGTGTTGTTTGTCATGAAAGGGAGTGTTGTCACTTGATATTGGACGATTAGCAACGGGATACGGAATGGGCGTCTTCTCTTATGTGGTTTGTTGGAATCTTTTTCATATCTATTCGCTACACTTATACTACTTGCAGCTTTTAAATTCCTCATTAATTAACTGTTTAATTAGAAGTATTCAAAAAAAAAAAATAAAAATAAATTCTCGTATGTGAATTGTGATCTATCATTTACTGATAATTAAGGTACCTGTGTTTATTGCTGAGATCACTCCGAAAGATGTTAGAGGAGCACTCACTACCTTAAATATGGTAAGGCCATGCATATGCATACATAAACACTCAGATCGTCTAAATCAAATAAATAAAAACCCTCGTAATATTAATTATATATCATCCCCATGCAGGTCATAGTGGGATGTGGATTAACTGCTGCTTATGCACTTGGGGCAGTACTATCATGGAGGAACTTAGCTTTAATTGGTAAAGTTGTTATCAAGTTGTTTAGATTTCCGCCTTTTTATCCGTTAATTAAGTACTAGCTAGTCGTTAATTGATCAGATTTTACCCGATAACAAATTCATTAAGTATACAATACATGATGCATGATCTCTCACTACCATGGCAGGGCTTGTACCATGTGGTATTCAACTACTTGGTGTTTTTCTCATTCCGGAATCTCCTAGATGGCTGGTAAATATTGCAGTAGTGCATAAATAATTAATTAATTATTATTAGCAATGGAAGTAGTAATTATTCTATATATATATATGCTGTAACACATTATTAATGGTAATGCGCAGGCAAAGATCGGACAAGAGAAGAAGTTTGAAGCTGCACTACAACAGTTACGTGGCAAGGATACTGATATATCAGAAGAGGCATCAGAAATTCAGGTTGAAAAAAGATTCTACTTAAACGCGCGTACCCCCCCCTTCACTTCTCATTATTCTCAACCAACTTGTGTGCGTCTGGTGTATTATTATTATTATTATTATTATTATTATTATTACAGGATTATATTCAAATTACAAGCAGAAAATCCAACCTCGCAGATTTGTTCAAAAGAAAATATATGCGGTCCCTGATGGTTGGTTATACATCTCTCGATCCATATCACTTTGACATTTTAATTAATCTGTCTCTGTCAATCTCTGTCAATCGATCAACATTTTGCACATGCATTATTATGTGTGACTTTATTTATGGCTGATCTCGATCTCGATCTCGATCTCACATTATTATTATTATTATTGTATTGTTTTGTTTCCATCTGGAATTTTCGCAGATTGTAGTTGGGATGATGGCATTTCAACAACTTGGTGGAGTTAATGGAATCTGCTACTACATCGGCAGTATCTTCCAGTCCATAGGTTAAGTTACACATGAACTTTCAATCATATATATTTTTTTTAAATAGACATATACGTATAATATATGATGCATCAACAGAATCACTATGCCATGAAAGGAAAAGAAGATATGTCTAATCTCTGAACATTAATTTAAATCTTACATCATTAAACCCTAATTAAAATCACTGAAAATCAAATGCAGAGATCGATATTGTTCCATAATTTAATTTTATAAATCAACAACACAACATTGATCAAGAGTTATATACCAATTATTATGCTTGTAATTTGATTATAGAACCAAATTTATAATCACTACTGTCACCAATCTCCATTTTTGCAGGATTCTCTTCAACTATTGGCAGCATAACTTATTCTTCATTTCAGGTTCCATTCGACTTTATGTTTTTTTTGATGGGGTGTTAGATGTTAGTAGTTAGATGTTAGAGCATGGAGGACTTGAACCCGGGCACTTTGGCACCGGGTGGGAGTGCCTTTCCACTAGGTCACTTCACTTCGCCCTGTCCATTCGATTTTAATCATCTATAAATCAGCTAGGTGATAATGTGGAGGCCTTAAAATTTAGTTTTCTTTCTTTCTAAAATCACTCTGCTAGGTAGCAGTATGCTTATTGACAGCAACCAGGATGGATAACGCAGGGCGAAAGCCGTTTTTGCTGGTAGGTCGATTGAATAACACGCGTGTACCTAGTTCGATCGCACCGTTATACATTATATTGTCTTCCTATTATAAAAACGAGTTATTAATATGCCAACTGTGTGATATAATTGAAAGGTTTCGGCATCTGGACTGCTCATAGGGTGTATGCTAGTTGGAACTTCATTCTTCTTAAAGGTATATATATATATATATACCATATGAACAACACTATGCCTACCATTGAGTTGTTTTGTGTTGGTTGGCTATTTGCCTTTTTTTTCTTTGAATATATTCGCCATTCAAAAAAAAACTATGCCTACCATCATATATATATATATATATATATATATATATAATTGGTTCCTTATTTTTCATTAACCAATCAGAATCGAGATAACACATAACACAATAAGAAGCTTGTAACATTTGAACGCCCGTCTATATATATATATAGTCTCTGTATAGTTCTAATTCAGCCATTGTTGGATAACTCAATGACTCATACGATACAGGTTCACGATTATTCATCAACGTCAAGTGACGCCCTAGCAGTTATTGGCCTACTGGTAAATATATATTCTAATTCTATAGCTTATAACATATTCTTAGCTTTTGTGAAATTAAACTACACCGAAAATAGAATAGAGTATTTGTGACAGAGGGCAAGTGAGTAACAAAAAAGCGAAAAATAATGCTGCGTATGTCGCATACGACAGAGCATCCATGGCGTACTACCTGTCGCATAGGCTTAATGGCATCAGTGTCTTACGCGCCACAGTTATAATGTGCATAAGAAAATGACATATATACGACAGATTTCCCGTTAGTGTCATTAACCATGCCAATTATACAATGACATATAGGACATTGCATAAAACAATTTAGAAGTCGTAAAAGACATTTCGAACATGGCATAATACATTTCAAACATCATATATGTAAGACAAAAGTTAGTCGTTAGTAAGGAAACATATACCAATATGCTAGATTTGTATTTAAGGGGCAACACAAAAAACGTCTCTTAATGTAGCATTTTGTCGCTTAAGACCAATGTGACAAACAAAATGTCGCGTAATCTCTGTGACATGAGATTTTACGCGACGTCTCTGTTTACGTATGTCGCTTTCAAGTGGAACCGTTTTAGCGACATTGTAAATATTTGCCGTGTAAGTCTTATGTGACATCCGTGACTTAAATTGATAGACGACCCATAAAAGCTTTTACGCTACATGCATATAATTTGCCATATAATCAGATGTCGTCGCATGAGATCTATGCCACAAGCGTCAAATAAAATCCATAGCGTCGCGTAAGAAGTTTTATAGGACATCAATATTATAGCTATAAAGGCTTATGTTGTCCCATTAAATGACATTTTGTGTTGCTTATAAGGAATAAAGTTGTGTTATATAAGAAATCCATGTCGCAAAAAAGAGGATTTGTTGTCTCTTAAAAGCTATAGATTTGTGCTATACAAGAAGGTCATGTCGCATAAGAGTAGCAACTATGTTACTTAAAAGGTCAAAGGATGTGCTATATAAGAAAACTGTGTCGCATAAATGGGGAATGTGTGTCGCTTAAAGGCAAAAGGATTTGTGCCGTATAAGAGACGCATGTCGTATAAATTGACATGTACTGTACTTTAGACAGAATGCTGTCAACACAAATTTTAAAAATTCCAAAAAGGATACAAGTCAATGTTTAACCCTCACAACATCCAAAATACTTGGCACATGTTAATGTTTACCAGGACACATAAAACAAGTAGCATGTAGTTTTCCAAAAAGTAAACAAGTCAAGTTCAAATTCAGACATCAACAACATTCCCCAAACTAGTTCCCCTAATTCGGACTTCATCCATTGACGTTGCAGTTTTTCTACTCCTTAAATCAATGTGATCCTAGACGTATTAACTAGTAAAAAAATTTATATTATCGGTAAGACCGAGTCGAACCCAAAGGAGCAAGTTAGGCACATGTAGTATGTACGATTGTGATTCCGTTCGGCTATTCTAATTCAAATGGATGAAGGTGTGTATCTAAATCCCACTTGGCAAGTAATTAGAGATAAAAGATGGATAAAAGGAGTTTCGAGGGCTATTTCCCTCCATAGCAACTCAAATGATCAAATACAAGTAACTCATAGGATTGATCGATGATTTGCTTAATGACCTAGTATAAGACTCGAGGAAATCAACTTTTGTTGACATTTCCTCAAGCCTTAAGTCGTTGAAGGTGGAGTCGCACTCTTTTAAGATTACTGACTCACTTTAACTCACGATTTAATTCATAACTTTCGTTACAAATCAAATACAATGAATTAAATATTTAATCCTAGTCAGACATCCATATCCTAGAGTTCACTTTCATGACTAAGATATGGATCATTTTCTACATACTAAAACTATTCCCTAGGTTTAAGTTTTTGTTTAATTTATCACTTAGGCATTTTATCAAACACCTTATAGCATATCATTTTCATAGCACAAGAGAAAATGAAATCAATAATCATCCACATGGATTTCAATGCATAAACAATGATCATAGAGTGTCAAGGAGGGTCCTAGACCCTCAAAACACAAGAACTACTCACACATCAACATGATAACATGTTTTTAATACAAAAAAACAAAGGGGAGGAGAGATGAGTAGAGAAAACCCCATTAGAAAACTAGATGCATTCCTTGATCTATTCCCTCTTCTCCCAAAGCAATCCTTTTGTGATGTAGAGTCTTCCTTCACCATTTTCTCACACTTTTTCTCTCTAAAAATCCATCTTCATTTTTTTTGTCAAAACCCTCTCGTTCTATTTATAGCCCCAAACTGAAATTTATGGGTTTCAGGTGCCATCCGTTCGGTTGGGAGTGATCCAAGTCTCAACCAATCGGTTGGGACATGATGAGAACAAGAATAAGTGACTTGAGGTTCTGAACTGGTCGGTTGGAATCTCAACCGCTCGGTTCGGAGCATCCGAGAGCAATGTTTGACAATAGAGGTCAAACTCGACTTTTGCTAACCGGTCTGACTTCCTGGGGATTTTTCACTATTGTACAGACTGAATTTGGTATTGGCATACACTAGAGAGTTGTGGCCCTTCGAGTTCCAACAAGCTATGGATCAACCCATTTGGACACCATATGCGCTATGGGCATGCAAAATAAGCCGGAGAGGTCAATATGCCATGTTTTGCCCCGAAATCCCTATTTTGCACCGAAACTTTAATTTTTCATGCAATCTTGATCTTGAGGTTTTGAATTCGATGGGAAATCATCTTGTACCTGAAATGTGAAAGGCATGGTCAAATGACATCGAAAAACACCGGGAACGAATCAAAACCTTAATAAAATATGGCGAAGAATAAGAAAAAAATTCGACTTATCAACACTCCACACTTAATAAGCTTTGTTCATCCCAAACAAAGTATATGCACATGCCAAGAGTAGGCAAATGGCGAGAAGCTAGTGGCGCTATGTTTTGTCGCCCATTTTCTCCTCGTATTTATTTTAAGTCCTCAATCATTATTCCTAACTAAACTAACAAGAAAATTCAAAATGAAGAGTGCAAGCTATCTAGCTCATTCTCGTAGGCATTACGAGTGCATTTAGTGTATGCACCAAGCCTTTAAATCCCTAGGCTATCCTAGTGGATGAGTTATAGTCTCGTGAGAGTTTTCAGAAAAGGGAATACTCACAAATCCCAACTGCACTTATCCTATGATAATGCATGTAAGAGTGTTCAATCAAGGCAGCTAAAAACAAATTCCTTATCCCAAACCCACTACAATCATACTACCATCAACAGATCTTTCAAACCATTTAAGTATCTAAGAGATCGTGCATTCAAGATCATCAATACTAGAGTAATCAAATGTCTAATCTAATAATCTACTCATGTTCAAGGCAATATAAATTGAATCAAAGTTAGTAGTTTGCACAAAAAATGTCAATCTTTCACCTATGCTAGCTATGGCTAGTCTACGAGTTTGCGAGTTAGAACTCATTACCAAGTATTAGGTGCTTTAGCCATAATCCATAAGGGAAGAAGAGTTTGACTATAAGAGTTCTAGAAAAACAACCATAGACCAAAGGAAAGCTTTCGTGCAAGCACAAGGGTCGTTCAAGTGTTTGACCAACTAGCACACAATATAAGTGATGAATCCCGCACAAATAGAGTGGTGGAAGAACATATACTCAAGTTTTAAGTGCTTTTAATTTTTTTATATTTTTTTTCAAATGGCCATTGGCCTATAAATACTTTCGATGGGGAACTTTTCTTTCTAACCCCCGTCATTTGTATATTTTTGAAGAAAAACTTCTCTATCACTTTGAGAAAGTTTTTAGTCGGGATTTTATCCTCTTTGACCATGATTTTTTTTTGATGGGGCCTATTTTTCGCCCTCTTTTGACTCTACACTTAAAACTTGATAATATGTTCAAAGAGTGTATGGAATGCACGGGAAACAATCACAAGCAAGACACTAAATTAGAAAACTCAGCACTGATATTCATCACAAGAATTCACATTCAAAGGACTAAGTCGATTCTAAATTCAAGATCAAGTAGTAATGAAAAGTAGGCTAGATGTGATATAATGTAATTTAGAATTGATGATCACAAGCCTTAAATGGAGAAAACACTCATGAGATTAGGATAGAAACATGAATGAAAGTGTCCATTCAAAAAAGATAGGCATGACATGATATGAGTGAACTATGCGATTACCCACTCAACACTTAAAATATAGCTTAGTCCCTAAGCGCAAACAATGAAGAAAATGAGATAAAGGCGCGTAGGAACTCTCCTCGTTTGTAGACGTGCCCCACCAATAATGAAGACGTCATTGTGCTAAGCTTGATCATACATGATGGAAATAACTTCATTGATGACAAGAACACATGAGAGGTTAAAAGCAACAAGTGATAGACAAGGTAATACAAAACTCAAGTATCAGAAGGAAAGCATCACAAGTCACAAAATAACATCATGGCATAAGGTTAATAGAGTTCAAATAAGGAAGGTAAACCACATCTTTCAAACTGTGCACAAGGTGTCTTAAGTACCCAAAATGTGTAACTAGAGTCCTAACATGGTATACAAATAGTTCCAATCTACCAAACTTAAATAAGGCACATGGACACTAAGCGGCGACATCATCATTTATAGAGAAATAAAGGGAGGTGGAGGAATTTGGGCCCACTAATCATAAATTTTACACTCCAAACTTAGAGCCTAAGCCACTCAAAATCATGTCAAACACTCAAACATGAAAAGCATGAATGAACAACTTACAAACCGGGTTACCTCCCTTGAGGGCCTATTTTTCAAGACGTAGTAAAGCGCCCCATAGAATCACTCGTGAGAAGTCCTTTGCTAGGATCCCTTCTCAGGGGGCCTTGGACATTTGGGGTGTCAATCCACCTTCAAATCCCATTTGAATTTTCTTCCATCAAGCCTACAATGGACTTTTAAATAGATGTTTGACCCCTTTAAGAATGTAGATCCATTTACAATTAAGGGGTCATGGGAGCTCAATCTTGCAAAATAAGGCACAAAGCTCAAAAACTTATCTCGAGACGTCGTGGTGAAGAAGAGGTCTTTAAAACTTGTCTCGAGCTTGATGGCACCCCTTGCTTGAGTTTTTCAATTATGTCCTTGGGTGCCCAATCCTCGATCTCCCTCTTTAAACTTGTGTCTTCTTGCGTGCAATGTTGCTCTCTAGTTGCGTCCATGTAAACCTCAACAGAGTCTTCATACCCTTGAAATCCTTTTTGCTCCATATGCTCTTCCTCTATCTTATCCTCAACGGGTTCACATTTAAGCTCACTTATAGCGGGAGGGAAGAGTTCTTCTTCATCAACAAAAGATATTTCTTTTATGTATGAGGCACATCATCATTGAAGAATTTCTCGTTGGAGAGCCAAGGCGTTAATGCCAATGGAATGGTGAACTCTTGTGTGTTCTCATCCATATACCTCACCATATGCAGTGATATAAGCGGCCTTGTCCTTTGAGAGAGCGTGCTTTCAGCTCTATGGCTAAAAGGAACCTTTCAAGTGTGATGGTTTGTTCTACCTGCAGCATTTCACACTTCGTTCATTTTTTGACCCCAGCCTATAAAAAATAACACTGAAAACAAATCAATTCTATTCATAATACTATAACTGCAATGTAACTTAACCAAAAACCATATAGAATTGCATTCCTTGAACTTTTGGTTTCCTGAAATAACCAGCCAACGCCATTGCTCTTTGCGATCAACAAACATCAAAGGCAGTTCAGCACCATACTTCATAGTGTTTGTGTAACCCAACTATCAAGTTCAACCAACACGTACACCCTTGACTCTACACATAAGTTATCATATATGACATATACTTACTCTCACGTAACTTAAGTTACGTCGCATACGCTTCTATATACTACACATTTACTCTCATATATGACGTAAGTTGCCTCGCATTTGTTGTGGTAAACAACAATTTTACATGGTTTGCCCCATGTGATGTTTCATGCCATGGTAACAAAGCGACATGCACAAAAAATGTCACAATAATGGTCTTCTGGCGTAATGTAAGTGTTGCACAGGACTAAACCTACATATAAAATATTAGCTGATC
Source organism: Rhodiola kirilowii (assembly GCA_033675215.1). Classification (NCBI taxonomy): domain Eukaryota; kingdom Viridiplantae; phylum Streptophyta; class Magnoliopsida; order Saxifragales; family Crassulaceae; genus Rhodiola; species Rhodiola kirilowii. The sequence goes on from CM066199.1 coordinate 1,294,361, forward strand.
ATATTGTCCTGGATCAAATATATACATATTTCAATTCAGCTCACGAAAAAGAATTAATGGATAAAAAGTTATTGTCTTTTCTTTCTTATTAAATGTACTGAATATACTAGTCATTTTGAGCAGGTATACGGAGGTTCCTTTGCTGCTGGAATGGCAGCCATACCTTGGATGCTAATTTCAGAGGTTACAAATATTGGTCTGCTATCAGAATCTCAGTGTAAGAAATCAGCAATTCTAACTAAATTCTAATACAAATACAGATGTTCCCGATTAATGTGAAAGGAGTAGCCGGTAGCCTCGCGACGCTCGTCAGCTGGATTGGTGCTTGGACTGTTTCTTACACATTCAATTATCTGATAATATGGAGTTCTTACGGTAAGTTTAATGATATAATTTGAAAAATGAAATGATTTGTGCAAATTATTTCCTAAATTCCTATTAGAATAAGAAGTTAAAATTATAAATTTTAAAATAATAAGGCCAATGGTTTTCGTGCCTTTTCATTCATCAAAAGGGTATATATATAAGAGTATTAGGAAAAGGATCAGGTACAAAGTTGATATTTTGATACAAAATACAAACTAATCATAGCCCTTGATCTTGTGATTGAATGGATGAGATTAAATCTTGATTTTTTGGTTTTTTGTGTGTGTGACGAATTATAAAATAAACTAGACGAATTATGTCGTCTTTTTATTTTTCGGCTCGAATTTTGACGAATTATAAAATAAACTGATGAATTATAAAATGATTTTGACAGATTTTGTATTTTGTACCAAAAATTTACTTTGCACCAGATCTAGCCTCAAGGGTATTAATTAAATAAATAATAATTACAATATAATATCCTACGATATATCCTATGAGCCATCATCAACATGTTCACGTACAAAATGATAATCAATCTTGATGTGCTTGGAGAGCTGATGAAAATGCGGATTGGCAAACATGTATGTAGCAATCAGGTTGTCACACATAAGGATGGGCAAAGGCGAAGAGGAAACTGAAGCTCCTGAAGAAGCTACTGCAACCATATAAGTTCTATCGCAACAAAGGCAATGACCCTATTCTAGCCTCAGAGCTGGACTTAGCCGAAACATGCTGCTTCTTAGACGACCATCTAATAAGATTACCACCATAATAAATCACAAAACCATGTTGTGAGCGACAATCATCACCATCAAATGCTCAACCCGCATCAGAGTAGGCAACAAGACGATGATCAGTGCAAGAGCGGAGCATAAGACCCGAATCAATAGTATCCTTCAGGTACCAAAGAATGCGCTTAACAGCACACCAATGAATAATATCGGTGGGATTATGCATAAACTGACATACTCGATTGACTGCATAAGAGTTCTCAGGGCGAGTAATGGTGACATATTGCAGAGCACTAACCATGCTTCTATAAAGAAATAGATCATCAATAAGATCACCAGACTGAGTGAGATGGGAGGCTGGCTAAGCAGGAGAGGCAACAAGCTTAGCATCAGCCATGTTGCTACGATGCAGGAGATCTCGTATATAATTCCGCTGAGATAGAACAACACTAGATCTATGATGAACCAGCTCAATGCCCAAAAAATTATGCAGGAGACCAAGATCACACAGGGCGAAAGTGGCGTTAAGGAGACTGATAAACTGAGATATAATAGCATCTTAAGAGCCAATAATAATCAAATCATCAACATAGACAAAGAGATAGAGAACAAGCTTCCCTAAATGGCGAATAAATAGAGGGGTATCAGACTTGCAAGCAACAAAGCCATGATGTAGAAGTAATAGCCGTAGCTTAATGAATCAAGTACGTGGGGCCTGGTTGACCTCTTAGAGAGCATTCTGCAGAAGATAGACATGAGATGACCGAGACTGATCGACGAAGTCAGATGGTTGCATAATAAAAATCTTTTCTAGAAAGATTCCCATCAGAAAGGCATTGTTGATGTCAAACTAATGCAGAGACCAGTAGAGCGAGAGAGAGCAATATCAAGAATAATCCAAATAGTGGCCGACTTCACCACCGGATTAAAAGTAGCAACATAGTCAACTCCTTCCTCTTGATTGAACCCCCTTGCAACCAAGCGAGCTTTGTAATGCTCAATAGATCTATCTACCTTGCGCTTGATTCGATAAACACGCTTTATAACCAATAATGTTAGCATTACATGGATGCGTGACAAGTGTCCACATTCAATTACGCAAGAGAGCATCATATTCAACCTGCATTACATTTTGCCATTTGGGAGATTTAGAGGGTTGAGAGGAGGTGTTGTGTTCAATGTAAAGATCAGTAGTGGTAGGTAAGGAATGTTAGTGGAGCTGAGGCCTTTGGGTTTGAGGTTGTTAGTTGTTGAGCGAGTGACCTTAGTATGCTGGCTAGTGTCGACTACACAAAAATATGAAGGAAAAATAGGAGTAAAAGTAGGAAATGAAGAAGAGGAAGGTAAACCTAATTGTTTCGGTAAAGAATGAGCAGGCGCACAACCCAAAGGAGACGTTGAGAGTGGCTTGCTGGGGACGACATGAGAAGGTGGCGTGGCCACAGGGGATGGAACTGGTAGCGAGTCAGGTAAGGTATAAGGTGCAGAAAAAGAGGAGGACGGTGGGAGGCTATGGTGGATAGGTTATAGACCGTGAAGATGAGGGCCAAAATTATTGGGGTGTAGCATCCATAGGAGCGGGTATATAGGCAGACAGTCGGGGGCTGGTTGCAAGCTATAGCAGGGATAAGGATAGTGAGAGTGGCGAGGGGAAGTAGAGGGTGAGGTTGGGCTAGCATGTTCGAGATATGAAGGTTAACTTATCAAAAAAGACATGGCGAGTGATATAGACACGGTTGGACACATGAAGACATAAGTATCCCTTATGAAGATCGAGAGCTATACCCCACAAAGATACAAGGAGAAAATCGGAACTCAAGCTTGCTAGACGTGTATGGTCTAAGGAAGGATAACAAAGGCTCCCAAAACACTTAGGAAAATTATAGTTAGGATATTTATGGTAGACAGACTCAAAAGGTGACTTATGGTCAAGGGTAGCTAAAAGAGTGGCTACGGAGATAGACTGATGTGTGGAATCCATGTTCTTAAAAGGAAGAGAGAAGGCGAGCCCGAGACAGTAGGGAGAGATTATTTTCGACAATAGTATGATGACGACACTTCGCAGCCCTATTTTGGGACTACGTGTGGGGATAAGAGACACGCTGATCAATACCCTATGATTGTGGATAGGTAGAAATAGATCATATTCACCATCCCAATCTGATTCAAACTGCATGATTCTAGTATTAAATTAATTAAGTCGTTTCAACCATCTTTTGGAAAAGTTGGTAATGGAGAACCAATGACTTTTAGGAGAGAAAATAGATCCAAACAAATTTGTTGCAATCATCAACAAAAGTTACGAAATATGGATTGTCATTAACATAAGGAGTTGGAGCTCGTCCCCTAACATCTGAGTAAACTAAAGCAAAAGGAAGACACTACGTTCATTTAGGCTAGAGAGATGAAGTCGATGACTCTTCCAAAGTTGGCATGACTCACAAACACTTTTAAAACGGTTCAAAGATACTAGTAAATAAAAACGAGAAATAAGATGCATAAGACAAGACTAATGGGGATGACCAAGACACTCATGCCAAGTTTGAAGGTCAGTTTTGGCTCCCAGAAAGATACAGGATAGGGTAGTGGGTTTTGGTTTAGGCGGTGGATGGAGGTGGTAGAGGTCATTGTCAGTGATTCCTTTGAGTAGTGTCCGCCCTACAAATCCTTCACAAGACAGTAAGTAGGAAAAAAATATCATATAAATATTGTTGTCAGCTGTATGTAAGTTGAGAAACCCTTAATAGGGTTTTACTAAATTCAGGAACACATAAAATATTGTGTAGTTGAAAAGGCTTATGTAAGGAAGGCGAAAAAAATCAACTCAAATGCGTAATAGGAAGTGACATACCATTGCCGACCTGCAAGTTGTTATTACCAGAGTAGTCGGACTGAATTGCTGGATTGTTGAAATCAGCAGTCATATGATTCGTGACACCTAAATCAAAAAACCAAGCTGGATCACTCATCGCCGAATGCAGGAGCGGGGCAGATGTAGTAAATGTATGATGGGGACCACTGGATTGATGTTACAGCCTAGACTTATTATCGTAAGGGTTGGACTGACCTCGAGAGGGTCACTGCTGGGTGTCCGGGTAGTCTGTGGTGTTGTGTTGCTACCAACAATTTAGGGCTTCATGCCCCTATTTTTGACATATTTGGCAGGCCTGCTTTGGGGGAGACAAACTATCAGCAGGTATCACCGAGGAACGAGACGAACCTCGAAGTGATGAAGGATTCAGGATCGTAGGCAGTGAGGGCAGATTTGAAAGAATGACGCCATAGAGAGCAATTTGTACGTTCAGAATGGAATTGAAGTTTAGGAAGCTTGAGGGTCGTTGGCTTGTCTGAGGATGCCAGAGAAAGAATAGCTGATGTGGTGGTTGAGGAGGCGGAGACGTCTTCAGTGGCCATGGTGGCTGAGATCGGTGACGGAAGCAAAAAAAAAAGGTTAGGGTGGATCGACGTTTAGTCTGATACCATGTAATTTTTTGAATAATAAGGCTAATGATTTTCGTGCCTTTTCATTCATAAAATATGATAGGTATACAAAGAGTATTAATTAAATATATAATAATTACAATATAATATCCTAAGATATATGACACGTGCTAATAAGAAATTCGAATTGCATTTTTCGGCGCATTGAACAAATTAACAGGCTGATTTGTTGTAAAGACATAGCAAAGAATTCTCTGGCTTCAGAGACTACAAGTGTAATAAGCGCATCCTTCAAGAAAAGGATCACCCTAAGATGATCATATCATGGCTATTGACACAACAAATCAAGTCATTGACAACCACCGTTGAAGGATTCCTCGAAAAGTTAAGGATTACTAATTTAGAAATTAGATGGATTTAATCTTATACATACGTGAAGAACGTAAGTAAAGAAGAAATATGAGTTCGTCTTTGTTTTACTGCTTAGGAGCCCATCGTCTTTCTTTTACATGCAACACATCCACTTGCCTGCAAAATATTCATTAGCTTAACTTGAAAGGAGGGTCGTCTTGAATATTATTTTTTTTCTTTTTAATTTTCAGGTACATTTCTTCTTTATGCTGCAGTAAATGCTCTAGCTATTTTGTTCATTGTGACTATGGTACCTGAAACTAGTGGCAAAAGTTTAGAAGCCATTCAGGCCGCCCTCAACATATAAAAAAAACCGCCTTTCGAAATGGATGGGAATGGGAAGCTATAATATGTGTATTGAACAATGTCTCAAGTGATCGCCAACTTCCTTTTGCGGCCATATTATGGGCCCATCAAAAGTGGTCTCAGGTGGTTATAGTCGCTAATATTAAAATGCATCCGAGGATCAATCACATTCAAGATTATGAATCTCGCTATTGTAATATACACACAATAACTGAAAAGGATATTCAACATATTCATGAACGAAAAGTATGCTTTATGGTTTTAGATGCTTGCCTGGATAGTCAAAGTTTTGTATTCATGTACTTTCTCCAATGCGTCATCGCTTAACGAGTGGTAGAATGAATCCTTAAAAGGATATCATACTTCACCAGATCAACATCATTACAAAACATTGTACTTAACAAACAGTGTAATAAGCAGCAACATCTAAGATTTAAGGAAACCAAAAGTGGCTGTTAGTGTATACCTGGTGAACAAGGACTACGCGCTGATCATGGAGCTGCCCTATAATCATATTGCACACACTGTCATCTTTCCAGCAGAGGCAGTCCCTCCAGCGACTCATGTAATCAAACATCGTCAAAAACCACCTTATAATGAAAATTCACTTCTATAATATCGAATATAAGCACACTTCTCAACATAAATAGGATAAGATTAGTTAAATTCAGTACAGTGTTGAGACTTCCTATGAAACTTTTTGCACACAAATTAATTTCTCTTCTAGTAAAACTGAACCACTAGAAGTACTGCAAGGACTGCAAAAGAAAAATTGAATTGATCTATCTCACTACTACCAGCTCAACCTCATGGATGCAGAACTGAATAAGTGGTAGAAAAGTTGTTAAGTGTTGGTCATGTTTGGGAAAGAAAGAAAAAAAGACAAATCAGAAAAAAAATATATATGTAGTCATCTCCAACCAAACTAAAAAAAGCTGAGCTGAGAACAGAAGAACTTTAGACTTTTTTCATGAATTTTAGGGATTTGTTGTAGAACTTTAGATTCCTGCGCAACAGTGGACTTCACTACTGTAGGGTTAAGTATAGAACTTTCATCAAAGATTACACTTCTGCTAAGTATAACTCTCTTCTCAGATGATAACCAAATTCGATATCCCTTAACTCATCTCCGAAACCAACACATATACCCTTCTTAGCTCTTGGTTCTAGTTTCCTCACTAACATGATAGTAGATAGTGCAACCAAAAACTCTCAGCAAAGAATAATCTGCAGGCTTACCAGACCACACCTCATAGGGTGTCTTCCCGCCAATACCTGTGTGAGGTCCACGGTTAATTAGATAGCACGCCGTGCTTACAGCCTCTGCCCAGAATCTCCTAGGTAACCTAGCATTAGAGAGCATGCACCGCGCTCTCTCCAACAAAATCCGGTTCATACGTTCTGCCACCCCATTTTGCTGCAGCGTGTCTCTCACAGTGTGATGCCGCGCAATCCCCTCAGTCTTGCAGAACTCATTGAACTTAGCTGAACAAAATTCCAGCCCGTTAAGTTATCAGTTCGAAGCCTTTTGATCTTCTTCCCGATTTGATTTTCCACTAAAGTTTTTGATGAGACGTATTTATACGATTCATCGAGTCAACAAAACCCACCAAATACGACTTTTGAACATACAAACATGTGCTTGTTAATGTAGTTTTGCATTTCAGGCAATTTTGGAGTCTAAAGAGGAATATCGGCTAAAAGGAGCTTGTTGAAGATGTTTTGATCGTAGACCTTTGTGGCGTATTTTGGACATACAGATCTCATATGATCTCCGATTTGGTTGATTCAAAGCTTGGTGGAAAGCTAACTCAAAGGGCTACAACTCTTCAGTTTAAGCCAATACCAAAATCGGTCCCAACCGGTCATGTGAAGCTTCTAACCGGCCGGTTAAGAAATGTGCCTCAAACGTCCAATTTCTCTGAGGTTTTTAACCGGCCAGCCATGCCAAAATCAGCCCTAACCGGCCATGTGAAGATTCTAACCGGCCGATTAAGAAAAGTGCCCCGAAAGTCATATTTTGCTGAGTTTTTGAACCGGCCATCCATACCAAAAATCAGATTTCTCCCCTTTTGCAAAGTGAACCAAAAGACATCCTCCTCCCATGTTCTTTCATCCAAAAGCATTGAGATCCCTCTCCCATCACACACACACGATGGGCACACAAGAGAAGAACACATGTGGAGATAAAGAAATGGAAATGGGTTTCACTTTTCATGGTTTTTAAATGAAGAACAAAGAAGAACACACAAGACAACACATGCATAACCCATCCCTACTCATGCATATATCAATGAAGAACAAAGAATCATGGGCAAAAGTGGCACAAGTGGGTTTAGGGTTTAGGGTTTTTGGTTGCACTATCTACTATCACCAAAAGAACAACACGATGCCCCAGAATCAAGAATCCACACATCCTTGTAGTGTGGTTGTTCATTGGCAAGCAAAGCCAAATCTTCTTCAGATTTGACATCATGTTCTGCAACAGCAGCATAACCCTCACCCTGCTGCTTCTGCTTCTCAGGGCACTCGTTCTTCCAGTGTCCTTTCTCCTCAGATATCGTTAGCTGTAGAACCAGTAAATTTGAACTATCTGTAGTTCGACTTCCTCCTATTCAGCTTTCCATGTTTGTTACTCTCGGTAACAGTTAACCCTTATGCCTAATTTTCCACAGCAGAACCAGAAACTTTATGACGGACTTCTCAGGTGTGAAGGGCTGACCTGACATCTTCCAGCGACAAACTATCTTTCCCAGTGATAAACGATTCCACAAAATTCTCGTACGACATGGGCAAAGAAACCAACAGAATTAAGGCAGCATCCTCATCATCAACCTTAACATCAATATTACGCAGATCCAATAATATCGAATTCAACTGATCAAGGTGATCTCTAAGAGGTGTACCTTCCTGCATCCGCAGACTGAACAGACGTTGCTTCAAAAGCAAGTTGTTGGTTAAAGATTTTGTCATATAAAGACTTTCCAGCGGCAGTATCTTCATCAGCGATTTCAGTGATGACATCATCAGCCAGACACAGCATGATTGTTGAATGAGCCTTCTCCTCCAAGCTATTCAACTCTTCGTCATTGGCATCCGCTTTCTTTTTCCCAGACAACGGCGCCCACAGACCCTGTTGCTTCAGCGGAGCTCGCATCTTGATCTGCCATAACCCAAAGCTGTTCCTCCCGTTAAATTTGCCGATCTTCACGTTCATGGCAGCCATCTTTGATGTCGAAATCACAAATCCTAGCAGCAGAGGCAAAATCCAGCTCTGATACCAGTTTGTTGTGACACAAGTGATTCGACAACAAAGATGTAGAACGAATAATAAGAAACGACACAGGAAATTTAATGTGGTTCACCAACAGTGTGTTGGCTACGTCCACAGGCAAGAAGAGGCAGCTTTGTATTCTGATTTGAGAGTATGTGTTTACAGCTTGACTAGTAGGGTTTATATAGTTATTATAGAAAACCCTAACCCTAGCTAATAATGGGTCAAAGCTCACTTCAGATTCAAGGTAGCCCAACAGGTGTCTAGAACTCTTTTTGGGTCTAAATAAAAGTAGTTAGAACAAGCCTGATATGTAATCTACGCAGGTAACTACTTGATGTATTTAATTGTTTTAATTATGCGAACATTGTGTTTATCTTGTTTAAAACAATTAAATATTGTTTAGAGCAGTCAAATATAAGAGGCATGCAGATTCAATGATGAAATGGTATTGCTTCAACCAGTGAACTATAATGGATGTGAACAAATAAAGGTGTCCGATGTGACTTGTAATTTAATGGACGGAAAATTATACGAGACGATAAATTTGAGTATAAACTGAAAAAAAAGGGGAAAAACTAGAAAAAAACGTAGTCAAGACATATTCAGCCCAATCGCTAATTTCGTCAGCCCAATAGTTTAGAAGCCATCAGCCCAATCCTAATTTCGTCAGCCCAATCTGGCCCACGAGCAATCTGATTTTCCGCAGATTAACGATCTCTCAATTTTAGTCGGCAATCGGAGGAGTACCAAATTACGGTCCGGTCATTGAGTCAACCAACCTCTGGCCTCTGCAGCGTTTCCTCGTTCTATCAAATCACTTCACTCTGAGCTTCGTTAAGGTAATTGTTATGTGTTGGTCTCTAGGGCTTAGTGTGATTGATTAGTTTTTGTACTGAGATCAAGTTTCCAAATTGCATGGTGGGTCTTGCGTCAAAATGGCGTCTCTGAAATGGGTTGGAGTTGCATTTCAGTTTAAACTGGTTGTTGGGTTGTTGATGGTTTTCACAGTAGCACTTCAAGTATAAGCTAAAAGGGTTTTATTGTTTGTTTGAATTTCAATGCAGCTGAAAATCATGAAGTTATTTTAGTCATAATACAGTTTTTTTTAATTATATAATCTTGCTTATGTTATTTGGTAGGATTTTGGAGTAAGCCGTATATGGGGTCTAACAATGGATTGGTGATTGCAAATGGGAAGCAGCCTGTTTTTTTTTCCTTTGGGATGATATCTGATGTGCAGTATGCCCATATTCCTGATGGTCGCTCGTTCATTGGCGTTCCTCGTTATTATCGGCATAGCATTCTTGTTTTACAAAGGGCAGTTTGCAAATGGAATGAGCATCAGAGTCTGAAATTTGTCATTAATTTTGGAGATATAGTGGATGGGTTTTGCCCGAAAGATCAGTCTTTGAAATCTGTTCAGAAGGTTATTAATGAGTTTGAGAAATTCGATGGACCCTCATATCACATGATCGGCAATCACTGTCTTTACAATCTTTCCCGTGACAATTTGCTTCCTCAGTTGAAAATTCGAGGTTCGGAGGGTTGTGCGTACTATGATTTTTCTCCAAGTCCAGGGTACAGGATTGTGGTTTTGGATGGATATGATGTCAGCGCAATCGGTTGGCATAAAGATCATCCCAATTCGTTGAAGGCCCTGCAGTTTCTTAATGAGAAAAACCCAAATTCAGATAAAAACAGTCCCGAGGGGCTTCTCGGACCGGATAGAAGATTTCTCATGTTCAATGGAGCTGTCGGGACACAACAGTTGGAATGGTTGGATGGTATCCTTCAAGATGCGACAAAACTAAATCAGAAAGTGTTGGTTTGTTGCCATATACCTCTAGATCCTGGAGCAACATCCTGGGAAGCCCTGCTATGGAATTACGAACGAAGTAATGTGTGTTATACACAAGTACGGCGTTGTGAAGGTTTGCTTGGCAGGGCATGATCATAAAGGTGGGCACTCGATTGACTCCCACGGGATTCACCTTCGAGTGTTTGAAGCTGATTTAGAATGCCCACCCGATACAGATGCGTTCGGGTATATTGATGTTTTCGAAAATAGCCTAACTCTTGTCGGCACTGATCGAATGTGCAGCACGGAAATGGTTTTCAACACATGAAAAGAATAATCCTGTGCAAGTGAGAGGGTACTTTAGATGTGTTTACAGTTTACACTATCACTCGCCTTAGCGATGTAAAACATCACTCAGTTGATATTGTGTTGCACAATCAAGGGGAATATGCAACTCGCATCTTTTAATATCCTCTAGACTATATCAACGTGTACAACTTGAGAATTATCTTTTGTGACTTCCGATCTGCAAAAGGCCACATTTACGTTTGGCAAACCATACTAGTTACTATTCCTGAGCCTGTGCTGGGATTACCAAAAATAAATAATTGATGCATTAAATAAAGTTTGTCCTTTGGCTTCCAGTGATCATCTTGCAAAATGGTCGTTTGGTATTGATTTTATACGCTTTTTGTTTCATAGATCACTATGCAGGAGATGTTCTCGTTCTGACTGGAGACAGATCATTGCAGCTAATAGCATTATACTTGATCTACCTCTTCATCCACTGTAAGTATATATTTTGCAATATCGACCAACTTAGAAATTTATTTTCTTTTTTACTGAACTGCTGATTCTGTACCTGGGTTCAGAGGATCAAAAAACCTTAGTTTTGGGGATTTCCTTGTGCAGAAAATTCTGGTATACGAGTCCCAAGATGACGAAGGACAATACACTTTCAGATGATTATAGTGGTTATGTTTATGACCCTTCTCGGATGCCAATCAAATCAAATTTGCGACGAACTCGACACCGCAAGGTCACTTTCAATGAGCCTATTCGTGCTTCGGCTCGATCATGCCCTAAGAAAAAAGATATTGCCTTTGTAATTTTGGTTTTGTTTTGTCAGTCTTTTATCGAATAAAATAATTTTTCCAAAAAAAAATTGTGCAGAAAATACTCTTTTTCCTTAATGAATTAGTTCATGATTCGTTTCTTTCTTTTCTCGAACACTTACTATGATTTCTGTTCCTTTTGCAGGGTAAAATGTTATCGACAAGGATGCTCCTGATTTCACAAACATCCATTACTTTGAGTTTTCATTTCCAAACAAATATCTGAATCTTTGAAGTACTGCATGCTGAATGTCTTAAGCTTTATGTATTTCCGATGTGACTTTAATTTTTTTTATAAAAGTTACTACCCGACCCCCTCAATCTGATACAATGAGTGTTTCTCGCTGAAGCTTCATATTTGACGCTAACCCTCTGTGATTTCCAATGCCGTCTTTTTGACAGATTCTGTGTGATTTAGAGTCTCTATGAAGTTGTTCCGTAAAGCTCATCTGATAGCTTGATTATATACTATTAGGATTTGATGAGAAAATAAAAAATATCTTTCTTTCAACTTTTTCCTGGGACAATCCAGTTGACTCGATTGTCGTCGTTGCGAATGGAACGTTTGAAATTCGATCAAAAAATTTGAATCATGACGGCTCCGGACATTGCTGCAATCATTGAGAGCACCAAGGAGATCGATCGGCTGCAGGATAAGCTGAAAGATGTTATTATTGAGATCAATACGTTGCATAAGAAGCTTCAAACTAGTGAGTTGTGAATTTCATCATTTTTAAGTTTTGGATTTTGTTGCTGTTGTGTATGTATGATTTGGTAGCTATTTGTGTGTGCTTGTTGATCTCGTGGTGACATTAAATGCTCGAACTTATTTTTGGAAGTGGATTGAGTTTGTGTATTTTGGTGGAATATGGATTTGGAATGTGATGTAGACTGTAGTGGTTCAGTTATTTTGTTGATTGATCTTTTGTAGCAATTGGATCATAAGATTGCTGGATTGATGATTTTTATATTACTGTGGCTTGAGGGTTAGGAAAGTGATTTAATTTGTGGCTACATGTCCATATTTGTGAGTAGTGACTAGTGAATGATACACGTTGATTATCTAATTATATCTATTGGTGGAGGCTATGCTTTTCAGTTTGTGTTTGGTGGTTTATTTGGCTCCAACTGTTCAAGAAGTATGTTATAATGCATGCTTGATGGAACTTGTAACAGATAGTTTGACAACTTGAGTGACAATTTTATCATGTAGAGTGGCTTGCATAGTCACATGTGACCAGAAAACAATTGCAGCAGTCTTCATGATCTATGCATTCTGTTTTATTTAGTTCATGTCATACGTTTGATCCGTGATTGCTTGTTGTATTTAATTATTTGACTTCTTATTTTTGTCAGAGATTTCGTTTAATATGTTACATAAAAACTATGAAATCATACATGTAGTGACAATTTCCTGCTCTGTCAAAATAATGACCTACTTGATTCTTCGCAGATCCTAAGGTGGTTGAGAAGCCTGGTGATACTTCTTTGTCCAGACTTAGATACTTGTACACTCAGGGGAAGGAGCTTTCTGAAAACGAAGAGAAGTAAGTATCGAGTAAATATTTATTATTGCCATCTTTTAAGGGGCTGGCAATCATGGTGATGCGTTCAGCTAAAACCATATTTGAGGCATGAGTTCGCATTTGATTATTCTATTCATTTGTATGGCCATAAATCATATGTGATAGACAGTTTGAGTGCTCTACTGTTCGGTGATCCCACAATTCATTCCATTTGGGAATGCAGTGTTTCAAATCAATTGTTAAAGCAGTTGGATGCGCTGCTACCTTCTGGATCTTCATGGCTACACAAGAAGAGGATAGGTTTGTTTTCTGGTTTTATGGCATCCAAACGTTCTTCTGCGAGCTTACATCTTATAGTCACAAATCTTAAAAATACTTCCATTTAAGAACATTCCCGCTGTTATTTTTGATTCCTCTCTCCAAAATCTCTTCATAATTTGTTGAATACACTTTGTTTCTCTTGGTAAATCAACTTTCAGCAGCTGCAGAAGGCAATGACCAAAAAAAGAAACGAATGAAGTCTGATTCTGATATTCCAAAACTGTCGACTTCCATGCACAACCATCTTGACAGTTGTATTAATCTAAAAGGGGAAGAGGTGTGTGAAAAATTCACGCAATTTTTGCAATTTGTATGTGATTTTTTTATTCTAGCAACTATCTCTTGTAAGAACATGATGCATGGTATGGTCATGTGCAAACCAAACAATCATCCCACCTTAACAAATTGGACAAACATAATTGAGATAGTAGTTAGCACCCTAATTTTCACTTTTGGTCCATTTGTCGATTCAGGTAGCAGCTAGGGTGCGAGTAGAAGGGGACAAAGAAGAGTGGCTTGTCGTGAAAGTATAAAACTTTGACAGGGAAACACGGGTGTAAGGACTATTTACTTTCTGTTTTGATGAAACATGATGTGATAAAATAAATACTTGCATGCACTGCTTTGTTGGTTACTCGCTTTTTAATAGCTGATCACAAATTTCAATTCTCAGATTTGAAGTAGTTGATGAGGAACCAGCAGAGGATGTATATTCGTTATAACTGTTTGCCTGCTTAATTGATACGGTTGAGATCCGTTCAACGGTTAGGTTGTAAAAATAATGTACTGTAGATTATACAAAACAATGACACATCTTTTAAATTGTTAACATAACAGCTCTTATTTGTGCAGTTATTTATTGGAATTTGACGATGATGCAGAAGAAGATGGTTCATTACCTAAAAGAGCGGTGGCCTTTCACAGGGTTGTAGCCTTTCCTGAAGGACATCGGCAGTGAGGATTTAAGTTGTTATAGCTTACGTGTTATAGATAGTGTGCAATATAACGAATCAGACACCCTCCCGTGTTTTATATATTGATATGCAACATAGCATGTAGGCGATCATATATATTTTAGGAAATTTATCAATGTGCACCAATGAGTCTCCAAAAGAGCATTTAGTTCATTCCAATCATGCAAACAATCTTTGATTGCCGTTTCTTGCAACAGTTAAATATTTCAGGTGATGTAATGTACTAAACATTTCATGCCGTCATAGTTTTTGCTGCCCTTGGCATGCTTGGGCGAAAGGAATAGGTGGGTCTGAGTATGACCCATTTAATATTCGAGTAGCAAGCCACTTATTTGCAGCTTCTGTGTAGTGTACACCATCCCAACTGATGATTGAGGATGGATTGGCACAAGGCTCACCGTAGATTTCGGTACCATTCACAACATCTCTATTTGCGCACCTGACTCTGATATCATCTTTAAAGTACCCACAACATATTTCGGCTGGGGCACCAAATCCTGCAATATAAAAATTCTGCGACTCAGAGGTCTGTTTCCCTGTTTCCTATCTGCTAATCATGGTCACAGTATAATAACCTTCTTTCAGATTATCGTATTACCTTGATTGGCAGCATCACTTATAAGTCCATACTTTGCTGCATAGACATCAACATATGTTAGCACTGCATCTGACAGCTCAATTCTTAGATCCAATATTGTATCTTTCAGCTGTTTGTTGAACTCATGAGCCACTTCATTTTCGTCTCTGATGCACCCATTCTCGTCTAGGTATCCTGACGGAGGATTCTTCGGGACATAAGTCAAGGTATAAGGCAAGCAGCCGATTGGACCAGTGTTATGCACCCAGAATACTCGTGCCCCTTGATAATGCAAAATCTTCAGAACACCAGAGAGCAACTACTATTAAGAGACTGTTACAGTAAGTCGATTGAAAGAAAGGTTAGTTGTTTATTCTTGCCTTGATTGCTGTGGCCACCTGATCGATCATTGCTGGTATTGAAGCTATGGCCTCGTCACGTCTCAACTTATATAAGACGTCAGCTATGTCATTCTGCCCAATGTCTATGGTATAAATACCTTTCTGAAAAGTCTCAGGTTTGGGCATCCTGCTGGAATTTCCTGTGTCTGAAAGTTTCACAGAGAAAATTCATCTCATGAGTTATTTTTACACTTACAGGCTGCTTACTTACGAGTTTTATACTTTATTTTACCTGGGTCAAGCGCTTTGGTTTTGAACTGAATGAACTGAGCTATTTGGATCTGCAGATTGAACGGACTCCTTCCTCCCTTGAAAAACGTCTCGTTGGGCATCATAATGGTGGAGCTCCCCGTTGCGAAATTCGCTCCATGGTGGTAATTAGCTCCAACAGAATTCAGGTATGCACTCAGGTATGGTAAGCCTAGGCTCTCAGCTGCATTTTTTTTTTTGACAATGTGAGGAGGACTGAACACATATTTTGTTACCACTTTCTACCATTTTAATTTAGTTTTTTGTTTTCATGTTTTTACAATGTGCAAGACAAGACTGCATATAATAAAGAATCCTAGCTAGTGTGGGTAATTAAATTTGGACTAATGAACTCGATCAGTACATTAAGCCCTGTCTAATTTAATTTGATTCTGATAAATCCTAGGTCAGGGAATTACTTGGTATAAAATAAAAAATTTAAATGAAAAAAAAAAGTAATGCATGAAAGAGACCCAAAAAAAAAGAAAGGAGCAACTGCCTATTGACTAAAAATAGGCAGCATGAATTTACTACTGCATGTGAGCCTACCAAAGAAGTCGACCATGAGCCGACCATCAGAAGCTCTACCCACGGCTTTCCCAAAGAATGTCTGTCCATAGGGCATCACGATCGGATAGAACACAGCTGAAATTCCTCCCGTGTCAGAATTGGAGTCGCCAAAGTTAAAGATGGCCGGGAATCTGCATGGTTTCGAGCTGCTCTGCTCCTCCGCTGCTAGGCTGCTTGAAGCGCAGAGGAACAGTAGCAGCAGAACGACGATTAGGATGGTCCGGGTAGCGGTGGGATGGTGATCGGGACAACCTTGGGGGCGCATACCTGAAAAATTGAGATGGGTGATGGAGGAGGAGGCTCTGAATAAATAGATGGAGAGAACCTGAGTGGATTGATTAAAATGGCAATGGAGGTGGATGAGGGAGGAATTGCTTGATAGCTGTTGTCGGGATTTACAATGCGAGTGATTTAAGCGGATATTATTTAAACCTTTCTACCCAAAGAAAATAAATACAAAAACAACAAAAGATTAATTTCTACCCTAAAAAAAAAGTCAAATTAGGATGACGAAAAAAAAAAGAAGAGAAAACGAAGTTGGATTTTCTTTAACTTTTTATCATGATAAAAAGATCTAAAGCTAAAATGAATATTTTTTTTATGGAAGGCACAATGATCAAATCCAACATAAATTTATTGTTTAATTAATTAGCTATTGCATTTGACTAAAAAAAAGGTTATATTTTGTAAATAAAAGACATATAAAATGGTGACCAGTGGAAAAGCTCGCCCAAACTAATCATGTTTTCCCAAATACGCTAGTTTCAATGATAAATTTTTTATGAAATTGAGAATGTGCATATGCCAATGGAATCCAGTAAAACTGAAAATAGGCCAGAAATTATGGGGAAATTATTGTTCCAATGCCCAATTCTTCCTTTATTGGTTACTTCATCTTCTAATTTATAAATTTCATTTTGTGGTTAATTTTGGCTTTAATTTAAAGCATTTTACATGGTGGCTCAAAAATAGTTTTTTTTTGCTTTTTCTTCTGGTTTGAAAATATGCTTGCCTCAATATTGCTGTCCATTTAATTTATGATGTCCAGCTCCCATTTTGGCCACTTCTTTTTTAAATTTTTCTATAAACCTTTTTTATTTTTTTAATCGTTCTCATTTTAACATTAATAATATTTTTGTATCTGAAAAAAGAAAATAGAGTACAATAATTTTAAAATCTTAAAATAAAAACACAAAACCAAAACCAAAACCTGTAAAATAAATCAAGCCAAGCTGTGGGCAAGATAGTAAATATGGTTGGTCACATTCAAAATTCAGACAGATTCCAAACATCAATCGGTCATCAAAAATAACTAAAAATAGGTTTGAACAATTTAATTACAAGTTCACCCCGAATTCTCACTATATTCTCTATTATGGCCCCTTTTGTTTCGTAACTTTCAATTTCCGTTTTTGTTACGATGGAGCAACAAAAGAATAACCTCGCGCTTGCGCTATTTGATTCATCGCTACAATGGCAAGCCTTGGGAAGCAAACCGACAGCGACATTCATCGATGTTGGAACCGGAAGATTCAAATGCGTTGAAATAGGCCGGCCAAGTAGCTGAGACATACCACTCCCGTTAGTGACGGATCTATCGGCTATCGATAGGGGTCCGGAAAAAAATTCTGATAATTGTAAAAAAAATTTAAAAAAATTTAAATTATTAAAAATAAAATTTATATTATTTGAAGTTAATTTTAATCAATAAAATGAAGTTGGGTGTGATTCAATAGTAAAACATACTAAATTGAAACTTAAATCAAAAGATCAACTTAAGATTCATATAAACTTTTAGCTAAGTTTGGACATAAGAGCATCCCCACCATGATAAAAAAAAAATATCATCACTTTTCTCTCGCATCTTGTCATACATCATGACTATTTTGATCAAGTGCACCCCACTCATGACCAAATAAAGAGTTCATCATCAGTCTCTCTCATCACTACATAAATTAATGCTCATAAATATTAAGATTAATAAACAATATATCAAAGTGTATCTCGTTTTATAGATCTCAAAAAATTATGAATATTGGTAGAAGATATATTCGTTGCAAGATCAAAATAAAAACTGAATAGTTTCTTACACAGGACACGTGTAGCGTTGCGATTGGTTCATGACTCATGATCATTTTGTTGTTGTTGTGTGCCCCTTTTGTGATTATTAATGAACAAAACAACACAATTAGGAGTTACAACTATTAGTACCTATCTGAACTGTGGGTAGAGAGAATTGCAATGCCACAACTTGGCAATACTGGAGAAAGCAATATTGGCGACGGCATTAAGGATCCACTCTATTCAATGCAGAAAGGATGTTGACAACTGGAAAGTTTTGTTGTGGCTTTGGTTGATTGCTTGCACTAGCTGATGATCATCTTGTTAAGGAACTCGGTACGCTCGGGAAAATATTCCAGCAGTTCATCTTTGGTGACCCAGACATGGTCCTTTCTATTCTTGATGTCGTACTTGTTGGTGGCTTTCATTTAAAGAAAAATTGCTTGAATGGAGAAGATCAAGTTTCGCCCAGGGACGGAGTCAGGATTTAAATCTATGTAGGGCTAATTTTTTTGTTTGAGGTTTGCGGAAGGCTCATCGTCGCACTTTTTTTTATCAAGGTCAAAAGATCAAAACGGGACATCAACCAAAACGCTACAGACAAATCAATTATTAATTTTGATGTAAAAGAAAATGCCACAGAAGCAGCTGGGATCGCAAGAAATATAAAAGTAGCTAGTTTGAGCTTGGCAAAAGTAGGCAACAATCAAATGTTGCTACAAAATTTACCTCGTTTGTGATATTCCTAACTACAAAATTCCAATAAGCAACAACCCATCAATGGTAAAATTAGCACATTCCAACCTCCGCAAAACTAAGAACTCTACCTGACGAGTGACGACACAGTTTGCGACCTGGGTTGATCGAGATTTCGGCATTGGCGTTACTGTTTCAGTTTTAATTTACTGAATTACAACTAAAGGAATGAGTGGAAGCTTAAAAATATCTGATTTGGGCCGGCTAAATCCGAAATTACCTTTTGTAAAAATGTTTGAAATTGTTTTTTAGGTTCAAAGCAACTAGGGCTGAAGCCCATGTTGCGTCAGTCTCCGTCCGTCCCTGATTTTGCCACTGGCTTTTGGCTCTATGGTCATATGACCCATAGGAGCATTACCAACAAAGTAGGTGTTCTTAATATCATCCATGATCAAATCTAATTTTTGATCATGAGATGATCTTTTATACACTTTGTCATGGATGATCAAATCTACGATCAAAAAGATCATGGTGGGTGCATGTTTTTTTTTGTCATTTTTCATGACACTTTTCTATGACCAAAAAGATCATGGTGGGGGATGCTCTAAAAACTTGATATTTGAACTGGTAGAGATGGAATATAAATCAAAGGGGGCTTGGGTGTCTTGAATTTCTTCTGGTGGGTCGGGGTGATTGGTCAGTTTGTGTACATTATTTCCAGCAAGCGTTGCAGACATACTTGGAGTCAGAGTCGTACCCGATATTTTAAGGGGTCTTGTACGAAAATATGTTTTGGATCTTATAAGATATAAATACATTTAAAAGTATCTAAAAACGAAAAGTCTTTACATAATATATTGTTAGTTTTAGAGCTTTGTTATATATTATTAATTTTAAATGTTTATATTTTTAATTATTTTTGTGTGTTTTATTATTTTATAATACATTAAAATATTTCTAAAAAGTATATCAGAATCATGTTGAAAAAATCAAATTTTTTAAAAATTATTTTATATAATAAAATATTTTTTATTTTTTATTCTTTGCATATATAATGCATATGCACATTACCCTTATACGTCATAATAATACTAATAATAGTTGTTCTTCGCATAGCCAAATAATAAATTTGTTAAATTAATTTTTTTTCCATATATTCGGTTAATTAAGATAGACTTAACTTATAATTTCAAGGCTTTTTCAGGACTATGGAGCTTCTTCAAACTGGCTCTATCCTCTGCTGTGATGCTTTGTTTGGAAATTTGGTACTTTCAAATTATTGTTTTGCTTGCTGGAAAATTCAAAAATGCGCTCGGTTCTGCAGTCAGGTAATTCATTTTCTTGCACTTAATTATAAATCATATCTAAAATCTCTCAAAAATGATCTGAAGAGAAGATAACATATATTTAGCAACAATTCTACCATACAGCGTCAGAGTAAGCAAAATGAGCTAGGGGCAGATCATCCCAAGGCCGCACCCTTTTCCGTTGTGATAGCCACCCTCAGCTCTTTCACAATCTCAATTTTCTTAGCCATACTGGCACTTTGTCTTCGTCATCAACTTAGCTATATTTTCACAACCGGTCCAGTTCCAAGTTAAGTCCCTTTCTAGCTGTGGTCATTATGCTAAATGGTGTTGCGTCCAAGTAATTTTTACTGAAAGTTGGTTACACAAAAGTGTGGAGAAAATGGTACTCAGGGGAATGGTCTTTGTCTATTATGGCCCCTTTTGTTTCGTAACTTTCAATTTCCGTCTCTGTTACGATGGAGCAACAAAAGAATAAACCTCGCGCTTGCACCACTCGATTCACTTTCACCGCTACAATGGCGAGCCTTGGGAAGCAAGCCGACAGCGACATTCATCGATGTTGGAAACAGAAGATTCACATGCGTTAAAATAGGCCGGCCAAGGAACTGAGACATACCACTCCATCCAGTGGCGGATCCAGTGGCTCTCGATAGGAATCCCGGAAAAAAAAGTTCTGATAGTTGTAAAAAAAAATTAAATATGAAATGTATTTTAATTGTTAATAATAAAATTTATTATATTATTTGGAGTTAATTTTAATCAATAAACATATACGTATTATATTTTATCTTTATAGCTTAGTGATCGAAAAATAAGTCAATCAGTGTGATAAAAAGTACATAAAATGAAGTTTGGTGTGATTTAATAGTATAACATACTAAATTGAAATGTAAAATCCAAAGATCAACTTAAGATTCATATTAACTTTAAGCTAATTTTGAAGATAAAAACTTGATAGTTTTTTTTTTTGATGGGAGCTTAAAGCTCAGAAAATAGCATCTGTTCTTTTTTTGATGCGCTGATAAAAACTTGATAGTTGAATTGGTATAGTTGGAATTAAAAATCAAAGGGGGCGTGGTGGGGATGGCTTGGGTTCGATTCTTATTTCTCAGGAGTGGAATTTTTTTTCAGAAATGAAGAGGGGGGCTCCCTTGAACCGCCACTGACCATTTGGGTTCTCTTTTGGAAATTAGTCTGTCTCGATGATGCAATTTAATTAGTCTGCCTAAACTCTTTTGGAAAGCCCATTAATGCTGTAATAATCTTCATGTATATATATCGTTTTGTACAGCTTGGAATGGGTAGTGCAGTCGATACACTATGCGGACAAGCTTACGGTGCACAAAAGTACGTCCGATATGCTTGGCGTGTATCTACAAAGATCAACCATTTTGTTAATGCTGAGTTGCTGACAGGCCTGCCACACTCACGATCATATACATATTCTCCAAGTATATTTTGATCCTGCTAGGCGAATCCAACCAAATTGCCTCACTGGCCTCACTTTACGTGTAATCCCACAAATCTTTGCCTATGCCACCAATTTTCCTATCCAAAAATTTCTGCGACTGATGATGTGATTCCTACATTTGGAGCGACATTGTTGAAGCTACTCAGTCTATCCAGCAAGTTCCCGCACTACAAATTTTGTAATATTGACCGGCCACAATTTCTGGCGGTAATCCGGCGACATTAGTATTGCCGGAATTTTTTGCGGCGAGATTCCGGCGACTATCCGGGAATAAATTTCCTAAAGACAAATTCCGCTGAAATTCCGGCGGTATTCCGGCCAATAAAATTCCGGCAATAAAGTAGTCCCGGAATATCCCCTGAAAAATTCCTGCGCAATTCCGGGGACATTTCTGCACCCGAATCCATGTTGCCGGATTTCCCCCAGAATTGGGCCGGAAATTATTAAATGGAATGTTGAATTTTGCCCCTATATATGGCCGGAAAATATTGTAAAATTCAAATTGCATTTAACTTGTCGGAGTTGCCCCTAACTATGGTCGGAATTTTCATTTATTCAAAATTTTTATGTCGCCGGAATTGTCCCTAATTATCGCCGGATTTTTTGATAATTCAAATTTGCATGTGGCCGGACTTTCCCCTAATTGCTACCGAAATATTTCCAACAAAAGCTAATCTTGGCGGGATCTACTTCTCAGTTTTTTTCAAACCCTTTTTGACAAACCTTGTTCACTCCCTCCAATTTCAGACGGTATTCCGGCGATGTTGCCGGATTTTCCCCATAATTGGGCCGGAAAATATAAAATGTAATATTGAATTTTGCCCCTAAACATGGCCGGAAAAATTGTAAAATTCAAATTGCATTTAACTCGTCGGAGTTGCCCCTAATTATGGCCGGAATTTTCATTTATTCAAATTTTGTATGTCGTTGGAGATGTCCCTAATTGTCGCCGTATTATTTGATATTTCAAATTTGCATGTGCCGGACTTCCCCTTAATTGCTGCCGAAATATTTCCAACAAAAGCTGATTTGGGCCGAAATTCAAATTCACCGATTTTTGTTTATAACTCCATTTAAGTCATCAAACTCTTGCTGCCCTGCAGGGTAGCCACCCAGAAGCTGATAAGATCTCTCTATCTGCCCTGCAAAGATCTTCGGCACCTGAGAGCCACACCAACAGACATCCATCATCACATTTTGCTTCTCAATGACAAATTTAAATTGTTGCATTAGAGAAGTAAAAACTTTGGAAATCCCATGCAGCTAATCCGATCTGGGTCTGATAGATGGACTCCAACGCTGCAGATATCTCTTGCTCGAAATCATGAAAAGGCCCCGTTCCAAAATTCATTTTCCTCAGCTTACACAACCCTTCTCCCAGCTCCATCACAGCTCCTTTGTGATTCTGAACCAAAACAAACCAAATCAAACCAGAGCTTGAAGTTGGACGTAACAGTTAGCGTTGATGAGCAATACATCATCGCTGAAATTCAGTTTCATACTTTCATGACTTTCATCTTCTGCTTCAATTTCTGAACAAATTCTATGAAATTTGGGGCGGTTTTGGATACAGGGTTAGAACGGTCAATTCGTTAATTAATTTAATTTTCTAATATTAAAATGTAGAAATTAATAATTGTCAAAATCATTGAATTAGTAATTTAATTTAACCAAACAATATTATCACCATTTTCTCCCATGATTTTCCCCGGATTTTCCCCTCACATATTTTGTCCCCTGATTTTCCCCTCACATATTTTGTCCCCGGATTTTCCCCGGATTTTCCCCTCACATATTTTGTCCCCTGATTTTCCCCACATATTTTGTCCCCGGATTTTTGCCGGATTTTCCCCATATATTTCGTCCCCGGATTTTGGCCGGATTTTCCCCATATATTTTTTCCCCGGATTTCTGCAGGATTTTCCCCTCATATGTTGTCCACGGAAGTTTACAAGACTTTTCCCGGATTTTTCTCCCCGTATTTTTCCCGCAATTTATTTTGGCCGGAATTGAGTCGGAATTTGGCGAGAGTATTGCCGGAATTTTCCCCCGGAATTTCCCCGGATTTATAATTCGGGGGACGTTTTGGCGGCGACAAAATTTTGGCCGGAATTTTCCCGGATTTTATGTCTTTTCCGAAGAATATCCGGCGCATATCATGCCAAAATTTCTCGCTGGAAAATTATGCAAAATTTGTAGTGCCGTCTCAGTCGATCAACTGAAGAGCAACCAGCCGAACGGCTCAGCTGTTTCTGGTAGTTTTGAGATAAAGGAAAACCAACCGACCGGCTGAAGTTCAAGTCAGTCAGCCAACCGGTCAACTCAACCTATATATTTCTTTGTTTAGTTCAAGGACTTATGTGTAATTTGTGTAAACTTTCAAATGTCTGTTATAACAGACATTTGATATTATTTTGATTGCTTAATGAAAAAGTTAGGGTTTCAATCCCAATCTTTCTCTCCGTCGGGGATTCTTCCGATTAACTCTCACTGTCGTCATCATCTTATGCTTTTCGACAGACATGATATTAAACTATTCTATCCTGGTTGGTTTTGAATATGCTGACGCTGACGACGCTGACGCACATGCTGTGTCTTATTCTCTGATCTATAGGTTTTTGCTTCTTATTTATTCTCCGTACGTAGATAGTGGAATTCACTGGTTGAGTTCATAAATGCTGGCTTCAGTGGTTATTATGGTTTCTGTAACATTCCAGGTGATGCCTGTTTGTGATTATAAGAAGCTTCATTCCTTGAAGGCTTATGGAATATATAGAGTCGCATTTGAAACAGTGTTTGTGTGAGAGGCTAGTTGAAACAGTGTTGAAGATTAATTAGAGATGATCGAGCAGGATGAATATTTGTGAAATTAAGGCAAGTTTATTTATTTATTTTTTATGCTGACGTACAATATGGTGTTGTTAACATAGATGTGCATGCATTTCGTGTAGGTCCCTGGATTAAGCTATGAAATCCAGATGGATTATTTAATTAATCTTCAATATATATAATTTTGTGTGTGTTCTTTTGTCGAGTATAATTCGTATGAACGCTAGCTGGTATTAGGATTTGTGAATTCATATTCATCATTAAGTAATGTCTTATGAATTAATGACTACGGATGGGACAAGCTAATTAAAGTCAGCGTGCGTCATATTGAACTGGTCTGAGATCTCTTTAAGTTTGAATTTAATTAGGTCGCTGTGCCAATTTCATGTGCAATTTTTATTCAAATGTTGGACACGTAAGCAGTGAAGTGAAGGCGGGTTCTTAGAGTAGTCGCTAGTTATAATTTCATATCCTCCTGAATGTACGTACAAGCTCTATTCTAGTTTTACTTTATTTGCACTAATTTGCAGTTCCTCAAGACAATATAATGTAGCCAAGTATTATCAGCAGCAAAGTTGAAATGTCGTTGGAAGGTTTTAGTGAAATGGATGCTTTGGCTGATCAGCGTGGTTTCGTTCCAGCTGGAATGTCGGAGGTATGCTTGTGATCCTGCTGCTTTTAACTAAATTGGACCTGAACTCTGTCTTTCTATCATTTGTGTGTTTGAAAGATGAACTAGTTGAACACTTATATAATATGCTCGTTTTTATACCCTTTTCCGTGTGTGAAATTTAAATCAAAGGGAGCTTGAGTTCGATTCTTAGAGCATATACACCCGTTGAGGAGGTGCTATCCATGAGTACCTTCTCGAGTAGCACCTCCGATCCTCATCAACTGGCAAGTGCTACTCGAGCAATTTAGCACCTCCTCGTGCTATTCATCAAATAAAAATATTTTTATTTTTTTCGTAATAAATGTAACAATTAAATGAAATAAGACAATTGAAAATGAAAATAAATTTAAAATTGAACTTCTCAATTAATTGAAATATTGAACTCTATTTATTTAGACTTGATTAAAAAAGAAAATATGATATGTAATAAATATCAAAATAAGCCATTCAATAAATTTTAAAAATAATATAAATGGGCCGACTTTTGCAAGAAGCAGCGGCAGCTGGAGCTGCTGTTGAAATTAATTTCTGGTGGGCCGGATTAAGCACCACCCGGGCTACGCTGGGCCGGATTAAGCACCAGACGCTCGGCTGCCTGCAAGCATATGCACCCCAACCATGAACAAGACCCAACTGCACATGTGGAGGCAACTAAGGCCCAAAGCCCAACATGACATTAATTGTGGGAAATCCTTGCACGTTGTTGGTGGGGGGAATTGAACTCTCAACCTCACCCTTTAACATGCACCATAAGGTGACATGTTAACCATCTGAGCTGCAGCTCACATGTTAGGGAGCATATGCCTGCAGGCAGCCCAATATGTTAGGGAGCGTCTGATGCTTAATCCGGCCCAGCGTAGCCCGGGTGGTGCTTAATCCGGCCCACCAGAAATTAATTTCAACAGCTGCTAGAACGGCAAATCAGGTTGCACCTCCTCCTCTCTTTCAGCACCTCCTGCAAGATGTTTCACCGTTGCATTATTTCTTGTTGCCCAGCACATACGCCAAGTAGGCGCCACATCCCCAGCAGTTGCTCCTCTATAAGAGCATCCGCACCAGTGACAAGCTCCAGCACTTCCTCACCTATCACTTCCTTAATTTTAGCTTGAAACTAGCATAGAAATGCTCCATCACTTGCTGAAGTAGGAGGTGCTGGAACACCTCCTTCTAATTTTGTGCCTAATTTTTGAGAAGTGCTAGATGAGAAGGTGCTGTAGCATTTCACCGATACGAATGCTCTAAGGACCGGAGGGGTGGAATTTTTTTATATACAGAAATCAAGAGGGGCCGGGGCTCTCTTGAACCGCCACTGACCATTTGGGTTCTCTGCAGCACTTATTCTCGATGATGCAATTTAATTAGTCTGCCTAAACTCTTTTGGAATCACATAATTAATGGGCTTTATCTATAGTAATATTTTTAATGCAGGTTTTACTAAAAATATTTCTAGACATTAATGGGCTTCCAAAATACATATTAGTTACTATAGATATAATAATATTTTTAATGCTGTTGATGAGGTTTTACTAAAAATATTTCTAGACATTAATGTGCATCCATCAAGGTGTGGAAGCGTCAAGATTTACATAATGGTATCTATAAATGTGTGACCCATTTTACAAGGAGGCTCGGAAAGGTGAGGTTTGGATGGCAGAAGGAATGAAGGAAAACAGTGACCGGGAGTTTGATGAAGGTACGAGGGCGTCTTCTGCATTGAGTTCTAGGCTGGAGGAGATACTATCCGACACGCAGAAGTCTTACTGTGATCGTGTGCGAGCGGCTACGTTGATTGAACTAAGTATACTTTTCTAACTAGCTGCTCCTTCAGTGGTGGTCTACTTGATAACTAACATAACATCCGTGTCAACCCAAATGTTCTGTGGCCATTTGGGCAACATGGAGCTGGCAGCTGCTGCACTTGGTAACACTGGAATACAAGTTTTTGCCTTTGGCGTTATGGTAATGTACACAAGTTAAATTATGAAGTATTTCGATGTGAGAAGCGCTCAAATGAGGCAGGGCTTAGTACGTTGAGGCAGTGAGGTACGATCTCAGCCATCCATCAATTCCGTGCTTTGTGGGCGCGTCAATGAAGGCTGTGAAACGTGGCTTCGCCATGTGTCACAATGGAAGACCGAGATCGTGCCTCACTGCCTCATTCTACCAACTCTGCCTCAACGGAGCGTGCCCTTTTTGATGCTATATGTTATCTGGTAAATATTGATGATATTTTGTACAGCTTGGAATGGGTAGTGCAGTCGAGACACTATGCGGACAAGCTTACGGTGCACAAAAGTACGATATGCTTGGCGTGTATCTACAAAGATCAACCATTTTGTTAATGCTGACAGGCCTGCCACTCATGATCATATACATATTCTCCAAGTCTATTCTGATCCTGCTAGGCGAATCCAAAGAAATTGCCTCACTGGCCTCACTTTACGTCTACGGTCTAATCCCACAAATCTTTGCCTATGCCGCCAATTTTCCTATCCAAAAATTTCTGCAGGCTCAGAGCATATTTGCACCCAGTGCTTACATCTCAGCTGGCGCACTTGCTTTGCACTTACTCCTGAGCTGGCTACTGATCCTTAAGCTCCATTTTGGCTTATTGGGTGCGTCCCTGGTTGTTAGTTTCTCCTGGTGGGTCGGGGTGATTGGCCAGTTTGTGTACATTATTTCCAGCAAACGTTGCAGACATACTTGGAGTGGCTTTAGTTTCAAGGCCTTTTCAGGACTATGGAGCTTCTTCAAACTGTCCCTGTCTTCGGCTGTGATGCTTTGTTTGGAAATTTGGTACTTTCAAATTCTTGTTTTGCTTGCTGGAAAATTCAAAAATGCGGAAACTGCGCTCGGTTCCTTGTCCATTTGGTAAGTTGGGGGACCTTTTTAATTTTACAATGTACTACATTTTTCTCAGACATCTGATCTATACATCAATTTTTGTAGCATGACTATATCGGGATGGGTGTACATGATCGCTGTTGGACTCGGTGCTGCAGTCAGGTAATTCCTTTTCTTGCACTTAATTATAAATCATACCTCAAAAATGATCTGAACATATATATTTAGCAACAATTCTACCGTACAGCGTCAGAGTAAGCAACGAACTAGGGGCAGGTCATCCCAAGGCTGCACTCTTTTCCGTTGTGATAGCCACCCTCAGCTCTTTCACAATCTCAATTTTCCTAGCCATACTGGCACTTTGTCTTCGTCATCAACTTAGCTATATTTTCACAACCGGTACAGTCATATCTAAGGCAGTGGCCGAGTTAAGTCCCTTTCTGGCTGTAAAGATCGATTATAGAATGTACTTAGTCGAACCTTATTCTTTATTAATAATCGGGACCAAATGTTAGGTTTACAAACAATGGATTGACTCAATCCAAAACCAAACAAATAACAAACAAATCAATCCAGTCCAATGACACATTCAACACACAATAGCAGCACTGTGATCCAAGTAACAAGTTCGAACACTTCCCTGGGAATGACGAAGACGAATCTCGCATCCAAGGATGAAACAGCCGCTGCTTGTCTTCTGGCGAAACACGGACGCTTCCTCTCTCTGCAGTAGGAGACGAACCACCGGTGTAGCACCACCGTAGACGTCGGACGCACAGCAACTCAATGAACTCTCAGTTCGGAAGAATCGCTCGGAATTTCTCGCTCTGTGTCTCTCAAAATCGGAATCAGAAATTGTGCCCTAACCCCCAAATTGACTTCGCTTATAAGCTGAGCTGAAGATGCGTTGAAACGACGCCGTCTCGATCTCGTAACGATATTACCGAACTCTCGCGCGTCCTCAGAACGACAGCGTTCAATTAAAGCGAAGATTCCCACTTCAGTCAAAACGACGCAGCTTTGCGGGAGAGGCAACCGATCGCATACACGCTCGGAGGTCCACTCGGAGGTCCGAGCTCAAGAGCTCGGAGGCACGCTCGGAGGCACGAGCTCAAGAGCAAAAACCAGTATTTTTCCTGCAAACTCAAACTGAACATATGGACTGGAAAAACAGCATAATAAGGTCCCAATAATCATCACAACATACACAACTGGGATTATAAACTTAACAAATGCCCTCCTAAGACTAGTTGTGTAAATGAATGAAGAAATGAATTGAGATAGATACATCTAACCTCAATTAAGGTTCAACACAGCCAGTTAAGGCTCAAGACTTGCTCTGGCCAGACTTTCATCCAACCTCATCAATATGCAAGCTTTCCCTGCAGAAAACAAACTTATTAGCAGGTACAATTTTAGTTCCAAAGTCAGCTGGATTTTTCTCTCCAAGGATCTTGTCTACACTTATGGTTTGGGTCTCCACTAGGTCTCTAATGAAATGCATTCTAATATCAATATGCTTTGACCTCTCATGGTATACTGGATCCCTACACAAACATAAGGCACTTTGACTATCCATGTAAATCCTAGGAGGCTCACTAATCCCACTAATCTCCTTCACTAACTATCCCACTTAACCAAATGGCTTCTTTTGCTGCCTCTGTGGCAGCTATATACTCTGCTTCTGTAGATGATAAGGCAACTATGGGTTGCAACTGACTTTTCCAAGACACACAATTTCCATTCCAAGTGAAATAGAAAGCTGTGGTGGATTTCCTATTATCCCTATTGCTGGCATAATCTGAATCTACATACCCTACAATTCCTGCTTTTGGTTCATGGTCTTTATATACTAATCATAACCCTTTAGTCCCTAACAAGTACCTTAACAAATATTTCATGGCTTTCCAATGCTTTATGCCTGGGTTAGACATACATCTACTAAGAACACTAATAGAGAAAGAAAGATCAGGCCTTGTACATATCATACCATACATAATGGAACCAACAGCAACATCATATGGCACATTCAGCATTTGTTTCTTTTCTTGCTCAGTTTTAGGACAATCTTCCTTAGAGAAAATAAGATGCCCTCCTAAGGGTATAGCATTAGACTTAGCATTCACAATAGCAAATTTATCTAACACCTTAGCAAAGTATTCAGATTGGGATAAACAGATTTCTCCATTTTTCCTATTTCTGGTTATCTTTACTCCTAAGATCTTTTGAGCAATTCCTAAGTCTTTCATGTCAAAATATTTTTGCAATCCAGACTTAGTCAATTTTATATCATGCAATGAGGGACTAATCAGCAATAAATCATCCACATATAGCAGCACAAACAATGGAGCATTCTTCACTCTTTTCAGATAAAGGCATGTATCATATTTGCTTCTCAAGAATCCTAAGTCAAGCATGCAACTGTCAAATTTCTTATTCCACTGTCTAGGTGATTGTTTTAATCCATAGATGGATTTTCTAAGCAAACAGGCATGATCTGATTTCATTTTATCAACAAAACCTTCAGGTTGACACATATGAATTGTTTCTAACAAATCACCATGTAAAAATGCAGTTTTCACATCCATTTGTTCAATATGCCAATCATAAACAGCAGTCATAGCAATAAGTAATCTCAGAGTTTTATACTTGACAACAGGAGCAAATATCTCATTAAAATCAATGCCCTCTCTTTGGTGAAACCCCTTAGCCACTAGCCTAGCCTTAAACCTTGGTGGATCATTAGGTGAGTTACCTTCTTTAATTCTAAATATCCATTTACATGCCAAAGGTTTAACATTTAGAGGCCTAGGTACAAGTTTCCAAGTATTGTTTTCATGCATGGATTGAATCTCTTCTATCATGGCTTTTTTCCATTTTTCAGATTCATTACTAGCCAAGGCTTGCCTATATGTATCAGGTATTACATATTTAATTTTTTCAGCAGCCATTAGAGCAAACTCAACAATATTACAGCACTTTCAATCATTGTTCTCATCATACTCAGCTATGTTAGCTTTATATCTAGGATTAACCTTTCTAATTCTAGGTTCCCTGTCTCTAGTCAATTGATAATTAGCTAGATTAGGCTCAGTTTCATGCACAGGGGACTCAGAAATAGTAGGCATAGCACCAACATTTTCATGCACATTTTCAGGCACATTCACACTATGATCAACATATAAGTCATCAGGCAGATTTGGCATATCAGATAAAGCAGCAGAAGAAGTTGTATTCATGCCTAAATCAGATGATCCTATAGCAGCATTTTGATCACTAGTGTCCATAGAATTTGAATTTAGAGCTGAGTTAGATGGACTTACAGTGCTAGCTCCCCCACCTAATTGGTGAGGTGGCTCATTACCTGAAACAGCAGGGGAATTTGACCCCTCATCTGTTACCTCCTGCAGTCCATTGCTTAAATCCAGTGACTGTCCCATCTCAGCTGCTTGATCTCCATTATTTCCATCATCATTTCCCTGGTTTAAGTTAAAACCTGATGGAATAAAACTGGTCACACCTTCAGGTGTGCCATGAGACTCAATAGCATGGTTTAGTTTAGATTTAAAGTGGAAATTCAGTTCATCAAAGGTAACAGAATGTGACACAATGACTTTGTACCCTCCTAGTTGTATCATTAACAGTTTATAACCTTTAACTCCTTCAGGATACCCAAGCATAACACATTTAACAGCCCTAGGCTGGAGTTTACCCTCAGAAACCTTGGCATAGGCTGTACAACCAAAGGGTCTAAGGTGGGATAGGTTTGGAAGTTTCCCAGTCCAAAGCTCTTGGGGAGTTTTGAAATTTATGGCTGAGGAAGGACATCTATTTATCAAATAAGCAGATGTAATCACAGCCTCTCCCCAGAGAGTTGGTTTAACTCCGGCACTAATCATCATGCATCTAGCTTTCTCTAAAAGGGTCCTGTTCATCCTCTCAGCAGTTCTATTCTGCTGGGGAGTACCAGGCACAGTCAAGTGTCTCTTAATCCCATTTTCAGTGCAAAATTCATTAAAGGCCTTGTTACAAAATTCCAACCCATTATCTGTTCTTAAGCATTTAACTTTAAGTTCAGTTTGACTCTCAACCATGATCTTCCAATTCTTAAACTTTTCAAAAGCCTCATCCTTGGTTTTTAAAAGAAAGACCCATACTTTTCTAGAGTATTGGTCAATGATAGAAAGGAAATATGATCTTCCTCCTATTGTAGAGACCTGGGCAGGTCCCCACAAATCAGAGTGAACATACTCCAAAGGTTTTTTGACAACAAAAGAAGATTTGCCAAAAGGATGAGCAGATTTTTTACCAAAAACACAAGTTTCACAGAATTTCAGATCAATAGGTTTACAATCAATCAAACCATGTTTAGACAGATAATGCAGTCCTTTGTTCCCTATATGTCCAAGCCTTGAATGCCACATTTTAGTTTCTTAAACTTTTCAAAAGCCTCATCCTTGGTTTTTAAAAGAAAGACCCATACTTTTCTAGAGTATTGGTCAATGATAGAAAGGAAATATGATCTTCCTCCTATTGTAGAGACCTGGGCAGGTCCCCACAAATCAGAGTGAACATACTCCAAAGGTTTTTTGACAACAAAAGAAGATTTGCCAAAAGGATGAGCAGATTTTTTACCAAAAACACAAGTTTCACAGAATTTCAGATCAATAGGTTTACAATCAATCAAATCATGTTTAGACAGATAATGCAGTCCTTTGTTCCCTATATGTCCAAGCCTTGAATGCCACATTTTAGTGTCTAATAGAGTTTTATTTTCATCAGAAAGATTAATTTCAGAAGAAGAAATCAGATGGTATAAACCTCCTTTTTCTACACTTCTCATTACGACTCTATTATCCCTCATTACTTCTCTAACTCCCTTAAAGGTTGTTATCTTGCATCCAAGTTTATCCAAAGGCAGATTCTGACAGTAAACTCCTCCTAAGATGGGGAACCCATCTCACATTTTGGAGAGTTCTCACAACACCATCAAACATCCTTAAGGGAACTGTACCAATTCCCTTAATTCTTAATGATGTGTGATCACCTAGCATGACCTCCCCACCTTCACAAAGCTTCATAGAACTGAAGAGATGTTTGTGTGGAGTAGCATGCATGGTGCAGCCAGAATCAAGGATCCATGAATCATTTTCATGCCCACTGGACATGAGAAATAATTCATTCTCATATTGAGGATCATTTTCACAAATGTTGGACTGTCCAGATTGTTGGTTATCTTTTCCTTTACCCTTTTTATCTTCAATTCTTTTATAACAAGAGCTAGCATAATGGCCCAACTTGCCACAATAATTGCACTTGACAGGGGTATTTTTCTGAAAATTGTTGTTATTTTGAGAGGATTGTGAAGACTTATCAAAGGATTTCTTTTCATGTGAATCATTGTTATTCTGAGATCCATTGTGGTTCTTTTTCTTTGGTTTAAATTTATTCTTCCCCTTAAACATCATTACCTCAGATTTTACTTCAGTTTTAACACCATTTTTAGTCTTAAAAACTTTTAGGCTGTCATTCTTAGAAGTAATAGCATCAATGATCTTGGTGACTGTTACTTCATCATTCCCATACTGAATAACATCCCTAAGGGTGTCAAACTGTGGTGGGATCGAATTTAGGAGAATGACACACAAAGGTGTTCTTCCTTAACTTCATCTTTACACTTTTTCAAATCCTGAGTTATTTTTAAGAAAATGTCTAGATTTTCCTGCAGACTCATATTCACATCCATCTTGAATGTGAACAATTTTGTTTGCAAGGAAATTCTATTGGGGAGAGTTTTAGCCAAATACATTTTATCTAGTTCATCCCACAATGTTTTAGGTTCAGTATGATGCATAACCTTCCTAGCTACATCATCTGTTAATCTCATCATGATTTCAGAATAAGCAAGTTCTTTCATGTCAGTTTTCTGTTGATCAGAGGTAGGGGCAATCCATTCCTCTGTCACAGCCCTATAGCATTTTTCCTTAACCAATATAGCCTTCATCCTCATCTTCCACATAGTGAAATCAGAGGTCCCATCGTAGGGCTTGATTTTCATGGCATCAGCCATCCCAAAAGAAAATCAAGTCCAAAAGATAAAAAACAAAGAAAAAGGTAGGCAAGCACAAGAGATGATCAAGATGACTCAAGATCAATCAACAAGGCTCTGATACCATTTTGTAAAGATCGATTATAGAATGTACTTAGTCAAACCTTATTCTTTATTAATAATCGGGACCAAATGTTAGGTTTACAAACAATGGATTGACTCAATCCAAAACCAAACAAATAACAAACAAATCAATCCAGTCCAATGACACATTCAACACACAATAGCAGCACTGTGATCCAAGTAACAAGTTCGAACACTTCCCTGGGAATGACGAAGACGAATCTCGCATCCAAGGATGAAACAGCCGCTGCTTGTCTTCTGGCAAAACCCGGACGCTTCCTCTCTCTGCAGTAGGAGACGAACCACCGGTGTAGCACCACCGTAGACGTCGGACGCACAACAACTTCAATGAACTCTCAATTCGGAAGAATCGCTCGGAATTTCTCGCTCTGTGTCTCTCAAAATCGGAATCAGAAATTGTGCCCTAACCCCCAAATTGACTTCGCTTATAAGCTGAGCTGAAGATGTGTTGAAACGACGCCGTCTCGATCTCGTAACGATATTACCGAACTCTCGCGCGTCCTCAGAACGACAGCGTTCAATTAAAGCGAAGATTCCCGCTTCAGTCAAAACGACGCAGCTTTGCGGGAGAGGCAACCGATCGCATACACGCTTGGAGGTCCACTCGGAGGTCCACTCGGAGGTCCGAGCTCAAGAGCTCGGAGGCACGCTCGGAGGCACGAGCTCAAGAGCAAAAACCAGTATTTTTCCTGCAAACTCAAACTGAACATATGGACTGGAAAAACAGCATAATAAGGTCCCAATAATCATCACAACATACACAACTGGGATTATAAACTTAACACTGGCTGTGGTCATTATCCTAAATGGTGTTGCGCCCATTCTTTCGGGTAAAGTAAAAAAAAAATTAGATTTTTATTGATGACATTATTTGGCCAAGTAATTTTTACTGAAAGGTTATATTAATTCAGGTGTGGCAGTTGGATCTGGATGGCAAGCAATTGTAGCCTGGATAAACATTGGATGTTATTATATTATTGGGATTCCGTTAGGCTGTCTCCTTGGGTTTTACTTCCATTTGGGTGTCAAGGTTTGCTACGTTTTGGCTGACGAATTCTTTTGAAAAATCTAAAAAAATGATACTTATTGAAAGTATACTGCAGGGACTGTGGTCAGGGATGATAGCAGGCACATTTGCGCAAACTGCTATTTTACTGTGGATCATCCTTCGAACCAGTTGGACTAAAGAGGTAGTATTTGTGTGGATACATGTAGCTGCCTGCTTTTAAACAATATCACTGAAGTTCCACTTTGGATAATTTCAGGTTGAGACGGCAAAAAAACGACTGGCGAAATGGGAAATCCCACAGGAGCAGAGTTAACAAAATAGCTGAAAATCAGATACCCAAGAGATTAGCTAGAGAGAGGTTTGAAACACTTGTGGTCCATGTTCTACCCATTATGGAATGTCTGGGTAAGTAAAATAAATTTACTAGCGCTTTGGAAAATTGTAACCGTCTGTCAGAACACTTTTGACAGGAATTAATATGAATAAGAAGAAGTATTGAAACAATTTCGAATTCAGTGACAGTGTGAGAAGGACTGTCACAATGTGATCTAACTCTAAGCATTGAATGACTATAAAATAAGGAATACAAGTCTCCAGCACACTCCGTCTTTCAATCATATGGGGCTGGTGCCATGGATTTTTCAAAATTCAAACATCAAAGCTATATATCACCATGATTGTTGGAACCCATTTGTTTTGATGATCACAAACACTTAGCTAATGGTTTATCTAAGTGTGCAGAAATCCATCTAACAGATTAAAGAACAAATTTTCATGAGATGGATATACCCTACAGGTTGGATGTGGCAAATTGTGTTAAGTAAACAAACAGACAAAGAGAAGATTCCAGAAGAAAAAGGAGTTCTGTCGTTTTGGGAAAAGACGCTAGGGTTTCGGAAATCAAGACTGGGCCAGGACATTGGGCCTAGATAACGAGACCCAGCCGCCCTATAAAAGGAGCTAGGTTAGCACATGTAAAGTGCGGTTTTCCAAGACAGCTTCTAGAGAGATTGCGGCGCAGTTCTAGAGAGTAGAACGACAGAGTGTTCTTGAGAAAAGAACGGCGGAATCGCACTGAAGGAAGAAAGCTCGTTGTAGCAACACACGGAGGTTTGTGGTAGAAATCGATTATTCCATCCGGTTGAGTAGAGGTCATCAAATAGAATCTGTGTGATCTAGTTTGTAAACCCTACAAGCATATCGGGAATAAAAGGAATAATCTGATTTCGAAAATCCTTTCAGTGGAAACTGAAAGGTAGTGGTTTTTAATCTTATCATAGTTTTGATAAGGTTTTCCACTATATATCCTTGTGTTGTTATTTCTGCCGTCACTTTCCTGCATCAATATTCCGCTGCTACGTTAAACTATCAAACGGAAAACAATATAAAATCAACTCTTAATTTCCGTCTGATAGATTATCGTATTTCGCTAACACTTCGATCCAACACGTGGTATCAGAGCCGACGGTTCTAGATTTGTGTGTTAGCCTGCATGAAAAGTATGTCGTCTATCAGTGATTCATTTTGGAAACCGCCGCTGTTGAAGCCCGGGCAGTTCGACTGGTGGAAGGACCAGTTCGAGGCACACGTCTGCTCGCTGGATGGACAGCTCTGGAGCATCTTCGAGTCAGGACCACTCACCATTCCTCCTGATATATCAGATCCTGAGAAACCAGTGGAGAAGACAAAGGACAAATACACGGATGAGGATTACAAAAAACTTGAGAAAAACGCTAGAGCAAAAAAGGTCCTCTACATGGCTCTTTCTCCCGGAGATCAGATAAAAGTGGCTATGTACAAAACCGCAAAGGAGATGTACGATGGATTGGTCAGATTATATGGAGGGAATGAGGATATCAAGAGGAACAGAATCTTGGCTGCTATAAAAGACTATGAATCTGTTGTGCAGAAGAAGGATGAATCTCTTGAAGATTTCTACACCCGGTTCCAAGTCATCATTGGACAGCTGGAATACTTGAATGAGAAGCTCCCGGAATGGAAAATCACACACCAGTTCATGCAGGCTTTGAACTCAAAGTGGGATCACGTAACCTTGGCGCTGCAGGCTCAAAAGGGAATTAAGGATATTACTCTTGAGGAACTGGTCGCTAACCTTCAGAGTCAAGCTGGCATCACTGAAAGGAAAATGGCTAGGAGACAGTCGGAAAAATCTCAGGCCATAGCCCTGAAAGTTGAAAAGGCTCTTGATCTGTCACATGGAAATGGATCACCAAAGGAAGATGATGAGATAGCACTCTTAACGAAAGCACTGAATCAGGCCAACCTTGGCAAAGGCAGGAGAGACTTTAGAGCTGGAGGAAGTCGTGGAAAATTCTCCAAATGGAACAAGGGTGTCGCTTCAAATGAAGACAAAGGGAAGTCAAAGGAAAAGGAAGAGAGGGTATGCTATCACTGCCAAAAGAAGGGACATCTGTCCGCAGACTGCTACAGCAGAAAGAAAGGAGAAGAACCTGCTCCAAAGCCAGCTCACGCCATGTTTGCAGCTTGGGGAGATTCAGACAGCGATGATGGAAAATGCGCCAAGGAGCCCTGCTTGATGGCTCACTCTGCATCAAACCAGGTAACAGATACTGACTCCTTTACTGATGAGGTATTTTCTGAATCTGACTTTGCAGAAACAATAACCAAACTCCTCGAGAAAATTCGAAGAATGGAGAACAAAATATCTAGTATGCAACAGGAACATCACGCCGACATAAAAGAGAACAATCTATGGGCAAACAAAGCTATGCGCCTTGAGAAGGAAATGGCAGAGCATGTATGCAAGTGTCTTACTTGTGCAAGAAAAGAAAGACAGATAAGCAAACTGAGTGAGGAGTTGGAACGCATGACAATCGGAAACATCGAGATGACTGACTTCAACACCAAGGTTGAAGAGTTGGAAAGGGAGCTGGCAAACCACAGACAGAATAATGAGGAACTCCTCCATATAGTAGCTGAGCTCAGAAGCGAGGAAGCTGTAAAGAAAGAAAAATGGCTCCGTGAGTTGGAAGCTAAAAGGGTTGAAGAAGAAAAGAAGGACTACAAAGAAAAATTTGTTAGACCAGGCTTTGGATACGAGGAAGAAAAGATGTCTAAAGGAAAAGATGTAATGATGGAACCAGGAGAGAGTTCTCGCCCGAATAGAAGAACTCAAACCGTTAGACAGACAAGAAAGGAAGCTAGTCCACAGGAGGGATACCACATCCATGACTTGGACTCTGTCCCTTTCAAGGCAAGGAAAGCCTACGAAATGTGGCAGAAGATGAATCTGAGTAGAAGGCCCTCAAGGATAGACTTTCTGGCGAGGAAGAAGAGAGCATCTACACCACCTGGTAGAAGCAAGTATGTGGATCTTCCGTGCCATAGATTATGCTATGGCTGCGGGCAGCAAGGACATTACAGAGTTGAATGCCCAAAGCTAAGGGAGATGGATGAAAGGAACCGCAACTGGGTAGTGGCAGGCCGTCAGAGGAAGATTAATCCATATGGTAGAAAAGACAGAGTTGATCACCATCAGAGGACAGTCAATCCATATGGTAGAAAAGACAGAATTGATCACTATCAGAAAAGGGTCAATCTATATTGCAGAAAGGACAGAGTCGATCACTATCGCTCTCACTATGACCCAGCAATCCGTGGTAGACCAAGAAAGACACCCAAGAAAAGGATTGATCTAACTAACAATGATGTTTCTTATCAATCTCTTTATGTTCCAACTGCTAGATTCGTTCCTAAACCCAGT
The DNA here is from genome assembly GCA_033675215.1 of Rhodiola kirilowii. Classification (NCBI taxonomy): domain Eukaryota; kingdom Viridiplantae; phylum Streptophyta; class Magnoliopsida; order Saxifragales; family Crassulaceae; genus Rhodiola; species Rhodiola kirilowii. The sequence continues at coordinate 1,333,258 of CM066199.1, forward strand.
AAGCCCAAGCTTATCTGGGTTCGCAAAAACTAATCTTTTTTCTGCAGGAAGAAGTGAGGTCCCGTCCCTGGTACCTGGACAGTGGCTGCTCAAGACACATGACCGGGAATCAAGAATGGTTCGACTCGCTCCATAAACACTCCGGAGAAAGCATAATCTTCGGAAATAAAAGTGAAGGAAAGGTGAAAGCTATAGGAGAGGTAAGGATTTCGGACACTATCCGAATAAGGGAGGTGAGCTTGGTTGAAAATTTGAGATATAATCTGCTAAGTGTATCTCAGTTGTGCTTAAATGGAAAAAATCATGTTATTTTCAACTCTAATGACTGTCTAGTAAGATGCAATGAGACAGGTAAAACAGTTCTAAGGGGAATTCGTATGGGTAAAATCTATACTGTTGATCCAGAATTCACTCCTGAAGAAGAACTCTGCCTTGCAAGCATCACTGAAGATTCCATCTTATGGCATAAGAGATTCGGGCACGCGAGCATGAGATCATTGCACAAGCTCCATCTGAAAGAACTGGTCGTCGGATTGCCCAAGGTGGAAAGCGCCTTTGGGCAGATATGCAGTGCGTGTGCTACAGGAAAGCAAACACGAACGTCGTTTCCATCAAAGCAAGCTGTAAGCACATCTGCACCACTGGACATGATCCACATGGATTTATGCGGCCCCGTCAACGTGATTAGTCGTGGTGGAAACAGGTATATTCTGGTCATAGTCGATGACTACTCCAGGTATACTTGGACTATCTTTCTATGCACAAAATCTCAAACTTACGCTGAATTTGAAGCATGGTTAAAGCTGATAGAAAATAAGCTAAACCGAAAATTGGCCTCCATTCGTACTGACAACGGAACTGAGTTCCGGAATATGCAGTTTCTTTCGTTGTGCAGGGATAAAGGTATTGATCATAATTTCTCCGCCCCACGGACACCACAGCAAAACGGCGTGGTGGAACGAAAGAACAGGACTTTGGAGGATATGTCACGGACGATGCTTATTGCCAGCAAGGTTCCAAAAAGCTTCTGGGCAGAAGCAGTGCATGCTGCTTGCCATATTCTAAACAGAGCATCACTTCGAGCCATGATAGGAAAAACGCCTTATGAACTTCTGCGTGGACGAAAGCCAAACATTTCCCATCTAAGGGTCTTCGGGTGCAAATGCTTTGTCCACAACAACGGAAAAGATAGCTTGGGCAAGTTTGATGCGAGGAGCGATGAAGGAGTTTTCGTTGGATATTCCAGTCACAGCAAGGCCTACAAGATTTACAATCTGAGGTTAGAACAAGTTGAGGAAAGTGTGCACGTGAAGTTCGACGAAATAGTGATAGCTGGTCACTTGATACGGGATTCCTCATCAGCGGCTATGCTTGATGCTGGGGAGCTTCAGTTCATCGATGAGTCAGATCCCAACTGGGAACCTCCTCAAGCACCCCCTGCTGAAGTGCCTCACATGGATATCCACCAGGCAGAAAATGAACTACCAGTCAATCAGGCAGATCATCAGGAAATTACTGATCCGCCGGGTGGAAATGAAAATGATGACCCTGTGGTGGAAGCCAACCAAGAGATTCCTGGAGATGGAGCAATAGCTGCTGAACCCACACCCGCAAATACTGAGGGGGAATTCAGAACCACTCGTTATGGACGGATGGTTCGTCGACCTGACAGATTTGAAGACTATCAATGCTACATATCTCAGGAACAGGTAGATCGTAATAATTTACATCAATTCTGTGGATTCGCGTCTTTTGTTTCTTTTACAGAACCGAAGACGGTGACGGAAGCGCTCAAAGACCCAGAATGGATCAATGCTATGCAAGAGGAGTTGCACCAATTTGAGAGAAACAAAGTTTGGCGTCTGATTCCTAGACCTAAGGATAAGAACGTAATTGGAACAAAATGGGTCTTTAGGAACAAGTTGGATGATAAGGGAACAGTTGTAAGGAACAAAGCCCGTCTGGTGGTAAAAGGTTACAATCAACAAGAGGGAATAGATTACGATGAAACCTTCGCTCCAGTTGCCAGACTTGAAGCAATTAGATTGCTTATTGCATACTCAACATATCATGGCTTCGCCTTGCAACAGATGGATGTGAAGACGGCCTTTCTCAATGGGGTGTTAAAAGAAGAAGTGTATGTAAGTCAAACTCCTGGATTCGAGGACAAAGATCATCCTGATCATGTGTATATCCTGGACAAGGCATTGTACGGGCTGAAACAGGCTCCTCGCGCTTGGTACGAAAGGTTGTCTGTGTTCCTTCTATCACATGGATTTGTCAGAGGAGAGGTGGACAAAACGCTATTCCTTCTGAAAGAAGGAGCAGACACTCTTGTGGTTCAGGTATATGTTGATGATATTATTTTCGGATCAACTAACCCCTTGCTTGTGAAAAGGTTTACAGATCTAATGTCAAGTGAGTTCGAGATGAGTATGGTGGGAGAGCTGAAATATTTTCTGGGGCTTCAAGTATTTCAGAATGAAGATGGAACCCAGATCCATCAGCAGAAATATGTGAGGGAAATTCTGAAGAAATTTGGGATGGAATCCGCAAAGCCATGTGCCACACCGATGTCACCCAATGACTCCTTGGGAAAGGATGAGTCCTCCCTTCAAGTGGATCCAACTCTATACAGGGGAATGATAGGCTCTCTCTTATATCTAACGGCTAGTAGGCCTGACATTCTGTTTAGTGTTTGTCTATGTGCCAGATTTCAGGCAGATCCCAGAGAGACACACATCAAAGCCGTGAAAAGGATTCTACGGTACCTAAAAGGGACTGATGATCTAGGCCTTTTCTATCCCAAGGGAGGGGATTTACGCTTGACGGCCTATACAGATGCTGACTACGCTGGCTGCAGGTCAGATAGAAAATCCACCTCAGGGATGGCACAATTCGTTGGACCCTGTCTGATCTCATGGGGTTCCAAGAAGCAATCTTCCATTGCTCTATCCACTGCAGAGGCCGAGTATATTGCTGCCGCCGCCTGCTGCGCACAACTCCTATGGATAAAACAACAGCTAAGTGATTTTGGTGTCAATCTTGATTGCATTTCTATTCTATGTGATAATACTAGTGCAATTAACATTTCTAAAAATCCAGTGCAGTTTTCACGCACCAAACACATAGAAATCAGATATCACTTTCTGCGTGATTGTGTAGAAAAAGGAATTATTGCCATGAATTACTGCAGAACTGAGGAGCAGATTGTCGACATCTTTACGAAAGCACTGCACAGGGAGCCCTATGAGAAGCTAAGGCTTGAACTAGGTATGACCTCCCTTACCTAGTCTGTATTACATGGTAGATTTCTCCAATGATTGGCTAGATTAGGTTGCCTGCTAAGTTACCATTGCATGGAGTTGCTGCTTATGAAGTTGAAAAACCGTGTGAAAGTCTCTCTGTGTGTTCACCATGCTTGCTTGATAAATTAAAATTGCTGGATAGCAAATCTGAGCATGTCACAGACTTCCTTGTAGCCCAAAAGAGACTTCCAATTTGAACCCTCAATACATGCCATGGAAGTTCTCTAAGACCAACCTAAGCCTATAACATGTGGAGACTGTTTGGTGATTGATTAGCCCTTTGATTATGAAATATCACATTTTTTTTCTCCACATTGCATGATATTACTTCGCTCAGACTTGAAAAATTGGTTGTTTCGTGAATAAGTAGTGTTTTTCCTTGTACCTCTTGGGTAAACCGAAAGCACTACAACCCTTGTGTAAACCATGAGACAATAGAGAACGGGTTAATCTCAAGCTGGTACAAAATTGGTTCAATCGACTCTGTGGATGGGTTGATCTCTGATCATTGCTAAAGAATGGATGCAAGCTGTATGGCAGTTCAGACATGCATTTATGGTGATTTGATTACTCAGTAAAAAGCAAAAAGCTGTAAAGCAGACTTGAATGATGGCGTGTACTGTAATTGATGCCATTGGAATGTGGACCGACTATTGGGGAAAGGAACAAGCCAAAAGGCGTGTGTAGTCAAGGCAAATAATATCAGATCTTCTCCCAGACGGACACGTGGTGGAATTCTAATTGTTTTAGGAATTCTCAAGGCGGTCATTAATTATCTTTTTGAAGTTCGAAAGGCAGATTATCTGCACAAATTGATTCGATGAATCTAATTGATATGGCGGTTGGGCCTCTTTTTAAATTTTGAAAGGTAATTTCGAGGGTTTGCTTTCGGTATTAAAGAGAAGCGAGTCGGCAAAGCCTCACAACTATTTGCTCTCTTCCTTAAAGAAAACCCTAATTGCCGAAACCCTAATTCTGCCCAGAAAATTCCATGGCTGCCTCAGAAGAAATGTCAATCTCTGAAATGATTGCCAAACTAAGGGCTCAAGGAATGAGCGTGAGTGAAGCTGCGGTGGAACAATCGAAGACCTTGGAAGCATCCTCTGAAACAGTCCGATGTGTGCCGGAAGAGGTGACAAACCCATTGACGAAGGGGTCTCCACCGAACAAAAAGAGAACCAGTGTCGCTGCAGCTTCTGGCAGTAAGAAGAGGAAGCCGGCCGCCTCAGAAAAACCCACCCGGAAAAGCAAGCGTACCTCAAAGGATCTTCCACCAGTAGTGAAGAAGGAGGTTCCTGCTCCGGAGGCAGAGGAGGAAAAGCTCATGAAGAGAAGGTTCGTAATTCCTGAAATGACGATTGATCGTGAGTTTTTGGCTCAGTTCCAACTTGATAAGGTTAGTAATACTCTTATTGCCCAAGGATGGGATCATTTATTTCGAGAGGAGGTGTTGGTGGATGAAGATAGAGTGAGGGAATTTTATTCAAAGTTTAAGCTAGAGGAGTTGAGAGGAATGCCTTTGGCCACGTTTGTGATTGGCGGAGCAGAGCAAGTATTCTCTTGCCGGGAGTTGGGTGATCTGCTAGGAGTTCCAGCTCGAGGATATGAGGATTATAATAAGGGGATTTGGCCTGAGTCGGTGGCGAAGGGGGACGTGATTAGAAGAGTGGGGGGAGATCCCAACAACGTCTCTCATCAAGGGAAAGCCAACACGTTGTACTTAACCAATCGAATCCTTCACAAGCTGATTTGCACCTCTATCACTCCCAGAACACAGAAGCATGATGTGCTCAACTTCCAGGACTTTCTTCTGCTGGATAAACTCCAAGGGAAGGCTCAGATCCATCTTCCAATGCAGATATTCAAGCACATGGATAAAGCGGCCAGCAGTAAGACGCAAGGTCTGCCATTCCCAGGAATTGTTAAGAAAATCCTTGTCAAACTTGGAATCTACCAGCCAGAAGTGGAGAGTCAGCTGTCCTTCGCTCTTGAGGAACAGACCATGGCGAGCTGGAACTGGGAGTTTGTACAAGGGACTGGTTGGAAGAACGACTCGTACGTTCCTACCCCTGTTATGGAAGAGGCACCTCAAGAGGTGGATCCTCTGGATCAGCAACCGCTGGATCCAGATGAGGGATCACCAGCTGTGATTGAGGTGTTGAAAAGCTTGTCTGAGAAGGTAGTGCTGCTGACAGATAAGGTGGGAAATCTGGAGGAATTGTGTGAGAAGATGTTGCAAAAGTCAGTTGTTGATGGAATGGAGGATTTGCAAGCCAAAGTGGATGTGCTTGCATCGCTGCCTGTCATGTTGCAGGAGTTGGATGAGTCCGCTAAGATCAATATGATACATGGGACGCAAATCAAGGACGAGATTCAGGAGCTGAATCGCCAGTTAAGATTCGTTGGGACAGAATTGGTTGACCATTTGAAGACTTTAGTGAGAGATTAACCCAGCCTCTGTCTCATGGTTCCCTTCCCTTGATATCCATCCCACATCATCCTCCTCCTTCATGATTTTTACTTCGTGACTTTGCTCTGTTTATGTTTGAAAGTACTTTTAATCGTCTGCTTGCTGTGTGCCCCTCAGGGGACTTTTGCCTAGTTGAAAATGAAATTTGCAGTTTCCTTCCATTACTTGGTTTTCTTAAATTGTGACCTTTTTAATGATGCCAAAAGGGGGAAGATAACATGGATGCACCACCTGAGGGGGAAGTCATCACTAAAACTCAAATCTAATGCCCATCTAAGGGGGAACTGTCATGAGTTCGTAAATCTGTCTGGCTTCTGTCTTGCTAACAGAAACTGATTAAAAGTCTATCTGCTAGACTAGTGATGAATTGAATTACTTATGATGGATTTCTGTTTTATTGAAGAAGTGTTTGTCATCATCAAAAAGGGGGAATTTGTTGGAACCCATTTGTTTTGATGATCACAAACACTTAGCTAATGGTTTATCTAAGTGTGCAGAAATCCATCTAACAGATTAAAGAACAAATTTCCATGAGATGGATATACCCTACAGGTTGGATGTGGCAAATTGTGTTAAGTAAACAAACAGACAAAGAGAAGATTCCAGAAGAAAAAGGAGTTCTGTCGTTTTGGGAAAAGACGCTAGGGTTTCGGAAATCAAGACTGGGCCAGGACATTGGGCCTAGATAACGAGACCCAGCCGCCCTATAAAAGGAGCTAGGTTAGCACATGTAAAGTGCGGTTTTCCAAGACAGCTTCTAGAGAGATTGCGGCGCAGTTCTAGAGAGTAGAACGACAGAGTGTTCTTGAGAAAAGAACGGCGGAATCGCACTGAAGGAAGAAAGCTCGTTGTAGCAACACACGGAGGTTTGTGGTAGAAATCGATTATTCCATCCGGTTGAGTAGAGGTCATCAAATAGAATCTGTGTGATCTAGTTTGTAAACCCTACAAGCATATCGGGAATAAAAGGAATAATCTGATTTCGAAAATCCTTTCAGTGGAAACTGAAAGGTAGTGGTTTTTAATCTTATCATAGTTTTGATAAGGTTTTCCACTATATATCCTTGTGTTGTTATTTCTGCCGTCACTTTCCTGCATCAATATTCCGCTGCTACGTTAAACTATCAAACGGAAAACAATATAAAATCAACTCTTAATTTCTGTCTGATAGATTATCGTATTTCGCTAACACTTCGATCCAACAATGATTGTAGTTTCAGAGTTGAACATCGATTTCAACAGTCTTGTGCATGTATCTATACAAATATCAATAGCATATATAATATATATATCCTATCCATGACCATGAGATCTCTCTGACTCTCTCAGTATTGCAAAATTGGCGGCAAATAATATATAACCCTAACCACCAAAAGGTAATATAGACTGCCGAATGGTTGTACTAGAATGCTTTGTTGTGTATAATGTAAGCAGTTTGAGAGAGCTTCTGAGGTTCCTCATTGGCCCCGACTCAATCTTATTTATTAAAACTTTCTTCCAAGGATCCCTTTCTTACTATCTGTGCCAAAGTATCGGTCCCCAAACTCCCCCATACCTGGGATCACCTCCATCTTTTCATTAAGGGATGAATCTATCTCTGATGTCACAATCTTAAGCCTTGGGAATTTCTTGCACACCACATGAATACCTTCAGGTGCCTGCTCATTGACATTTGAACCTCACCGACAAGGAAAGACAACAAATGGAAGGTGCTAAAATTACTGCAAGACTTATCCACTTACTGATATGAGGTTGAGGAAGATGATGTTGGACTCTGGTACTCCTTTACTGAGCAACAACGAGATAGCTTTCACAGCAGAATTTCCTGATGATGTGAGTGGCATTTAGTTAATAGTTGAACAAGTTGTAGACGCATCGAAGAGCCATGGTTGGTTAATAGTTTTAAACCTGAAGCTAAAACTGGGTCCAGCAATAAAACATGGCGACTTGAGATGTCACTTGGTAACTTCTCATAAATTAGCTTCAAAAAATGAAAATAAATTTATCCGAGAACAAAGGTAGTATGTGGTTGATTTTTAGTTGGTGTTTAATTAGTGAAGAACTAACCTGCCTACCATCATTACCCTCACCATGGATGAGGACTTTACCGATTTTGATCCCTTTGCAGCATGCTCTCAAAGCATTCTCCATGCTTTCCCCACTGAAATCCACAAATACAGAATAGTCCCCAATGAAACATACATCCAAATTCTACTTGCTCAAGAGCATAAAATCTGTCAGATCTTCATTTTTATATTTCTCATGGACTGTACCCAGGGATGACATCTCTGACTGTCAGCAAATATAATGGGATTGGGAATGTTGTAAAGGAGATTTTACTCATAAACAGCATAATGCTCTTCTTAGATGTTTACCATGTAAAATTTGATAGAGAAGGTATACTAGTGCTACCTTCTAATGATGGAGACACCACACAACCTTTTACAAAATGTCACTCCACTGTAGACAGTTCCTGAAACCGTATAGATGGAAGTTAAATGAAACTTTAGTACCATAGTTATTCACTAAAGCAAATTAAATTATTAAGGCATATGGCACCTGTTGGTGTAATGATCTGCTTTTCAGTAAAAGGTAGATGTCCAAGACCGTGCTCCACAACCTGAGCATAGATCCAGCATAACATTATTCAATAACCGATTCTATTAAGTCAATCACTCATAAGCCAAAAGTTGAGTTCCTGACCAATCGGATAAGTCGGTCAGCATAAAAGACAAAGTCATGCTTTGTTGTTTTCACATCTCTAACAAGGGTATGCATGCCTCTTATCTGCATAATTGAACAGTTGTCCTTCAATTAGATGTGCCTTCAATTTTTTGGTTACCACGGCATTTGTCATGCAAAATGTAGTAAAGCAGGCAATATGTGAAGCCCATAGAACAAATGGTGAAACATGGAACAATATTTTGAAAAGTATCACCTGAAATGTTGATTGTATGACATATATGTTTGGATATATTTTACATAAGTTATGCTGGCCGAGCTTTGTCTGTATATGCTGCACTATCAAGTCTATCGCAACATCATTATCTCCTCCTCTGGGAATAATTATATCTGCGTGTTTCTTTGATGGGAGTATAAATTCTTCAAAACTAGGCTTCACAAATTTGGTATACTGCAATTTACAAAACTCAAATTCAGTACATCATGGATTGATCTTGATTAGGATTTGAGCATATGCACTTCAGCTTAGGATCTTTTGATTGACCACAAACACAAAGGATATTTCATTGACCTTGATTATTTTCATGGAGAAGACAAAAAATGTATACTAACTTGATCAAGCACATTCTGTATATTTCTGCCTCTCTCAACAGTATCACGTTGAATCCTCCTTGCAAGTCTCACATCAGAATCTGCACTGGCAATGAAGTGATATGATGGAGAATAAGTAATTTGATCATGATTCAAACATGTATTTTTTTATCTAAACATTTAATTGTCATTTGCTGTAATTCAATAAAAACTAAAAGTTAATAGGTCGCTTGAATGAGGTTGCAGTTAGTGAATGACCAACATGGATATTGAATACATCTAAGAACCAAAATGCGATGTCTGGAACAAATGTTTGATGAGATAATAGACACATAAAAAGCAGTAATCGGAAATGACCAAACAGTAATAAACCTGTGTCAACAAAGATCTTCATATTCATGAGCTTACAAACACAAGGATCATGAAGAACTAATATCCCTTCAAGGATGATGACATCTGAGGGATTAACCTGAATCAGAGAAATAATGGTTCACTCGTTTTTCAACCAACTGCTCTAGTCTGACTGATAATTGTTTATTTGCCCCAACTGTAAAGAGTATTCTGAGTACCTTACGTGATGGATCAATGTACTTATGGGTCTTGTAATCATAGTTAGGAATACTGACTGCCTGCCCTTGTTTCAACTTGTCCAAACATGACAGCAAAAGCTCATTATCAAATGCATCTGAGGATCAATCACATTCAATAGTATGAATCTCGCTATGTAATATACATACAATAACTGAAAAGATATTCAACATTCATGAACGAAAAGTATGCTTTATGGTTTTAGATGCTTGCCTGGATGGTCAAAGTTGTATTCATGTACTTTCTCCAATGCGTCATCACTTAACGAGTGGTAGAATGAATCCTTAAAAGGATATCATACTTCACCAGATCAACATCATCACAAAACATTGAACTTAACAAACAGTGTAATAAGCAGCAACATGCAGTGTCTTCTCCAGTCACTAGAACCTGATCACATCTAAGATTTAAGGAAACCAAAAGTGGCTGTTAGTGTATACCTGGTGAACAAGGACTACGCGCTGATCATGGAGCTGCCCTATAATCATATTGCACACTGTCGTCTTTCCAGAGGCAGTCCCTCCAGCAACTCCTGCAATCAACCGAGTCAAAAACCACCTTATACTGAAAATTCACTTCTATAATATCGAATATACGCACACTTCTCAACATAAATAGGATAACATTAGTTAAATTCAGTACTGTGCTGAGACTTCCAATGGAACTTTTTGCACACAAATTAATTTCTCTTCTAGTAAAACTGAACCACTAGAACTGCAAATGAAAAATTGAATTGATCTATCTCACTACTACCAGCTCAACCTCATGGATGCAGAACAGAATAAGTGGTAGAAAAGTTAAGTGTTGGTCATGTTTGGGAAAGAAAAAAAAAGACAAATCAGAAAAAAAATATATGTAGTCATCTCCAAAATAGCAAAGCTTCCATTGTATTGACAGATATACAAACCTCTTGGAATAAAAACAAATTAGAATGTAAAATGTAAAATGTAAAATGTAAAAAGAAAACATAGTAGGAATATAATCTTACCAATTATAAAGGGCTGCTTCTCCAAAACTGGAAAATTCAGTCCATTAGAGCCACAACTCAACTGCTCATCATCCTTCACCACACTCTTCAATCCAGCCTCACTTCCAGAGTCCATCTGATTCTTTCTACAATCCAACAACAGCTGTGATCGAAACTAACAATATACTAAATCCATATACACGCGTAACATTCATAATCAATTCAATCCATCACCATCACTTTCAAACACATTCCACAGAATCGTACAAAAACAAAAAAGATGATAAATGATCATCATCAAAACTTTCTAAAAATGAAAAAAAAAATCAAGTATACGTATCAACATCTAATATCTGAGGATCACAAAACGCCAATAGTGAAAAGGAAAACATATATCCGCGGTTACTCACGACGTCCGATGATCGAGCTGCGCAATCCGAATGTCGTTAGTTGGATTCTGCGCCGGAGAGGCGAGGGGAAGACGAAACGGAGAGAGGCTTCGAGCGCGCTCCGCGAAAATCGTCACAGGGGGGAATTCAGAATGCGAGACTGAAAAAGCGGGACTAGAAGCGCATTCGTTAAGGAGACGTATCGTATCGACATTGGAATGCGTGTGAATAAACGGCGCCGGATCGAACTGGTGGATTTAAGCCTTGATTGGCCCATTATGATGGGCCGAAGCAGCTTCAATCAGTATTAAGTACGACAACATTTTCTGTCACTAAAAGTAATCTTTCTCGTGGCTGTATTATCATTAATTCCTTTTTTTACTATATGAATGTACAATAAATCAAATTTTGGCAGTCAACTTTGGTTAGACAGACCTATTTATTAGACTCTTATTTAGAACATCTCATCTAGAACTTGATTTACGTGCGTTACAAGTTATTGATTCCCAAAATAGATCCTGTGTAACGTAATTAAATGTTGCAAGTCACGAAACAAACCTCATTTTATTATTGATATTTTTTTAAAAATGTAGCCAACAATGTCGTTTTGACCGAAACGACATCGTTTGACACTCACATTATTTTATATGTCTCATGTAATCCAATAAAATTTGAGATACGACCATATGCAGTGTGCTACAAAATGTGGTACTCACACTATTTTAATTATTGCATTCCCAACTTCTTAGTGGAGACCATTAAGAATCAAAATTCAAAATTTTAAAGGATAGGTTCTTACTTTGTGATGACGCCTATAGTAGCCGTATGGGCACACATTTAATTACTCCAATTGTT